>JAMXDD010000005.1:0-666156 GCA_024733475.1 Syzygium grande | reverse complement strand
TGGCCGGGCTATTTAAAAATTGAATTATACACATGGAAATACCACGTGTCATTAAAATTTAAATATAAAAGCCACGTATTAAATTTGGTCGGAATTTCTCGCCGTCAAAATGAAAGTTTTGGCACTAAAGTGGCCTCCAGACACAAGTTTTGGCACCAATAATCGTTCTTCTCCCCCAAAGCTTGTTTAACTATTTAGGAAATTTCTAATGCAGCAAACATGAACATCCCCACTTTTAGCAGCACATTTTCGGTATTTTTGTTGTTGTAAACAAATGCATGTCTTTGGAGATCAAAATCACACAAACGAATGTAAGTTTCAATTCACATGCTATATTGCTTTGCTGTTTACTAGAAACTCGCGAGGAGTTTGGTTTGACTGATCATAGATATCATGGGTGTCGTCGACTGTCGGATAGGACATGTTATCACAAAGTGATATTGATGAGTATTTTCTCACCCTCGTCATAGCAAGATTTTTACACTAACAAGCAAATTGAGAAGAAAAGAGATTTATGTTGAGGATTCACACACTTTTTGCAAACAAGTTCCTTCCTTCTCTTCCAAACAGGAACTTTTCAAGAAAACAAACTAGACCAAGACAAAGATGCAAACCACACCAGCACCACCCACTTAAGGAATTGTGCACAATGAAACTTGAAACTTCAATGATGTTAGTTTTTTCTTCTTAAATGGCCGATCAACTAAATGTCCGTGCATTTTTTTAGTAGCTCGTCTTGAATGGCCGATAACTCTTAAGGTCGAGCATAACTCCTGCGATCGAACCCGCAGCTGCCATGATCGATATCACAAGACAGGCCATGCTCAGCATTTGGAGGCATACCCATCTGGTGCTCCATTTGGGAATTTGTTTCTGTTTAATATACATCTCGACAGGAAAATAGACCGTTAGAGGCCAAAATCCCAAGGCACCAAGGATCCTCACGACATCGTTGAAGAAAGGGAGTAGCATCGATATCACGGTGGTCAAGATCACGAAAATCGTCCTCCAAACAAGCCTAAAGAGGTTCATGTTGTATTGGCCCAAGCCTGGTACCGGGATCTCTATCTCTTTGGCGATGAACTCACTATCAGGCCATCTCTGGGCAGCCTGTTTCTCGACGAAGGCAAAAATCGGCTGGCAGAACACTTGGTATGCTCCAACAAGATGGATCACAATAGCAGCATTGGCAATATCAAGAAACCAGAATGGGTTGTAGAAACCGAAGCCGGTCAGAAGATTTCCTGGAGCCGCGTCACCGAAAGCAGCATAGCCCATGCAGCCACAGAGCATGTAGAAAGTCGTTGTCACTGCCGTGCTCAGAAAAGTAGCCTTCTTCATGATCTTTGCTTCCGACGGTGGGGATCTGATGGTGTCCTGCCAAATATGCAATTTTCTTGAGCTTAGGGCATTCATGACTTAACTTTCCGGCTTAGCCGTCACAAATTTTTGCTTGAATTTTTTAGTTAACAGGAAAAAGAAAGGTACTTCCATTGTGTTTTATCTACTCTTAAGCATTTCCTTAGTTCTTGAACGTATGGAATTACGTTTAAGTACCTGAATTTCAATAAGGATGACAGAAAATGAGTACGCAAAGGCAATGTCTCCAAGAGCTTGGAAACTCCTCCATATCTTTTGGGTTTCGGTCACAGATCCAATGCTTATTCCTGTAAGACTACCCTTGAAACTTCCACTAGCTGCTCATCGAGAAAAGAAATTGCCGGAATCAACTTCTTATTTAAGATATTGATAAAATTATCTCTTGAAATTTCTTGGCCATCTGTCTGGAGAAAAGAAGAAATCTGTACCTGCAACTTGGGCAATTCCCAGGCCGAGACCAATCGAAGAGTAAGTGAAGGACATGACAGCAGCCACAATAGAAAGCCACCATATTTGATCAAAATCTGGAATCTGGGACAGCAGAATCTCTGTGATGCCGAACATGATCATGTACGGAGTGCTCGACATATAGCACGGTTTCTCCCTGTTACTATCGCGGAAGCAATTTGAACGTTTTATCGTCCTTTCATCGGAAAGAGGGAACAAATATAAAATTGAATCAGCCAGGTCATATAGGAAACAGTAGAATTGTAAGTTCATTGTGATCTGAGTTTGGGAACAATGAGAGTTTGGGAAGAATGAGTTGTACTCACATCATGCTGATAGATGCTGCAATGGTATAGCCGATGGCGATTCCGAATAGGTTGAAATATTGAATAAAACCACATGCTTTTACCTTTGCTCCACCTGAGAATAATACCTTGAACATGTTAATAATCTAAGAATGTAGAGTTACTATTATCACCTAATTAAAAGTCAGGCTACTCATTTTGCTATACATTTGGAGACATAAGGTAATGGGAAATTTAAGCAAAATGCTGGAGTCAAATAATGAGAAGCAACAATATATTAATTCATACCGAGAATCGAGCGAACAGAGTCCATGTAAGTGTAGTTACGCTTGCCGGAGACGGGGTTGCCGGCACGGTAACAATCAGAGAGGAGGCAAGAGGTGTAGAAGCTCGCAAAGGAGAACAAGAACATCACAGCAGGGCCAGCAATCCAACCGAGCTGAGCAATGGCCCAAGCTAGCGAAAGCACTCCCGATCCTATCACAGCTGTTATTATGTGCGCACTTGCCGTCCATAAGGTCCCTGATCAGTCAACCAAAAAAATCCGATCAGCTCTTTACATTTGGAAAGTTTTCATTGTCTCTCAAGTTAGTTTTTCCAGTGATTTGTGAGGAATAACACTTGGATAAAGCATATTAAACTGTTATTCCTAGTACAGATCGCATGGCTGATGTATCAAACCTGTAGTGAACAAGTAGAAAGGAATCGGACAATATAAAGTAAGAAGATAAGGTTGATTACCGGTGCGTTTGAGGCGGCCGTCATCGTCAAAGGAGTTGAAGCATTTGGAGACAGTCTGAGGAAGCATGTCCATGGAGAAGTCACAAACTTGGTGGTGGTGGTTTTTGCTGCTCTTGGTGGCAGCGCTCTCACCCATCTTCAATGTCCCAAAAAAGAACGAAATAGCAAGTGTTAGTAAGTTGTGTTTGTGTGGAAAGTGGAAACTAAATTCTGTCTTGCCAAATGATAACAACTTCAAATTTATTCATCAATCAGAGGCTATGTTGTTTCATTCTGGGTGGTATCTAGTTCTACTGGAAAGTTTAATCAACACTAACCGAATCAAAATCAGTGGATAGAGTGTGCTTCTTTGAAACTGAGTTTGCTTTGTGTTTTGTGCATCTACCTAAAAACCGAAGGGCTCAAAACACACACTCTGCGAGGGAGAGAGAGAGGTGGGGGTGGCAAGAAAGTGAATAATGGAAGAATAGTTGGGAGAGAGAGGTTAGAACTCACAATGGTGGGAGAGGAGGGATTGAAGTGTGTGTTTTTATAATGTGGGGAGTTGGCTACATGGAAGATACTGGAATAGTGTTAAACCAAAGTTCAAGACATGATGGTTTGTACATTTTCCAAAAAGTTACTAGATGCTTTGCATATATGGGATTAATATAGTACCACTTGATTATGTGATTTTATTGCAAACGCGATATTTATGAAATCCATTTGATCCAAGATATTTGAATATTGAACTCACATGAACCCGGTGCATATAATAATTTCTATTATATTGATGGTTGAATTTTTCTGTTAAAGAAATTATTTTCATAATATTTTTTCCTCACCGACCACGGAAAAAAGGACATTAAATAGCTATTTTACTGCTAGTTTGTAAGTATACTGCCATTGAATTAGATTTTACACAAATATACGAGTGAGTGGATATTCATCCGCAAGGTCGGCCGCTCATTGAATAATAATGGGAAATAAAATTTGCTAGAATTTCTTAATCTCTGCATTCTGTTTGTAAAATTTAAGAGGAGGACCATGAGTTGCATTTTTATCATAAAAAAGAACTTTGAAAAACAAATGAAAAGACAGCAAATGAAAAATTTATAAAAAAAAAAAATCCCCACGTGACACCCAACGAGTACGGCAACGATCCACTCAAATCACAGACCTTCCCAAACGGGCCCAATCCACCTCTTCAATCCCACTCTTCCTATTTCACTCAACTCTCTCTCTCTCTCTCTCTCTCTCTCTCTCTCTCTCTAACTCATAACAAGAAAATTTTTGCATTTGCTCTAAATTTACTAGAGCTTATTTACTAAGTCATTTTCATTATATTATGATGTCTTGTAAAAAAAGAAAGAAAGATATCCATGCATAAAAAGGAAGAGCTGATTAAATATTATCGAACATCATATTGTTTTTTTACGCTCGTTTTAGATGTGATGGTTAGAAAGGGAAATAAGTGATTTAAATGATTATGAGGACCAAGAAGAGAAGGAATCTGAGGTAATTGAGTTGTAATATTTATTTGGATGCTGGCAAGGGAAAAGAAAAGGGAAAGAATGCATTACGACGTAAATATGCTTCTATGTACTTCCAAATAGATGTAAAATAGGAGAACAAGTGAGCAAGAAGAATAAATTTGTTTGTTTATATGAAAATCCGTACGAATCCCTCCAAGAATTAGAATGTACATAAAAAATTTACTCGATCAATTCTTCCTAATCTTTCGTAGTCTTTCCATCAGTCTGTATCTCTCCATCCAAACATGATTGTATTTTATAGAACTATATATTTCTCTTCCCTCCTAAATCCTCCTAACAAATGTAGCGTTTAAGGCATAGGTACAAAGTTGTAGAAAAGTTTCACTTGTTCCTGCCTTTCTTGCTTCACTTAGCAAGATGCTTAGAGCTTATTTGAGCATATATTTGCGATTGGTGTTGGGCCCATCTATGTTCAATAATGGATATGTGAAGCTGGGTCTTCAGTATTGTTTAGTCTCTGAAACTCCATTCGGTCCATGCATCTGCCTCCTCCGCATACTTTTGCAAGGTATCGCATTAGCTAATATCAATGTAAACCGACCATTGTCCCTCTCTTTGTAAATAATCATCACTTACAAAAGAAAAATAAAAATAAACCAAGCCAAACCAATTGATATACAGTAAATAAAATCTAAAAATAGAGCACATTAGAATGAATATCAAATGCGCACATGCTTTGCAGTTGTAGTGACAGTGATGCATGTAAAGCAGCATTTAATCTATTAGAATACAAAGCACACTTCCCAAATCTCCAGTGGAGGAATGAAAGAAAGTGAAAGAAAGCAAAAACACAACAAAAGAGTTCTTTCCATTGCTCAACATAATATATGCTCAATGCAATCAAGGACAAAAAGGAACATGATCATCACTATCATGCAATAAGAACAAATTAATCAGCAAGAGTTAGCACTAATCATATGTGCCACTTACCTTAATTATTTTGCAAACTTTCCCTCAATCAAAGGCAATCGAAGAGGAAGAAAGGGAAATTATATACAAAGAGGGATTTATTACAAACGGAAGAAAAACCAAAGATGGGTCGAGAAAACCAATCGCTGCACTCTCCATGGCAGGAACTTCGAGCTTATATGTAGGAGAAGAGAGTCAGCAACTAGTGTGGCTAAAATCGTAGTTTAATTAGTGATAAAGCTCGCTTTCGTATTGCACTCCCGCGTGTAAGAATCTCCTCCATTGTTGTTGAAAGGAATCGATGCTCGCCTCTGGTCCGTACCTTTGGCTAGTGTTTCTTATTGCTTTTGATTGGATGTTTAAAGCGATTGCAGACTATGATAGACTTGCCGACCTTAGCTTTGTTTTCTCTTTCCTTATTATTATTGTTTATGCCCTTGGTTGTTTATTTTTAAAATTTTGACCAATCCTTTCGTGGAACACTTTGGTTCCCTCTCCGAAGGCAGGTGGAAAGAGCGTAAAGAGGGCTTCTCAGCCTTCCAAACATCTGTCGTGTGTTTGAGAGAGAGAGAGAGAGAGAGAGAGAGAGAGAGAGAGAGAGCATAGCAAGATGTAATGTGGAACTTAAGAAATTGTCATATTAGTTAAGACTCAATATTAAACCGATACAACATCCTCCATTCGAAATTTGGTAGAGATGCTAATAGAAACTCATATGATTAGTTGGGTGACGAGAACCCCGTGCCTCAAGAAATGTAATGTCTCAAGTTTATCCCTAAGTTAGCATACTTACTTCATAATAAGGTAAAAGGCCTTGATAATAGTGCGAATCTTGAATTGTACTCGAAAATCTATAATACTTCGTTACACACTAATAAGAGTTTTAAAAAGAACGATAATGTCAATACAGAGAGTTTTCAAAACACCCTCAAAACATTAAAGAAAAATTGTATCCTTTCGTACTCGATGGTCATCCGAAATAATCATATTGGCATAATTTTCTGACTAAACTAGACATGAAGGACGTGTTAAATACTATTCATCTTTGTCTCCGTAGAATGTGGCGTTTTATTATTTTGGCCCTATGTGTAGTTTTCAATAGTTCCAAAACATCAATTTCCTCAGAATTTCGAATCCTTTGTATCCTTCAATCCTTGTAAAGCAAAGCGAGTAGGGGGAGAATGACTTCACTTAGGCCACCTAATTAACAATATAATGTTAGGTACATTTCATATTGAGGGGCCCTAATAAATTGCCACCCTCATTTAAAAAGTGCCAATGACACTTAGATTCCGAAGACCGGGGATCGATAGGCCATTGGAGAATTAAAGTGCTCTTATATACTTAATTTAGAGTGTCTATATGTTCCTACTTTATTACTAGAATTAATCACGACATTAATATAATACATGTGGCCGTCAAGTGGTCGACCCAATAAGGAGTCCACTAGCCTCTCGACGTCCACCACGGAGCCGCCAAGGGGGAGAGCTCCTACTTTGTACATGGTTAAATCTTCTAAATTCAAGGACCCTCTTTCAATTTAATCCTCCAAGTCATTTGATTTGTGCAATTCGATTTTTCAAATGTTACCCTAGTAACTTTCTCAATAAAAAATGTAGCGTGCACTACCAAATAGTGTATTGAAAGATATCCCTTGCTATAGAATTGTTCACATTTTTTCCGGCACGCATGCTTATCATAATTTAACAAAATTTCATTTAGCAATATGAGAATATGGTCCCATATTCCAGATTAGCATTGTAATGGCTCGGCCGGCATGGCGAGGTACTACGCAACTGATTGGAACAGCTCATATGTGCCCAATCAGGTGGCCGGTCCGTGAGCCCACCTCCTAAAATTGAAGTCCTTAAACCAAAACCATTAATAGTTCAGAAAGCCTGTATTTGCCGATAATACAAATTTGAATCATTCATTCAAACATTCTTGTGCTTTTTCAGGTTCGCTTAGTTTTATATTAGTGCGCTGTGCCTGTTCTCTATTATGGTACAATTTTTTTTTCCTTCTGATTACGAGTCTAAAAGAGTTTTCTATCGATAACCATGCCTCAACCCATGAATGAGTCGGGCAAGTGGGCCGACAATCATTTTCCTTGACTCTTGAATCTAAGTCCCGTGTAAGAATCTGGCCTTGTATGCCTGAGCTATAACTGTGCGTCCTCACTGAACTTGCCTAAAACCCTTGGTCTTACATTGCCAGAAAATATGTTTTGGGCTTTAGAATTTACAAAGAGCCTAAAGATGGGGAAAAAGACTTATCATTTATAATGTTAGTTTGCATGCATGCAACCATATATTGAGATTTAAGTTCAAACACATGAAGGAGAGTCCATGAATGGTTGAGGCTGTCAACCTGTAACAGTTTGACAAAACGCCTACGCCAAATCAAGTACCTTTTTAACTGCTAGCATTCATTGGACTGCCCTTTCAAGTTCAAGTCCCAAGTCCTAATCTATCTAATTTGACACCCCAGTGGCCACTCTTCTCACTTGAGAAGGGGAGGTGGGAGTTCGAATCCCCACCTCCGGGGGGGGGGGTGGGGTCGCGTGGTTTTAAGAGGTGGGTTTCACGCCCACGCCGCAAGGTGGGGGGCAAGTCCGAGTGTGCGTTGTGAGTGAGAGATAGAGTAGGACCGACCAAAAAAAAAAAAAAAATCTATCTAATTTGACGTTTGGGGTCTGCTGGCAACGGCATGGTGAGTTGTAGTTCACGTTTCAAAACCTCAATTAGGACGAGGAATGAATCATCAGTCACTGGTGGATACCCCGGAAATTTAAGCGTTCGGGTACGTAAACAATCTTTTATGCTAAACTATGTCTAACTTGTTTCCAATATCTTTATATGTTCTACCTTTACGAATGAGAGTTTGCTGCCTGTAAGAGGATTCCATGCACTAGAAATTAGTTCGATGGTCTATTGTTCTTCCACCACGTAATGCTGTCGAGTGTATAGTAAGTAAAGCTTCTCACGAGGTCTTTTACCAGCAAAACGTGTAGAGATGGCTGACGTGTGCTTTCCTATACATTGTTAGCCGAGGATTTTAAGCCATAACACTCCGATAAACGAATGGTCTAAGTCACTAGAGAGAAGTATTGAACCCGATGCATACCCAGTTCACATGTGAGGTGGGTCCTCGTCACGACCCATATGATTTAACGGTGCATGTGAGTTGGACAAACTTATACGGAGTGTAGGCAATACCTACTCTTCATGTAATGTATATGCCATTATGCGATAGATAAAGTGTATATTGGAACCTTTCGAAAGTCGTAATAAATAAAAACATTTGATGGAGATGCTAGTTGTTCACGTGATACAATTATTACATGAAACACTACACTTAACTGAGTTGCATAATCATGCACAAATCAGTAATGGAATGCTGGTAAGGTCATCAAGCATTTTTGAGTACCTAGAGAAATTGAAGCAAAATGATTGGTTAGATGAAGTGGCGTACCAATCAATTTTGGTTTTTAGGGGAAAACATATACATGATAGAGCTGTTTGACTGAGGCCAGGGGACAACATTTGATAAAAGGGAGTTTGGTCGAGGATGTCGAAGAGGTATGGGACAAGCCAATCAATCTTATAGTAAATTCACTTTTTCTTTAAACCTTATTATCCTTACATCTTTTTTTCTTTTCCTCTTCCCAAAAAGAATATACAAACTCTTTCAAAATTATGAGATTTCGCTTATTTACCGATGCATACATGATAATAATATGTGACCCTCTTTGTTCAAGTTAACCTTGAAAGGCCGACATGCCTGTCATCGTATGATTGGAGCGTACCCAATTTACGTGGATGTGGTGGCGATTTGAATAACCAAAATTTTCGGATTTTTTTTCTCTTACAGCAATGGGACAATGTATGACCATCACTTGCATAAAAAGCAAGTTTTCCTAAGCAATCGATAGAACATACAGAGTTCGTAATTCCATACAAACAATGAAACTAGAAACTTCCATAATGTTATTTTTTTCCTTCTGAAATGGCCAATCAACCAAAGGTCCATGCATGTTTTTAGTAGATCATCCTGAATGGCTGATTAGCCTTAAGGTCTTCCTTAAGATCTGGGATCAAACCCGCAGTTGCCATGATCGATGTCACAAGACAGGCCATGCTCAGCATTTGCAGGTATACCCATTTAGTGCTCCATTTGGGAATTTGTTTCTGTCTAATATACATCTCGACGGGAAAATAGACCATTAGAGGCCAAAATCCCAAGCTGATGATATCCACGACATCGTTGAAGACGAACGGGAATACCATTGATATCACGGTGGTCAAGATCACGAAAGCCGTCCTCCAAACAAGTCTAAAGAGCTTCATGTTGAATTGGCCCAAACCCGGTACCGGCATCTTTATCTCTTTAGCGATGAGCTCACTACGAGGCCATCTCTGATCGGCCTGTTTCTCGACGAAGGCGAATATCAGCTGACTGTTTACTTGGTATGCTCCAACAAGATTGATCACAATAGCAGCATTGGCAATATCAAGAAGCCAGAATGGCTTGTCGAAACCCAAGTCGATCAGAAAATTTCGTGGAGTGTCATCACCGAAAGCAGCATAGCCCATGCAGCCACATAGCATGTAGATAGTCGTCATCACCACGGTGCTCAGAGAAATGGCCTTCTTCATTGTCTCTGCTTCTGATGGGGGATTTGATGGTGTCCTGCCAAAGATAAAAGGAAAAACAATGTATTTCCATTCTGTTCTATCCATTCTTAACCATTTACTTAGTTTTTGAACGGATGGAATCATGTTTTAGTACCTGAGTTTCAATAAGGATATCAGAAACTGATTATGCCGAGGCGATATTTCCAAGAGCTTGGAAACATCTCCATATCATTCGGGTTTCAGTCGCATCTCCGACGCTTATTACTGTAAGACTGCCCTCGATACTTCCATTAGCTGCTCACCAAGAAAAAAAAAAGTTGATGGAAACAACTTCTTATTTATGATATTGGTAATATAATCTCTTAAAATTTCTTGGCCATCTGTCTCGAGAAAAGAAGAAACCTGTACCTGCAACTTGGGCAATTCCTAGGCCAAGACCAATCAAAGAGTAAGCGACGAACATGACAGTAGCCACAATAGAAAGCCACCATATTTGATCAAAGTCTGGAATCTGGGACAGCAGAACCTCTGTGATGCCGAACATGATCATGTACAGAGTACTCAAAATCCGGCAAGAGTTCTCCCCGTTACTCTCGTGGACACAATTCACATATTTTATCGCCCTTTTATTGGAAAGAGGGAACGTGAATAAAATTGAATCAGCCAGGTTATATAAGAAACGGTAGAACCGAAAGTTCATTGTGATCTGCTAAATAAATTTGTCAAGAGTTTGGGAAAGTAGATTTGTACTCACATCATGCTGAGAGATGCTTGAACGATACAGCGAATGGCGTTTCCAAATAGGGTTATATGTTGAAGAAAACCCAATGCTTTTACCTTTGCTCCACCTGAGAATAAAACCTTGAAAATGTTAATATTCTAAGAATGTAGAGTTACTGTTATCACCTAATTAAAAGTTACGGGACTCATTTTGCTATACATTTGGAGACATATGGTAATGGGAAATTTGATCAAAGTGCAGGAGTCAAATAATGAGAAGCAACAACATGGTGATAGAATTTCGTACCAAGGATTGAGCGAACAGAGTCCATGTAAGTGGAGTTACGCTCGCCGGTGTTGGGGTCGCCTGTGCGGTAACAATCAGAGAGGAGGCAAGAGGTGTAGTAGCCCACAAAGGAGAACAAAAGTATCACAGCAGGGCCCGCAATCCAACCGAGCTGAGCAATGTCCCATGCCCGCGAAAGCACTCCTGTTCCTACCATCATTGTAATTATGCTCGCACTCGCCGTCCATAAGGTCCCTGGTCAGTCAGCCGATAAAATCCAATCAACCCTATATAATTGTAAACCTTTTATTGTCTCTTAAGTTAGTTTTTAAGTAATTTATGAAGGAATTACACCTGGATAAAGCCTATTAAATTGTTACTCCTAGTACGAAAAATGTGAATTTTGCATGGTTGATGTATCAAACTTGTAGTAAACAAGTATTAATGAACTAGACTATATAATATAAGAAGATAAGGTTGTTTACCTGTTCTTTTGGGGCAGTCTTCGTCAACGGATCGCCTGGAGACACTTTGAGGAAGCATTTCAATGGACATGTCACCAACTTGGTGGTGGTGGTTTTGGATGTTCTTGGTGGCAGCGATCTCACCGATCTTTAATGTCCTCCCAAAACAAAGACAGAAGGAAGGAAATAGCAATTGTTAGCGAATTGTATGTGTGGAAATTAAATTCTAACTTGCCAATCTGGGTGGCACCTAGTTCTACTTGAAAGTTTAATTAACACTAACAGAACCAAAATCAGTGGAAAGTGTGTTTCTTTGACTCTAAGGTTGCTTTGTCTTTTGTGCACCCCACCTGAAAAACAAAGGCATCAGACCACACTCTGAGAGAGAGAGAGAGAGATATGACAGAAATAGGAAGAGAGGGAAGGTCTATGATTTGGGTGGATGGTTCGTGGACATACTCGGTGGGTCTGCCGTCACATGAGTTCTTTCCTTATATATTCGCCTTTTTGAGAAAGATATGATTGAAATAGGAAGAGAGGGAAGGTCTATGATTTGGGTGGATCGTTTGTGGACATACTCGTTGGGTCTGCCGTCACGTGGTTCTTTCCTTATAAATTCGCTTTTTTGCCACACCCATCTCTCTCTCTCTCTCTCTCAAACACTCATCATGGGATATTTTGCACGTGGTGTGAATTTACTATAGCTTATTAATTAAGTCATTTTCGTTATATTATGATGGCTTCTAAAGAAAAAATAAAGAAACCCAAGCAAGTATCAAGGACTAAATTGTACATTTACACTCAATTTGAAAGGACTAATTAGGAATGAAAAGAAGAGATTTATATATTTATGAGTAAAAAGAGAAGAAAGGACTTGAAGTGATTGAGTTATAAAATTGTTCAGATGCTAAGAGGGAAAAGAAAGGAAAAGAATGCATTATAACAAATATCTTTCTATTGGATTTCTAAATAGATGTAAAAAAAAAAAAGAACAAGTGAGAATGAATAATAAATTTATTTATTTGTATACAAATCTCTCCGATATTTCAAATGTACATAGAATTAACCAGACCATTTCCTTATAATCTCTCCTAGCCTTCTAATCCTTTCCATCCGGTTGTTTCCCTCCATCCAAACGCAACTGTATTTTCAGAACCATTTCCCTTCCTTCATAATCCCTACTAATCCTACAGTGTTAGAGAATATTTTAAAGACCAAAGGACCACACATGGGACATAGGTACAAAGTTATAAAACGGTTTCACCTGTTCCCTCCTTTCTTGCTTCACTTAGCAAGATATTTGCAGCCTAGTTGAGCATACGAACGTTCACATGTAGCCAGAAGTGTGGCCCAAAGCAACATATAAAAGGCAAAGTGACATGGTTTTGATTACTTGACGTAAGTGCAAAGGAAATGTCAAGTGCATTTGAGGTTATCATATAGGGTGGTTATACTGCACACACATATATATGGCAAAAAACAATAGTAAGGCCATGAAACACCAAACTTATCATCACTATCCTGAACAAGAACAAATTAACAAGAGCAAGCACTAATTAGATATAACACTTACTTTAATTATTTTGCAACCTTTCCCTCAATCAAAGGCAATCAAAGATGGGTTGAGAAAAGCAATTGCAATAACTCCCATGGTATGAACCTTCAAGGTTATATATAGGAGAAAAAGAGCGTATAGAAATCTTCTCGCTTTCATATGAACTGCCGCGTGCACGAATCTTCTCCTTTGTTGGCAGGAGTTAATGCTGGTCTTCGTCCGTGTCCGTTGATGCGTTTGATAGCACGTTCAAAGCAGGTGCATACCTTATCATTATCTTTCCTTTATTTTATATTTAAATTTTTGAAACTTTGACCGTTTGTTGAGAAAAATGTAAAGTGCAACTTATGAAATTGTCATGGTAGTTAAAGACTCGATGTTAAAAACCGCGTCTATAAGTCAAGACACAACGTCATCCATTGCATATATTGCTAGAGATGCTAATATAAAATCCTACGAGGTTAGTAAGGCAATGAGAACTCTGTGCCTCAAGAAACCTAAGGTCTCAAATTTTTAAGGTCCCGAGAAAGTAAATCTTCAGAGTGCCAACATTGTATGAGAAACTCTGTGCACTCACGTGGGTTTTTTCTTTTACTATATAATTGATATTGGATGCAGATTTAGAATTGTATGAGAAAATCTACAGTACTTCATTACCACGATCAGAATTTCAAAAGGAATGATAATATTAGTAGAAAGGGTTTTCAAAACACCCTCGAGACATTAGAGAAAATTATATCCTTTCGGACAGATGGTCATACCGATAAATTGTATTGGCATAATTTTCTGACTAAGCTAAAAATGAAACACATGTACGACACTATTCGTGTTTTGTCTCCATAGATTGTGGGGTTTCATGTTTTGGCCCTATCTGTAGTTTCCAATAGTTCAAAATAAAAATGGCCGACCACGCGGCAATTTAGTCTCCTCGATGTTTCAAACCCTTGTGCCCCTTCAATCCCTGTCCAGCAAACCGAGCAGGAAAATGACTTCACTTTTAGTCCACCTAATTAACAATATCGCTTTAGCTACATTTATTATTTAGGGACCATAGTAAATTAACGTTTTCTGATTTCAAAGACCGAGGATTGATAGGTTATTGGAGTAATAATTGGGCTTTAAGAAAAAAGAGCAGAAGAAAAAGGAAAAGATTAATAAGTTAGCTTAGTGCATGGATATGCATGGAATAGGGCATGTATGCTCTTTGCATGCTAAAACCCCAAAAAAAAAATTGAATGATGGGCTATTGGCCGCATGGTACATGACTAAGTTTGCTTTGACCGACTTAGGGACATTGGTTTAAAATGATTTCTTTCGGCAAACAGAGGAGAATTGGTTCTTGAATTAGAGAGAGTAGCGCAGAGAAAGAACTAAAAAGATTGATTTTGTCGAGATTGATAAAACAAGGGAAAAGAAATAAAGAGGGTGGCGTAATATTCGACTTGGGCTGTGGTTAGTTGTTAATGATGCTTTATGTCTTGTTTGATATTGTAAATTCATGTCTTGAAAATGATAGGAATGTGATATGTTTATGAATTATGAAAAATGCTCTAACACATAAAAAAAAATAATTGTGAAACAAGGATCGCATGGTTTGATATTTGAAATGAAAAATGTCTAGAGTATATTTCTTGCAAAAAGCCGGATTGGACATTTACTTTTTGGATATTTGTGAATAATTTGATTAACGTTTTATGAAAAATTTGTGAAAGGCTGTACATACTACTTTATGAACTTGATTTATGAATATTATGAAAAGTTATATGTTTTGGTTAGTGAATCTGGCCATAAGAATATTAGAAGTGCTTTAAAAAGTTTCATACGACATTCATTTTAATACCAAAAGTTTTTTTTCGGATACTTAAATATCACTTAAAAAAAGCGATCACTGAAAGATCAACTCCGATTTAGGTTATCGAAAAATCCGACGTGATCATATTATATTAATTTCTCCGATCAACATGGCTCACCGGTGTGCTTAGTGAGGTATTTAGTAAAATATAATGCCGATAAAAAAAAGTAAATACCGAGTGAAAGACAATCAATCTCTAGTAAGAACAACAAACGATCAATCTCTCGTAGGAACAACAAAATCACTGCTACCCCTCTCTCTCTCTCTCTCTCTCTCTCTCTCTCTCTGCCATCTTCTCTGACCTCGCGATAACCGAGCGATCTCCCACCTCGATTCGCCATGTTCTGGCAAGCCACGAAGAAGCTACTCAACTGGCCCATCCTGACGTCCGCCTTTCGAGGGCCCCTTTCTACCCCTTCTCTGCAGATATCATGGCGCCGCAGAAGGCCGACGCGGCATTCGTGGAGGCTTGGAAGAAGCTGATCCCGAACATCGACCCACCTCCCAAAACCCCTCTCTCCTTCATGCAGTGGAGGCCTCCCACGCCGTCGTCGATCCCCTAAAAGCTCATCGTCAATTTCGTCCTTCCTTATGCAGTCGAAGCTGTCCCAAAAAGAGGTTCGTTTCTCGAGCTCGATTGGCTGAATCGATCATTTCTGTTTGGACGCCTTGCTTGCTTGCTCTTTTTTTTTTTTTTTGATGATTGGGGATTGGCCACGTACGGATGGTCGCGGCAGTCAAGTCCGCGGAATTGCAGAAATCGGCCTCCAAGAACCACTAATCCGGTGAGTAATTGCTCCCCAGGAACAAAATTCGAGATTCGTTTTGGCGAGAAGAGGAACGCGAGGAAAGGGGAGGCCAATTCTGGACGAGCGGCGTTTGGAGACTGAGATGGGCGAGATCAAAGACAAGCCACTCGTGAGAGACGCTGACGCTCGTCCATGATCGCCGCCAGCGTCGTTCGGCCAAATCTAGTCGGCTTGGTCAGTGTCGGCGACTCAGCTGGCGACAACGATGGGGGAGGGGCGGAGGTTGAACTCGGAGGGAGAGGATGACCAGATGGGTTTTTCAAGCAAGAGGGACCAAAGTTATTCAGGTAAGAGAGACTAGGGGTGTGCAATCGGATCGGATTTACCCGAAAACCGGACCAATCCAACCGAAAAACAATTCTGGAAACCGGTTCTAACAAGAACTGGTATGGGTACCGGTTCCATTTTTTGGAAACCGGTTAGAACCGATTCGGTTTCCGGTTCCAAGTAAAAATCAATCCAAACTTGTTTTAGAACCGGTTTTAGAATCGATTTTGAGATAATGTATAAAAAAGTAAAAAGCCTATATAACGTTGCCCTACTTCACTCGTTTTAGAACCGATTTCCGGTTTAATATTGAAATATGTTTCATAACTATGAGCGAAATAGCACGGTCCTTAAAGTCATATAAATATTGTGTGATTCAGATTAAATATATAGGCATTTTTCTAGTGAGAGCATATGCTTTACCGCTAAATCTCTTGATTTTTTTTTCAAGATATTTCATTCGGAAACAGAAGTGAGGAGTTATCTCATTACGGCGCAAAATAAAGAGTTAAACATGTTGATTAAATTCCCTGAAAATGTGACTCTTAAAGATTTATGCGATTGGACTTGCCACATAGTGCTTTTGGATTGTTGATTTTGATGGATTGTAATTTTAATTGCTCATTTTGGGAATTGTTACTTTTTAGGCGGATAGTGATTTTTGTTATTTATCTTTTATTTTAAATCGTTTCATTGCTACATATATTATTTTGCTAGAAAAAAAAATGAAATCGGAAAAAGGAACAAAAAAAAATAGGTTCTTGGGTAGACCTTAAAATCGAATCGGGAAAAGCGGGGTTGGTTCCAAAATAGGGTCTAGGAAAAATAGGGTTGGTTTGAGGTTTTAAAAATTGGAAACCCGGTTATAACAGGGGTTGGTTTGATTCTAGGTCCGGACCTAATCCACCCTAAAATCAATCACCCTTAAGAGAGACGGCCGAAGGGAGAAGGTGAGAGAAGAGCAAGAAGAAGATGAGAAGGAGCTTACAGAGAGTGGTTTTGGGGATTGTTACTTTTGACGAATAATGGTTTTTGTTATTTATTTTTTTTTTTTAAATCGTTTCATTCTTACCTATATTATTTTGCTAGAAAAAAATGAAATCGGAAAAAGGAACAAAAAAAATAGGTTCTTAGATAGACCCTAAAATCGGATCGGAAAAACAGGGTTGGCTCCAAAACAGGATCTAGGAAAAACAGGATTGGTTTCAGATTTTAAAAATTGAAAATCGATTATAATAAGGTTGGTTTCAAGTTCCAGGTCCGGATCTGATCCATCCTTAAATCGATCACTCCTAAGAGAGACGGTCGAAGGAGACGGTGAGAGAAGAGCAAGAAGAAGATGAGAAGTAGCTTACAGAGAGGATAACGGAGGAAAGAGATAAAGAGAAGAAAAATGAAACGTGGGACCCACTTGGACACAAGGAAGTCTGCATGGATTTGTTTTTAATATAAAAATGTCAAGCCAGATTTAACTTTTTATTATTAAAGCCACTTAATAATTTTGGTTAAAATTTGTTATTGGAGGTACTAAGTGATCGATTTTTCTCTGATTTAAAATTTAAATGAGTTGATAAAAATTTTCGACACTAAAGCAAGTGCCATACGAAATTTTTAATACTTCCAGTGTCTTTATGCCATTAACCTTATTTGTATGGAGGGGACCTAACAAGCTTTATGCAACTGTTTTTTGGAGGGATTTCACCAAGGTTTTCTACGGTCAATTTTTCTAGTCCAAGCAAAGATGAAGGGTTACTTAGGGTGACTCTACGGTGATAAAGTATGCTGGCCACTTCAATCAGTTAAGTAGAGTAGCAAAAAAATTTTTGGCCGATGAGAAAAAACAAGGCTGAACATTCTGAGAGTGGCCTTCGACCAAAGATCCGCTCTAAACTTTCATCTCACGTGCTAAAAACTTACAAAGATGTCTTGGAGCGGGCAATAAAGGTAGAAAAAGGCATCTGCGATTGATTGTGATACATAGAGCACTCATCAGCAGAAGAGACCCAAGCCTACTGATTTCCAAGACAACGGTGCGAATGTCAGCAGCAAGTCGAGAGGTAATAATCGGCCGGGTTATTTTAGAAATCAGGGTCCTTGTAATACTTGTCGGAAACATCACGGTAGTCAATGACACCGAAAAAAAAAGGGGCCTGTTTTCTATGTGGAAAAAAATGGGATCCATGGCACGGGACTGTCCTATGTAGAGGATAGCTCTAGCTCACAGTAGATCATGTTTCCAATATAGGCAACCTGAACTTTTAGCACATAATTGTTCCATAAGGAGAAATGCCCCTTCAGTTGGTAGGCCATGGAGAACCAGCCCCATTTATTTGAAAATTGAGATAAATTCAAATTTTTAGAATGAAATTTTCTTTAAAGGGGTAGAATGTAATAATTGAAGTTTGAAAAAAAAAAAACCAAGACCAATAAGTTAGCTTAGTGCATGGATATGCATGGAATAGGACACATCCTATTTACCTGCTAAAATCAAAAAATAAATTAACTAATGTGCTATTGGACACAGGGTACATGACTAAGTTTACTTTGGCCGACTTAGAGACATTGCTTTTCGACAAACAGAGAAGTGGTGCAGAGAAAGAATTGCAAAGATTGATTTGATCGAGATTTACAAAACAAGAAAAAGGAAAGAAATCGAGAGAGAGTGAAAGGGATTTCGGGTCGCGTATGTTTCGAAAGTCTTGACAAGTCGGATTAACACCATCTTGAAGCATTTATATTTTGAAGCTTTCTAAGTTACATAACATTCAACTTGGCTTTTAATTAGCTGTGAGTGGTACTTATCTCTTCTTGGACATTATAAACTCATGTCTTGAAAATAATAGGAATTGGACATATTATGAGTAACAAAAGAAGGCATTAGATGGTATGATAATGAAAAGGTGATGTCTAGAGAGTATTTATTACATAAAGACGGATAGGGTGTTTATTACTTTTTGCTTTTTTTTTAATGTTTTTAAAAACGTTGTATGAAATGTATGGTGAAAAGTTATATGTACTGCTTTATGAATTTGATTTATATAATGTATTTTGCTTAATAAATTAGATTGTGAAACATTTATATGTTTTGATTAGTGAACTTAAATTATTATATGGACTCTGGATTTGATTTGTGATTATTGGAGGATGATGTAAGTAGTTTGATACCCAATATCACTATCTTTTGAACCACTGAGGGGTTTTTTAGTAAGCATACTGCTTTTAGGATATCCTTGATATGTGAGCTACCAATAATATAGGTAGAGACCTAATTGAGGGAGGAATCTTGATTGCTTTTATCACAGGTGTTAAGCGTAACCACAGATGGATGGTGAGCGCTAGATTGATCAATTGGATAGTGAGCACTAGATTTGATTTAATGGAATAAGTATTACTGATATATAAAGTTTTGTTATCATTTTTGACATTGTACTTATATTATATATTGGATTTGGGATATAGGAGTCATAGGTTTTTTGATAAATATGTATAGTCGATACTCAATTTGCTTAGAAGAGATTCGCTTGACTCAGTGAGCTGTGGTTGTTCATATCGTTCATCTTATATCTTTTTCAAGTTCTTTAGCTAGAGATAAGTGGGAAGAGGTGGGAAATTTTAATAGTGGGATTTTGGGTATGAGCTATATATATATGAGATGATAATTTGTTGGGTTTAGTTGGGTGGTGAGATGTATATATTGTTTTTGTAGATCTTAGTACTATGATTTTATATCTAGATTATCGTTTTATCATATATATAGATGAAGACATATATCTTGATAACAAGTTAATATTGGTTATATTCGAGATTGCGTTCTTTGGATAGGATGACGTTCTTGTCATTTCCCCTATACTTGCATAAGTGGGGGATATTTGGAGTACTAGAGTGCTCTTATATACTTAATTTGGAGCATCTATACTAGAAGTTCGTACTTTATAATTAGAAGCCCACTAATCTTTCCATGTCCAAAACGGAGCCGTCAAGGGAGAGAGCTGCTACTTTGTATACGGCTAAATCTTCTAATTTTTGGGGCCCTCTTTCAATTTCGGCCTTTTAGCTATTTTCTATGCAATTTAATCCTCTGACTCATGTGATTTGTGCAATGTGATCTCTATCAAAAACTGTAAAAGTCAATTTTTAAAGTGTATTAAAAACATACACCTTGCTAATTTTACATTTTTTCCGTCATCCATGCTTATCATGGTTTAATAAAATTTCGTTCAGCGATACAAGAATAAGGGCCCATATCTAGATTTAACATTGTGATGGCTTGGCTGAACGGCACGGTACCATACCACCAGTTAGAATAGCTCATATGTGCCTGCACGATCGGCCAGTCCACGAGCCCACCTCCTAAATTTAAAGACCTTAAACGAACGCCATTAGTAGCTCACAAAGCCTATATTGACGGTAACAATATTGCGTCTACAAACTTAATCATTTATTCAAAAATTCTCGTGCTCTCTTAGTTCTCTTAGTTTTATATCATTGTGCTATGCCTGTGCTCTCTTACGGTCTAAGGTGCATCCTATGTTGGAAATTAATATTTGTCTTCTGATTGTCAGTTCAAAAAGTGTTTTTATCTATCCCGACTACGAAGTCTTTGATCTGTGGAAGGAAAAAGCATGGAGCGAATGAATAAGTAGCCTCGACACATGAATGAGCTGGGCATGTGGGCCGACAATCATGTCCCTGGACTCTTGAATCTGAGTCCTGAATAAGAATCCGGCCTTGAATGCATAAGCTAGAACTGTGTGTCCTAAGACTAAACTTGCCCAAAACCCTCGGTCTTACATTGCTAGAAAACATGTTGTGGGCTCCAGAATCTACAAAGAACCTCAAGATGGGGAAAAAGATTTGTCATTTTTAATGTTAGTTAGCATCCATGCAACCGTATATTGAGATTTAGTTCAAATACTTGAAGGAGACTCCAAGAATGGTTGGGGCTGTCAACCCGTTTACCTGTTTGACGAAACGCCTACACCAAATCAGGTACCCTTTTTCTAATTGCTAGCATTCATTGGACGACTTTTTCAAGTTCATGTCACGAGTCCTAGTTTTGGATGTGCTATCTGGACTGACGTTTGAGTCTGCTGGCAATGGCATGGTGAATACAAGTTCACATTCCAAAACCTCTTTTTATGCCAGGAATAAGCGATCAGGCACTGGTGGATACCCATGGAGAAGATGCATTCAGGTACTAAACTCAAGGAAGGTAATTTTTTATGCTAAACTATGTCTAACTTGTTTCCAGTATCTTTAAATGTTCAGCCTTTACGAATTAAGAGTTTGCTGCCTGTAACAGAACTCCATGCACAAGAAATTAGTTCTGGTCTATTGTTCTTGTACCACGTAATGCTGTCGAGGGTAAAGTATCAGTAAAGTATCTCCCGAGGTCCTTTACCAGGAAAACATGGAAAAGATCCAACGTGGCTTACACAAAATAATCATAATTTTGGGGTAAAATAAGCTTTTAAAAATATCGAGTGTGCATTTCTTGCAAGTCCTTGCCAGTTCATTCATCTGTTTGTAATGTCATATCTGTTCCAATTCTAGACCATCTTGAAATGTTTTTAGATATTTTTTTTGGTCGATTTTAGATATTTGTTTAATGGTATAATTATGCAGGGATGTTGAATTCTGCCATTTAGAGTTCCTCTGAAACTTTAAAAATGAGTTTGTCAATTTATGTACAAACTAGCCCAATCTCCAGATGAAAGGTTGCCCATGATGCACAAAAATGACTTAAATAGGAAAAATCATTATGAGGCACAAAATTCATGCAGAGAGTACCTCCCAGGTGCTCATGAAAAATCAACTTTTAATCGGTCAATGAAATTATCAACAATGGGAAGAATAAGCACAATCAAGGTTGGTACAACAATGTCTCCATAGATGCTATTGTGCTCAAATTACTTCTCAGTAATTTCTGTTACTTCCTTTGGTTGTCTAACAAATTCAACAGTTTAATGTTCCTCCTCATAACCTATGGGATATATCTCTTCATATTGAGTTGGCTGATGATGCATTTTTTTTTCTGGAAAGAACCCTTTCATAATAATGATAAGCTTTTCAATATACCAAGAATTATTTACATACATCTGTATTCAATATCTTCATCTCATGAAGGAAGATGGATGTGTGAAGAGGTGTCGTTTAACGTAGAGACTGATAAGGCACATAAGGATACATGAAGGGGTCACCACCAACTTCTTCTAGCAGAACTAGTAGGTTACCTGAGGCTTTCAGAAAGGATCGAGGCACATGATACCTGAAAACAGAGAAAAAAAAATTAAAACGAAATCAATGCTGGAGAGGGACATATAATTCAATTTATATAAGCAGGAGAGAGTATGCAACTTTGTGATGCCTAGCTACTTGCTGATCAAAAACTTTTGCGTTGACTTGTCTCTGATGGACTTTGAATAGTCTTGCATTGTGTTCCGCTTGACGGAGATGATGAGAAAGGTGCATATAGATATTATCAGGTTCTGGATAAGGTCTTGTAATCCTCACTATGCATGTATACTATCGTATTATTTTTGCGATCAAAGGTTTCTGGTATTCCTATTTCCTCAATACTCATCCATTTAGTTAATAGACTAGCTTTGACTATTAGAATTCGTTCGGTATAATAGTGACTGAATGATAGTTGTGTTGTGTTATGCTTTTGTTGTGATTTGAAGTGCTTTAACTTGTGTTTATGCTACTAAATATTATATATTAGCTTTCTAAAAGCAATTGTAAGTTTTTGCAGTTATGAGGATGTTGCAGTTGTGAAGTGTTTGCTTGACAGTCCGGAAAAGCTGCAACGTCTCTTTTCACGGTTGTAGCTGTTGGCGAGAAGCTGTACATGTCGAGATATGCAATAGACTGAGGTGTATTTTGTTTTCCCATTCAGTTTATTAGTGAACAAGGGGCCTCAAGCATGGACAAATTTGAAGGATGTCTCTTGTTTCCAAGGTGTCTGATGTTCAGCCTACTGTTTCACTATTGTTCTATTCTTCCACTGGGTAAAATCCTTTCAGTTAATCTCCATCTATCCTCTGCTGGAAATAAGAGAATATTGCACAAATAGAAAGTAATGTAACTTCATGATTAAGTGGATAACTTTAACATACAAAGTTTGTGATGGATTTCCCTTTGCTGTACGAAATGAAACCCAGTATCGACCAATGCTTTGTCCATTCACCCAAGCTTCTCCTTTAGACATGGTTGTAAGATTTAATGCAAGCGGTTCGCTGCTCTCTGGTGCATCAAAATAAGTCTGCAAAGCAGTATGATATGAGCTTATAATGATGAACGAACAACTTCATCTTTTCTAAGCACTTTTTGCTGTCACTTGTTTATTGGTTAGACCTCAGTTTTCATGCAAACTGCAGATCTTGTTACAAAAACTAAAAGAATTAATAATCGAAGTTTGAATTAGTTTTCTCCGTCATCAATGATAGGAACTCATTTTCTTTTTAGTGAAAGACAAATAATCAAGTTGCGGAGATAATAACAGTGCAAGTTAATCCCTGCCCCATATTTTTGTGATAACCTGCAAGTTATTATCCCATTTATTGGTATTACTTTGACGTTCATTTAAGAAGGGAAAACGTAATTTACCTTGTACCAAGTAAGTGGCTGGTTCACAGCTGTTATGTTGCTCCACTCAACATTCCCCAGATTTTGTTCGTTGTATATTTCTAATCCTTGACCACATAGTCCCACCTTACATAAGCGATAATAACATTATTAGCTATCAGTTGTTACCTTTTCCGTTCTAAGGAGAGATATATTATTGTCCACTCTTACTCTGCTGTTGTATACTTGTCCAGATAAGAGCTTACCTGGTATCCCCATGAATAGTTTCTGAAATTATATGACTGGTCCTCAGTGCACCAGATCTCCACCTCGGCCAATCCAGCATATCTTCTCTCTAGAAATGCTCCTGAGTCCTAGGTGATAGATCATGTCAATTGCCACATAATTTTGCAAACTTACTGGATATGAAAAGTTTAAGCAAATACTCACTGGCAGTCCAACCATAACGCTGAGTATGGAAATATTATTCATCTGATTGTCCAACACAATTTTGGTCTCCATAGTGAAGTTTTTGACATCATGGTTTCCATGGGCCACTCCTAAATCAGCAGTAGCAAGCTCAGATGTTTCATTACGTGAATCTGGACTGCAGAATTATTTTTCCTAACTATTCAAACTCTGTATGAAATTTTTCATCCATATCTTCTTGCAAATTTTGGACCTACATAAATCTGTCATTGGTCTCAGTATGACTTTGTATTTTGGTTGAATGGTATCAGTATGTTTTCAGCTGTTTATTGCTATTTGATTGTATGTCATAAGACAGGCTGTGAATGAGTCATTACTCTCTAAGATCACACTCCAATAATTCATTCAGCGGTTCTTGGAACTTACCCATGTACTCATTGTTGACAAAAGCATGTGTAACATGTCCGAGAGACACAAGGTGAAGTACTGGTTCAGCACACGTTGAGTTTGGCTGAAAACTGACATTATAAGAAGTATGAATGGATCAGCTAAAACATATTATATACAGGATATATGTTGCAATCACTTTTAGCAAGATGATTCCACCTGAATGTATACCAAAGGTAGTCGGATTCATCTTTTGTTGTATTCATGTGTTCGAGCAATGTATCTGCTCTTAACGATGTATCTAAGTAGCTTGGAGTTACATCTAGGAATTCTTCCCACTCATCTGCACATTCAAATGTCTGGCTGCATGTTATAATTCTTGTATTGCTCTCACTTGTTACCTGTGAATAAAAGGTGAGAGAAAAATGACTGTCTTCCTGAAGGATGGAATAAAATGTTCATTGTTGCTACTCGTACATCTAATGTGGATCAATTTACTGGAGATTGTGTTTGTTCTTTAGTGACTTTTCTGTTGGTCAAAACAGGTGTATATTCAATGATTAAACCTTCTTGTCGTCTCTCATTTAACAGAATACCTATGACAACCATAAATTTATCACAATATTGATTGCCTTTCCATCTTGAGAATTCTCAGACAAAAGAAACAAAGGATTATCAAAAAATTTGATCACAAAGAAATAAGAATGAAAGGTTGACAAATATATTAGTACACTTTTTAGATTCTGTAGCGTCTTGATTTCTTTAAAAATGGCAAATAAGTACTGCATCCTAAGTGATAACAAATGTTCGAAGCTTAATTTGATTTTGCAAGTGGTTGTGACTTGTGAGCATGCATTAGGACGGTCTAAATTTGTCTTGCGACTTACCTTTGCTGTGTTGAAAATCGCATTTTCACAGTCTTGAAGAATGCTAATGGACTTCGGCAGCAATTCAAATGATTTATTACCAAACTGTACAGTAGCGTTATTTTTTGAATCATTGTTTACAAGGAAAGCAACACATCCTCCCGTTTCTTCCTGGAAAACATAAGCCTACATCAAGGGAAAAAACAGACCATAAGTCTATAACCATAATTGTGCTACTAGTTGCTCTTAATAAATTGAATGTTGGTGAAGAATAGTGGCCACCTGTTGGTACTGGCCTAAAGAAAAATTAGATTTGACTCCCTCCAGCAAAGTACAAGAGGAATTCTTAATTGCCCCATGCAACTCCTTAAGATGACCCCATTTTGGTTGCCTGAGGAGACCTGGATCAGTAAATTCATTAGAATGGTTTGCGTATCCATGAAGTACGTCGAATCAGATCATCTGCTGCTCACCATATTCATCGAGTGGAGCTTGATCATAATAACTTGTTATGAAATATGCGGCGGCTGTTCTGCCAAAATTCGTTCCACCATGGTACTGCATCATAAAAGCCATACACTTATCATCTTTAGTTTAGCACAGCGCTGGACATACATGCTGAAGGAACTTGACTGCACACACACAGACATGCAGTGTCAAAACAAAATCAGATGATAGAATACTTTAGTAGAATAGGTGTACCATATAGTAATTGATATAACTTCCATTCAGTTTTGCAATGAAGAGTGTGGCATGGAATGCAATGTCTTCAGGTGACCTTAAGTATGGCTCGCCACCATAGACTTGATAGCTTCACAAAAAAAAAAAAAACAAAAGCTGGTAAAAAAATATAAAATCAACTTTACTTTTCTCTTCGGGTTTGTAATATTTTTGAGACTTTTGTCATTCCGTTGTTTCTCTTTGCTAAATCTGCTCAATAATTCTTCCGAAAATAATGTAGACAGCTGAGGGGAAGACGTACAAGGACGTCCAGTCCTCTGTCCAAATAGCCGGCTTGTTCGGTGAGTTGGGCCCTGGAAAAGTTTCTCCGCATCTCATGCCATTGCAAGCATTTATCTGCGGGTCAAAGCAATAATTAGAGGCTGCATGAAAACAGATTCTTCCTCACTTATAGTAGGAGAGACCAAGAAAGGACAGATTACGTCCATGGACATATAGAATGATAGTTGACGATCGATGGTTCTTCACTGAAAGTGCACAATTTTCGGTTTAAACCTAATAAGGTTCACGTACCACTGGATCCGGGGCATCGTTCTGCTTACACATCACCCAGGGCACTCCTGTCTCAAGTGCAACAGTCATGTTTGCTGCCCATTGGACATACAAGGGTCCTTGCTCGCCAAAAAGCCGCTTCAATGTTCTTATACTCATTTTCTATCTGCATAACATTGTCTTTTGAGTTTTATACATTGGATTGTTGCTAGTTTTTCAATAATTTAAGCAAAACTGCCTTTCGGGTTTTCTCCTACCTGGGACAGTATAATTGGGCCTCCTTGGGAAGCATATAGACCCTCTGATTTCATCAAGTTGACGACCTTTGTTGTGAAGTTTTGCATGTAGAACTACGACTCAAGATTCGAGACAGGAAAAATGTCAATGACAGCTTAGTTTTTCTTATCAAGAAAGTAACAGATTCAAGATTAATACTAAAATTACTCAACACTCTCTCTCTCTCTCTCTCTCTCACACACACACACACACACACACTAAAAAGCAGAGTTGTTTTTAGTGTGAGCGATGAATGCTTGGATAGCTAGTCATTGACTAATCAATTGCTGTATTCCAACGTGTGGTCTCCCTAAAAAGCAGAGTTGTTTTTTAGTGTGAGCGATGAATGCTTGGATAGCTAGTCGTTGACTAATCAATTGTTGTATTCCAACGTGTGGTCTCCCTAAAAGCAGAGTTGTTTTAGTGTGAGCGATGAATGCTTGGATAGCTAGTCATTGACTAATCAATTGTTGTCTTCCAACCTGTGGTCTCCCTCCTTGGTCGGAGTCACATGCACCAAAATGAAAGAAGGTACTGTCATGAACAGCTCACACCTAAAATCTAGAAAATTGGAAGACAACCAACGGATATTTTCACCTAGAATAAGAAAAAACCAAAATTTCATGGTGTTATATTGACTTTACACCAAAATCATACAAATTTAAAGTGGTGCACCAAGGACGTGGCATGTATAGAGAGATTCGAAAATTAAAAGTTTGCTGAACATTCCATATAGAAATGAACAAAATGAATTTGAAATGGAGAAGACCAGTGTCCGACAAGTTAAATTTGAAGGGCATAGCCTCTCATTCCTAATTTCGATTCTTTCTGTTGCAGAATACCCTATAATTTAGACAAATATGATAGATTTCACAACACATTTTTCTTTCTTATTATGACTATCTTTGTGCCGAAGAAGTGGTTAGAGAGCTAGAGAATTATAAGCCAAAGAGGTTCTTTCAATGTCTTTGTTCCAGAGTTTATATATAATTGTTTTCCACTACTTTTGGGGGTCAAAGAGTTAAGAAAAATAACATACCTTGAAAGGTTCATTATTTGTTCGAAATGTGATTCCCGGAACGTCATGTAACCAAAATGGGAAACCCCTGCAACCCAGATAACACTAGTGATTTCATTCATTATTGATAAATTTCTGCTGGAGATGATTTTTTTTTCGTAAAAATAGCTTTTCTCTGATTAAGGTTTGTAAATGGCCGGAAATATGAATTGACACATTACCACACATACCCGTAAGTCCACTCGCTCTCAATGAAGGGTCCAATTCTGAGGCAAGCATAAAGCCCCTGCGCTTGGATTTCCTTGATGAATCTCACCAGATCATACCTTCCACTGAAGTCATACTGTGCAAAACACAAAAAAATAAAAAAATCAGTTTAGAATAAATGAATTGTGCATTTCGACAAATTACAACTTGCATTGTACCCTATCGGTGTGGTGTTAATGTGCTTTTGGTACCTGGCCTGGTTGGGGTTCATGCAAGTTCCAGAACACATAGGTTTGGATCACATCAACTCCTCCTTCTTTGGCTTTAGATATGAGGTCGGGCCACATCTGCACCATGTGTGAATGCATTGTAAAGCTCACAGAATGACGTGAACTCTTAGTATGCGTTAAATTG
Source organism: Syzygium grande (assembly GCA_024733475.1). Lineage (NCBI taxonomy): Eukaryota > Viridiplantae > Streptophyta > Magnoliopsida > Myrtales > Myrtaceae > Syzygium > Syzygium grande. The sequence continues at coordinate 637,853 of JAMXDD010000005.1, read as the reverse complement.
TGATTGAGCGAGCCTATCATATTAGACAACGACATTAGTCCGTCCAGTATAGTGCTAAAGAGTCGTTCATCTGACGCGTCTTCCACTGTCGACGTGAAAGGGAAACAACGATGCTATGCACAAGTTTCTTTCTTTACTCTTTCACGACAACCTGGGATTAAGTACTTCTTCAAGCGTTACTTTTTCTGTCTATCACTTGGTTCACATGCCTTTTGTTCTGTCTCTGCAGTAGGTAGATTACGAGTTCTCCGTGCTTTCATTTTCTTCCTGAACAAGACAAGAGAATACTGGCAAGAGAGACCAAAAGGGGCATCAAATGCCTACCAATCTTTGATATTTAGGCTCTCTCAGAGGGACACGTGTCAACTTTAATGGCTAAGCTGAGCTGCAATATATGTCACCCGTGATTCATTCATTCACAACTAATTCCAGCTACTTTAAAAGACATTCTCTTTTTTCCTTCTTTCACTATGAGAAAGAATATATATTTTGTTCTCAGCTCATTACAGATCACATCCTGATGAGTAAATACTATGTTAGATTGAAAGATGATGGATACTTCATAAGGAGTGAGAAAAAAAAATCACTTACATTGCCTGCATTATTTATTGGAAGTTCTCAAACTCAAAAGAGAAGGGAATTAAATAAGACAGTTGGGTGTGAAAGTACCACTAATCAGTAATTATTTGTTGCTGCAAAAACAGCTGTAACACAAAGTTAACAGGATTTAAAGGAAATAAATATGCAAACTGGTCAAGAGCTGGTTGATGCTACTCTCTTGATAAAGGCCATAGCGGGTCGAGTACGAATAAAGAGTCATATCACCAACAATAAGACAAACAAAATGGACCAATTTCTTTCGAGTGTGGTTCGTCGTGAATAGTGGCGAAACTAAGGGCCAATGGTGGCCCGTGTCTCCTACGTCCAACATCCTTCAAAACAACTGTAACACAAAGTTAACAGGATTTGAAGGAAATAAATGTGCAAACTAGTCAAGAGTTGGTTGATGCTACTCTCTTAATAAAGGCCATGGCAGGTCAAGTACGAATAAAGAGTCATATCACCAACAATAAGACAAACAAAATGGACCAATTTCTTTCGAGTGTGGTTCGTCGTGAGCACTGGCAAAACTAAGGGCCAGTGGTGGCCCGTGTCTCCTACGTCCAATATCCTTTATTACTATACAAGAACTCTTTAGGGGACCCAACCTCAACTTAAAATCACTAAGAGGACTTGATACAAAAACCAGATGAGAACAACAAGACATGTGGCGCCTAGGGGAAAAGGAATGCAAGACTACACAAGAATTTGGTGATGTATAGAAGATTGTTTCAGCAACATTCACGATGAGTAGAGAGAGAGAGAGAGAGAGAGAGAGAGAGAGACCTGAGGAGTGCTTCTAGGATAGTGGATAGAACCAGAGAAAAGGATCTGCCTCTGCCCATCAATAAGGAGTGATCTTCCATCATATGTCACCTCTCCTCCTCTCACCCCTTCCCTCCACAAGCCGGTCACCAACACCACCATTAGTGCAACCAAATGCACCTTCCACCCCACCATCCTCCTCTCTCTCTCTCTCTCTCTCTCTCTCTCTCTCTCTCTCTCTCTCTCTCTCTCTCTCTCTCTCTCTCTCTCTCTCTCTCTCTCTCTCTCTCTCTCTCTCTCTCTCTCTCTCTCTCTCTGTAATATGACTCGTTCAAGAGACTGGGTTGGGACAGAGGCCACTCCTTTCAAGTCTTACGGTCTTTTATATGGGAAGTAGCTCTCTGTCTTGGTTGTCTTGTGTGCTTCACATGTGTTGAAGAGGATGCTCAAGTCATACAAAGAAACAAAGTAATTAATAATTATAGGTGGCAAATCCAGAAAATCCTAACAAGAACTTCTCCAATGACATATTTAGGATAAAGCTGACCCAAAGCAGCTCCCATCTTAGACTTTCACATGGAGTTTCAATCAAGGCCCTTGTCACTATAATAAGATTATTCATGACAATATAGGACTAAAAGATGAATAAAATAGTAGCCTAAAACTTAGTCTACATTACTCTCTCTCATAAATTATAGATTAACAATAAATAAACTTTGTCTGATTATAATTTCAATTCTTTTCCAAAAATAAGACCTACTACACAAAAATTTCCTACTTTATATCCATGTATAAATTTTCTCTCTATTGGAAATGTAACCATGAAACTATTGCCTAGATGAGGGTGATTACAAAAAAAACTCTAAACCTATTGTACAAATACCAATTCAGTTATAAACCTTTATATTTTTTCAATTGAGCCTTCAACCTTGTCAATGTAGTCCTTCAAGACAATTTACAAAAAAAGAAAAGAAAGAATGAAAAATCAAAAAGATAAAAAAATCACGTGAGTGCTGGTTATGCCACTTTGGACGGCCAAAGTCTACATCAGCAATTGCCGACCAAATTGATCGAAAAGACTACATTGAAAAATTATTAAAAGGTTTAGGACTAAATTGAACAAATTAAAGGGATTAGAATTGAATTGGCATTTGTACACTATGTTTATGAATTTCTAGTAATTCTCCCACCTAGATGCATGTAGACAAGTACATGATGTTAGGTGGTTTTGAGCCTTTCTTACGCCAAAAAGCTATATCAAAAGATAAAGGTTTCCCTTACACTTATAGACTAACCCACTTGTTGATGCGGAATTTATTAGTGGTGCATTTTTTGACCGATTGGATAAACAGAAGTCCAAACGGAGGGCGAAATAGTGGTGTGACTAGACCCGTGGACTTGGTCAATGACATCGGATATTTTTTTTGAGTTAATTTAAAAAGGCAGTTTCTTAATTTTGGATGTTTTATGCTTTCCAATTTAGATTAGGAAACTTTCCTATTTGACTAGGTTTCCAATTCAGATTAGGTAACTTTCCTATTTGATTAGGTTTCCAATTCAGATTAGGTAACTTTCCTATTTGATTAGGTTTCCAATTGTAATTAGGTTTAACCCCTATAAAAGGGTGTTTATGGTTTGTTTTGAAGACAGAACATTATTATCATCAATATTGAATTTCGAGATTTTTCTCTCTAAGCAAGGTTTTGCTTGAATTATTCGCGGAACGCTGCGTCAGGTGGTATCAAAGCCTATGGCGACTGGCGGTGGTCTTCGTGACAATGCTCAGGAGACTGGAGCCCCAACCCTTGGGGACGACACGCTATAACGTTTGGAGCAGCGCTTAATGGAACGCTTGATCAACGATTCGATCAAAGTCTTCGCCATTTCAAGAACGATTTGACGAAGTTAATGTAACGATTCAAGGTCTCGCGTTGATGTGAACCGAAATCGCAAACGACAAGGCCGGGTGCGATCTGCTCGCGGTGATCCCGCTGATAGGCCTCGCTCTTGTCCGGCAGCAAAATAACCCTCTGTTTTCAAAAGAGTTCGAAGAAGAAGAAACTGAAATTTTTGATGAGGAACGAGCTGATTATGGCGGCAGACGTCGTCATGGAGGATTTCAAAGAGGATATGATCAAGAGATGGAAGACAACGTTACGACGATCGTGAAGGTAACGACTTTAAATTGAAAGTCGATATTCCTTATTTTAATGGAAGTCTGGGCATAGAAGACTTTCTGGATTGGCTTGCTGATATAGATATATTTTTCGACTATATGGAGACCCCCGTGAGAAAAGGGTGCGATTAGTAGCCTGTAGATTAAAGAGAGGGGTGCGTCTGCATGGTGGGAGAGATTGCAGAATAAGAGAGAACGAGAAGGGAAAGAGAGAGTTCGAACTTGGACTAGAATGAGAAGGCTATTGAAGCAAGAATTCCTTCCACCCAATTATGAATAGATTATGTTCCAACAAAGATCAACATTGCCAGCAGGGCAATCGGACTGTGCACGAGTATACGGCCGAATTTATGAGATTGGCAGAGCGGAATAATTTATCAGAGACGGAGGGACAGCAAGTGGCCAGATACCTCGATGGCTTAAAACCCTTCATTCGAGATAAAATTGGAGTGCAGTTTCTGCGAAATTTAACTGAAGCCAAGAATATGGCAATGAAGGCAGAATTGATGCAGCAAGATAGGGGAAGAAGAGGCTACGAAAATTATCGAGGTAGCAGTTCGAGCAGTTCGGTAGAGAAGAACAGTTTCAATAATCGCTTTAACACAGGGCGAAATCAAGAAGATAAGGCGGTAGAAAAGCGCCCTATGAATGAGCCGAGGGAAAAGGGAACGCAAGCACAGAAAACTGTGAATCCTAATCCTTATACTAAACCAACCGCGATAAAGTGTTACAGGTGTAATCAACCTGGGCACCGTTCTAATGAATGCCCTCAGAGAAAGTCCGTAAACGTAACAGCGAGAGAAGAGGAGGAAGATGGATATTGCTGTGCGCCAGATGGTGAGGACGATGATTTTGAAGATGAAGAAGAGGAACAAGTAAACTGTGTGGTGCGCAGAATGATGTTGGCCCCAAAACAAGAAGATGATTCGCAGCGCCATCAGTTATTCCGAACCAGGTGCACCGTTCTGGGAAAAATCTTTGCTGTGGTTATTGATAGTGGAAGTATGGAGAATATCATTGGGAAGGAGGCAGTGAAGAAGCTGGGGATACCCGTGGAGAAGCATCCTAATCCCTATACGTTAGGATGGATTAAATCTGGAGCGGAAAGCATTCAGGTGACTGAACGATGCAAAATTCCATTCTCCATTGGAAAATATCATGATGAGCTATATTGTGATGTAGTGGACATGGATGTATGTCATGTGTTATTTGGGAGGCCGTGGCAATTTGATGTAGATGCTCAAAGATTCCGAAGAAGCAATCAGTATAACCTTGTGAAGGATGGAGTGAAGTATACGTTGCTGCCACTAAAGAACAAAGGAAAACAATCTTCTGAAAATAATTTCCTTACCCTTACAAGGAAATTTGAAGCTGAGGTTAAGGAGACCCGACAGATTCACGTGTTGGTCGTGAAACAAACAATTGAAGCTGAGGCTGAATTACAAGTGGAGGAGCAACCTGAAATAGTCAAGCCTTTATTGAAGGAATTTAGCGAATTGATGCCTGAAGAGATTCCATATGGGTTGCCGCCTATGCGTGATATTCAACACCATATAGACTTAATTCCTGTGCTAGTCTCCGCCAAATTTACCGCACTACAGGATGAGTCCAAAAGAGAGTGAGATTCTAAAAGAGAAAGTGGAGGAGTTGTTGCAAAAAGGACACATTCAGAATAGCATGAGCCCATGCGCTGTTCCGGCCTTATTGACTCCTAAGAAAGATGGGAGTTGGCGAATGTGTGTAGATAGCAGGGCCATTAATAAGATAACCGTGGGTTACAAGTTTCCAATTCCGAGATTGGATGACATGTTAGATAGGTTGCACGGTGCTAAGTGGTTCTCGAAGCTGGATTTGAAGAATGGATACCATCAGATTCGGATTCGACCCGGAGATGAGTGGAAGACAGCTTTCAAAACAAAGGAGGGGTTGTACGAATGGTTGGTGATGCCTTTCGGACTTTCCAATGCTCCAAGCACTTTCATGAGGCTTATGAATCAGGTTCTGAAATCTTTTATTGGCAAATTTGTTGTAGTTTATTTTGATGATATCCTAATTTATAGTAAGACTAAAGAGGATCATCTATTGCACTTAAGGGAGGTGTTGACAGCCTTACAGATTAATAAGCTGTATATTAATCTTAAGAAGTGCAGTTTTTTAACTAATAAACTGTTATTCTTGGGATTTATTATTACTGCTGAAGGAATAGAGGTAGATGAGGCGAAGGTAAGAGCAATCAGAGAGTGGCCGACTCCTAAAACAGTTTCTAACGTTAGGAGTTTTCATGGATTGGCTACTTTTTATCGGCGATTTATTAAGAATTTTAGTACTATCGCAGCCCCAATTACTGAATGTATGAAGAAAGGCAAGTTTCTATGGGGAGAGGAAGCTGAGAATAGTTTTGCTATTTTGAAGGAGAAGTTATGTACTGCACCTGTTCTTGCTTTTTACCTGATTTTGATAAACTGTTTGAAGTGGACTGTGATGCTAGTGGAGTAGGTATAGGAGCTGTTTTATCTCAAGAGCGCAGACCAGTTTGCTATTTTAGTGAGAAGCTCAGTGACGCAAGACAGAAGTGGAGCACTTATGATAAAGAATTCTATTCTGTCGTAAGGGCTTTAAAGACTTGGGAGCATTATCTGATTGGAAAAGAATTCGTCCTTTATTCTGATCATGAAGCTTTGAAGTATCTGAATAGTCAGAAGAGGATTAGCAAGGATATGCATGCACGATGGTGTCAATTTTTGCAAAAATTTCCTTTTAGGTTACAGCACAAGTCAGGTGTGCATAATGTCGTAACAGATGCATTGAGTAGGAGAGCTGGCTTGTTGATTACATTAAGCCAAGACATCTTGGGGTTTGAGCAAAATTGAAAGATTGTTATGCGATGATGATGACTTTGGAAAAATTTGGGAGTCATGTGCTGCTGGTCAACCTGTACAAGAATTTTATGTGCAGGATGGTTATTTGATGCGTGGCAATCAGCTTTGCCTTCCTCGGACATCATTACGAGAGAAGGTAATTCGCGATTTACATGATGGTGGATTAGCTGCACATCTGGGTCGTGATAAAACTATTGCTGCAGTCCGAGAGCGATTTTACTGGCCTCAGTTGCGTAAAGATGTCAGTAGGTACGTACAAAAGTGTTATGTTTGCCAGACTGCTAAGGGGAAATCTAATAATACAGGTTTATATATGCCATTACCTGTTCCTAACAATATATGGGAAGATCTATCCATGGATTTTGTGCTTGGTTTACCACGAACACAAAGAGGCGTGGATTCTGTTTTCGTTGTGGTTGATAGATTTTCCAAGATGGCGCATTTCATTCCTTGTAGGAAGACTTCTGATGCAGTAAGTGTGGCCAGATTATTCTTTAAGGAAGTGATTCGTTTGCATGGTGTGCCCAAATCTATTACCTCAGATAGGGATAGTAAATTTTTGGGGCATTTTTGGCGGACTTTGTGGAAGTTGTTTGATTCATCTTTGAATTTTAGTAGTACTGCTCACCCGCAGACTGATGGGCAAACAGAGGTGGTTAATAGAACTCTGGGAAACTTGATTCGAAGTATTTGTGGAGATAAGCCGAAACAATGGGATGTTGCTTTATCACAAGCAGAGTTTGCTTATAATAATGCAGTTCATAGTTCTATTGGCAGGTCGCCTTTTTCTGTTGTTTATACAAAGGCGCCTCAGCATACTCTAGATTTGGTACAGTTGCCTAAGCAAGCGGATAAAAGTGTAGCAGCGGATCATATGGCTAAACAGATTGTGGAAGTACATCATGAAGTCAAACAGAAGTTAGAGAAAGCTAATCAGAAGTATAAAGCTGCAGCAGATAAGCACAAAGTGAAGCGGTGTTTTTGCGGTAGGTGATCAAGTCATGGTTTTTCTTCAGAAAGAGCGATTTCCAGCTGGATCTTACAAAGAAATTACAGCCAAAGAAGTATGGACCTTACGCTGTCGACAAGAAGATCAACGATAATGCTTATGTTATAGACCTTCCACATAGCATGGGCATATCCAACACTTTTAATGTTGCTGATTTGTCACCGCTTCATGAGTCCACCGAGCCGTTATATCCAGATCCCGATTTTAACTCGAGGACGAGTTCTTTTCAAGTGGAGAAGAATGATGCGGAATTTATTAGTGGTGCATTTTTGGACCGATTGGATAGGCAAAAATCCAAACGGAGGGCGAAAATAGTGGTGTGACTAGACCCGTGGACTTGGTCAATGACATCGGATATTTTTTTTTGAGTTAATTTAAAAAGGCAGTTTCTTAATTTTGGATGTTTTATGCTTTCCAATTTAGATTAGGAAACTTTCCTATTTGACTAGGTTTCCAATTCAGATTAGGTAACTTTCCTATTTGATTAGGTTTCCAATTCAGATTAGGTAACTTTCCTATTTGATTAGGTTTCCAATTGTAATTAGGTTTAACCCCTATAAAAGGGTGTTTATGGTTTGTTTTGAAGACAGAACATTATTATCATCAATATTGAATTTCGAGATTTTTCTCTCTAAGCAAGGTTTTTGAATTATTCATCTCTTGTCCCTTCATAACCCCAACAATCTCCCCTTCACACAAAGTCGGAGCGGCAACAACCTTTCTCTCCTTGTTGAGTCTAGACTTATTGGTAACCTCTCGATACTAATGTTGAGTGGTTTTGGGCATCTCTCACCCTTAGAAAGCTAGTTCAAAGAGTGAGACTTTCCTTCACATTTATAAACTAACAATTTGTCTCCTCCACAACTGATATGAGATAACCCCAACATATGATTACCAAACAAACATAGAACGCTTATGACTATCTTATCAAGGTTCAGCGGTCTGCTCCATGCATAATATCACAAAATTTTCTCAGGATTATCTTGCACGGCTTGGTGGCTTGCCTCGAGTTCTAAGCTATGTAATGCTCACGCGTGACAAAATTACCAATATCTTTACAATTGTCACATTGCGACGTCCTTTTTGCCCCCTTTTTTCACGCAAACTATGTAATACTCAATTCTCTCAATCCAGCAATGTTAACCTGATTCATTCGATTCATGGGCCTTGTGAATACAAAGATGGTGATGCTCACGTTCTTTACACGAGTTTGGGGAATTGGTTGAGTTGGGAAGATCTGAGATTTTGTGTTTCAAGAAGCGTAGAGTCTCAAATTTTGTGCAACCGGCTCTTTGATCAGACTTAAAAGGGTGGATTTAGTTTTCCATTTTTGGCTAATAAAAATGGTGGATTTCGTTGACATACTTCTAACTCGGCATACCATCCATCGTAAAAAAATTTATGATTAAATTAGCTAAATCGAAAGGTTTACGACTGAATTGACGCCATATAATAAGTTTATGACTTTTTGAACCATTCTCCTATGATAAAATGAAGAAGCATGTAGGTAGCTTGTGTTACAATTGATGTATGTAGTGATAATACTACAGACATCCGATATCTAATCTAATTTTAGAATATAATGAAGAAATAACATTTTACATCTATACTTTGAGTTCTGGCTAGGTTTCACCCACGTCATGACTATTTAATTAGTGTGACACTAATTTAATTATTGTAGGGACGGCTAAAAATCATGGCGATGGCATCGACCCATCCCAAATCCATTTACCTAAACGAACATTATTTGAAGATATATATATATACTGATGTACACATCCAGCAAAGAAAACTCAAAAAAATGACCTAGAGGAAATAGAAAAATTAAAAATTTGTTAGAGCGATTAGATATGAAATCATGGGTATCAAATGCGTGATGTATGTGTCGATTGAGACAATCTCTACTTCTTTTGGGGTAATTTTTCTTGCATCTTCCCGTCCGGAGCTTGGGATCCTATATGCCTCCAAAAATGAAGGGCCTTAAATACTTGAAGAAAAGCATCCGCACCTAACAAGATTAAGTGAGTACCCACAATTGTGGTCGATTATCTCTATATTTCCATACATAACCAAAGAATCAAAAGATTCTTTGAGAGTCGGAGGGCCCAAAGGTGCATGATAAGTACCGCCAAAGCCTAACACTTTGCAGAGGAAATCAAGTGAAGTGTTCCAATACAAAATAGGATCAATACTACGAAAAACCCTAAACCGGTACACTGTAAATAATTTTACCCGAACTATTTTTTAAACCACAAAAACCCAAACTGATATACTTGTGACAATTTTACCACGAACAATTTCTTTGACCACTAAAAACCTTACACTGGTACACATGTGACAATTTTATCCCCGAACTAATTTTTTGACAACTAAAAACCCCAAACCGGTACATTTATGACAAATTTACCCTATGTTAGTGTCCGTTAAATTATATTAATATCACAAAAATCATAAATTGGTAAACTTGTGACAAACAGATGGGTAAAATCCAAAACCGGTACACATGTCAATTACCACGTGTCATTAAATTTCGCAATTTAATAGTAAAATTTAACGGAAATTAATGGAGGGTAAATTTGTCACAGGTGTACCAGTTTGGGGTTTTTGGTGGCCAAAAAATTAGTTCGGAAGTAAAATTGTCACAGGTATATCAGTACGGGATTTGCGATGGTCAAAAAAATAGTTCGGGGTAAAATTGTCACAGGTGTACCAGTTTAGGATTTTTTGTGGTAAAAAAAACAATTTAGGGTAAATTTATCACAAGTGTACCAATTTGGGGTTTGTCATGATATTAACCGTACAAAATATGCAAAGGTATCTATAACTTCCCCACCCGGACCAACCCCCAACCTAGAGTAGCTAGGTGAGAAAGTACAATTAACCCTCGTTCATAAATGTTCTTTTTTGGTACAAAATGAGCTACTTCAAATAGGTTCATCATTCCTGCAAAAAATACAATTAACCGGCATGAGCTACATGTGCCTCCAATAGTTTATCGAACACGCATTGTCGGTCCAACAACCCACCAAGCAAAACTGGGGTTTTTTTTTTTATCGGGACTAGATAAAGTTAAAGTTCCAATCGACACATTGTTTCCTTGGGGTAGAACCTCCTCAACAAATGTAAGGTTTTCAGTGGGATGATCTCGAGCCGCCAATGGTGCGCATGAGAACCATTCTCGTGCTCGGGAACTATTTCCGAACAGAAATAATTTTTTTTTTCCGCGTGCCCTAAACAATTTCTGAGTATTTTAAGGGTTTGGTAATTGTCCAAAATTTCTATTCCTAGACTAGAAAAGAATAGAAATGCGTTTGGTAACTACACAAAATTTTTGTTCCTAAATAATATTTTGAATTATTTTTTTTTCTTTTAGCCATTTTTTTATTTGGCCATGGCCGGTCGCCGGGCGACGGCCACCACCCAGGGCCGGCGAGGGTGTCACGGCCCTCGCCGGCGAGGGCGAGGCCGAGCCTCGCCGTCTTCTGGGCGAGGCCGCCCTCGCCGCGGGGAGACCGGCCAGCCCTCGCCCTCACCGCCCCTGGTCAGTGGCCGGTCTCCGACGGCCGCCCGCCAAACGAAGAACAACACAAAAATAAGAAAAGAAGAAAAGAAAAAAGAAAAAAAAACTGATTCTCAAAATTATGTCGAGAAACAAGAAGCAACTTTTTTTTACTTCTTGTTTCTCTTCCAAAACTGTTTCTCGGCACAAATTTTTGTAAAAATGTGCCGGGAACAAATCGTTTACCAAACGCATTTCTGTTTCCAAATTATTTCTGGGAATAAAAGAACAGAAATTTTTACTATTTGGCACGTTGCCAAACGCACCCCCAAATTGCCCAAGGAATATGCTCTTTTGAGTCCAATCAAGATTTTAAGACATCAATGTCCTTTTTATCTTTTCTTTTAGCCTTTGGCTGGTAAGCTGTTGGAAGTTTACGATGAGATCTTTAATGCCATGCTTTTATTCAATATTAAAAAATTCTAACAAATGGATAAGACTTTATAGTGTGAACCCTTTGATTCAAACAATTTTTAGATAATTACGAGATATCTGACTCAGATTTTTGCTTTCCTTATTTATGGAAAGCCCCTTTTGGATTGTGTTCATTTTCCGAAAAATATTCTTTCAGAAAAATATTTTTGCATTTTTCGATGTTCAGGGGCAAAAAATATTTTCCGTGAGAAAACATTTTCCTTCTCCACCCCAAATCCTTCATTGTTTTGTGGAAAATTATTTCCTCTTTTCACAAAGAGGAAATCATTTTTCCCAAAGTGAAGAAAATTATCCATGGGAGGGAAAATATTTTCCGTGGGAAAACATTGATCGGCGATCCCCACCGTGTCAAAACCGGTCGCCGCCATTAGGTCGCCGCCCGCCTTTTCCGTCAGATCGCCGCCACCGCCGTCGCCGATCGCCGCCACCAGTAACCGGTCGCTAGTCACCGTCGATCGTCAACCATCACCGACCGCCAACCGTCGCCGCCGCCACCCTTTGTCGATCGCCGCCGATCGCGGCCAACGCCCGTCAATCCCCGACCGCTATCGGTCACTGATCGTAGTTGCCGATCACCGCCGGTCGCCCGGCCGCCCGCCGCGTCGTCGGTCATCGATCACGATCGCCGCGCCGCCCACCGCCACTAATCGCCGCCCGTCGCTACTGGCCGCCGTCGACCACCGCCCGCTGCCGTCGACCGCCGCTCATCATCGCCCACCGCCACCAACTACCACCGCCGATCGCCGGATGCTACCGGATTGGTGATTGCCGAACACCAGAAAATTTTTTCCAAAACTTTTTCAAATTTTAGCCGAACGCCTTAAAAATTGTGTTCCAAGAAAATATTTTTTAAAAAAATGGCTTTCGAAAAAATATTTTTTTAAAATTTTTTTTTCGTAAAACGATTGGAGCCTTGATGTCATCTCAATGTACGAAAAGTAAATTTTCCAAAAATATGAATGAGAAAGGTCCAATTGGTTGTAAAGGCCCAACCAAGTTTGGACCTATTCGTAGACATTGGCCCCACGAATTCCTTCACCTTCGGTGGGCAAAGTCGGCACCGTGAAGAGCCTTCGTGGAAGGTGTGCGTTTGCAAATGGCACGAAAGAGGGGCCGAAAAGGTTCATGTCACTAGGACCGTGGACTTGGGCCCGCTTTGGTTTTGGCTTTGGGAATTTTGGGGAAATGCAAAAAAATTGAGTGAAAGTCCATTGAGAAAATGCTACTGGTGTTTGGTAAAAATATTTTGTAAAGCCATTTTGGCCAAAATATAGTGTTTGGTGAATTTTTTTTTGCAAATATGTGTAGATTTGATGCTTTTGATTACATTCTCTACGGCTTCTTTTCGCTAGCTAGCTAGGACTAAATTATTCTTGTCTTCCATCAAGATCAGCTAGTTTTTGAATTTGTTCACGCCCTTTTGCCTTGTATAGATTCATGTGTTTGATTAGAGATTTTACCTCATGCTTATGGCATCTTGCGTGACGGCCAAGGAAGCCGTAATTAGCTTAGTTCTTACTGTTGATTTATAGGATGAAGATGAAGATTATTTTTAGTTAATAATATGGAATAAATGAAATGATGTTTAATGATGGTACGCGTGTGTATAGTGTGTTGTGAGGCATGAGCTGCACAAAGCCAAAATTACTCAGAATAAGCTACAGTATAATTGGAATTTGAAGTAAGATTCGAGTGCGTAAAGCTAAAGCTAAAATCAATATTGTTTGAAATTAAAATAACTTGCATAAATTTGGTTTGCACCCAAAAAAAACCTACTTGATCAAGACCAAGCTGGATTTTGCACAAGATTTGTATTCGACATACGTCTATTCTTCTATTATTAGAGCTAGAATAAGGTGGTGTCACTTGGGAAACAGTTGTCATCAATAGGCAGGTTCTAGAGGTGAATACTAAAGACATTTAAAACCGTGGCCATAGTTTCTCTTGTGGCATCAATATAGGTTCTCTTGTGGCCATAGTTTCTTGGAATTTGCGAAACATTGTTGATAAAATCGTGGGTTTTTATTGAAACATTCCTACGATGCTAAGCTAAAAATGACAAAGCAGATTGTCTTTTCATCTGGGTGAAAGCAGTAGCGCTAGGCAGCTTTGAAAAAAATGCTTAAATAGACGATTCACAACGACAAGCTTCGAGAACAACATGATTACATGAATCGAAGTTGCCAACATTTTTTCATGGCCATTACCTTCGTGGCCACAAACAAAAAGGCTCTTCCCCGCGAGAGAAAGCTCCCAGTAGCTTCCGGTTCCTCGTCCAACATGTACGTACGTTTTTAAGTCATGCAGCACGTCACACTTCTCTACCTTAACATGTCTTTAGTGCGAGAGCTGGCCATTAGAATACTGACATGGTTCCTGTCGTTTTAGGCCGGGGCATTGGCAAAATCTTTCTTCATTGGCGTCAAACGACAAACCCGTTTTTCTAAAACTTGCTGGCTGATTCGACCATATTAAAGATTGGAGGGTAAGTGGGGTCTGATTGAAGTGGACACTTTTGTTCTCTCTGGCCATCGGATCGAAGCAACACTTTGACAAATACCAAAGGGGAATGAAACGACCAGAAGTGACGCCCAAGGAGCGTTTACATGTTTTTCTTGCTACGCCGTTCTACTAGCTAGGGTTTGAAAAGGTTTTGGGTTCTTAAATTTTCAATAATGATGACTTACTTAACTACGAGGGTTGAATTCTAATCCCAAAGTTCCATGAATATGATTTGACTACGTTCACATTAATTCGTCGTAGAATTTTGTAATTCAATGTATCATGTTGAATTTCTCATAGTGCACAATAAAGTTCATTGATAAACTCACTACGAATGATTTATCACTTTCTATATATGCAAAGGTTGGCATTTTAATTGACGTGAAAGCTTTAAAAGAAAGAGGCTAAATTCAATTGTCAAACGAAATGAGTTGATCGTACATAAACTTTCAAAGAAAATCCTTTGGAAAAAGGTAAGGACATGACTCGTGAATATTGGGTTGCTTGTGTGTGTGTGTGTCTATATATATAAATGACAATTTGAGAGTAAAACCATCGAAGTCAAGTTAATTGATTGGAGTAAAGTGAGGGTCAGGTCAAAATTTAGGAATAAAAAATTAGTAGAACCTTTTCTATGGTTATAGTAATGTAAATGGTCGGAGGTTGGCTGTTTCCAGTCCTTGTCTGAGCAGACAAGAGCCGTATAGAAAAACTCATTTATTCCCTTTTAATTAAGCTAATCATGATTTCTGTATTGAGTAATGGTAGTGACATTATAATGACTTGGACGGTCCAAATGCGTCGGATTCGACCGCGCATGCGCATTGATCAATCAAATAGCACAGAAAACTCTCGAAAGGAAAAGGCCAATATGGTCTATTCTTTCTTGAAGCCATTCGGTCTTAACATCATCCCATCTTTTCAATTTTCAGAACTAATGTATTTCTTATATAGATAAATACATGTGACTTGTTTACCAACACCATGTATTGTGATTGAATATTATATTTTTCAATGTATTCATTTATGTGCATTTGATTTTGGACGTGAAGAAAAGGAAAGAAGGAAAAATGGGTTTGTCAAACGTAGACAATTGATTCATTTGGTCGTGACGTCACTATCACATGAAATGGTGCAATGAACAATTCTATTCCAAAAAGTACAATGTTTAAAAATTTTGTACCGAAAGGTGCGGTGCACTGAAATTATACTACTTGTGACCTGTTGGGGAGACGTGACCTTTGAAGTTTTATTTGAAGAGCTACCAAATAGGCCAAAGGAAGGCTTAAAAAAAAGAATACCAATTCAACTTGTGACTTTTTTCTTCTTCTCCTCCATCCTACTATCATTATTGTATTGAATTTGAGTTTGAGTGCATAATTGAAGAACGCTTTGAAGTTCATCAGTGTGTTCTTATGAGAAGCTACATTTTGAAATAAGTATTCCGTCAAAATCGCCTACATCATAAAAGGAAAATAACTATCTTGAAAAAGAGTTTCCTAGAAGTGCTTGTCACAAAGCATCTCGATCTTCCATCCAATCAATCAAAGAGTTTCAAGTGTTATCAATATAGTTTTCCTGAAGAAAATAAGGAAGTTCATAACATATGACAAAAATACTCTCAATTAAATAATTTTCTAGAAGAACATTTTTGTTTTCATCTTTGATTGCATATTTTTGTCGGGCGGGTTTCAAGTTAGGTATGTTGTCTATATTTTTCGCGTTAGTTAGATATCCATAATGATTCCCAAAATTGCCAAATGCAGTTTAAATAGTCCTCATCAGGGAGATTGTGTGACATTCGGAAATTTCGTAACAATAAGAAATTGACGTTGGGAATTTTCTATGTTCGAAGATGATATTTGGATTATAAAATTAAGTATTATTTAAGTTAATATTAAATGCGGGGCGTGTAAAAATCTTTGTTGGATTGTAAATCGCTAAACGCGGCTTCGGAAACGTAATCGCCCCAAGCTTGTCGTAATTAAAATCTTAAACGGTGTTGTGTATGATAATCGTAGCGCGGTATTAATTAATTTACCGTTATTTTGGAAATCTAGTGAGTATTATTATTATTGATTAATTTTAATTACGTAGTGTTAGTCTTTTATTCTAATTTGCCGTTAAGGAAAGGGGGAGATATTTTCTCAAAATATCTCCTCTGAACTCTTCTTCTCTCACGTGACTATTGAAGGAAAGGTTAATCGAATGCTATTTGTCCTCTTGAGCTAGACACCTAAGCCTTGGGTAATCATTTTCATTGGCTACCACTCCTTTCCTAATTTCTTGCACCTGGCCATGATGGAAAGAGAAGGTGCTACCTATGAGTGCATTAAATTTACCCACCCCTTCGTATACTTCTCAGTTTTCATTTTCGTCCGGGTAATTACAAGAACAATTTCACCTAAACCGACACTCTAACTTCATTTTCTACTCTCACCAACACCGATCCAAAAAATCTGTGGAAGAGTTTTAACCTTTGGGTGTTTAAATTTTGCACAAGGTAAGTGAAAACTCTAGGTTTAAACTAAGTAAATCTACTTGGCATTTTTAACTTGATTGTTTGAGAAAGGTTATTTTGTCGTGCGATAATGAAGTTGTGATGATGGTTGAATCTATTTTGCTAATTCTGTGCATATTCAAATAAATGTGATTTGTTTCTTTAAAATTATAGTGAAAATCTACAAGTGGAATATTTAAACTTAAACGTGTAAGTGTTATTTTTGGGGTTTATGTGCGTTTAAATAGAATAGAAAATCGTTTTACTCAAAGTGATGATTATGTTTTTTTTTCAAATTAGGCAGATTTTAATCTCAAAATCTGATTCTGCAAATTTCTTAAACTGTTCAGACTATACCTTTTAAGCCTTTCGAGCGCCCCGTTCTACCCCTTCTCTGCAGATATCACGGCGCCGCAGAAGGCCTACGCAGCATTCGTGGATCATATCTGTTTGGACGCGTTGCTGCTTGCTTCTTCTTTTTTATGATGATTGTGGATTGGCCACGAACGGATGGTCGCGGCAGTCAAGTCCGCGGAATTGCAGAAATCGGCCTCCAAGAACCACTAATCCGGTGATTAATTGCTCCCCAGGAACAAAATTCGAGATCGGAAATTCGTTTTGGCGAGTAGAGGAACGCGAGGAAAGGGGAGGCCAATTCTAGACGAGCGGCATTTGGAGACCGAGATGGGCGAGATCAAAGACAAGCCACTCGTGAGAGACGCTGACGCTCGTCCATGATCGCCGCCAGCGTCGTCCGGCCAAATCTAGTCGGCTTGGTCAGTGTCGGCGACTCCGCTGGCGGCAACGATGGGGGAGGGGCGGAGGTTGAACTCGGAGGGAGAGGATGACCAGATGGGTTTTTCAAGCAAGAACGACCACAGGCATTCAGGTAAGAGAGACGGCCGAAGGGAGAAGAGCGAGAGAAGGAGCGAGAAGAAGAAGATGAGAAGGAGCTTAGAGAGAGGATAATGGAGGGGAGAGAGATAGAGGGAAGAAAAATGAGACGTGGGACCCCACTTGGACACGGGGAAAGTCGCGAGAAAATATTAGGTGGTCCGGGATTTCCACGCCAGCGTGATCCCGGACCACTCATGAAGCGCCACGTGGTCCGCGTGGCGCTTGTGGGACCGACTCCGCTAAGGAGAGCTTTTGCACAAAAATTAATATTCTTTCTCTCTCATTAGCCATTAGCCCTGCACGCTAATTGCGATGCTCCTCCCTTCGAAGTTTTTGCCTCTTTTCTCTCTCTTCATTAATTGCTGGCCTTCTTCTCCCTTCATTCGCACGAAAGCCCTCTCACTCTCTCTCTTCAATTACATGACACTCTCTCTCTCTCTCACTCTCTCTTCCGCATCTTCTGAGAAACAGAAGAAGCCCGCTCTCTTTTTTTTCAAAATACTCCCCCCGTCTCTTCCCTCTCTCACTAACAAGAGCCCCGCGGTCGCCTCCGCCTCTGCATCCGCCGTCGCGTCCAGAGCCACTCCCTCTCTGTCGCTTCGAAGAGCCCTCGTCGATGGCATCCCTTGCACGTCGCCTCCGCCTCCGCACACGCGGTCGCCTCTAGGAGCCACTCCCTCCCTCCCTCCCTCTCGCCCCCAAGAGCCTCTTCCGGTCGCATCTTGAGCTCAGCTCCGCCTCCGCCATCCCCCGCCGGTTGTCGCCGCCGGGTCTCGAGCTCATATCCGCCTCTGGCACGTCGCCTCAGCCACCGCCCTCCTTTTCCATTATTCTTTTAGATTTCCCGAGCAGAGGGCCCGAGATTTGGAAAATCCCGTCGTGTAATTGTGTAATGGTCTGAGGTTGGTCCTCATGATCATTTTAGATTTTTGCGAGGAATTCTCAGTTTCTTTTGATGGTTTATGTCGTGCTCTCGTTCGTCAGAATGTGATACGTACTTTGAAGAGTGAGTTTAAGTGTAATGAAAGGAGAAGATATATTTGCGCAATTCTTGTTTCTGGGCTTTTTTCTCTTATCAAGGTTTGTTCTACTTGTCATTGCCATCTTATTTACAAGTTTGATCTTTAATGTTGAAGGAAGCTTTTGGGACAAGCAACTGGATTCCTTGATGTTATAAGGATATCCAATGCCCGTAACTAGACTGTCAAAGTTATTCAAGATTGGGTTGCGAACTTTTATTTCGTCATACTGAACCCGCTAAAATTTCCGAAGAACGGGAACAAAAAGAGCCGATGAACTTCCTTACCAGAAAAAAAAAAAAAAAAGGAGCCAGTGAACTTTATCTTGCTTATAATTGGTTCTGCTAGTATAAGAAGCAGCAGGAGTCAACTTGCCCTTTACAATGCTTTCCAAATATCATAGCATCAAAAGTTTTCCAGTTTTATCTTAGCCTTTTCGCTTATACAAGGGCAAGTGGAGACCTCATCCGTGTGGGTCGGGTTATTTTGAGAAATGCAATGATGAGCCTTTGGAAAACCTTCTCTCCATTTTTTACTGTCCTTGAAACATTCAAGCTAGCAAAGGGTCCTAGATTTGGCACATCCAGGGGCTGCCTTGCAGAGGACAAATGGGATCAAGAACGATTGTTCCACACGGAAGGGCAATGAAGCAAAGCAAAACAAACACAAGTTAACAAAGTGATAATGCTTGATTAAAAACAAACAATGTACAGTTTACCTAAATCAAGGAGAACCTTTCACCAAAAAAAAAAAAAAAAAAAGGAGGAAAGCTTGAGAAAAAAACAATGAAGAGAACCGGTTACACTCCCAAGACATCCAACATATAGGTAGGTTACAAACACCACCCTCATAAACCCAAGTAGAACAAACGATACATTATTTTCTTGCAAAAAAGAGACTAAAAAGCAAATACAAATGAAAGTTCCTTAGTCCATGGATATTTCACCTAGACTACGCCTTATTTACACGCTGAAATGAAAAATAAATTAATTAGAACGCTATTGGACACATGTTACATGTGCTAAACCCAAAATTTTGGCGGAGGCGAGATCATTGCTTTGAAATGCTTCTTTCGACAAACAGAGGGGAGCGTCGCAGAGAAAGAATTGAAAAGCTTGGCTTGAGTCGAGATTTACAAAACAAGAAAAAAGGAAAGAAATCGAGATGCTTGAAAGGGATTTCGGGAGCAAGGAATTTTGAAAGTCTTGACAAGTCAGATTAACACCATCTTGAAGCAAACCATGAACGCTTTCCGAGAGCGAAATTATTCAATTCAAAATAATTTGAGAGCCTGGAGAGAGGAAATGCGCTTCTTTTTTTTCTAATAATGAGTCGGAAAGAACGGCAGAGAGGAGAGATAGGAGAAAGGAGGAGAAAAGAGGTGAGGGGCTAGCGTGCAGGCCTAAGGAGAGAGAAATAAATTAATTTTTGTGCAAAAATTGCACCTCAGTCGAATGGGCCCCCACATACCCACGTGGCGTTTCATGACTGTCCTGGACCACGCTGACGTGGAGGTTCCGGACCGCCTAATATTTTCTCTCGGAGGGAGTCTGCATGGATTTGTTTTTAATATAAAAATGTCATGCCAGATTTAACTTTTTATTATTAAAGTCACTTAATAATTTTGGTTAAAATTTCTTGTTGGAGGTACTAAGTAATCGTTTTTTCTCTAATTTAGAATTTAAGTGAGTCGATGAAAATTTTCAACACTAAATCGAGTGCCATATGAAATTTTTAGCACTTCCGGGGTCTTTATGCCACTAACCTGATTTGTATGGAGGGGACCTACCTTTATGCAACTGTTTTTTGATGGAACTTCACCAAGGTTTTCTACGGTCAATTTTTCTAGTCCAAGCAAAGATGAAGGGTGACTTAGGGTGACTCTATGGTGATAAAGTATGCTGGCCACTTCAATCAGTTAAGTAGACTAGCAAAAATTTTATGGCCGACGAGAAAAACAAGGCTGAACATTCCGAGAGTGGCCTTCGACCAAAGATCTGCTCTAAACTTTCATCTCATGTGCTGACAACTTGCAAAGATGTCTTGGAGCGGGCAATAAAGGGAGAAAAAGGCATCTGCCTGGATTGTGATACATAGAGCACTCATAAGCAGAAGAGACCTAAGTCTACTGATGTCCAAGACAACGGTGCAGTGTCAGCAGCAAGTGGAGAGGTATCAATCGGCCGGGTTATTTTTTTCAGGGCCCTTGTAATACTTGTCGGAAATATCACGGCGGCCAATGACGCCGGATAAAAAGGGGCATGTTTTCTATGTGGAAAAAATGGGATCCATGGCATGTGACTGTCCTATGTAGAGGATAGCTCTGGCTCATAGTAGATCATGTTTCCAATACAGGCAACCTGAACATTTAGCACGTAATTGTTCCATACGGAGAAATGCCCTTCAGTTGGTAGGCCATGAAGAACCAGCCTCATTTATTTGAAAATTGATATAAATTCAAATTTTTAGAATGAAATTTTCTTTAAAGGGGTAGAATGTAATAATTGAAGTTTGGAAAAAGAGAGTAGGAAAAAAAAAAAAAAGACCAATAAGTTAGCTTAGTACATGGATATGCATGGAATAGGACACGTATCCTATTTACACGCTAAAATCAAAAATAAATTAACTAATGGGCTATTGGACACATGGTACATGACCACTAATCTTGTCAACCATTCCAGAATGGAATAGATTAGATCCGAAATAATTTTTTTTTATTCTATGCTTAGGAACAATTTCTAAACATTTGAAAACGTTTAGTAACTACCCAAAATTTCTATTTTTATAATAGAATCGTTTGGTAACTACATAAATTTTTTATTATTAATAATAATTTAAAATTTTTAATATTTCTTTTTGTCCTTTTTTTTTTTTTTTCCTTGGCCATGGCGGGTTGCCGACGCTTAGGCAAGGCCGAGGGCATCGCGGCCCTCATCGCCCGGTCGCGATGGCGAGGGTCGGCCTCGCCATGGCCGGGCGAGGCTCGACCTTGCCCAGATCTGGTGAGGCCGACCTCGCCGTCACCAAGGGTGGCGGCGGGTCGAGTCGAGCCTGGTGTCGCCACCCCCGGACGGGACAGGCCTTGCTAAATCTAGGTAAGAGACAGCGATGGCCAACCTCATCGTTGCTGGGGGCGAGGGGCCACCATTGCTGGCCCCGCCGGTCGTTAGTGGCCGATTGTCAATGGACAAAGGCTAGTGGTGGCGGTTGGGCGGTGGGCGGGAAGAAGATGAAGAATAAATAAAAAGAAAGAAGAATCTGTTCTAGAAAAAATTGTTCCGAATCAAGAAGTTACTTTTTTTTGCTTCTTGATTCTATTCCAAAACCGATTCTAGGATCAATTTTTTTGCAAAGTTGTGCTCGAGCACAAAAATTTTAACAAATAGATTTTTGTTTCCAAACTGATTCTAAGAATAAAAGAATAGAAATTTTCACTATTTAACACGTTGTCAAACGGGTCCTAAGCTTAATTAGGCCGACTAAGAGACATTGTTTTAAAATGGTTCTTTTGACAAATAGAGGAGAAGTGGCGCAGATAAAGAGTTGAAAAGATTGATTTAAATGAGATTTACAAAACAAGAAAATGGAAAGAAATCGAGAGAGAGTGAAAGGGATTTCGGCTCACGTATGTTTTGAAAGTCTTGACAAGTTGGATTAACACCATCTCGAAGCATTCAGATTTTGAAGCTTTCCGAGTTACATAACATTCAACTTGGCTTTTAATTAGCTGTGAGTGGTACTTATCTCTTCTTGGACTTTGTAAACTCATGTCTTGAAAATAATAGGAATTGGACATATTATGATTAATGAAAGAAGGCATTAGATGGTATGATAATGAAAAGGTGATGTCTAGAGAGTATTTCTTGCATAAAGACGGATCAGGTGTTTATTACTTTTTTTTTTTTTGAATGTTTTTAAAAAACGTTGTATGAAATGTATGGTGAAAAGTTATAGGCACTGCTTTATGAATTTGATTTATCCAATGTATTCTACTTAATAAATTAGATTGTGAAACATTATATGTTTTGGTTAGTGAACTTAAATTATTATATGGACTCTAGATTTAATTTGTGATTATTGGAGGATGATGTAAGTAGTTTGATACTTAATATCACTATGTTTTGAACCATTGAGGGGTTTTTCAGTATGTATATTGCTTTTAGGATATCCTTGAGATATGAGCTACCGATAATATATGTAGAGACCTAATCAAGAGAGGAATCTTGGTTGCTTTTTATCGCAAGTGTTAAGCGTAACCATAGATGGATGGTGAGCACTAGATTGATCAATTGGATAGTGAGCACTAGATTTGATCTAATGGAATAAGTATTACTGATATATAAAGTTTTGTTGTCATTTTCGACATTGTACTTATATTATATATTGGAATTGGGATATAGGAGTCATAGGTTTTTTGATAAATATACATAGTCGATAGTCAATATGCTTAGAAGAGAGACTCGCTTGACTTAGTGAGCCGTGGTTGTTCATATCGTTCATCTTGTATCTTTTTCAAGTTCTTTAGCTAGAGATAAGTGGGACAAGGTGGGAAATTTTAATAGTGGGATTTTGGGTAGGAGCTCTATATATATATGAGATGATAATTTGTTGGGTTTAGCTGGGTGGTGAGATATATATATTGTTTTTGTAGATCTTAGTGCTATGATTTTATAACTAGATTATCGTTTTATCATATATATAGATGAAGACTTGATATATCTTTTTTTTTTTTTGATAACAATATTAAACATTGGTTATATTCGAGATTATGTTCCTTGGATAGGATGACGTTCTTGTTATTTCCCCTGTACTTGCATGGTCTTGATAACAAGTTGGGATTGCGTTGGATGGATATTTTGTTATTTCCCCTGTAGTACTAAGATATTTGTGCTCTTATATACTTAATTTGGAGCATCTATACTAGAAGTTCGTACTTTATAATTAGAAGCCCACTAATCTTTCCATGTCCAAAACGGAGCCGTCAAGGGAGAGAGCTGCTACTTTGTATACGGCTAAATCTTCTAATTTTTGGGGCCCTCTTTCAATTTCGGCCTTTTAGCTATTTTCTATGCAATTTAATCCTCTGACTCATGTGATTTGTGCAATGTGATCTCTATCAAAAACTGTAAAAGTCAATTTTTAAAGTGTATTAAAAAGATACACCTTGCTAATTTTACATTTTTTCCCGTCATCCATGCTTATCATGGTTTAATAAAATTTCGTTCAGCGATACAAGAATAAGGGCCCATATCTAGATTTAACATTGTGATGGCTTGGCTGAACGGCACGGTACTATACCACCAGTTAGAATAGCTCATATGTGCCTGCACGATCGGCCAGTCCACGAGCCCACCTCCTAAATTTAAAGACCTTAAACGAACGCCATTAGCTCACAAAGCCTATATTGACGGTAACAATATTGCGTCTACAAACTTAATCATTTATTCAAAAATTCTCGTGCTCTCTTAGTTCTCTTAGTTTTATATCATTGTGCTATGCCTGTGCTCTCTTACGGTCCAAGGTGCATCCTATGTTGGAAATTAATATTTGTCATCTGATTGTGAGTTCAAAAGTGTTTTTATCTATCACGAGTACGAAGTCTTTGATCTATGGAAGGAAAAAGCATGGAGCGAATGAATAAGTAGCCTCGACACATGAATGAGCTGGGCATGTGGGCCGACAATCATGTCCCTGTAGTCTTGAATCTGAGTCCTGTATAAGAATCCGGCCTTGAATGCATAAGCTAGAACTGTGTGTCCTAAGACTAAACTTGCCCAAAACCCTCGGTCTTACATTGCTAGAAAACATGTTGTGGGCTCCAGAATCTACAAAGAACCTCAAGATGGGGAAAAGATTTGTCATTTTTAATGTTAGTTAGCATCCATGCAACCGTATATTGAGATTTAGTTCAAATACTTGAAGGAGACTCCAAGAATGGTTGGGGCTGTCAACCCGTTTACCTGTTTGACGAAACGCCTACACCAAATCAGGTACCCTTTTTCTAATTGCTAGCATTCATTGGACGACTTTTTCAAGTTCATGTCACAAGTCCTAGTTTTGGATGTGCTATCTGGACTGACGTTTGGGGTCTGCTGGCAATGGCATGGTGAATACAAGTTCACATTCCAAAACCTCTTTTTATGCCAGGAATAAGCAATCAGACACTGGTGGATACCCATGGAGAAGATGCATTCAGGTACTAAACTCAAGGAAGGTAATTTTTTATGCTAAACTATGTCTAACTTGTTTCCAGTATCTTTAAATGTTCAGCCTTTACGAATTAAGAGTTTGCTGCCTGTAACAGAACTCCATGCACAAGAAATTAGTTCTGGTCTATTGTTCTTGTACCACGTAATGCTGTCGAGGGTAAAGTATCAGTAAAGTATCTCCCGAGGTCCTTTACCAGGAAAACATGGAAAAGATCCAACGTGGCTTACACAAAATAATCATAATTTTGGGGTAAAATAAGCTTTTAAAAATATCGAGTGTGCATTTCTTGCAAGTCCTTGCCAGTTCATTCATCTGTTTGTAATGTCATATCTGTTCCAATTCTAGACCATCTTGAAATGTTTTTAGATTTTTTTTTTGGTCGATTTTAGATTTTTGTTTAATGGTATAATTATGCAGGGACGTTGAATTCTGCCATTTAGAGTTCCTCTGAAACTTTAAAAATGACTTTGTCAATTTATGTACAAACTAGCCCAATCTCCAGATGAAAGGTTGCCCATGATGCACAAAAATGACTTAAATAGGAAAAATCATTATGAGGCACAAAATTCATGCAGAGAGTACCTCCCAGGTGCTCATGAAAAATCAACTTTTAATCGGTCAATGAAATTATCAACAATGGGAAGAATAAGCACAATCAAGGTTGGTACAACAATGTCTCCATAGATGCTATTGTGCTCAAATTACTTCTCAGTAATTTCTGTTACTTCCTTTGGTTGTCTAACAAATTCAACAGTTTAATGTTCCTCCTCATAACCTATTGGATATATCTCTTCATATTGAGTTGGCTGATGATGCATTTTTTTGCTGGAAAGAACCCTTTCATAATAATGATAAGCTTTTCAATATACCAAGAATTATTTACATACATCTGTATTCAATCTCTTCATCTCATGAAGGAAGATGGATGTGTGAAGAGGTGTCGTTTAACGTAGAGACTGATAAGGCACATAAGGATACATGAAGGGGGTCACCACCAACTTCTTCTAGCAGAACTAGTAGGTTACCTGAGGCTTTCAGAAAGGATCGAGGCACATGATACCTGAAAACAGAGAAAAAAATTAAAACGAAATCAATGCTTGAGAGGGACATATAATTCAATTTATATAAGCAGGAGAGAGTATGCAACTTTGTGATGCCTAGCTACTTGCTGATCAAAAACTTTTGCGTTGACTTGTCTCTGATGGACTTTGAATAGTCTTGCATTGTGTTCCGCTTGACGGAGATGATGAGAAAGGTGCATATAGATATTATCAGGTTCTGGATAAGGTCTTGTAATCCTCACTATGCATGTATACTATCGTATTATTTTTGCGATCAAAGGTTTCTGGTATTCCTATTTCCTCAATACTCATCCATTTAGTTAATAGACTAGCTTTGACTATTAGAATTCGTTCGGTATAATAGTGACTGAATGATAGTTGTGTTGTGTTATGCTTTTGTTGTGATTTGAAGTGCTTTAACTTGTGTTTATGCTACTAAATATTATATATTAGCTTTCTAAAAGCAATTGTAAGTTTTTGCAGTTATGAGGATGTTGCAGTTGTGAAGTGTTTGCTTGACAGTCCGGAAAAGCTGCAACGTCTCTTTTCACGGTTGTAGCTGTTGGTGAGAAGCTGTACATGTCGAGATATGCAATAGACTGAGGTGTATTTTGTTTTCCCATTCAGTTTATTAGTGAACAAGGGGCCTCAAGCATGGACAAATTTGAAGGGATGTCTCTTGTTTCCAAGGTGTCTGATGTTCAGCCTACTGTTTCACTATTGTTCTATTCTTCCACTGGGTAAAATCCTTTCAGTTAATCTCCATCTATCCTCTGCTGGAAATAAGAGAATATTGCACAAATAGAAAGTAATGTAACTTCATGATTAAGTGGATAACTTTAACATACAAAGTTTGTGATGGATTTCCCTTTGCTGTACGAAATGAAACCCAGTATCGACCAATGCTTTGTCCATTCACCCAAGCTTCTCCTTTAGACATGGTTGTAAGATTTAATGCAAGCGGTTCGCTGCTCTCTGGTGCATCAAAATAAGTCTGCAAAGCAGTATGATATGAGCTTATAATGATGAACGAACAACTTCATCTTTTCTAGGCACTTTTTGCTGTCACTTGTTTATTGGTTAGACCTCAGTTTTCATGCAAACTGCAGATCTTGTTACAAAAACTAAAAGAATTAATAATCGAAGTTTGAATTAGTTTTCTCCGTCATCAATGATAGGAACTCATTTTCTTTTTTAGTGAAAGACAAATAATCAAGTTGCGGGAGATAATAACAGTCCAAGTTAATCCCTGCCCCATATTTTTGTGATAACCTGCAAGTTATTATCCCATTTATTGGTATTACTTTGACGTTCATTTAAGAAGGGAAAACGTAATTTACCTTGTACCAAGTAAGTGGCTGGTTCACAGCTGTTATGTTGCTCCACTCAACATTCCCCAGATTTTGTTCGTTGTATATTTCTAATCCTTGACCACATAGTCCCACCTTACATAAGCGATAATAACATTATTAGCTATCAGTTGTTACCTTTTCCGTTCTAAGGAGAGATATATTATTGTCCACTCTTACTCTGCTGTTGTATACTTGTCCAGATAAGAGCTTACCTGGTATCCCCATGAATAGTTTCTGAAATTATATGACTGGTCCTCAGTGCACCAGATCTCCACCTCGGCCAATCCAGCATATCTTCTCTCTAGAAATGCTCCTGAGTCCTAGGTGATAGATCATGTCAATTGCCACATAATTTTGCAAACTTACTGGATATGAAAAGTTTAAGCAAATACTCACTGGCAGTCCAACCATAACGCTGAGTATGGAAATATTATTCATCTGATTGTCCAACACAATTTTGGTCTCCATAGTGAAGTTTTTGACATCATGGTTTCCATGGGCCACTCCTAAATCAGCAGTAGCAAGCTTAGATGTTTCATTACGTGAATCTGGACTGCAGAATTATTTTTCCTAACTATTCAAACTCTGTATGAAATTTTTCATCCATATCTTCTTGCAAATTTTGGACCTACATAAATCTGTCATTGGTCTCAGTATGACTTTGTATTTTGGTTGAATGGTATCAGTATGTCTTCAGCTGTTTATTGCTATTTGATTGTATGTCATAAGACAGGCTGTGAATGAGTCATTACTCTCTAAGATCACACTCCAATAATTCATTCAGCGGTTCTTGGAACTTACCCATGTACTCATTGTTGACAAAAGCATGTGTAACATGTCCGAGAGACACAAGGTGAAGTACTGGTTCAGCACAAGTTGAGTTTGGCTGAAAACTGACATTATAAGAAGTATGAATGGATCAGCTAAAACATATTATATACAGGATATATGTTGCAATCACTTTTAGCAAGATGATTCCACCTGAATGTATACCAAAGGTAGTCGGATTCATCTTTTGTTGTATTCATGTGTTCGAGCAATGTATCTGCTCTTAACGATGTATCTAAGTAGCTTGGAGTTACATCTAGGAATTCTTCCCACTCATCTGCACATTCAAGTGTCTGGCTGCATGTTATAATTCTTGTATTGCTCTCACTTGTTACCTGTGAATAAAAGGTGAGAGAAAAATGACTGTCTTCCTGAAGGATGGAATAAAATGTTCATTGTTGCTACTCGTACATCTAATGTGGATCAATTTACTGGAGATTGTGTTTGTTCTTTAGTGACTTTTCTGTTGGTCAAAACAGGTGTATATTCAATGATTAAACCTTCTTGTCGTCTCTCATTTAACAGAATACCTATGACAACCATAAATTTATCACAATATTGATTGCCTTTCCATCTTGAGAATTCTCAGACAAAAGAAACAAAGGATTATCAAAAAATTTGATCACAAAGAAATAAGAATGAAAGGTTGACAAATATATTAGTACACTTTTTAGATTCTGTAGCGTCTTGATTTCTTTAAAAATGGCAAATAAGTACTGCATCCTAAGTGATAACAAATGTTCGAAGCTTAATTTGATTTTGCAAGTGGTTGTGACTTGTGAGCATGCATTAGGACGGTCTAAATTTGTGCGCGACTTACCTTTGCTGTGTTGAAAATCGCATTTTCACAGTCTTGAAGAATGCTAATGGACTTCGGCAGCAATTCAAATGATTTATTACCAAACTGTACAGTAGCGTTATTTTTTGAATCATTGTTTACAAGGAAAGCAACACATCCTCCCGTTTCTTCCTGGAAAACATAAGCCTACATCAAGGGAAAAAACAGACCATAAGTCTATAACCATAATTGTGCTACTAGTTGCTCTTAATAAATTGAATGTTGGTGAAGAATAGTGACCACCTGTTGGTACTGGCCTAAAGAAAAATTAGATTTGACTCCCTCCAGCAAAGTACAAGAGGAATTCTTAATTGCCCCATGCAACTCCTTAAGATGACCCCATTTTGGTTGCCTGAGGAGACCTGGATCAGTAAATTCATTAGAATGGTTTGCGTATCCATGAAGTACGTCGAATCAGATCATCTGCTGCTCACCATATTCATCGAGTGGAGCTTGATCATAATAACTTGTTATGAAATATGCAGCGGCTGTTCTGCCAAAATTCGTTCCACCATGGTACTGCATCATAAAAGCCATACACTTATCATCTTTAGTTTAGCACAGCGCTGGACATACATGCTGAAGGAACTTGACTGCACACACACAGACATGCAGTGTCAAAACAAAATCAGATGATAGGATAGTTTAGTAGAATAGGTGTACCATATAGTAATTGATATAACTTCCATTCAGTTTTGCAATGAAGAGTGTGGCATGGAATGCAATGTCTTCAGGTGACCTTAAGTATGGCTCGCCACCATAGACTTGATAGCTTCACAAAAAAATAAAAAAAACAAAAGCTGGTCAAAAATATAAAATCAACTTTACTTTTCTCTTCGGGTTTGTAATATTTCTGAGACTTTTTGTCATTCTGTTTATTCTCTTTGCTAAATCTGCTCAATAATTCTTCCGAAAATAATGTAGACAGCTGAGGGGAAGACGTACAAGGACGTCCAGTCCTCTGTCCAAATAGCCGGCTTGTTCGGTGAGTTGGGCCCTGGAAAAGTTTCTCCGCATCTCATGCCATTGCAAGCATTTATCTACGGGTCAAAGCAATAATTAGAGGCTGCATGAAAACAGATTCTTCCTCACTTATAGTAGGAGAGACCAAGAAAGGAGAGATTACGTCCATGGACATATAGAATGATAGTTGACGATCGATGGTTCTTCAATGAAAGTGCACAATTTTCGGTTTAAACCTAGTAAGGTTCACTTACCACTGGATCCGGGGCATCGTTCTGCTTACACATCACCCAGGGCACTCCTGTCTCAAGTGCAACGGCCATATTTGCTGCCCATTGGACATACAAGGGTCCTTGCTCGCCAAAAGCCGCTTCGATGTTCTGATACTCATTTTCTATCTGCATAACATGGTGTTTTGAGTTTTATACATTGGATTGTTGCTAGTTTTTCAATAATTTAAGAAAAACTGCCTTTCGGGTTTTCTTCTACCTGGGACAGTATAATTGGGCCTCCTTGGGAAGCATATAGACCCTCTGATTTCATCAAGTTGACGATCTTTGTTGTGAAGTTTTGCATGTAGAACTACAACTCAAGATTCGAGACAGGAAAAATGTCAATGACAGTTTAGTTTTTTATTATCAAGAACAGATTCAAGATTAATTCAAGATTTATACTCGAATTCTCTCTCTCTCTCTCTCTCTCTCTCTCTCTCTCTCTCACACACACACACACACACACACACACACACACACACACACACACAAAAGCAGAGTTGTTTTTAGTGTGAGCGATGAATGCTTGGATAGCTAGTCATTGACTAATCAATTGTTGTCATCCAACGTGTGGTCTCCCTCCTTGGTCGGAGTCACATGCACCAAAATGAAAGAAGGTACCGTCATGAACAGCTCACACCTAAAATCTAGAAAATTGGAAGACAACCAACGGATATTTTCACCTAGAATAAGAAAAAACCAAAATTTCATGGTGTTATATTGACTTTACACCAAAATCATACAAATTTAAAGTGGTGCACCAAGGATGTGGCATGTATAGAGAGATTCGAAAATTAAAAGTTTGCTGAACATTCCATATAGAAATGAACAAAATGAATTTGAAATGGAGAAGACCAGTGTCCGACAAGTTAAATTTGAAGGGCATAGCCTCTCATTCCTAATTTCGATTCTTTCTGTTGCAGAATACCCTATAATTTAGACAAATATGATAGATTTCACAACACATTTTTCTTTCTTATTATGACTATCTTTGTGCCGAAGAAGTGGTTAGAGAGCTAGAGAATTATAAGCCAAAGAGGTTCTTTCAATGTCTTTGTTCCAGAGTTTATATATAATTGTTTTCCACTACTTTTGGGGGTCAAAGAGTTAAGAAAAATAACATACCTTGAAAGGTTCATTATTTGTTCGAAATGTGATTCCCGGAACGTCATGTAACCAAAATGGGAAACCCCTGCAACCCAGATAACACTAGTGATTTCATTCATTATTGATAAATTTCTGCTGGAGATGATTGTTTTTTTTCCGTAAAAAATAGCTTTTGTCTGATTAAGGTTTGTAAATGGCCGGAAATATGAATTGACACATTACCAAACATACCCGTAAGTCCACTCGCTCTCAATGAAGGGTCCAATTCTGAGGCAAGCATAAAGCCCCTGCGCTTGGATTTCCTTGATGAATCTCACCAGATCATACCTTCCACTGAAGTCATACTGTGCAAAACACAAAAAAAAATAAAAAAAATCAGTTTAGAATAAATGAATTGTGCATTTCGACAAATTACAACTTGCATTGTACCCTATCGGTGTGGTGTTAATGTGCTTTTGGTACCTGGCCTGGTTGGGGTTCATGCAAGTTCCAGAACACATAGGTTTGGATCACATCAACTCCTCCTTCTTTGGCTTTAGATATGAGGTCGGGCCACATCTGCACCATGCGTGAATGCATTGTAAAGCTCACAGAATGACGTGAACTCTTAGTATGCGTTAAATTGTGATTGAGCGAGCCTATCATATTAGACAACGACATTAGTCTGTCCAGTATAGTGCTAAAGAGTCGTTCATCTGACGCGTCTTCCACTGTCGACGTGAAAGGGAAACAACGATGCTATGCACAAGTTTCTTTCTTTACTCTTTCACGACAACCTGGGATTAAGTACTTCTTCAAGCGTTACTTTTTCTGTCTATCACTTGGTTCACATGCCTTTTGTTCTGTCTCTGCAGTAGGTAGATTACGAGTTCTCCGTGCTTTCATTTTCTTCCTGAACAAGACAAGAGAATACTGGCAAGAGAGACCAAAAGGGGCATCAAATGCCTACCAATCTTTGAAATTTAGGCTCTCTCAGAGGGACACGTGTCAAAACTTTAATGGCTAAGCTGAGCTGCAATATATGTCACCCGTGATTCATTCATTCACAACTAATTCCAGCTACTTTAAAAGACATTCTCTTTTTTTCCTTCTTTCACTATGAGAAAGAATATATATTTTGTTCTTAGCTCATTACAGATCACATCCTGATGAGTAAATACTATGTTAGATTGAAAGATGATGGATACTTCATAAGGAGTGAGAAAAAAAAATCACTTAAATTGGCTGCATTATCTATTGGAAGTTCTCAAACTCAAAAGAGAAGGGAATTAAATAAGACAGCTGGGTGTGAAAGTACCACTAATCAGTAATTATTTGTTGCTGTAAAAACAGCTGTAACACAAAGTTAACAGGATTTAAAGGAAATAAATATGCAAACTGGTCAAGAGCTGGTTGATGCTACTCTCTTGATAAAGGCCATAGCGGGTCGAGTACGAATAAAGAGTCATATCACCAACAATAAGACAAACAAAATGGACCAATTTCTTTCGAGTGTGGTTCGTCGTGAGCAATGGCAAAACTAAGGGCCAATGGTGGCCCGTGTCTCCTACGTCCAACATCCTTCAAAACAGCTGTAATACAAAGTTAACAGGATTTAAAGGAAATAAATGTGCAAACTGGTTAAGAGCTGGTTGATGCTACTCTCTTGATAAAGGCCATGGTAGGTCAAGTATGAATAAAGAGTCATATCACCAACAATAAGACAAACAAAATGGACCAATTTCTTTCGAGTGCGGTTCGTTGTGAGCAGTGGCGGAACTAAGGGCCAGTGGTGGCCCGTGTCTCCTACGTTCAACATCCTTCATTACTATACAAGAACTCTTTAGGGGACCCAACCTCAACTTAAAATCACTAAGAGGACTTGATACAAAAACCAGATGAGAACAACAAGACATGTGGCGCCTAGGGGAAAAGGAATGCAAGACTACACAAGAATTTGGTGATGTATAGAAGATTGTTTCAGCAACATTCACGATGAGTAGAGAGAGAGAGAGAGACCTGAGGAGTGCTTCTAGGATAGTGGATAGAACCAGAGAAAAGGATCTGCCTCTGCCCATCAATAAGGAGTGATCTTCCATCATATGTCACCTCTCCTCCTCTCACCCCTTCCCTCCACAAGCCGGTCACCAACACCACCATTAGTGCAACCAAATGCACCTTCCAACCCACCATCCTCTCTCTCTCTCTCTCTCTCTCTCTCTCTCTCTCTCTCTCTCTCTCTCTCTCTCTCTCTCTCTCTAATATGACTCGTTCAAGAGACTGGGTTGGGACAGAGGCCACTCCTTTCAAGTCTTACGGTCTTTTATATGGGAAGTAGCTCTCTTTGTCTTGGTTGTCTTGTGTGCTTCACATGTGTTGAAGAGGATGCTCAAGTCATACAAAGAAACAAAGTAATTGATAATTATAGGTGGCAAATCCAGAAAATCCTAACAAGAACTTCTCAAATGACATATTTAGGATAAAGCTGACCCAAAGCAGCTCCCATCTTAGACTTTCACATGGAGTTTCCAATCAAAGCCCTTGTCACTATAATAAGATTATTCATGACGATATAGGACTAAACGATGAATAAAATAGTAGTCTAAAACTTAGTCTACATTACTCTCCGTACCACCCCTTAAATCTCTCATAAATTATAGATTAACAATAAATAAACTTTGATTAAAATTCCAATTCTTTTCCAAAAATAAGACCTACTACACAAAAAATTTGCTACTTTATATCCATGTATAAATTTTCTCTGTATTGGAAATGTAAGGATGAAACTATTGCCTATATGAGGATGATTACAAAAAAAGCTCTAAACCGATTGTACAAATACCAATTTGGTTATAAACCTTTTTATTTTTTCAATTGAGTCTTAAACCTTGTCAATGTAGTCCTTCCAGACAATTTATAAAAAAAGAAAAGAAAGAAAGATAAATCAAAAAGATAAAAAAATCACGCAAGTTCCGACTATGCCACTTTGGACGGCTAAAGTCTACATCAGCGATTACTGGCCAAAATTGATCGAAAAGACTACATTGAAAAATTATTAAAAGGTTTGGGACTAAATTGGCCAAATTAAAAGAATTAGAATTGAATTGGCCTCTGTGCAATATGTTTATGAATTTCTGGCAATTCTCCCACCTAGATGCATGTAGACAAGTACATAATGTTGGGTGGTCTTGAGCCTCTCTTACTCCAAAAAGCTATATCAAAAGATGAGGATTTCCCTTACACTTATAGACTAACCCACTTGTCCCTTCATAACCCCAACAATCTCCCCTTCACACATCGAACCCTAAGTCGGAGCAGCAACAACCTACATCTCTCCTATGATTGTTGAGTCTAGATTTGTTGATATCCTCTCTAATACCAATGTTAAGTGGTTTTGGGCCTCTCTCACCCTTAAAAAGCTAGTTTAAAAGATGAGACTTTCCCTCACATTTATAAACTAACAACTTGTCTCCTCCATAACCGATACGAGATAACCCCAACATATGATTACCAAACAAACGTAGAACGCTTATGACTATCCTGTCAAGGTTCGGTGGTCTGCTCCATGCATAATATCACAAAATTTTCTTAGGATTATCTTGCACGGCTTGGTGGCTTGCCTGGAGTTCTAAGCTATGTAATGCTCATGCGTGACAAAATTACCAATATCTTTACAGTCGCGCATGTCACGTTGCGACGTCCTTTTTTCCCTTTTTTTCACGTAGACGTTAAGTCAAGCCCCCCACTTCGTTCACTTGTCTCGGGTCGGGCCTTAGGAAATCTCTCAATCCACCAATGTTAACCTGATTCATTCGATTCATGGGCCTTGTAAATACAAAGATGGTGATGCTCACGTTCTTTACACATGAGTTTGGGGAATTGGTTGAGTTGGGAAGATACGAGATTTTGTGTTTCAAGAAGCGTAAAGTCTCAAATTTTGTGCAACCGGCTCTTTGATCAGACTTAAAGGGGTGGATTTAGTTTTCCATTTTTTGGCTAATAAAAATGGTGGATTTCGTTGACATACTTCTAACTCGTCATACCATCCGTCGTACACCATCCATCGTAAAAATTTTATGATTAAATTAGCTAAATCGAAAGGTTTATGACTGAATTGACGCCATATTATAAGTTTATGACTTTTTGAACCATTCTCCCTATGATAAATGAAGAAGCAGGTAGGTAGCTTGTGTTACAATTGATGTATGTAGTGATAATACTACAGACATCCGATATCTGATCTAATTTTAGAATATAATGAAGAAATAACATTTTACATCTATACTTTGAGTTCTGGCTAGGTTTCGCCCACGTCTTGACTATTTAATTAGTGTGACACTAATTTAATTACTGTAGGGACGGCTAAAAAATCACAGCGATGGCATCGACCCATCCCGAATCCATTTACTTAAACGAACATTATTTGAAGATATACATATACTGATGTACACATCCAGCAAGGAAACTAAAAAAAAAGGACCTAGAGGAAATAGAAAAATTAAAAATTTGTTAGAGCGATTAGATATGAAATCACGGGTATCAAATGCGTGATGTAGGTGTCAATTGAGACAATCTCTATTTCTTTTGGGGTAATTTTTCTTGCATCTTCCCGTCCGGAGCTCAGGTATCGTATACAACTCCAAAATGAAGAGCCTTAAATACTTGAAGAAAAGCATCCGCATCTAACAAGATTGAGTACCCACAATAGTGGTCCTGTTATTTCTATATTTCCATACATAACCAAAGAATCAAAAGATTCTTTGAGAGTTGAAGTGCCCAAAGGTGCATGATAAATACCGCCAAAGCCTAACACTGCAAAGGAAATCAAGTGAAGTGTGCCAATACAAAATATGCAAAGGTATCTATAACTTCCCCACCTGGACCAACCCCCAACCTAGAGTGGCTAGGTGAGAAAGTACAATTAAACTCGTTCATAAATGTTCTTTTTTGGTACAAAATGAGCTACTTCAAATAGGTTCATCGTTCCGGCAAAAAATGCAATTAACCGGTATGAGCTATATGTGCCCCCAATAGTTTATGGGACACACATTCTCGGTCCGCCAACCCACCAAGCGAAACTGGGGGGTTTCTTGATCAGGACTAGATAAAGTTAAGTTCCATCAGACACCGTTTCCCTGGCGTAGAACCTCCTCAACAAATGTAAGGTTTTCAGTAGGATGATCTTGAGCCGCCAAATTGCCCAAGGCATATGCTCTTTTGAGTCCAATCGAAGATTTTAAGACATCGATATCCTTTTTATCTTTTCTTTTAGCCTTTGTCTGGTAACTGTTGAAAGTTTTCGATGAGATCTTTAATGCCATACTTTTATTCAATGTTAAAAAATTTTAACAAATGGATAAGACTTTACAGTGTGAACCCTTTGATTCGAACAAGTTTTAGATAACTACGAGAAATCTGACTCAGATTTTTGCTTTCCTTATTTATGGAAAGCTCTTTTGATGTCATCTCAATGTACGAAAGATAATTTTTCCGAAAATATGAATGAGAAAGGTCCAATTGGTTGCAAAGGCCCAACCAAGTTTGGACCTATTCGTAGACATTGGCCCCACCAATTCCTTCACCTTCGGTGGTCAACGTCGGCACCGTGAAGAACCTTCGTGGAAGGTGTGCGTTTGCAAATGGCACGAAAGAGGGGCCGAAAAGGTCCATGTCACTAGGACTGTGACTTGGACCCTCTTGTCTAGAAAGTCATTCATGACCCAATGGGTAGATTTGATGCGTTTGATTACATTCTTTATGGCTTCTTTTCGCTAGCTAGGACTAAATTATTCTTATCTTCCATCAAGATCAACTAGTTTTTGAATTTGTTCACGCCCTTTTGCCTTGTATAGATTCATGTGTTTGATTAGAGATTTTACCTCATGCTTATGGTGTCTTGCGTGACGGCCAAAGAAGCCGTAATTAGCTTAGTTCTTACTGTTGATTTATAGGATGAAGATGAAGATTATTTTTAGTTAATAATATGGAATAAATGAAATGATGTTTAATGATGGTAAGCGTGTGTATAGTGTGTTGTGAGGCATGAGCTGCACAAAGCCAAAATTACTCAGAATAAGCTACAGTATAATTGGAATTTGAAGTAAGATTCGAGTGCGTAAAGCTAAAGCTAAAATCAAAAGCTAAAGTCAATATTGTTTGAAATTAAAATAACTTGCATAAATTTGGTTTGCACCCAAAAAAAACCTACTTGATCAAGACCAAGCTGGATTTTGCATAAGATTTGTATTCGACATACGTCTGTTCTTCTATTATTAGAGCTAGAATAAGGTGGTGTCACTTGGGAAACATTTGTCATCAATAGGCAGGTTCTAGAGGTGAATACTAAAGACATATAAAACCTTGTGGCCATATTATCTCTTGTGGCACCAATATAGGTTCTCTTGTGGCCATAGTTTCTTGGAATTTACGAAACCTAGTTGATAAAATCGTGGGTTTTTATTGAAATATTCCTACGATGCTAAGCTAAAAATGACAAAGCAGATTGTCTTTTCATCTGGGTAAAAGCAATAGAGCTAGGCAGCTTTGAAAAAAATGCTTAAATAGACGATTCACGACGACAAGCTTCGAGAACAAGATGGTCGTACTGCCACGTCGGTGTTGATACAACATGATTACGTGAATCCAATTTGCCAACATCATTTCATGGCCATTACCTTCGTGGCCACATACAAAAAGGCTCTTCCCAGCGAGAGAAAGCTCCTAGTGGCTTCCAGTTCCTCGTACAACATGTACGTGCGTTTTTAAGTCATGCAGCACGTCACACTTCTCCACCTTAACATGTCTTTAGTGCGAGAGCTGGCCATTAGAATACTGACATGGTGCCTGTCGTTTTGGCCGGGGCATTGGCAAAATCTTTCTTAATTGGCGTCAAACGACAACCCGTTTTTTCTTAAAACTTGCTGGCTGATTCGACCATATTAAAGATTGGAGGGTAAGTGGGGTCTGATTGAAGTGGACACTTTTGTTCTCTCTGGCCATCGGATCGAAGCAACACTTTGACAAATGCCAAAGGGGAATGAAACGACCAGAACTGACGCCCAAGGAGCGTTTACACGTTTTTCTTGCTACGCCGTTCTACTAGCTAGGGTTTGAAAAGGTTTTGGGTTCTTAAATTTTCAATAATGATGACTTACTTAACTACGAGGGTTGAATTCTAATCCCAAAGTTCCATGAATATGATTTGACTACGATCACATTAATCATTTTCGTAGTAGAATTTTGTGATTCAATATATCATATTGAATTTCTTGAATATAGTGTACAATGAGAGTTCATCGATAAACTCGCTACGAATGATTTAGTACTTCCTATATATGCAAAGGCTGGCATTTTAATTGACGTGAAAGCTTAAAAGAAAGAGGCTAAATTCAATTGTTAAATGAAATGAGTTGATCGTACATAAACTTTCAAAGAAAATCCTTTGGAAAAAGGTAAGGACATGACTCATGAATATTTAGTTGCTTGTGTGTGTGTGCGTCTCTCTGTGTATATATATACACATATATATTAATGACAATTTGAGACTAAAACCATCGAAGTCAAGCTAATTGATTGGACTAAAGTGAGGGTCAGGTCAAAATTTAGGAATAAAAAAAATTAGTAGAACCTTTTCTATGGTTATAGTAATGTAAATGGTCGGAGGTTGGCTGTTTCCAGTCCTTGTCTGAGCAGACAAGAGCCGTATAGAAAAACTCATTTATTCCCTTTTAATTAAGCTAATCATGATTTCTGTATTGAGTGATGGTAGTGACATTCTAATGACTTGGACGGTCCAAATACGTGGGATTCGACCGCGCATTCGCATTGATCAATCAAATAACACAGAAAACTCTCGAAAGGAAAAGGCCAATATGGTCTAGTCTTTCTTGAAGCCAATTCAGTCTTAACATCATCCCATCTTTTCAATTTTCAGAACTAATGTATGTCTTGTATAGATAAATACATATAACTTGTTCACCAACACCATGCATTGTGATTGAATATTACACTTTTCAATGTATTCATTTACGTGCATTTGATTTTGGACGTGAAGAAAAGGAAAGAAGGAAAAATGGGTTTGTCAAACGTAGACAATTGATTCATTTGGTCGTGATGTCACTATCACATGAAATGGTACAATGAACAATTCTATTCCAAAAGGTACAATGTTTAAAACATTTTGTTCCGAAAGGTGCAGTGCACCGAAATTGTACTACTTGTGACTTGTTGGGGAGATGCGACCTTTGAAGTTATATTTGACGAGCTACCAAATAGGCCAAAGGAAGGCTTAAAAAAAAAAAAGAAGACCATTTCAACTTACAACTTTTTTCTTCTTCTCCTCCTCCATCCTACTATCATTATTGTATTGAATTTGAGTTCGAGTTCATAGTTGAAGAACGCTTTGAAGTTCATCAGTGTGTTCTTATGAGAAGCTACATTTTGGAATAAGTATTCCGTCGAAATCGCCTACATCATAAAAGGAAAATAACTATGTTGAAAAAGAGTTTCCTAGAAGTGCTTGTCACAAAGCATCTCGATCTTCCATCCAATCAATCAAAGAGTTTCAAGTGTTATCAACATAGTTTTCTGGAAGAAAATAAGGAAGTTCATAACATATGACAAAAATACTCTCAATTAAATAATTTTCTGGAGGAATGTTTTTTTTTTTTTCATCTTTGATCACATATTTTTGTCGGGCGGGTTTCAAGTTAGGTATGTTGTCTATATTTTTCGCATTTGTTAGTTATCCATAATGATTCCCAAAATTGCCAACTGCAGTTTAAATAGTCCTCATCAGAGAGATTGAACCTATAAATCCATTCCAATTTGAGTCGTCTAAGGGAAGTTGTTGCGTCCATACGCTTTCAGGAATGCTTCCAGTGCATCTTCATCGTCTTATCATAAAACAAAGCCATTCATAATGGATATTTGAGTCAACCGATTCAGCATCGATGTTAAAGCATCTCAATTTCTTACAAGATTGAACTTTTAAGTCCATGCTCTATTCCTAATGTGCTCTCACCTTGGTATTACTATTTGCATGCTTCCAGAAATAATGCCTGAAATGCATCTCAACGTAGACAGTATCTAAGCCAAAACGCTATGCTTCGGGCCCTTGGCGTCATCTAATGGCCATGTCAGTTAGGCTTTGACGGGATTTCGTGCCGGGGACTTAATCAAATATTTTGTATAAGTAGAATGACTTGATTAAGATTGAAGTACAAGAACTTGATTAGAAAAGTAGA
Source organism: Syzygium grande (assembly GCA_024733475.1). NCBI lineage: Eukaryota > Viridiplantae > Streptophyta > Magnoliopsida > Myrtales > Myrtaceae > Syzygium > Syzygium grande. The sequence goes on along the minus strand of JAMXDD010000005.1, from coordinate 597,657 downwards.
AGGGAAAGTACAGATATGGAAAGCAGAAATTTCCCTATTACTTTCCTCTCACCTCCTCCCAACCAAAACATAGTGCAAAGCACCAATGGCATTTTTTATATTTGGGTTAAGTACAGATTTAGCACTCTGAGTTTTAGCATCTGTGCAATTCGGCCTTCTAACTTTTAATTTTGTGAGTAAGTTGGAATTGCAATTGAAGAAGTCACTTAACAAATTTATAATGGTACATTGGTCGTGTGGACATTTTTTCCCGGTTGAATATTGAATTTGTCAAGCTTGATTTCGTGATTGTTCATTATTTGTCCAAGCAGAATTAGGAAGTTGATATAATAATCCGCCAATGCCATGTACTTTTCGGTTTGTAAAATCAGTATGCATGCAGACTCCAAGTTTATTAACATGAAACAACAAATTCTGTGACTTCTCCGTGTCCCATCCCCAAGCATCATAGTGTCACTTCCTTATTCTTTAGTTAACCTTTCCAACTTGGCGCAGCATTCACAAGCAGCTGTAACCCAAAATTTTAGTATTTTGGTAACACAATCTCAAGGATCTTAGATGCGAAGTTAGAGCATTAAAAATGCTCAAATCTCAAGACAAGTATGGGCTTTAGTATTTTCGGAATGCTACTTCAAAGTTCAATGAATTTTTTTTCTTTCAATTTTGCCCTTGCTGGTATATTAGTGTTGCCGTTTTACTTTATTGATTGGACATGGACAGAGTAGACCGTGGCTGGGAAACTCTACGAAGGAGCTTGAGGGACGGGGACACGAGCAAAGCTTCGTTAAAGGTCACTGGCACGATGCCCACAATCTTTGTCGAGGGACGTTGCTCAACATCGGCAGGCTTGCCCAAGCTAGATCTGTCTCATCTTGGGTCAAGCGACCTCAGCGCCACCTTGGTTGGGGTCGAGCCACCTCGACAAGCCTTGCTGAGGATTCGCAGCCTATGGTTGATGCTCGCCAGTCTTCAGTTCGTCGAGGGTCGCTCAACACTGGCAAGCTTTGCCCGGTCAAGATCTGCTTCGCCTTGGGTCAAGCAACCTCAGTGATGCCTTGGTTGGGGTCGCCGGGCTCTAGCTTTTCCACATAGAACAATTTGTCAACATGGAACAGTTTTTCAACTTCACTAATTGGCGCATTAGACGGGGCAGGCCGAGCTCACCACTAGGACGATTAAGCAATTCTACGTGACATCAAATGAAATCAAACCCAAGTGGGAACATGCTCCGTTTTCGCAATTCAATAACGTCATCTTGAAAGATATAGCGGAGCTTCGTCATATGAAAATAAGAACCATTTTACGTCATTCATTGGCTATGTATGAAATAAATTTTAAATGTATAATGTGAGAATTCTCGTGTAACTAGCTCCCTAGGTCGCAAACCATATCTATGCATCGATAGTCACGAGAACTTTCATTGAGATTATGTGGATGGGCACTTGTTAAGCATGCATTATTAAATAGTAATACTTTGGAAATGTAAATCTCTCCATTTTCAAAGTAACTTATTTTCAAAGTCTCTAGAGAAATCCCGTTTAATTTAGGATTAATACCACAAAAAACCTAAAACTGGTACTCATGTAACAAATTTACTTCAAACTAGTTTTTTAACTACTTAAAATATTTCAAACTGGTAAAACTGTAATAAATTTACCCTTTGTTAGTTTCCGTTAAATTTTATTATCAAATTTATAAGTTGAATGACATGTGGTAGCTGATAAGTATATCGATTTAAGGTTTTACTCCTCTATTTATCACAGATTTACCAATTTGTAATTTTTCATGATATTAATCCAATTTAATAGAGGGTAAATTTATCACAAATGTACCAGTTTGAGATTTTTTATGGTAAAAAAATTAGCTCAAAATAAATTTGTCATGGATATACTAGTTTATGATCTTTTGTGGTATTAACCCTTTAATTTAACCAGTGTCTTAGAGGTATTTGTCAATGTTACGAGTAGAGCTAATAAGGCCAAGCAACAATCTCTTGTAGCTGAAAATGCCAAGAAATCACACGCACGCGTGATTTGCAACTCGTCAACATGCATGAATTTCTAGGAAAATTATGTCTTTTGGTCCTCCTCGAAATTGCACATATCACTAATGGAATGCACGAGAGTCACATTTTGGGGGTAAACTAGAGAGAAATGAGTCGAGACGAATGGCAAAATGAGTTGGCGTACCAATCGATTTTTTTGGGGAAAACATGTAGGTAATAAATAGGAGCTCCTTTGACCAAACTTGGTCAACGATTTCGAAGAGTCATTGGACTTAGCCAATCGATGTCATTGGGTGGTCGTGTAATTCAATGCAAGCCAACCCATCGATGGTGATGTTTCCGCATTCACGTGTCAATTGTTTGACAAGAAAAAGGTCCACAATTCACACGTGGGTTTACGTCCTTATCTTCCATCCGTGCTCTTGTGGAGTTTCCATTCCGAGCGGCGAAAAAAAATCACTTTTCTCAAGAGGCATTAGCATCCATACATCCCTCTTCCCGAAAAGTATGCAACCCTTTCGATCCGCGAAATTTCGTTTTTGGTTTACCGAAAATAGTGTGAGACCTTTGGTTTTTAAATCACAATTCCTCCCACTCGTATTAACCTTGGTGGGTCGGTACCCTAGATGGAATTTGTAATGGATAGAATATACAGAGTTTTTCTTATTATGTACACAAATGATTCTCTTGTATTGCATTTGAATAAATTCTTGTGCGTCTAAAGGTCCCTTGCTGCCTCTCAATTAAAAAGTTATTCCCTCACCAATATATTGGTCGAGCATGCCACTTGTTGTTATCATGATATTGTAGATTAAGGCTCCGTTTGATTCTTAAAAAATGAATGATTCATAAAATATTTTCTTAAAATTGATCATTTGAAATAATTGATTAATGAAAAGTGTTTTCATTATTAATAATAATTTACATTAAAATATTCTAATGAACAGTTAATATACTTTTCATTCATTCATTTCTGTAAGTAATGATTCATTCATTTTTATAAGTGGTCTAAATTGATGTTTTTAATTGCTCGAAATATATTTACAAAATTAAGAAGATCGTATGCACATGGTATTCAGCGGCCGTCACGGTGGCCCATGAAGATTGACGCAGACAATTTTTAATGAAAGCTATAATGCGACGCTGTGTTGAATTCTGTGTCTCTGTCTTTTGGGGGTTGCGATATTCTCTGTGTTCCCATCTCGGTGGCCCCACGCGCAAGTGGGACAAGACAATCTGGTCGCATCCCACTTTTGCTTTTTCCGGAGATTTAAAATTTTTAATTTTTGCCCCACCAAACACGACCACAAATAATTAATTAATGGATTAAACATCAATAATGAAAAACCTATACTTTATGAGTGATCGGTTTTCAATCTGATCCAATTTCAGAGTAAAATTAGAAATTGGATCAGGAGGACCGGTTCTCAAAATTGAGAACTGGAGATCGAGTCGGTTGATCCTAGGTTCCTTTATTGTTTAACTCACATTTTGCTAATTTTTTTCAATGAAAGTTCACAGAGGATTTAATTTGCATTTTAATGAATTTTTATCAATGAAGTTCATTTAGGATTAGTTTACATTTTACTAATTTTTTTGAAGAAATAAAAAAATTTACAAAAAAAGAGTGTATATAGTTGATCTAGTTTGATCCGGTTCTTCCTTGGAATCGGGAACTGTACTGTCCGGACAGTGATTTCACTTTTAGGAATCGAGAACTTAACCAATACTCTCGAGAATCGGATCCAATCGATCTGTTCGGATGATTTTTTATTTAGGCGGCCTGTTTTGTACACTCCTACTATTCACAATCGAGTTTTAAGATAATTTTGAATAAAGTCCCACTTCTAAAGTCTCTCAGCGAAGAAAGAAAAAAATCATTAAATGGTGTATTTTTGCTGGGTTGAAATTGATTTAATTGTTGTAATTTAAAGATGGTTCTTGATGGGACCTTTATGGCGACCGTGTCTGACCTGATGATTATAAAGAAAGAAATAATTTTAGGACCAAGATCTGATCGTCATTGAAACAGGGTGGGCCCCACCCAGGTGTTGAATTTGTCCTTGGTACGATGATTCATGAATTTAATTTGGAGGGTTGGAGGCAAAGGAACTCTCTAAGCAGCTTCCCCGGTCTCGACCTTGTCCATGCGCGATTTTTATGCCACGCAAGACGTCACGCCAACCAACGGGAACAAAGCCCCCCCTTTTTTTTTTTTTTTTTTTTTTCGTCAATCCTAGAAAACAAATACCATGGACATATAATAAGATCAATGTCACAAAAAATTTCGAATTATGTCCACTGTGACATAAATATTTTGAATTATGACACAAATACTTCGGAATTTATTTAATTTATATCAATGTAATAAATATACACTTGATGAAATTGAAATAGGATGGCACGTGTATAAATTTTGGATTTTTTGTGACACAAAAAAAGTTGAGGATATTTGTATCATAGTAAGCAAGTTTATGGTTTTTGGCAATACAACAAAAAGTTAAGGTATTTGTATCACAATTGGCATAATTTGAATATATATATATTTTTTGATATTTGCCTCATATAATATCCTGTTTGCAAAAAGAAAAAGATACCAGTAGAGTTTTCCACAATGGTCTTTTGCGTGTCTTATTTTTGTGTGGCCAAAAGCGTCGGATCGTTCTCACCTCCACAGCCGGGAGGCAACAGTGACAATTCATTGACCATTGACGCGAAAAAAGAAACCTGCCAAATCTTCAATTTAGATAAAATAAAATGAGTATGACCCAAGGAACACTTGGGGTTCTTTCTTTTTAATTTTTTTTTTATGAAATTTTCCTGAAGACCAGTTGCTGGAAGACTCTCTACCTAAGTAGACCAGAGGCACAACCTAATTGAATTAACTAATAATAATCACATGAAAAAGTGGAGCTAATTGTATTATGAACAAAGGAAAAGTCCAAATCCGTTGAATCCAAGCTAATGGAAAATTCGACCAAAACACAAAGAAAAGCTAATGGGAAAAACGCGTGTTGTTTATAACAATCAAAGTGTTCATGGGACATCTTGAGCTTATTTGGTAAGCCTGTTCTTGCAGCCTCCGTTTTCTAAGATTCTTTGTTTAGCCTTTTCTTTCTTCTTTTTTCGGCAAGAAAGCATACTTTAGATAGGTGAAATTCGAACCTGTAAAAACACTAGTCCTAAATATTAGGGGTGAGCATGGTTCCGGGGTAAAACCCGGAATAAGATAATCGAATCGATGGGAACCTGTCCGGTTTCAGGTTTTAGAATATACATGGTAGGTTTCGGGTTCTAAAAATTAGGAAACCTGTTTTGACGGATGGGTTCCAGATTTTAGATGGGTGGAATATGGAACCTGCAAAAAAATTTTGTATTTTTCTTGATCTGTATCTTCGAGTGATTTTGCGGTATTCCATAAAGTCCGATGATGATTGTATAATCTAGAATCACCAGTCTGAGCTTTTATTTTGTGACTGAGATTTTTACTTTATTAATGTTTCATGTTCTTCGTATATCTAAATAAAGTTGTGGTCGGTAGATTATAATAGCAAGTTGTAATCATTAAAGGTAACGATTCATTGCAATCGTTCAATTTATAATATAGATAAAATCCTCGATAGACCCTGAAACTTGTGACAAGGCAGGTTCCAAGTTTAAGCGTATGCAGGGTGGTAAATTCTAAGTTCCAAAAAATGAGCAATGTGTTCCAACGGATAAGTTCTAGGTTTTAGATGGAACTTATACAAAACTTGAAACCGCTCACCCCTATTAAATATGAAACTATTTCTACTTGATGGTGTCGGGATTTGAGAATCAAACATGCGTCGATTCCCGACCACTTTCTCCATTGGGCTTCCCATCCCGCATCTACGCCGAGATATTGATGGTGGTTCCGTCTATCCTTGAGATTTTTGCCGAACAATATTTCCTTTCCTTTTAGCTATTTTGGGCAATGACACTGAAGACAGAAAAAGACTGATGGTGGAAAAGATGATACGGCCACAACTAGATAGTTTAATCGAATACATGTCATCCTCAAATAGAGCTTCCACCAGATATCATTCTCCCATGTTCATTTCTATATCCATCTTAAGATAGTCTAAGAAAAAATTCTTGAAATATTTTAAGCTTCTTTTCTCATGGTGCTTCCCCAAATGCTTGTATATGGTGGAGGTGTAAACATCAATAAATGTTTTGAATCGGACACTTATAGATTGCATACAACGTATGATGTTGATTTAACCATCATTTTAGCCAAAGGAGACAACTAGATAACTTTGTCGCTTCAATTATGAGTAGAGTCAATTTCGGAGTTGGACATCACAAATCACGTTCCACTAGTTCAAGATTGCGTCGTCTTGAATAAGATTTTTGTAGACCAATCCACGAGCTCGATGGATCTATATATGTTCATGGCTGAGCTTCGAGACGTATATAACTCTCGTTTGAAAATTCTAACCAAAAGTAGGAAATTGTAAATGCTAAACTGACAAAGGGTAATAAAAAAGAGAAAAAAAAAAAGGGAAGAAAAAAAAAGAAGAGCGGACATGGAGGAGGCAAATGGTCAATGTGGGGTCCACATTGTCAATGTAGAGAGAGAGAGATTGCTTGCTTGAGAGGAAAACGGTGGATGAGGACAATTGTCAAACCCAACAGCATGTAGCACGAGATGACGTTCGTGTGCTGTGCCTGCGTCTGCAAATATCGCTGACGCGTGCTTCCCCAAACATCGGTAGCCACGGGATTTTAGGCCATGACGCTCCTCTATATGATTGGTCCACGTCACCCCGTGCAAGCCTAGCTCTTGAGAGGATCGGTTTCAAGATAGGCCAGTTCTCACTCGAAATCGGAAATCGGATCAAAAGGGTTAGTTCCCAATTTTTGGAATCAGCCCACCTGATCCTAGATTAGACTGACTTGTCTGAACCAATTCTTATTTTTTTCCTTATTCCCCGGCAGAGAATGGAATAACAGAGTCGAAAAAATCATAACAAATAAAAATATTTGATTGAATACACGACACCAATGCTAATTATTCTTGCCTTACAATCATTACACAAAACACTTTAGGGAGCGGCATCATCATGCACAAAAGTTATATAGCAGAAAAATTCTTTTACCTTCAAGCCGAATTCAAGCTGCGATGAAGATCGACCAATGATTGCAATTTGCAACCAGATAATCCATGAAGATACTTTGGTAATATGTGAAGTTCTTTCCTTGGTAAGCAACTAAGCATTATCACCTTCCGCATTAAGCAACTTCATAATCGAATTGAGAAATAGTTCGCTAGATAATTAGAAGGATACAAAACTTCTCACGGAGACACTTTTTGCGTTTAAATAGGGTCGACACCAGACCTTTTCCCAAATTTGATTGTGAAAAAAAAAATCCAAATGAAAATATTAAACCCATTTTTTCTCCTGAAGATAACCTTTTGGCGCAAGCCAATTTTAAATTTAAGCTCCATTTGTTTGGCGAAAAATATTTTCTAAAAAAATATTTTCCTCATTTTCCGACATTTGGATCGTTTAGAAAAATGATTCAACAAAAAATGTTTTTCTGGTCACTGAAAAATCAATGCTAAAATTCAAGAAAATGATTTCCTATTTAAAAAATGAAAATTATTTTCCAAATTATAATTAGATATCGACGCTTAGATCAGAAACTCTACTCCTGAGCACAAGAACTTAAAACTCATTCCTGAGGCCATGACATCTAGGACTGGGTGCCCAAGCTTGGTTTCGCGATCCCAGTGCTCATGCCTGGGTCCTTGTGCCTAGGCCGGGTCCCTGGCAATTGTGCTCGCCGATGCCTGGGTCCATTGAGGTCGAGCTCGGGACCCTGGTGCCGGTGCCCGAACCTAGGACTATTGAGACTAAGCCCAAGCCCTGGCACCAAGGTTGGGACCATCGAGGCTATGCCCGAATCTTTCTAGGCCGAGCCCTACTACATTAGGTCTAGCGTAGGACCCTTGTGCCTGGGCCCGGTTCCACGACGCCTATGCCTTGGTCCATTAAATTCGGGCCTAAGACCTCACGAGCCTATGTCTAGGTCCATCAAAGCTAGGCATGAGTCCATCGAGGTTAGGCTTGTGACCCCAATGCTTGTATTTGGGTTCCCAACACCTAGCCCGGGTTCATCAAGGCTGGCCTCAGAGGCCTGAATCCATCAAGGCAATGCTTGGGACCCCGATATCCATGCTTGGATCCCCGACACTAGCGTTGGGGTCTCGACCCTGTCTAGATGGACCCGGGTTTAGGCACTAGGGACCTAGTCCTAGGCATAGAGGTTTAGGGCTCGGCGTTGATGGTTAGGACATTAGGGTCTTGAGCCTAGCCTTCGTGGACTTAAGACCAGCGCCTGTGCTCGGGAGCTAAGGATCCGAGTTCGTGACACCGGTGTCCGTGCCCGATTCCCCAACTGTCCATGTGCAAATTATTAACACCTAAATAGTTATATGTCTACTCATAAAAGTCAAATAAGATTTTCCTTATCAAATTACGAAAAAAAAAATTAGTATATTTTTAGGTTTCAGCCATATATCGGAAAATATCAACATGAAAAATGACAATTTGAAAAATATTTTTCAAAAATGTTATACTTTTTGCGAAACAAAACGGAACTTTATTCATTTATCGATTAAGGCGCTTCTAAATACTCGAGGAGTTTCGTGGATTATAATTTACTGGTGCATGCTAATAGAAATCATTTCGACATTTGGTCGATGCTCTTTAGAACATCGCTTTTATTGTACTGTCAGTAGAATATATTTTCAGGACCCGGTGTACTCCACAACACGTACAAAGGGTTTCGTAGGAAGAGCACAGGGAGAGAGAGGAAAAAAAGAGGGGGGGGGGGTAAGAAGAGGCGAGGCCACGTCATCGCAACCGGTCAATGATGTCCAAGGGCCAAGTTGAGCCGACTTCGACAACCTGGCCATTTTAGCTGATGTAAGCGCTGACATAACCGTCCTCCAGGACACACCGCTCGCACGTGCTGGGCTGGGCGCGCCACTCAACCTCGGACACGTGTCGCCCGTCAAAGGCTGCGCCCGGTTTCTCTCTCCTAAGATACAGCCTCCAGAGCCCTCCTTCGCATTCGAGCACGCCCGGTTCTCAGTATATAACGACCCCCTCGCCCCCCTCTCCTTCGCTTCATTCACTCATTCGTTCCAAGGTTCCGAGGCTTTCGAGGTTTCTGGCTTCTGGGTGTGTCTTCACTCTTAGCCGCTCGAGCCCCACGAGAAGGAGAGGTCGCAGAGAGAGAGAGAGAGAGAGAGAGAAGGTGAATGAAGGCCGAGTTGAACTTACCAGCTGGGTTCAGGTTCCACCCCACGGACGACGAGCTGGTGAACCACTACTTGATCCCGAAATGCGCTTCTCAGGCCATCGGCGTCCCAATCATTGCCGAGGTTGATCTCTACAAGTTCGATCCATGGCAGCTTCCAGGTGCGCTTTAAAGTTCCGGGCTTTTTCTTGTTCGAAAGTTGTGATTTTTTTGTATGCACGTTCGTTAAGAGTTTGATTGTTTGGACGGTTCGTTTCTTTCTGTGGGTGAGTGATTCTTGATGTTGGGTCGGTGTTGTTGTGGATAGTTTGTGGATTTTTATGCATATCTAAGCATCTTCTCCGTTATGTTTCCTCTGCTTTGCTTGGGTTTTTTCTTATGTGCTGAGCAGTCACATGATGTGAGATTCTGGTCCCTTCTTTGGATCGATTTGGTTGCTGTTCGCCCGGATTGTGGTTAATTGGTAAAATGTAAAAAAGAAGAATGGATTTTCTTTTCCACAGATTTGATTTTGTGAGATCGAGGCAAATAAAAAAAATGAAAAAAAAAAAAGAGAATATGAATTCTTGCTCAACTAAACTCCTCTGGACCGCTCATTCCCATGCTTATCCGATATAATTTACATGATGAATGGTTGATATGATTTAAATAAACACGTGGGTCATAAGAAAAATGTGATTTTTCAACAAGTTTGGTTGAAATCTGGACGATTTTTCCCCAGTCACTTGCCTAATTCCACTGCTGATATGTTTTCGACCTTTTCTTTTTGTGTGTAGACATGGCTTTGTATGGTGAAAAGGAGTGGTACTTCTTTTCTCCGAGGGATCGGAAATATCCTAACGGTTCACGGCCGAACAGGGCTGCCGGTACCGGGTACTGGAAAGCTACCGGAGCTGACAAGCCAATTGGACGGCCCCCGCTCGGCATAAAAAAGGCATTGGTGTTTTATGCTGGAAAAGCTCCTAAGGGAGTGAAAACCAATTGGATCATGCATGAGTACCGATTGGCAAATGTTGACCGATCAGCCAGCAAGAAGAACAAGAACTTGAGGGTAATTGTTTCTTCCCCAGTGTTATTGCTAAGTTTTTGGTTGTAGTCTGAGGGGAAAATTAATTTTTCCTGTGTAACAGTTAGCCAATTTAGGAGGACAGAAAAGATTTTGCTGTGGATTGTGTTTATGACCATTAAATAGATGACAGAAATTAATCCTGAAAATCTCGGCTAATAAGAGCTTTCATATGCTATTTTCACAGCTTGACGATTGGGTCTTATGTCGAATATACAACAAGAAAGGTCAGATAGAGAAGCATTACCTGTCGGACCAAAAGCCTGTCCTGTTCGCGGAATCGGAAGATAAGAAGCCAGAGCCGTGGATGCTCAACCAGAGTTCATACTCACCGCCGCTGTCACAACTCGTGCAGTCATCAATGACCAACGATCTTCTACACATGGACACCTCGGATTCGGTTCCAAGGTTGCACACGGAGTCGAGCTGCTCAGAGCATGCAGTATCACCTGATTTCACGTGCGAGAAGGAGGTCCAGAGCGATCCTAAATGGAATGAGCCCGAGTGGACGTCCGAGTTCATCGATAGCTGCTTCTTAGACGATCCCTTTGCAGCTCAAGTGCAGTATCAGCCAGTCCAGGTCTCGCCATGGCAGGACTTTTACATGAAACCATTCTGATCCCACAAAAAAAAAAAAGGAAAAAAAAATGAAGGCCAGAAACATTAGATTCTTGGATGCATCTCACCCCATTCTTGTTAGGTTAGTATTAGATTCTTGTTAGGTTAGCAGTAGAAACTTATTATAAAATTGCAGTCTTCAAATTCAATGGGTTGGGTTGGCTATGATGGGTGTGCTGGACTTTGACAAAAGATGGTAACTATTCAAGAGGTGCGGATGGGTTTTGTTGCGGTGGCCTTGATTCGTTGAACTTTGCTCAATCCTGTGGCGGATGTTCCGTCGGGTTTTTGGCTCGTCGTGGGGGCCTAGGATCATGTTTAATCGTGTTCATGTAGAGAACATTCTTCTATATGTCCTAGGATTGTATTAAATTCTTTCATATATCTCCTCCTTTGGACTTAGTTCCAGTTCATTATAGCTGTCAGAATCAGAATGGTATAAAGACTGTTCATTTGTTAAGGGACAGGGCTGGAGTTTGGCTTTGGTTTGGTGTAATTAATGTTCATGGGTTGGACAAAAATGATTATATGTATATACAGATTATTCAACGGTTTATCCCTTATCAAGTTTTGACCATTCATTTTGAGTTTGAAAGCTCATCAGGTGAAGGATAGAGATCAAAGTTTTTCCCCATGTGATTTTGGGTGGGTTGAAAGTGAAAAGTGTTGACATCCGGTGGAATAAGACAGGCCGTGACTTGAAATTTTCTCGGTGGGTTGGCGTGGAATTTCTCACATGGGCTGCAGGATCACCATTATATACTTACGCCATTAGAAGAAAACTATAAGAAGAATGTGATATGACCTTTTTTTTAATGTGTTATAACTTAGACAAGAAAAGGTTGCAGCAAGAAATGCAGATTTTTCAATTTAATACACCTATGCTCTCTTCATTTGACTTCTTTAAAGTGAAGATCCTCAAGTAACAAGGCCGTAATATTGCAACAGCAAGCCTAACAACAGAATTTTAATTTGATCAGTGTGAAATAGATGCTGAGGAAGATGAGAGCAATCTTAACTCCTATTTCTACTGTAGAACGATTCGTCGCCTTGCGGCGGAATATGCCTCTAGGCTTGAGCTTCACTCAACTGAAGGTAGATGAAATCTGGAACATTGGGCTGAACAAGAAGTTGGAAGTATGGATAAGCATCAGATTCTACTTATCCTCAACATGGCAATACTAATTAAGCGTGGCTGTATTTGAGTTCGCTTGGGGTATACTCGTAAACAATTTTGCTGTACACAACATCCAGTATAACACATAACATCCAGTACAGAAAGAAATAGGAAAACGTTAGTCATGGCTTATTTACAAGTATCTTTGGCAATGATAAGCTTCTTAGGTGAAGGCTTGGTTTGAAGAAAGGGGCTTCCATTATTCTGATCTGGATGTACAGAGATACGATGAGGAGCTTCTTGTCGATTAGGCTGTGGTCGCTCTCGACTTTGGAGGTCGACTGCAATCTACAGAAGCCCATCCCATCTGTTGCCTCTCGTTGTCGTAGATTACGATCTTGTTCTGCATCGATATGTCTGCAAAACCGACAAACAAGGGTAGATCCAAATTAAATGAAATAAATCTGCTTTGCTGCAATAGTGCAGTACATCTGAATGGATATGATCTTTGAGGACATTTTATCGTTGTCTAATCATATCTTCAATGATTTGCTTCCTTTCAAATTTTCTATGACAACGTCTCAGGTGCAAACTAATTACGTGATAAAAATGCCACCATATGGAAAACTCTTACCTCCAATCACATTCGTATTTTGGAGCCCTGCCTCAGTTCCATTTAAAACTCCCATGCAAACGTTTCCCTTGGGCTGCCAAAACCGTTGCAATTCATGAAAGACATGCATATCTAACTTGCCAGAGTTTTAATAGATAAAGGCATTCACTCACCGATATAATCAAATATGATTCGGGGGGAACTTCATACTGGTTTTTCGTTCTACCACCACTGTTAAAGCTGAGTGCAAAGGGTTTGAAGTACTTCCTGACATCGCGGATGTTTTTGAAAGGCTTCCCGCCACTCCAGCAGAGTGGGAGTGTCAGGTCGTCCAATGCTTCGGTGAAGGGCTTTCCCTTTAGTTCTTCCTTCACCTGAAAGAAGAGAGAAGTCAATTAATGGGCATTCGTTATGGTGTTATCTCTCAATTTTTTTTTTTTGGTAAAAGGGATTATTTCTCAAATTTAATAGGCGTTAGTACCCCAGAAAACTGGAGAACAGTTAAAATCTCGAAAAGATGGTGATGCGTTCGGATGTGAACAGTGACATGCTAAGTATGATGTTGTATTGTGTCCCGATGTTCACATACTAGTTCACAATTGCGTCTTACTCACCGAAAAAGCTAAGGCTTGATATGCCTGAGAACTGAAGTACGTATAAGAGGTCCCGCTATCAAATACAATCAACAGATCTTTCAATCCAGTGGCTTTCCCTGCAAAGACGAGCTCTGCGGTCCCAGGAGAATAGTGATCACTGAGATGCATACAAGAAAGTTCAATTTTAGTAAATGAAAGATAAGAGAAATCGAGATGGTGAAGAAGTGGGAGGAAATGGAATATACGAGTAATCACGAGACATAGGTGTCCACGTGATATGGGAGGAGTCATAAAGATCGTCGCCGAAGAAGAGAAATCCACCACCACGCACGCTCAAGCAGTGGCCTAGTACGTTCTGCACCAAACCTTGACTACTTAGCTGCGACACGATGCTGGACTTTCCCTTACCAAGGCCGAGCACTCCGTCTAAGAAAGGAGTGGACTGACCGGGTTGCTGATAACATCCGCATCTGTAGAGGAACCACATGATAGATAGTTACACAGGCAAAATTGATTTGAGCAGGCTCTGACTGACATAAATGAAGAAATTCCGGTCTGGCCAGAAGAAAGTATGGCATGCTAATATGCTGAGCTGGTATTCTCAGTAAGCCTGGCCAAACATAACTGGGAGAACATGCAAAGTCACCTACCCGAGGGCCACACGAGGACTAAGAACCCAGCCACCAGAGGACTTGAAGGAAAAGACATCCTTTACGAGAACACCACGAGAAGAACCACCGTCTGCATAGCCCACCTCATAGTCACATCGCTCCGGGTGGTCACATTTGTAACCCGGCGGATGCAGGGATGCGCAAATTGGGTCCCTGCAGATTACTAGGTCGCCACTGGGTCGATAAAGCGGATGTGGCGTCTGCAATGAGAAAATGATGGAAGTCATCGGGACTTTTCACCGTGCAGGGCATCTTGAGACCATTCGAAACAAACATCCGAACAAAGTTTTAGGATTATTGATCAGAATTCGTAGGTTCAACAAATAAATTGACGTAACACCTCCAGACTATTAAAATTTACCGGAGTGCATTGTTTACAAGGGGCATCACATTGGAGCCACGTGACGTCACTACCGGTGTCGGGATCAACAAAGTAAGGCTTTGGTGGCTGCCCGACGAAAATAGTTGTGTTATATGACCTGCAATAGGCAGTTCACTTAATCTTCAGTCTTGGCAAATCCACAAGCTGTCATAATTTTCAAATCTGATTATTGCATGAAAATTGAACAGACATTAGCAAAATGTGACAGAGAAGGGACAGGATTGAATGATAGGCAAAGTGAGAATAAAATTCGTAATTGAGAAACACCCGGCGAGTTGAGGTGCCAAATCTCTCACCTAATAAGAACGTTAAGAAAAGGACTGCATCTCTATGACATATAAAACGGAAATATATGGAAACTGAATAAACGGAACTTTCCCTTGTGAAGAAAGATACGGTTTAATGTGATGATAACAATATAGAATCTTTCAAGAAATTTTCCTTCGACATGAAAGATTCAGTTTGATGATCAACATGTTGAAACTTGAGGAATTCCTAAATCGGGGTGATAATAGTCTCTCCGATTAACACTTGATGAGACAAAAGTCACTGTGACATTGGACTGGATGAATCTTCAGGTCATCTTACCAACGAAACAGCAATACAACGCAGTAACTAGCCAAACTGTCGTAACTTTTTTAGCTTTTGGCGGAAAAAAGGCATTTCCATATCACCAAAGACAGTTATATAGTGAAAGATGACCCCTGCTTTCTAAACATCAACAACACAAACACAAAGTCACACAGATATTCAAGAACTCATCGAAGGAGCCCTAGTGCAGGTACATCACCTCTCTCTCTCTCTCTCTCTCTCTCTCTCTCTATCCAACTTACAAACACTGAAGTGAAGTGAAGACAGGTCAACAAGTGTACCCAGTTGGGAAAACGTTGCCGTGAAGTGGAAAGACAGCGGATGACCCGACGCGATTGAGAGCTAGCGACGATGACGGCGACCCGAAAGTCAAAGGTATATTGCCTCTGCTCAGATCACCTCCGAGAGAAGAAGAAACGCACCAGCTCGACAGAAACATCACCAACGCCACCAAACCCACTTTCTCTTTCCCCATTCTCTGTCTGTTTCTCTGTATTATAACTGATGAATGAGCAAGAATTATCTGTTCTTGGTCAAACTCAAACCTGTCACTTGTAATTGTCTGATTATTTACACCCAATAGCCAAAAGACCAGGTCAAGGGCGACTAAAGGGCGGGTTTCTTGCATGATAAAGCGAATGATTGGCAAGGATTTATGCGGATGTCTTGCTTGGGAGCTAAGACTGTGAAATTGGAATAGCTTGTGAGATGGGGGTGCGTAGATCCGAGGGAAAATTACTCAAAAAGTCATTGCCAATTTATTGTTAAACTTAAATCCAAAAAAAAAAAAAAAATTCAGTGCTAAATTTTTTTTTTATCAATTGAGTACTAAACCTTTTGGATTTTTTCCAATTCACTCAATCTAGCCAATTTTGGCGTAAAATCATTGACATGTACACTGGCCATCTTACGTGGCGCGATCGATACTACATGGACAATTTTTAATGATATTTTAATATTGTTTCAATTTATTGATTCCTTTTTTCATTTTCTTTCTCTTTCGTTTTTTTTCCTCTCATTGGCCACTGGCGAGGGTGAGCCTCACCACCCTTGACTTGAGGCTCACCCTCACCCAGGATGGCGAGGTCAATCCTCGCCCAACTACGGCAAGACCAGCCTCACCCAAAGCCTTGCTAGGGGTAGGCAAGGCTCGCCCTTGTCAGCCTTTGTTTGGCGATCAGTCGGAGGAAGAAAGGAAGAAAAACAAAAAGAGAAAAAAAAAGAAAAAAAAAAAAAAAAAAAAAAAATAGTAAGACATTCAAAAAATATTAAAATATTATTAAAAATTGTCCATCTCGTGTTATGCAAGACACCTGACATCCATATTAGCGATTTTCGGTTAAAATTGGCCGAATGGACTAAATTGGTACCAATGCAAAAAATTTACGACTCAGTTGGCCAAACAAAAAAAATTTATGATTGAATTAACATAATTGCAATAGATTTAGTACTTCTTTGATAATTTTCTAGTAGATATAGGGTAGTTTAATGACGTTTCTTGTTTTCTGTTGTTTGATAATTTGAAGGAGTTAGAAATGGTCTTCCTTCTAATGGGTGGAAATCTTCGAGAGGTTCTTTACTTTAATTGCAGATTTATGCTTATTCCTTGCGTTAGCAAATTCCTGTAGGTAATTTCGTTATCTACCCCAGAAAGGATTTCAAATTGCAATTGAATTGATTTACTATGCACCTAAGATGGATTTTCGATTGAGAAAAAGCGGTTAATAATAGGCGACGAGCCACCGTGACCTCGCCGAACCTAGTCCTCGAAGGCAACATCGTTGCACACCAATTATAACTTTCTTAACTTGAATAATCTAAGGACTTCATATAGACAACCGATGGGTGGTCGATTTGAGCTATATCTGGTGGGCGACCATGTGGTACGTTGGAGAAAGGACGATGATGGGAATTCAAAACCACTTAAAAAATTACCCGACTCAAGAAGTTATATATTATCGATAGAAAAAGGAAGAACTACTAAATAGAGTCCGCACCCAAATTTTTGCATGGTGGATAAAATATAAAGATAATGACACAAATATTTCCTGAACTTAGCCCAATATGCAATGTTGTCTCTGAACTTTTAATTTGTTCAATGCAGTCCATGTACCATTGGTACATGTTCAAGTTAGTCCCTAGATTATACGAAAATGTTCATTGTTATCCTTTCATTATTTCAAGTTCAGGGACAACATTGATCATTTTCATATAATCCAGGAACTAGACTAAGCACGTATTAGAAAATGTAGGGACTGCATTAAATAAATTGAAAATTTAGGGACGACATTGCACATTGGGCTAAGGTGCAGGAACATTGAACAGATTAAAAGTTTTCGGACCATATAGCACATTGGGCCAAAATTTAAGGACCATTCATATCATTTTATCAAAAATATACTTCCTCCTTTCACATCAATGTGATTCCGACATTAGTGGATTCAAATCACATGAGAAATGAAGAAATAGACCGCACCTAATAATTTCTCATGGCGCATTTTATGCACGATCACTTGAATGCGTCATGTCAAATGTGAAGATATGTCTTCTTCATTACCATTTTTCCCTAGATAGCCAGTGACCATGCGTGAGTCTATAAGCGCGATTCGACTCTAAGATCATGGAAATAAAGATATGGTCAGAAAGCTGAAGTGTTTTTAATCTGTCTGCTCAGAGATTTTTAGGTGTATCGAAGACTATGAAGTAAAGGAAAGCATATCGTAGTATAATCGATTCAGCTGAGCTATCTAGGAAGACAATTTTGCTGTACACATAACATCCAGTACAGTAAGAAAAAGGAAAACGTTAGTCATGGCTTATTTACAAGTAAATTTGGCAATGTTAAGCTTCTTAGGCGAAGGCTTGGTTTGAAGCACGGCACTTCCATAATTCTGATCTGGAAGCACAGAGACATGATGAGGAGCTTCTCTTCGATTAGAATGCAGTTGCTCTGGACTTTGGAGGTCGGCTGCAATCTGCAGAAGCCCATCCCATCAGTTGCTTCTCGTTGTCGTAGATTACCATCTTGTCCAGCATCGATATGTCTGCAAAACCGACAAACAAGGGTAGATGCAAAATTAAAAGAAATGAATCTGCTTTGCTGCAATAGATCAGTTCATCTGAATGGATATGAGCATCGAGGACATTTTATCGTTGTCTACTCGTATAGTCAATGATTTTGCTTCCTTTTCAAATTTTCTATGACAATGTCCCGGGTGCAAAACTAATTCCGGGATAAAATATCCAACATGTGGAAGACTCTTACCTCCAATCACATTCATATTTTGGAGCCCTGCTGCAGTTCCATTTAAAACTCCCATGCAAACATTTCCCTTGGACTGTCAAAACCATTGCAGTTAACAAAAAGCGTACATATCTAACTTGCCAGAGTTTTGTTTTGAGTGATGAAGGCATTCACTCACCGATATGATCAAATATGATTCGGGGGGTACTTCAAATTGCTTTTTGGTTCTTCCACCGCTATTAAAGCTTAGTGCAAAGGGTTTGAAGTACTTCCTGACATCGCGGATGTTTTTGAAAGGCTTCCTGCCTCTCCAGCAGAGTGGGAGCGTAGGGTCATCTAAGGCTTCGGTGAAGGGCTTTCCGCTTAGTTCTTTCCTCACCTGAAACAAGAGAGAAGTTCTTTACTGTGTTATCTCTTAATTTTTTTTGTTGGTGAAAGGTGTTACTTCTCAAACTTAATAGGCATTAGTACTCCAAAAATCTTGAGCACAACTGAAAATCCTGGAAAGATGGTGACATGTTCGGACATAAATAGTTACATGGTAAGTATGATGTTGCATTATGTCCCTGACTCACATACTAGTTCGCAATTGCCTCTAACTCACCGCAAAAGCTAAGGCTTGATATGCCTGAGAACTGAAGTAAGTGTAAGAGCTCCCGCTATCGACTACTAGCAACAGATTTTTCAGTCCAGTAGCTTTCCCTGCAAAAAGGAGCTCCGCGGTCCCAGGAGAATAGTGCTTTCTGAGATACATATGAGAAAGTTCAATGTTAGTAAATGAAAGATGAGAGATATTGACATGGTGAAAAGGTGGAAGAACAGAGAATATACGAGTAATCATGAGACATAGGTGTCCACATGATGCGGGAGGAGTCATAAAGATCATTGCCGAAGAAGAGAAATCCACCACCACGCGCACTCAAGCAGTGGCCTAGTACGTTTGGCACCAAACCTTGACTACTTAGCTGTGATACGATGCTGGACTTTCCCTTACCAAGCCCGAGCACTCCGTCTAAGAAAGGATTGGACAGACCGGGTATCTGATCATATCCACATCTGTAGAGGAAGTATCACCACATAAGAAATGGTTACAAAGGCAAAATTGATCTGAGCATGCTCTGTCTGACATAAATGAGAAATTCCAGTCTGGCCAAAAGAAAATATGGTATGATACAATACTGAGTTGTATACTCGGTAAGCCTGGCCAAACATAATTGGGAGAGCATGTGAAGTCACCTACCCGAGGGCGACACGAGGACTAAGAACCCTGCCGCCGTAGGACCTGAAGGAAAAGACATCATTTACAAGTACACCAAGAGAAGAGCCACCATCAGCGTACTCGACCTCGTAGTCACATTGCTCTGGGTTGTCACAGTTGTAGTCGCCGGAATGAAGGGATGCACAAATTGGGTCCCTACAGATTACTAGGTCGTTGTTGGGTCGATAAAGCGGATGTGGCGTCTGCAATAAGAAAATTATGGAAAGTTATCAGGACTTATCACCCTGCATAACATCATGAGAACATTTGAAACAAACATCCGAGCAAGTTTTAGGATTATTAATCCGAATTCATAGGTTTGAGAAACAAGTCAATACGGCACCTGAAAACTATTAAAACTTACCTGGGTGCATCGTACACAAGGGGCATCACATTGGAGCCATGTGAGGTCACTACCGGTGTCAGGATCCAGAAAGTAAGGCCTTGGTGGCTGCCCGACATAAACGGTTGTGTTATATGACCTGATATAGGCAGTTCATTTAATCATCAGTCTTAGCAAATACACAAGCTTCAGATCTGATTATTGAATGAAGAGAGGAGCATTACGCTTCAAAAGGTTGAACAGCTAATTAGCACAGTGTGACAGAAAAGGGGCAGAAATGAATGACAGGAAAAGTGAGAATAAAGTTAATAATTGAGAAACACTTGGGGATGAAGAAAGTTAAGAAAAGCACCGCATCTCTATGACATATAGGAAGGACATGTATGGAAACTGAAGAAACACAACTTTCCTCGCGAAAGATACGATTTAATGTGATGATAACCACATAGAATCTTCCAAGTGCAATTTTCCCTTGGCATGAAAGATTTAGTTGGGAAACTTCATGAATTCCTAAATGGGATGATAATAGTTTCTATTGTTACCACTGAGGGAGACATAAGTCACCATGACATTGGATTGGGATGAATCTTGAGGTCATCATTCCAATGAAACAGCAATCCAACGCAGTAACTTGCCAAACTGTTGGAACTTTTTTAACTTTTGGAGGACAAAAGACGTTTCCATATCACCAAAGAGAGTTAAATAGTGAGAGATGACCCATGCTTTCTAAACATCAATAACACCACACTGAGTCACACAGGTATTAGAGAATTCATTGAAGGAGCAAAAATGCAGGTACAGCACCTCTCTCTCTCTCTCGCTTTCTCTCTGTGACTGCTAAATGAAACACCGAACTGAAGTGAAGACAGGTCAAGAAGTGTACCCAGTTGGGGAAAACATTGCCGTGAAGTGGAAAGACAACGGATGACCCAACCCGATTGAGAGCTAGCGACAACGCCGGCGACCCGAAAGTCAAAGGCGCTTTACCTCTGCTCAGATCACCTCTAAATGAGGAAGAAGAAGAAGAGGAAACACACCAGGTCGATACAATTATCACCAACGCCACCAAGCCCACTTTCTCTTTCCTCATTCTCTCTGTTTCCCTCTCTATTACAACAGACGAATGAGCAAGAATTATATGTTCTTGGCGACACTCAAACCTGTCACTGTTCTTGTCTGATTATTCAGACCCAACAGCCAAAAGACCAGGTCGAGGGCAATTAAAGGGCGGGCTTCTTGCATGATGAAGCGAATGATTGGCAAGGATTTATGCTTGATGTCTGGCTTGGGAGCCAAGGATTTCGAATTGGAATAGCTTGTGAGATGGGGGTGTATAGATTGGGGGGGAGTTTAACGACGTTTCTTGTTTCCTGCTGTTTGGTAAATTGATGGAGTTAGAAATGGTATTCCTTCTAATGGGTGGAAATCTTCATGAGGTTCTTTCCTTTAATTTCTGGTTTATGCTTATTCCTTGCGTTGGCAAATTCGGGTCGTTAATCTCGTTATCTACCCCAGAAAGGATTCTGTCTTCTTGATTGAGGTACGATGATGATCAAAACAAGGAAGAAGATCCATCTGTTCTTTTCTTGTGTTTTGTTTATTTGGATATAAATGTGGAAGATTTGCTCGTGTGGACGGCAGACATCTTAAGTGGGACCGACCAGCTTGAGTAATCATTGGAGTCAATTGGGAACTTCTACGAACTTTCTGCAAAAGGGACAACCATCATTTCGGGTTGGAAAGAGGGGAAAAAGTTAAAACTTATGGAGAAACAAAGGTTCGTTTTTTATGAGCCTGTTAAAGTTTAACTTAGCGTACCGAGGGAGAATGCATCGGGGGAATGCATTTGGGAGAATGCAAATACCTTTGGGCTAAAGGAGTTTTCCGAAATGTAAGTGGTGTTTGGTTAGTATTTTTTAAAATTAACTTGAATTAAAAGGAAGTTGCGGGCGAGCCCTCGCCCCTGCATCGGCCGACGCCCGGTAGCGGCGGATGGCGAGGGCTGGGGCGAGCTCGCCGACGCCCGATCGCCTGACGCCGCGAGGCTCGCTTGGAAAGCCGGCGACCTCCGCCCGGCCCCTGAAGGAAGCGAAAAAAAAAAGGAAGAAAACAAAAAAAAAAAAAAAAAAAAAAAACAAAAAGAAAAACAATTAAATATAAATTGTAATTAAATTTGGGGATAAAAAGACATGACTTGAACTTAATAAATTATCATTAAGCACGTATTATAATTCGTATAACAACAACGATCTATAAAAAAAAGGGAGCACAATATATATGCCCTAAAATGATCTCAAAACCTAAACATTCCGAGACAAACACTGTGAGGATCATATCACATGTCGTCTGATTATATTTGGGTTTCCCCTAAGCTCACATGGGCATGATCAAAAGGGTTCCCAAATATTTGCCAACTCCAATAGTTCTTTTACCCTCAATCGTCACTACATCTGCTCCAATCAGATGTCATTATCTCCATCGTTAAAAAATTCGATTCCGTTCATCTCTTTGTGATGAGCCTTCGCCCAATCCAATCAAACAAGCTTGCATCTGTTCTAATCTTGAGCGATGTTCATCCAAAATATTACCTCCGCACTAAATGCTTGTTCGACAAAAAAAGGGGTTGAAAAAATCTGTTTTGCAATAAGAGAAAGGATTGGGTATCGGCTTCAAAAAATCTGTACCACAT
Organism: Syzygium grande; assembly: GCA_024733475.1. NCBI lineage: Eukaryota > Viridiplantae > Streptophyta > Magnoliopsida > Myrtales > Myrtaceae > Syzygium > Syzygium grande. The sequence continues at coordinate 575,171 of JAMXDD010000005.1, read as the reverse complement.
TCAGTAATCTCAAATGAAACGTTAAATAACTCTCTAATTCATTTCCTATTATCCCTTTTTTTTTTTGTCTATGTAATAAAAGTTGGTACCCTCTACTAATTTTACACCATACCGTCATTTTGTATCTCCATAGATTGAGAAGATCCAGGATCACCTAAATTATATTTAGTATAAAATTCATTATATAATTCTATTACTACGTTTTTAACATTACATACTAAAGTTGTAACATTTATCTCATCACAATGTAGACATTGATAATACACATCAAAAAAATCATTTAAGCCATCAAATTTGCAAACGGATCAAAAAACACAAGCAACTAAATAAATAATGGGAATTTCCTATAATAATGTAACCACTTAGTTTTTCATTGCAAATATAGTATGTTGTAATTGAACATCATTTTCACATTCATCAAAAATTCCTACAATATTAGTACACTCTACTAAAAATAAATGTGTAGTAGGATAATAAACACCGGACAAAGTATAAGTTGCATCATTAAAAACCTTTAAAACATCTAAAATTTTTTTGGCAAATATCCCACTTTGTGGGTATAAATTAATCCGAGGTACATTATCAGAAAATGAATGCACATAATAAATCTTTATATGCTAAAGATTCAGTAAGCAAGTGGAAAGTAGAATTCAACGAGTTGGAACATCTTTTGAAATCTTTTTGGCCTTCTGCCATTTTCTACAAAATTTACCCCATTCTCTCATTTTTTTTGGGATGTTTCCATAAAATTGAATCGCCATTTTATTGGTTGAAGAAAAATATCGAGAGTTTTCAAACCATCTTGTACACATAAATTTAAAACATGACAAGTAACATCTAACGTGAAAAATTTTCCGCCAAAAGAGGTTTACAAATATTTTCTAACTCGACAATTGAAGCGGTATTTGCTGCAGCATTATCAAAAACCAATTGAAAAAAATTTTGTTAAGCAAATAATATTCTTCTAAAATTTGCCTAATTAATCTATAAATATTATTTTTGCCATTAGATTATCATCGAAAACTCTAAATGCAATGACTCTTTTTGAATATCCAAGGATCATAAATTCATCTCCAATGACACTATTATATTGATCGCATCCATTAAATGACATAAAAAGTTATGATGGAGGAAAGAGAGGAAAAAAAACCAAACAAGGAAAAGGAAAAGGAAAAGAAAAAAACAGAAAAAAGGAAAAAAAATTTAAAAAAAACGAAAATGCCTTTGTTCGGTTGTCAGAACAGTAATGTTCTCGGTGGCAGAGCATTTGACCGGCCGGCGAACCCAGATCCTTACTTGAGACTAATTGGGCATTTCGAATCCTTATTTGAGACTAATTAGACACTTCAGGTCCTTATTTGACACCATGTCCACTTTAGACTATTTTTTGAGAAAAAGATCCTACTTGGGATCCTTAATTGGAATTTTCCCGAATATAAATTCGAAATTCTGAAATCTAGTGCGCGCAAGTACTAATTTTGAATAACGGTTTTCGTCATTCTTAAAGTGCAGAAGATGTGCCGTGGCCACCTCTAAGATGTACTGAATCTTCAAAACAGTGCGCACCTCATTATTTAGGCAGTGTAGGAACAGCAAGAAATGCAAAACCAACCGTTTGTAAAAACAAGTAGTGTTTCGTGCGTGAAGATATTGAGTTGCACAAAATTAGACATATTAAAGAATGAATAGAGTGATCGGTCGGTATTTATAAAAGAATGAGTAAATATAGACAATGACCAATACATTAATAAGCAACCGCCTGTAAAAAGCGAATAATGTTCAAATATCATGTATGTATCTCATTTCCTATAACTGATATGGGACCCTTCTCTTGTTTTTGACAAGTAACGGTGTCCTTTCCACCAGTTCGATTCAACTCGAAAACTCTTCGACTCTATCCTCACCATTGAGTGCATCGATTGACTTTTTTTTCGGTTCCGATGTATCCGGGCTGGAGCAAGAATTCCACTGCAAGATGTTCCTCGAGGCAATCAATTTGCTCGAATATCCCATCAATATGGAGAAGAAGAAAAGTGGCAAAAGGAAAAGGTGATAAGACACTCATCACAAACAACTTAGGACTGAGGGAGCATCCAATGAATTGGACAGTAGATACACTGCCACTACCAACAGGAGAAGAACCCAAGTTTCCCCCAATCGACCTGCACCCTGACAAGAAAACAAGATAAAAAGAGAGAAAAGCACGAGAAAAGAAAACCAACTGAGACAAAAAGGACCTCCACACCACGTAACGTAAGAAAAAGAATCCTGAAATTAGATAAAATTGAGACAGTAATGAAAATATTACACAATCAAGACAAAATCATGAGTTGGAAAGTGAAATCTGGCGCGAGAAAGTATTTTCCTTTTTTTTTTTTTTAGTCGAAAATGTTTGCCACGCTTCTAATTATTGTAATGCTTGTTGTGCCGATTAGGGCTATGCATTCGGACATGTTCTACTAAAAAACAAAACCTCCTATCGCATTTATAAACTTACAAATCGATGCGTTCATCTTATGGATTATTGCTTTTGGCGAATAAAGGGGTTTCTATTGTTCATCTTTTATTTTAAATCGTTTTATTGCTTATATTATTTTAGTGTGAAAAATGAAACCAAAATAAAAAAAAAGGCTATCAATAAATTTGGGAATCAGATTAGAAAAAACAGGGTAATGGGTTCTATATTTCAAAAACTGGAAACTAGTTATAAAAAGATAGATTCAAGATTTCAAATCTAGAACTTACCCATCGTGAAACCGATTATCCGTCGTAATATTCTCGAAAAGGAAAATAAACGAGGACAAAAAATGAAACGAAGGCAAAAAATCACAAGAAGAAGAAGAAGAAGGAAAGGATGACTTCACATTCACTCTCTGCTGTGAGGTAGAGAAAGCAGAGGAGTGAAAGATAGGGGATTCTGGGGGTGTGTCCTGTGCTCTTCTACAGTGCAAATTCCACCCTTCCCCTCGTTAAAAATGAGCTCCTGATCGATCCCATCATCCCCTACCCGATACCCACCGCAGCGCTCCAGAGAAGGTACGTTTCTGGCACAGACCCATGAACTCCATTTGGGTGCCATTTCTGTCGTTTTGTTTTGCCAGTCTCTTTTCAATTGTGGGGTGTTCCGAATTTTGCTGGAATCGCTCCTTCACTTCGTTTATGTCCATGTTGATGCTCGGTCCATGTTGATGCGAGTTCATCCCCACCTGGATTCTGGGTTTGATGTTTACGAGGAGTGGGTTGCTTTTTGTTTGTTTGATCGAATCCTCGTGCCGTATCCTGGCAGCATGGGGAATTGTCGGTGGAAATCCTTGTTTTGTATCTAATTGGGCATGGTTGTCTAGTAAAGGAAGCTGATTTCGTCCTCTGCTGCATCAGCTTCTCTTGTTATCGAGATTCCGTCTGTTTGTTATTGTCCGCTTCTCCTTCTTTTTTCTTTTTTTTTTTTTTTTCTCATTTTGGTCTCCTTGCCAGTTTCGCCCAACTCGTTTAACCATTGCTTGATCCTTCTGTTTTACTAAGATCCTCTGATTCATGTAGTAATATGTTTTGTGACTCTAGATCTACATTCTGTTTGCACAAAAGGGAACTCTTTTGAATTGGGAATCAAACTTTGGTGCACAAAAAACTAGTTTTTTCTTGGTAGGAACTAGGAATAGCAAATGTGTTGTGGATGGGATGGGATGGGAGTGGGAGAGATGTAAACTAGCCCTAAATTTATCATGCAATCTGAACGGAAGCCTTAAACATATACTAAGGACTTGCAATATAAGGGGGCATGCCATTCAGGGTGGCAATAGATGTAAACTATCCAGCATTTACAGTTTGCAGTTCTTGCGACCCATTCATCCAGAAAATAAATTCGAATGCTGTTACTTCTGCTGACATCTTTTTCTTATTTCTCATTTGTGTAGATGATTGTCTTTCGGGATGGAATTTAGAGCGGGATCAAAAATTTATTTTTCTTAATCTGAATACGCAGGTCCTAGCTTGTAGCATTAATACAAGCCTTGGATTGTGCTGAAAGCTTTGAGCTCTTGCAGTTAGTGCTCCGGCATTTCTGACCTGCCTCTCTTTCACTGGATTGGTAGTTCCATTTTCTTTATTGGCTTGCATACGCGGGAAGTTTTCATTGCACACCTGAATGCACTACGAGATTCAACTCCAGTCATCATATTAGTTGCAAGCATGGTCTAAAACATCAAAAGGAACTGATTTGCCTTATACCATGGGTAAAGAAGATCTCCCTCCGACCACCCACAGTGTTGAAGTAAGGAGTGACCACTGCTCATCTAATGACAGTGATGATTCAGAAACTCCCTCCCGTCATAGTTGGGAGAGGGAAGGGGGCTTGCCAATTTGTCGTGTGTGCCAATGTGTTGAATCTGACCGAAGGGGAGATACAGCATTGGGGTTTTTGGGTATTGCTCCGCCTTTACCTGAAAAAAGCGATGGTGACACAAACACTCTCAATGTCCAGAGTGATCTTTCTCATGCAAAAAATGCCAGAAGAGATTCTAAATTTATTGAGGTTATTAGTCCTGAAGGGGAGCTTTTTGTTTGTGCTACTGATTTGGAAATGGGCCACCATCATGACTCGTTGCTAGAGCTCGGGTGTTCTTGCAAAAACGATCTTGCACTAGTACATTATGCTTGTGCGCTGAAATGGTTTGTTAACCATGGATCTACTGTTTGCGAAATCTGCGGACAGGTTGCCAAAAACATAAGGATTGCTGACTTCAAAAAGGTTGTCGGCTCTTTGAAGGATTACGAGATGTTAAGGGAAAGAACAGCTAGCGGGGAACCGAACCCTGTACAATTGAATATGGGTATGACTGTTGATCCTGATGCTCTTGCTGCTATTCGTAGGCAACGTCTCAGCGAAATTTCACTGTGGTTTAGCCCACACCACAATAGCTTAATCAACAACAACCAGAGTAACATTGGTTCGCAAGTTGTTTCTGAGCAGCCTTCAACTGTTGTCAATCAAGACAATGGCAATGGCCCTTCTGAAAATCCTGCGACAAAATGGGCTGTTGAAGGTACTGGGATTTTGCTTGCTACAGGATTACTGACTGTTACTCTTGCATGGCTTATAGCTCCGCGAGTTGGAAAGGTAGGCTACTTGTCATGCTAGCTTTGAGCATCTTTTTGCCAGCTTACTTTTCGCTTAAACTGCCTTTGTATCACATGGTCCTGGTTAATGCATTATCTAGTGCTCGGTGATTTCGAAACATATGCCTCTAGACTGTTGGAACCTAGCATGTTTGGAAGGAAGTTAGCTTCAATAATTAACCCAGCTGTGATCTTCATGTAGGAAAAGAAGAAAAAAAAAAATTAGTAAGTCTAGTTTGATGCGGCAGTAATCTGGGAGGGATAGATGCGATTGCTAAAGGACAAGAACAAATCTGAAAAAGTTATCATGCTGTGATAGATTACTCTAGCACTGGTTTCCATGACATTTCATATTGCAATTCTTTAACAATGTTTAATTCATTGAGAATCAGATAAAAGCGTTGCAAAATTGGAGAGAGTGACCTGCTTATCTTTCTATCTTATTATGCAAGACTTCGCTTTGTATTTGTGCAGCTATTCTTTCAGGCTTTGAGCCAATGTTTGAGCAGCTAATTCCTTTACTTAAATAACGTAATGCAATTCTTTTAGCTCCATCGGCCATCAGTTTTGCTCCATAAATCCTCTTTTGTGAACTAACAGAACAGAGTCAACTCTTATTTGCAGAAAACTGCTAAAAGTGGGCTTCATATACTTCTGGGTGGCGTTTGCGCCTTGACAGTCGTGGTCTTCTTTCGCTTTGTAAGTGGATTAGACACTGTTATTCTTTGCATATTTGTGCACATTGATTGTGTTTGTATTTGAGAAGACAGAAGTACAGGTTCATTACTATTTTAATAGGGTTAGAACTGTATAGAAAACTTCTTTAGGTTTCCTGAAGATAACAAACTCAAGATCCATATTTGTTTGGCTCTTGTAGTTCGTAAGTCTTGATTTAATGACTAGTAGTTATATATTAATGTATCCGTAGAAAAGTCATTAACGAGGGTCTGTGGATTCACTTGGTTAGAAATATCCTCTGCTTTCGTAGTCTCCCTCTGTTCAATTATCTGCGCCAGTTGCAAAAGAGCTGCCTCATTCTCTGTCCATCTGTTCCACTGATGATTCTTTGTTTTTCTTTTCCTCTTGGTGGTTTAAATGGGCTGCCGTCTGATTCAAACTTTAATAAAGAGTGCCAGTTCCCTGTGTTCGCTGAATGCTCAATAGCTATCGAGTTATTTGGCTATCTTTAGTTAGTTTCTGGAACCTGGATCTATGATTGCACGAGTAATGGTTTATATGTTTTTGTCCAATGAAACGTGATCAAGTCTGGGCAATGACCATGGTCCATGGGTCATTTCCATGGTCAATGCATATTCATAACGCTTTTGATAAAAAATTTCCAATGGTCAATGTCTACTTGTAATTTTTTAGCACTTATTCAAATCTGAAAAGTACAATTCTCTATGGGTGAGCCTTAACTGGCAACTGCTAAAGTTTGTCCAAAGAAGTGCATCTATCATTGGCAGAACCGTTCAAAGCTTTAACATCCTTGACCTTGTTATTGATTTATTGACTTCAACACCTTGCTTAATCCAGAAACTGTCTGCTGATTCTAGGTTTTCTGCCTTCTCTTTTGAATGAATTCTGCAGTTTGTACTAACCAGAATCAAGTACGGACCGGCACGATATTGGGCCATCCTCTTTGTTTTCTGGTTTCTGGTATTTGGGATCTGGGCATCGAGGACGCATGGAACACATACAACGTGAAGTCAAATCAGAAGATAATGTAGCTGCCTAGCAAATGTAGGTTTGCGGAACCATGTAATTAGATATCGGAGCTCAAGATTATCTGTTGTCTTCATTCTTGATCTGGAATTGATCAGTTGTATGAACATATCGTCTTGGAGTCCAATATGAGTTATTTCTTGTGGTAGATCATTAGGCTGGGTGCGAGTATTCTGATTAGTCTTTCTGTATTTGGATGGATGATACAGAGGGGGAATGATTCATGGTCAGGAGCATCAGTAACTGCTGATCCTTCGACCAAGATATTTTTAAGGTACAAGTGGTCACCCGAAACTTGTCATGTGACCAACTTTGTGGCTCCTGCGTTGCTTGCAGTAGGCGACATTAGCTTATGGTGTCTTTTGTGTTGTGGACTTGGGAGTTTTAGAAAGATGGAGGTGAATTATCAACATGACAAGCCATTTCCTTTTCGGGATCAATAATATAGGAATTCACTATTCTTTTATAACATTATTGGGCAAGAAGAGCAATGATTTTTCAAGGTCGCTCTGAGGTTCTGCCCTGTCTAGGCCCACCCATTAATTATGTCTACTCAACTTTGATAGCTTAACGGGTCATGTTTGCTGACTACGGGTGTTATGACTAAAACGATTTCGGATGCGGCGCTTTGTTTGAGTGAAAAAATCTTTGGCGATTTAGGTTATGAACGGCAATCATTCTAGGTTACGAATAGCAATTATTCTGTGCCCACGAATAGAATTTGATTAGAGATGATTCTTTTTTATTTTGTGCCCGAAAATAATTTCTAAGCATTTGAAGGCGTCCGGTAATTGTCCAAAATTTTTATTTTTAGAACAGAAAAAGAACAGAAATACATTTGGTAACTACACAAAATTTCTTTTTATTAATAATATTTTGATTTTTTTTCCTTGGCCATGGTTGGTGAGGGCGTCACGGCCCTCGCCGTTGGCCTCACCAGTTGTGACGGTGAGGTCGGCCTTGCCATGGCCAAACGAGGCTCGACCTCGCTTAGATTTGGCGAGGCCGACCTTGCTGTCACCACCACCCGGCGACAGTGAGGTTGGCCTTGCTAGATCTTGGCAAGGTCGACCTCGCCGTCATCAGGATCGACGAGGGCCGACGTCGCCATCACCGGGGGCAATGAGGGCCACCCTCGCCCGCCCTAGCCGGTCATTGGTGGACTGTCGTTGGTGGCCGGTCGCTGGCAGTGGGCCAACAGTGGGTCGAGAAGAAGAACAAATAAAAAAGAAAGAAGAAAACCAAGAAAAATCAGTTCTGGAAAAATTGTTTGAAAGTAACTTTTTGATTATGTTCCAAAACTTATTCGGAACCAATTTGTTACAAAATTGTGCCCAGGCACAAAAATTTTAACAAACAAATTTCTATTCCTAAACTGATTCTGAGAATAAAATAATAGAAATTTTCACTATTTGGCACATTGCCAAAATAACCCTTAAGCTTCGTTCGTTTCACGAAAAATAACTTTCAAAAAAACATTTGCCGAATTTTTCGGTGTTTGTTTCATTGAAGATAAGCTAGTCATAAAAAATGTTTTCCTCTTTTTGATTTTCCTCCTCTTTTCATCATTCACTATAATTATTTTTATTTTCTTTTTTTAAAATTTTAATTTTTTATTTTATTTTTACTTATCTTTATTCTTTTTCTTTTCTCCTTGTTCTTTCTCATCTAACAACCAGCAACAGATGAGCTTGAGTCTCACCACTGGCCGACAAGGCTCGAGCTCACCAGATTTCGAGGAGGTCAAGCCTCGTCAGCCAATGGCGAGCCCCCACCTCACCTAATCCAGCAAACTCGAACCTTGCTAGATTGGCGCGAGCTAGGGGCGAGGCTCGAGCCTTGCCCGAGGTGGCCAAAGCCTCTTCGATGTCTGGCGACCTCGAGCTAAGCCTTGCCCAGCTCGTTGGATCTGGCAAGGCTTGACCTTGCCTGAATTTGGTGAGCTCGAACCTCGCCAACGACCAGCCGAGGAAGAAGAAAAGAAAATTAAAAACATTTTTAAAAAATAAAAAAATATTGAAAGTATTGCAAGGAGGAAAATATTTTTCGTTATTTTCATATTGAACAACGAAAAATATTTTTTAAGACTATTTCAATTGAACACTGAAAAATTATGTCATTTTCTCGGAAAATGGCTTCCTTAAAAATACTTTTCAAAAACATAATATTTTCCGCAAAATGAACGGAACCTTAAAAGTAAAATGGGAGTCATCATTCGTACTATTAACAAGAACAGACGTTTAACAGTAAAGACTATTTCAATCAAAAGAAATGGCAATAATGTTGTATCTAATATATCAAATTCTGTCTATGGTTTTTGCCATTTAACATTACCAGAATATTCAATTTTAGAGATCGATATGGTTTTATACGTGCATAAAAGCATTTCCTCCAATAACTGTTTTGGTATTGATGATGAACAAATATCGTGAAGAGAACGAAGCCTCTCTGGTTTTTATTGAGTGTGTAGTTCAGTCACAAAGATAACCCGTTCTTACAAACTTAAGCAGCTTCCAACCACCAAACCTAAACAAGAAAAAACCAACATGTCAGCCTTCCAATAATTCTCTTGTAGATGTACAGATTAAAGGTACAATACATCCAAGGAAGGAATGTAACAGCACTAGCTCTCAAGGCCCGCCAAGGCAAAAGCTCTCAGGCGGCCACTGCGGAACATGCACTTGGATGTATCACCCACAGTTGGAGCTGAATATATATATAACTAGAAGACCTGCAGATATATATTTCTAACCCTTAACAAGACTACTCTCGAGTCAAGCAAATTATTGAGCTTACAGAAATGCAAGTAAACAGGTCCCAGACATCCAAGGAAGGAAAGGTAGCAGCATAAGCTCTCAAGCCTGGCGAAGGCAAATGCTCTTGGGCGGCCACTGCGAATGTTTTGAGAAACAAGCCTTCGAGTTTGTCATCATCGATGAAATACTCATCACTAACATAACAATCACATAGCACATTATCCTCAAAAACCTCAACCCATCATTACAAAGGATAACCACGCAACAACATGAAATGAGAAAGGCAACTGCTGCAAAACCAAGCAAATCCAAGAACCTATTCCAACTGTCAAAAAAGTGCAATTAAATGTCCACGATAATAGTCTCAGACATCCAAGGAAGGAAATGTAGCAGCACTAACTCTCAAGCCTGGCGAAGGCGAAAGCTCTTAGGCGGCCACTGCGAATGTTTTGAGAAACAAGCCTTCAAGTTTGTGATCATCGATGAAATAATCACGCTAACATGACATTCACATAACAAATTACTCTAAAAAAACCCCAACCCCATCATTACAAAGCATGACCATGAAACAACATGAAATGAGAAAGGCAACTGCTGCAAAACTAAGCAAATTCAAGAACCTATTCCACCTGTCAAAAAAATGCAATTAAATGTCCGCTATAATAGTCTCAGACATCCAAGGAAGGAAAGGTAGCAGCATTAGCTCTCAAGCCTGGCGAAGGCGAAAGCTCTTAGGCGGCCACTGCGAATGTTCTTTGAGAAACAAGCCTTTGGATGTATCATCATCGACGCAAGAGACGCGCAATTTCATGCTGACCAAAACATTAACCCTCAAGCTAATCCACACACACACACACAAACAAATCAATCGCATACGTTCTGCCGCAACGATCAGTATTAGCGCTAGACAAAACATGAGAAAAAAATGGAACTCAAGGTGAGATTTTCCATCCTAAAATGATCAGCAGCTGACTAAAAGAACACGACTTGCTGACAAAGTGAATCAGATGGACAAAAATCAATGTGAGGGACTAAGTTCATCCCTAAAGCAATCGAAAAACTTTCCCTGCTAGAGGGGCAGACGTACAGTCCCAAGACGGAAGTGCCCACCAACAAATTCCTTCGGAACAACCACTATGGACCTCACAAATCCCACGATATTTCCAAACTCGAAAACCATAAAAAGAACGCGGCTTGCTCGAAATCCCCGCTTCAGGCAACGAAAAGCCACAACAACGAGCACGACAGAACACTACGCTAAGCCAAAGCCCGACATCCGAACGAGCAAGCACACGGAAGACACCGACATAAACCCAATTCCCCACTACCCACGAACGCTAACATCCGAACCATGTCCGACACGGCAGACGGCGCTCGGGAGTTTGCAGATTCCGACGAACATCGCCACCGCCGGAAGAAAGAGAGGGAGGGGGGAAGCTCGAAGGACCCAAACCGGCACACAGGACCAGGAAGGGCTCAGGTGGGTCGCCGAGTTGCAGAGAGGGACGACGGAGGAGAGGAGGCTTTATAGAAGGCGGAAGCTGGCTAGGGTTTCTTGGAGGGGAGGGTCGACGCGGAGAAGAAAATGCTAAAAAGGAGAAGAAGTGTGTAGATGAATCTTGGACCTTGTTTTGGGCTGAGTTCTGCTCAGTTGTGGGCCTCAACTCCTAGAGCCTAATATTTCTTGAAATTAGGAAGAAATTGTTTTAATTATTTTTCTACTGTATCCAACCTCGTTCTTACACTTTATGGGAGATTTTTTTTACTCTTTTCGCTTACATATTTGAAGGGAATAATGACACAAACAGTCCATAAGCTTTGACTTAATGCGTAATTTGATTCCTAAACTTTTAATTTGTTCAATGTAGTCACCGAAATTTAGCCTGATGTAAAATTTGCTTCCTGAACTTTTAATCTGTTCAATGTGGTCCATGAATTTTTAGTACATGTTCAATTTAGTCCCTGAACTATATGAAAATATTCAATATAGTCCTTCCTTTAATTCAAGTTCGGGAGCTACATTGAACATTTTCATATATTTCAGGGACTAAATTGAATATGTACCAAAAGTTCATGAATCACATTGAACAGATTAAAAGTTCATGGGTCAAATAGAATATTAAGTTAAAGTTTAGGGACTACATTTAACAAATTGAAAGTTCATGGATCAAATTGCGCATCAGACTAAAGTTCAAGGTCTGTTGGTGTCATTTTCCCTATTTGAAGACATGCACAAGCCTTTTTAGTAACTTCTCCTAAGGTGACTCGTTTATAGATAATTCTCTTCCTAACAAAGTGATTGCGCATTCAATATATTGCAAGTCCCAAACTTTCCGATTTTCGTCGCTTAACAAGAGGTGCCCTTTATCTAATTCAGGCGTCTCGGGAAGGAAAACTGATGGCGAGAGGTGACGACGGGTCGAGAGATAACAAGCCCGTTCTTCCCATCTTGCCCACAAATCGGGAAAAAGTATCAACAAGTCTCTCGAAATACGGTAAAAGATGTACGCGATCCATAAATTACGTAGAGATTTGCTACTGCGGATATCAATGCTGGGATCACGAAAAGAATAAGCCGACCGCCGAGCTACGAAGGTAGGCCGAGAGACCAGGCCACAAAGGCGCGAATCAGAGCAAACATAATTTCCACAGCAGCACAGGTGAAGAACTGTCTTTAGTAAAAGGTGGTCCTTCGTTGGTCTGCGAGGAACGTGGTTGGGCAGTCAAAGTTCACCGGGCCCCCCACCCCACCGCACGAATCATTCAATTTCCCACGTCCAAAGCAAAAGCGAAGGAGGACTGACCCCGATGTCCGAAGAGACACTCCTCCCATGAATGAACAACAGCAGACGCATCTCACGGACAGAGACGCGGACGACAGAGACAGGGACAGAGGGACAAAGCTTCCATTCCCCCGTTTTGACAAAGCAGACGAGGCCGAAAGATGCTTCCTTTGAAGCTCGTCCGGTCTCTCGTCCTCGGCGAAGCCATCGGCCTGTCCCGATCCCAGAGCCGCTCCTCCCGCCGCGAGAGCTCCCTCTCCGGAGGCAGCGACGAGGATGGGGGAAGCGACTGTGAGGCTCAAGAAAGACCCGGATCAAGATCGAGGAGGAGGGGGAGGAGGAGGAGACCAAGAACAAGAGCCGTCGCCAAATCAAGAACCCCGCTCCTCCTCTTCCTCCCCACCAGAGAGCTCATCACCGACACCTACATGCTCGCCCACATTGCCCGCGACATGGGCATGGACCTGCACCCCACCCCGTCGCTCTCCCACCTCGTCTTCACCTTCCCGTCGCCGTCCCCGTCCCCGTCGCCGTCGCCGTCTTCCTCTTCCACCTCCCCACTGTCCTCGTTCCCGTCCTCGTGGTCGTCCACGTCCCTCACGCCCTCCGCATTCCTGTTCCCCAACGATGCCGTCTCTCTCCCCTTCCCTTGCCTCTCCTCCGCCTCTGTCTCCAACCTCCGCTCCTTCGTCTCCCTCTCCAAGGGCCTCTTCAAGCTCGTGTTCGTGCGGTTGGCCCGCGCGGACGGCGAATCGGCGCACGACGGCGCGGTGAACTGGGATTGCTGCTCGGTCTCCCTGTTCTCGCGGGTCGGCGGCGAGAGGATCGAGTCGATGGATGGTTTCTCGAGGGCTTTGGCTGGCCATGGGTGGACCCTTTTCAAGACCCGGAAGAACCCGGATCCGGGCGGCACCGATGGCAACTGCAATGGCAACAGTTCTGTGTATTTGTTCAGGAAGGTGGATTTGAACCGGGTCCGGATGCGGCGGACGGGTCGGGGCCTGGGCGATAGGAACGTTGGTGGGGATTGTAGAGTCAGAGAGTTGAGATTGCCACCTCTGAATTTTGGGAATGCTCCTCTCAGGATCCTGCAGTATGTGCTTCTCATGACTGATGATATCTTCTATCTCGCGTAGAACAGGCAAGTTTTCTTCTTTATTGACTTCTTCTATTTTAATGATGCTCAAACGTGTTTTTTTGGGTTACTTGGTCGTAGAGGCTATGTTGATTAGTGGGGGTTAATCTTAGGATGTTGTTTTCTTGTGCTACTTTGTTATAATCTTGTAAGGTCAGTGCAAAAATGTGAGATACAACGTTAGGTGCAAGCCCTGTGTTTTGTTATCTAGTATAGGTAATTTGTGTGATGGCTCTTAAGGAAAGCTGAACTATTGCGTTTAATTCGAGGATTGGCAGCTGCATTGGCCCTCATGCGCTTCTAGCAGTTGTTAGACTGAAACTGGTTCGCTATGAGAAAGGGATTATTGTCCCGCTTTTTGGGTAGTGTATTTGTTTGATCCGGTAACCTCTTGTACAGTTGTGACCACACCAATTGTATCTATAATATTTGCCTTGTCCTTATTAAGTTTGGGATCGAATATTCTGGACTTGTTTCCCAGTCATGATCTTAGGTAAATTTACGAAATGTTAGCCTTATGAGATTGATTAGTGCAGGTCAGATGAAAGTTCGAGGGTCATTATCCCATTTTGACGTTTTTAATGCAGTTGTTGCATTGGGTGTGAAGCCATTGTTCCATGGGAATCATACAAAACCTTGTAGAAGAATCAAGGATGTCTTGTTTCAGAAGTCAGTCTTTTTAACCACTAATTGTTGGATTGTACTGATAGATATATTGACATTTTATACACATTAAAAGTTGGTAGTCTGGGGTGTTAGATGGAGAAAAAATTATAGAGATAACAAATTATAATGATAGATGCAGGACTTCTTGGTGAACCTCCGCGATGTATTTGGCTCTCTGGGCAAATCAGGCAGCCGTTGTTGTTCCACTGCATAATGCCAGGCACTCATTTAAGTTTAGCATCATAGTCTTGTGGTAATTTAATTTGCATGAAATGTATAAGGTCATTACATAAATATTCTTTGGTTAAACTTCCAGTTGTTCTATATTTATCTACCCTGCTTGGTTCACCGGTTGCTTTAGTTAAAAGACAGAGCTACTTTGCAGGTCCATTTCCATCCTCCAAATTCCTGTGTTTGGTAAACAAATTCTCCAGCAGAAGTCGGCCACACGTAACACAGGAGAAAGTGAACGGCGTGCATGGCCTGTGGTGCTGACTTATTTTGCCGGCCATCTTTTACATAGTTGAGGTGCTGTCTGTCGTAACATAAAGATGCCTTCCTTCAGCGTCTCCTCTCCTCTCTTCCTCATACAAAATCCTGTCGATGTCTATTCCCTATAACATCTGCAAGAATGCATCGGAGTTTCGTGCGAGCATTTTTACTTGGTGATGGCTACAACAGCGCAGGGCTTTTGGTCATGCGTACTTTTGACGATCCAAGAAGCACCAAGCCATTCTCTTTAGGATGCTGACCTCAACGGCAAGACGATCAGCAATTTTCATAATATCTTGCCAAGGAGAGAGGATAGAGCCATTCCAAAAATTACACGAACCTATTGCTATTTCCAGGCGATGTTGGACTTTGCTAAACAGATGCCCCCAGTTGTAAATACTGACGTTTCGTAGCTTTTCTTTGTGCAATGCCACCACGCTGATAACCTGTTCTTGTTCTGAAGTGACAAAAAATGTACACATTCTCTCTCTCTCTCTCTCTCTCTGGGGGTGCAATTTTCTGTTTGGCCTTTAATTCAATGTAAATTTTATTATACACGTTTACCATGAATTTGTTTCCCTTTTTGCTGCTAAGATGTTGATCATGATTAGTGATGCGTGTGTAAAATGTCATATCCATTATGCTTAGTGAATGCTCGAACTACAAGATGTGTATTATGATCGATATAACCTATGAATAATTGAATATGGCCAGTGATGGACGGTATCATACAGGCACCTGCAGTTATGTGGATCGATCATTTCAAAAGCGATTTAATCTTAAGATAGTTCAAATCTTGACCCCATCTTGCTGAAAAACTTAGGTTCAAAGCAAAGCCTCGTAAACTTCATCTCAAAAAGATTCAAATGCCGCGAGCCAGTTTACCAAATCATGAAGTTTAGCTGGGAGATGATTCCTGTCCTTACAGAAGGATATTACTCTTGACCATTCGGTGAATAGTTTGCTGGGTTCCAAACTACGAACTCGAACGTCCACACGAGTCGAGCAATCACCACCATCCCATCGAGCAATCACCATCATCCCAGTTCACGGTCCCACCTAAGAAAGGCAGTTCGGCACGTTGCAAGAGTCTTTGGGAGAGCATTGTTATCCTCACCTTTTCAAGGGCCAGGAATGAATGAATGCTTCGGACTTTATGGAGTCTCTTTCGGTTCCCGAAAGGAAAAATGAGAGAGAGAGAGAGAGAGAGAGAGAGAGTCTGTTTTGTGTTCAACTCCAAATGATATTCAAGTAGCTTAGACTATTGAGCATGCAATTTGGGAGAAGATGATGGCCATGATGAAAAGCGTTTCCTCCATCAATCTCTCCCAAGATTTCAGGTAAACACTCTTGCTTTCTTTTCTTTTTCTGGCATAATCACTCTCACTCGATTGCTTCAAGCTTTTAAATGGGTCATGAATATACAACTTCCTCTCTCTCTCTCTCTCTCTCTCTCTCTCTCTCTCTCTCTCTCTCTCTCTCTGAACACACTTGGAATTGGTATGGTTTTACTGCATCCAACGAATTTCGGTGGGACGAACGAACAGGGCAGCGGCTGACTTTCTGGGCCGTCGTTTGATTCCACCAGCATGAAACGAGTGTACGGGCTCTTCTTGAGTCTTGACATTTGAGTGGACAGAATCGATCCCAATATGGATAAAGTCTTGAAGGGTGCAGTTTGTTATGTCCTTCCATGATGAAATGAACCTACTTTCTTGTTCAGTGGAGTGGTGAGATCACCACACCACCTTCTTAGATTGCTTTCTTGAACGCCACCTATTCCTAGTCATCACTCGCTGAGAGTTCGAAGACGGTTGGAAGAAGAGAATGCGAACTATCAAGCAACAAACCTTCAAGAGATAACCTACGACTGCATGTTGGCACTTGCGGTTTAGATTGTAGCCCAGTTCTTGATGACTCGATCGACCGAAGGCCGCCTCAGCAAGTGATTCTAAAACATTAAAAGTTGCTAATAGTAATAGCCCTTTTTCTTTTTCACTTTGGTTATTAAATTATACCTGTCATAAAGTTAATAAACTGCATGTATTAAAATGTGTGCATATAATATATCTTACCATATCATTCATATGAAGTGGGAATGTATATTTCATCAATAAAATAACCTGATAAAGATTTTTTTTTTCTAGTGCTAAGGATGCCAAAACCAAAATGGGTTCACTACTTAACACATGCAAGTGTGACTCAACTCAACTTCTAGAGTTAGGTCACACATCAATACATAAATACGAAAGACTTCTGGTGTCCCTTCCTTTTTTGTTGTGTTGCTCGAAAACTAGCCCAGACTTCTTTCATGTCTAGGTGTACATGTTTTCATATTTCACTATTATCACATTTTTTTTCATTTTCATTTTTAAACTTACCGAGACTGATCAACAAAACTAATTTACTAAGCGATGTGACAAAATGCGAGTGACTTTACACGGGCGATCCATATTCACTGGTCAATTAAAATCTATAACGTCATTTAACTATATCGATTTTGTAAACTAGTCATGCTGTACCTGGCATTATTCAATGTGCTTTTCAACAGAGAAGGTTCGTGCAAAGAGAAAAAGCCAAATGATCCGTCTTACCATTTGTCTCCTTTGTGTTTGTGATTCCTATGAAACAGTGCACTTGGTGGAAGCTGCCAAACAATCGGAACCTTATCATCGATCTCCTTCACTCACGCTTCTCTCAGAGTCTCCCGGTACTCACAATTCTCTCTCTCTCTCTCTCTCTCTCTCTCTCTCTAGTATTCTCTCTGTTTCTTGGCATTGTAATCAGTGTGTCTCTTCCTTTGGAAGCTGTTCAGCGAGTGTCTTGTCGGTGACAATGGAGGAAGAGAAGGAGCAAGCGTTTGACGCTGGAAAAGCCGCGTTGCTGGTCAAGGAGCTGAGGAAGAGCTTCAACTCAGGCAAGACGAAGAGCTACGAATGGCGGGCTGCTCAGTTGCAGAGCATAAGCAAGATGATTGATGAGAGGGAGAAAGAGATCGTCCAAGCTCTTCAGCTCGACCTCTCCAAGCCCGAGCTGGAAGCGTTCGTGTCCGAGGTATTCTTCATATGTCAAAATAGCATCATTTACTTTTTCTTTGCTTTGAGCTCTCTTATCTCTATATATATGCATATATATTTTTTGTGGTTTCTACATTGACAATTCAACCACTCTGTTTCATTCTCTTATCTTTCTTTGTGGTTTCTTCCTACTTTGCTTTTACTATAAAGAATTTCGTTGTTCGAATCGCTAGTTGTCCAGCAGAAATATTCCAACGTGATCAGTCAAATGACTCAAATCAATAGTTTCGTTCTTTTGTCCCTTCGAATTGAAAAACGGATGTATGAAACCTTCGTGATGAATAATAGACTGCCAACGTCCAAGTTGATGATGATATGAAGTTTATGCGAAGCATTTACTGAATTTTCGACTACTTTCACACATTGCTGTTCTTAGATTAGTATGCTATATCCATAACACCCATTAAGGGATATTTTGGTTCTTTTTGTGTCAAATATCAACAGATTTTAAAGAACTTTTCGTGCAAACGATCTGCTAGATAGTGCTTCACTCTTCTCACATACTAACTACGTCCTGCCAAATATGAGATACAATGCAGATCTCTATGACAAAATCATCGTGTCAGAAGGCCCTCAAGGATTTGAAGCATTGGATGGCACCAGAAAAGGTGATCAACTAGCAAGTACAATTATCTTAAGCAACAAGAGACTCTGTCCATCGTTGAATTGTTGAACTTATTGATAGTTAACTTTCAGGTCAACACTTCGGTAACAACCTACCCATCATCGGCAGAAATAGTATCGGAACCATTTGGGGTCGTGTTGATCATATCCGCATGGAACTATCCTTTCTGTAAGTATGGAGGAAAAAAAGATTAATCAGCCTTCGGATAACTTAGTACTCTAGCATCTTTTATACTTAGAGCCATTCTTTTTATTCCACTATTTTGTTGAGAGATTTATATCGCACTTCATAAGTATGTTTTTCCTTTTTTTCTCAGCTCGGCCCATTTTCTTAGTTATGAATCCTATGATGTCAGATAAAGTATCAGCCCGTATCATTTACACTCTCATGCATGACTGTTCATATCTTGGGTTTCGTAATCATATATGGTACTTGTTTTTTGCTTTGAATGACCTAAGCTCTCTTTTGTCCAGTGCTATCTCTTGATCCAGTAATTGGCGCCATAGCAGCTGGTAATGCCATCGTCCTGAAGCCATCAGAGATCGCTCCTGCAACATCTTCACTGCTTGCTAGATTACTTAGTGAGTATGTGGATAGAAGCATAATAAGCGTAGTTGAAGGAGCGGTTCCCGAAACATCTGCTCTGTTGGACCAGAAGTGGGATAAGATATTCTACACAGGTAATATTCTTGCAATTGCGGTTTTCAGTCTGGCATACTTAATTTATTTAGGTGTTGTGGTTCGGCAATCACTAAATACCAATTACATCTTTAGAAAACTTCATCTTATGTTTCCGCAAAATCTGAGGCAAGAGGTTTATTCATGAAACCTAATTCAAATTTTTTCGAATGGTTTATCCAGGTAGCACGAGAGTAGGGTATATTGTCATGGCCGCCGCAGCAAAGCACCTTACTCCTGTAGTTCTGGAACTTGGAGGAAAATGTCCTGCTATTGTCGATTCAAATGTTGATTTAAAGGTTAAAAAAAGAATAGCATATTGCCTACTTTGCCGCTTGAACCGATCTTCCAAGGATGTGATTTCCGAGCTCTCTTATGATGAAGGTTGCTGCAAGAAGAATGCTAGCAGGGAAGTGGGTTTGCAACAACGGGCAAGCTTGCATAGCTATCGATTACATTGTGACAACAAAGTCATTTGCTCCGAAATTGGTAAGCTTGTCCTTTTCAACCGAAGTAGCAAATCTCTATATGTGCATAAAGGGCTTTTTGTTTTGATAAATGTGTGTCAACAGGTGGATGCTCTACAACTTGCGCTAGAGGAATTTTTTGGGAAGAACCCTTTGGAGTCGCAAGACATGTCCCGTATAGTGAACTTATATCACTTCAAACGTTTGGCTAAACTCCTCGACGAGGATGGAACCTCCGATAAGATTGTCCTGGGAGGGCAAAGAGATGAGAACAACTTGTGAGACCAGTATTTATGCTCTCAGTTTCACACTTTAGCTGGTCCAAGGCCACAGGATGAACCAATCACATCGCAATTACTTCCTTCTTTTTGCAGAAGAATAGCTCCAACTATCTTACTTGATGTTCCTGAAGACTCTCTGATCATGCGAGAGGAAATATTTGGACCGCTACTGCCCATTCTCACTGTGCGTATTTCTGTACACCCTTTACTTGGTTGTCATGGTGCTGTGTGTGCATGTGTATGTGCACACACCTAAATACACACGTGCAATTTGAAGCTTTCATAGTCATCTAGGTACCATCCGCAGGCATTCTTTCAAAAGATGTAACTGAGATTCATATTGCTGAAAAGGTTTTTTTTTTTTTTCATTTCTTCGTTATCGAAAGGTTGACGACATAGAAGACAGTTTTCATATTATCAACTCAAAGCCAAAGCCTCTGGCGTCATATCTCTTCTCCGACAATGATGGTTTGCAGAAGCAATTTGTCCAGAACATATCTGCCGGAGGAATGCTCATCAATGACACCGTCCTGCATGTAATCTTTCTCTGCCTTTGTCATCGATGGCATGAATGATCTCCTAAGTGGCATGTATTCATGCGTTACTGCATTTAACAAGTAACTACAATTCGCCACACCAATTTTGTATTTTGACGGCTTTCAAGTAATTTATTGGTGGCCACATCAAGATCATGTCTTGTCCATTCTGCTCAATTAGTGAGATTAATTCCCTAAGAAAACGAAATCATCTTTTAAGGGAAGTTTGAAACTCGCATTTGGCGGTGGCGTACCCTTTAAAGGGCCAATTTAGTGTAGTGACACCCTAGACTAAATTGGCATTTGGTGGAGGCGTCTAGTGTATGGTGTGTTTAACTAGTCATTTCTTTTATACCCTGTTGCAGCTCACAGTTCCCACTCTACCTTTTGGTGGGGTCGGAGAGAGCGGGATGGGTGCGTACCATGGGAAATTTTCTTTCGACGCTTTCAGCCATAAGAAGGGAGTACTGTACAGAAGTTTCAAAGGAGACGCCACCGCAAGGTATCCGCCATACACGCCAGAGAAGCAAAGGTTGTTGAAGGCATTGTTAAGTGGCAACATCATCGGCATCATCCTTGCATTACTTGGATGGTCCAAGGAATGAAGTGCCTCATACATTTGTGGCGATGGACAGCATAGCACATTATCAAGATTCGAACTGAAGTAAACGCCACAGAAAACATACGAAGTTGAAATAATAATGTGGAATGACTCGGGGCAAGTAATTTTCAGACCCTGTTTCAGTGTACCCTTGTTGAATCTTGATCATTATATAGCTTCACCTCAGAAATCAGAGTTGCTGGTAGCAACCCACGAAGAGAGACAAGTCAATCAAAGACGAGAATTTTTTTTTTTTTTTTGGTAACCCAGGGAACCCCCGCACGGCCGACAGCTGGGGAGTAAACCCTGGGGGCGACACGTGCTAGCCACCACACACGTGCCACCGGTTAAGTCACCCTGCGGCGCCCGGGATTCGAACACTCGACCTTTTGCGAGAGGAAGAGTGCGCGCTCCAGCAGCGCCACCCAAGCGGTGGTATCAAAGACGAGAATTTTGTAGACTTTCAAATCCAAAGTTGATTGATATCCACATCACTCACGGGCTAAACAGCCACTGTTTCTCTTTCATTCATCCACAAGCAAGAGGAGAGAAGTTCAACATCATTAGAAACGATCATCATGTAATCAGAGTATTACACAACTTTCGCCCCCCAAAAAGAAGTCAGAAACTGCTACTAGTCATAGGACACTGCTTCTTGCAAGTAAAATCCAACCTAACACATCCTAATTCCTAGCGACACTTGATTAGTTTAAAAAGAAACCTAGCCATTCGTGAAATCATCTAAGACTACTATCTGCTATGCAAGATGAACCTGTAGTGGAACAAGTGTTATTGGGCTGGTGCATTAGCTTCATGATGATGAGCTAAGCTTGAGCTTGAGCTTCGTCCTTCTTCCCCATTCATGAATCCTCGGGTGCAACTCTGCAGCTGCAATCAGGAAATGCACGGCTTGCATCGGGCACAAGATGTTGAGAATCTCCTTGAGCGTGCTCAGTCTCAGATCGTCCGCCATCTGCAGAATCTCCTCCAGCCCCTTCTCCTTTGCCACCAGCGCGCTCTCCACCTCCTCTTCCATCGCTGCTTCGTTCTCTGCCACGGCCTTCCTGCCAGCGGTGCGGTTCATCTCTGTGATGGTGTGCGAGAGATCCACCATGGACGCGTCGACTACCGTTTCCTGGTGCTTGGCAAACTTCTCGGTGATGGCCTTCTCCTCAAGGATCGTGCTCCTCTGGAGGTCGTCAATGAGGGCGAGCTGACTGGGGCAGAGGTCACCAAGGTCGCCAGTGGTGAGGCCCTGGAGGAGCTCGGCGAGGTGGGCCTCAAGCTGGAGGCCGGACTTGGAGTAGAGGAGGTGGAAGGCCATGCTGGGGCGCCACCCGCTGATCCAAAGGAAGGCATCCTCGAGCAAGCTCCTCCATGTCGGCAAGAACATGGGGAGCACGTTCTGCTTGGCACACCGTGATTTGGCCTTGTAGTAAAGGTCATAGTGGCGGAGGACGCGGTCGATGACGGGCTGGAGGGCTTGGTCGTCGGCGTCCCGGGTGTGGGGGAGGAGGCGGAGAGGAGGTCATGGAGGTGCTGGTTCTGCTCGACGAGCCAGCGCTCGAAGAACTTGTGGAAGCTCTCGAGCTCAGGAGGGAAGTTGCCATTCCTCCGGGTGGGGTTAGTGGCGGAGGTTGTTGCAGCCGCCACTGGAGAGGGATTGCAAGTGTCGGGACAGAGGGAGATGCCCTATAAATAAGAGAGTTTGACAGATGTCGTGACATTCCAAATTTTGACTCAATTTTGAAATTTAATAAACGTGTCATTCGTCAGTGTGCTTATAGTAAAATCTCGTTCTGAAATTGATCACTCACAGTTATTATTTTTAAAGTAGAGATTTTACTAGAATCACACTCGATCGAATTTGATCATTATTTAGACCCCGAACTTGACAGTCGATTTTCGGGATTTTCGGAACGAAATAAATTGGGCGGTGTCGATATTATTGTGGCCAGCGTCGAGATTATCAAAAACGGTGAGGAAGTGAATTTTTGACCGGATACGAATTTGGACTAGTAGACCTCCCTCGTAGTATGTCTTGAGTTATTTTATTTTGACCATTTGCCTTATATTATTATTTGAGATTTTTAGTTTGAACCGTGTCCGTTGGATCATACTCGAAAATAAAATTTAGTCTTTTTCTCTTCTTTTTCTCTCTTTCTCTCTCCTCTCTCCTCTGCCGACCCCCCCCCCCCCGCACGCGTCTCTCTTCTCTCTCTCTCTCTCTCTCTCTCTCTCTCTCTCTCTCTCTCTCTCTTTCTCTCTCTCTCTGCCCGTGCCTCACCCTCCCAGCCTGGCGTCCCTCGGCCTCCTCTTCCCCCATCTAGTGACACCCTCTCTCCTCTCTCCTCCTTTTTCCTCTTTCTTCTTCTTCTTCTTCTTCTTCTTCTTCTTCTTCTTCTTCCTTCTTCTCTTTCTCCACTTGATCTGGTTTCTCCTCGCCCGCCCGCTCCTTCTCTTGACACAGCGCCAGCCCGGCTTTCGCTGACCGCCCGAGTGCCACCATCGTCTCGCTTAGCTAGGCCGCCATCGCGCCCGTCCGTAACCGCCCCGGCACCCTCTTACCACGCTCCCTTGCGCGCGCCGGCAGGCCTCGCCATCGCTGCCCGTTGCGCCCGGTGCTGCCAGCTCACCCCTGCCGTCCGGCCCGTGCCTCCGCCACCCGCCCGCCCGCCATATGACCACCACCCCTTCCCCCTTACCCTTCTCCCTTCTCCCTCGGTCAGCTCGTCCGGCCTCCGTCCAATCTTTGACCAAGCCCGCCACCCGTCTTTGTGCCGTCCCGTCGCCCGCCCGGACTAAATTTAGGTAAGTGATATCCTAATCCTTATTTAATATAATGGGTACTATTAGACATGCTTAGGGATTTATTTAGTTCAATTTAGTGATTAAATTAGAAATTAGATTAGTCGGTGAGAATACGACTAGTGCATGAATTATGTGGCGATTGGTAGATCAATTTATGATGAGTATGTGACTAGTTGTGGTACATTGATTGATTGTATTATGGTGGCGCGTGTGGATAAAAATTGGTGTTCGTATGTGGCTATTTGGGATGTCGAAGGTGTGATTGGGTGTGACGGATTTGTGATGTGACTGGGATTGGCACTGACTGGGATTGGCATGATGCATTGATTTGGCGAATTGGGATGCAGTGAATGTGTTTTGAGTTGATTGGTACGATGTGTAAGAATGACGAACTGTGTTGTGGTGCATGTGCATGTGAAAAAGCCCGGATTGATCGGAGGGCTGCCAACCTGAGGCGTAGGTTACGTGGGTCATTGGAAAGAAAAAGTGTCCTGAGGCGTGGTTACGCGAGACTGAGCCCGGCTTGATCTGAGGGCTGAGCTTAAGGCGTAGTGGCGTGAGCTGTGAGATGGGGCTTGAGACGTAGTGGCGCGGGCCGAGTGAAAGGACCTGGGAGGTCGTGGAAAGCTGTTCGATCACGCATGCGACTTAAGTGCGAATGAAATTGATTGATTTGACTAATTGATTGACCAATCGAAATGTTAGAATTGATTGAGTGCTATTGTGGCTGGCGTGTAAATGACTGTAGCATGTTATCTAATTATTACTATTATTTTACTACATTCGACTGACGTGTAGAGCCGGCACACGCTTGATGGCGAGGTAAGTCCTTTGAGGTGAATTCGGTTTATTGGGAATTAGATTGCATGTACTACTTGTCTGGGTATGCATTGACCTACGTGGGGTTTAGGGTGTTGCTTATTGAGACTCGTTCTCACGGTTATTATATAACTATTTCAGATCCGTGATCGTGAGTGATTGGAGACGCTGCAAGGGTATCTTGGAGATCGAGGACGGGTCAAGTATACTGTATTTTGAGCCCTCCCTTTGTAGAGGAGTTAAGTTTGCGAACCATTATCCCTTTTGAGGAATGTGGTTCTGTCGTTGTGGCTTAACTTAGGGATTGTCTTTTGTGGACGTCGCATGTATCTGCCAAGTGTAGGATTTACAATTCGTGTTTTGTACTATTGTTACCCTGTGTTATTTTAAGTTGTCCGGGTTGTTTCTATTTGTTTCCGCACGTGCCTAATCTCTGATGTTTGGGTTGGGTGGGCGATGTGCCTGGGTCGTCGCGTTCGATGATCGACCATCGAGAGATGATTGCGCGTTCGTAAGGTGCGGGGCGTGACATCCTCGTTGATTTGGCATTAGAGCAAGGTCAGCTCGAACCAAGATAGTTGAAGCTTGGAGTGATAAGGAGCGATGACTTTGGGGTAGCCAGTTAGGGAGACTTGTTGGCCATGCGTTACCCAGACTGCTTGGTTGTAATTGCTGAGTGATATTATGCACTAATACGTGAAATGTAGGTGCGTCAGGACTTGAGGTTAGTGCACGATCCCTGTTATTTGTGATTGTGTTGTGATTGACTGCCTGCTTAGTGAATTATTGTGAATTACTGCCTAGAGCTTAGACTGGTATAATTGGCCTAGGTCTTTAATTTCCAAGGGGAATTATAGCAAGTAAGTGGGTAGTGTTGACACCTATTTTTAATTTGCCCAAAATTAATTACACAAAATTTAGGAGTTAATTTTTATTAATTCCTAAAGCAAAAAATTTTCAATTTTAAATACATTGCATATGGAAATTAGGCACATTTTGCATTAATAAGGCCTATTAGAATAAAAAAATTAAAATTAAAATTAAAAAAATTAAATTTAATTAATTAATTAAAAAAGAAAAGAAGAAGAAAAATATAATAAATAATCCATCGGATTAGGCCCCAACCGGGCCCGATCCGATCCGGGTCACTGAAGTTAACCCTTGACCCCGTTCGAATCCGGAAATCCGAACCGAGTCAACGGGCCGCCGATGGGTCGGCCCTATTTCTATCCATCTGACCCCCAACCGCCCGATCCGATCCGGGAACAAACCCGATTCAACCCCGAGTCCCAACGGTTTTATTTTTATATTATTATTTTATTTTATAAAAAAATTTTAAAAAATTAAAAAATAGATTTTTTTCTTTTCTTTTTCCGTATTTTTTTCTTTTCTTTAAAATTTTTTTTAAAAAAATTTTAAAAAAATTAATTAAAAATAAAAAATTTCAAAATTTTTTTTCTTTTTCTTTTCTTATTTCGTTTTTTTTTTTATCTCGAAAAGAAAAATTTAAAAATTTAAAAATTAAAAAATTTCAAAAAAAAATTTATGTGACTTATCTGAGTGTTTTAATTTATAGTGGTATCATTATGCATGTTGTTTAAATAGTTGCATAAATTTTCACGTTTTAATTAGATAAGCTTGAGGTTGTGTAGTAGTTCTTTGCATATGTTTTTCTACAAATTGCATGAGCTGTTGTGTTTTGAATGTCATATGACTTATTTAGGATTAGAACCCTAGGGCTGCATATCTGCATGACTGCTGATCGTTTATGATTACGCACTCGCTTGATCACCTCACGTGTTAGGAGAAAGGTCCTAAAATCAATCCAAACTGCTTGACAAATGTTTTAAAAAAATGAACAGGGTAAAATGGTATCGAAAGGGCATTGGTTATCCAACTAGTGTAACCAAGTCCTCGAACTCAGTTAATCTCTGGTTCGTAAGAATAGGGTGATTCTCCCATCACTTTATTTGGGTTTTTAATCGACCCACCCCAAATCGATTAGTGGCGACTCCTTGTTATAAACCACATGCATGTTAAATACTTAAATCTTAAGTCGCGATATAGTATGGGCTTGGGAGAGCCTGAGTTAAGTCCCAAAACTAGACTTAGCGCGTACCGGGTCGACGCCCCTCGGAGGTCGGTTGCGACAGACTAGCGACTCCACTGGGGACTTGCATTTTCTAAAGTGGACTTAAGCCAAATTTTTTATCCTGTTCAAAATAATTTTCGTTTGGCAGCAAGGATTCCAGGTATGAGCCTGACATTAAGGTGTTATTTGTCTTGCAAGTTCGAATTGATTGCTTATAAATTGTTGTGCATGTTTTAATGATTTAGCACTATACTGTTGCACACACATCCACGCTACCGGACCTGGGTCACGATAGGATATTTTAGGATGGTGTTAAGAAAGATACGACCTCGAACGCGAGCTTGCGATGTAGTGGTTGCCTTTCTTCTCCCCGAAACTCATTTTTAAAAATCGTAAAGAAATATCTTTAGCCGCTATTCGCGTGACTATAAGATATTCCTTTCGATTTGGCCGAGATTAAAAGGACTTGACACCAACGCGAGGTTGCGACGATCAAGCACTCTTTTAATTTCACTTTGCTAAGCTGGTCTAGATAGAAATCGAACCTCACTCCTCATGTGTTTGTCATTGTGATTGCTATGGTTCAAGGAAAGGCGTATATTCTATCCCTTCTCATTTTATTATATAGCTTACTCATTCAATTGATTTGTTACTGTTAAATCACTCGTTGATTGCAGTCTATAGACAAGAAATATGTTTGTTATGGAGCTTGTCCATGAAAATAAGCAGCTCCAAAAGACTGTAGACTCCCCATTGTCTATGGAATGAGCATCTGGGAAGGGCATCCTTTTTGTTAAAACCTCATTTTTTCATTGTGATTATGTTCACAGGTTTTGGTTTTTGTCCTTAAAAGTATTTTTGGGTTGTGCTAATGTTAATATGACTCGGACCGCTTTTTATGCTTTAAATAAAATTTTTTGCCCCTTTGTGACACCACCGCGGCCTTTGGCCCAGTGGTATCCGAGGATGTAGCCTTAGGGTCCGAGGCGACCGGGGTTCGAATCCCGGGGACGTCGCCTGTAATGAATATATAAATAAAAAATCTTTTTTTTTCATTTTTTCTTTGCAAATAAATAAATTATGCAATAATAATATGACTAGATCATAAAATGATTCTTTATCGGGTACTATACTCATTTATTTCAACGTTTTCACAAGTAGTTATAAAAAATGGCCGAAGAAAACGTTCGTCTCAATACCATGGAGGACGAGATGAAGCTTGTCCTCAACGCGATCCAAAATCTCACGAAGCAGGTGGAATCCATTCAGGACAAGCTCATACCCACGCCTGCAGCAATTGAGGTGGTGTTACCACCACCGTCTACTAGAAAAGACAAAGCCTTCGCCAGCGACATTAAAATACCTCCGTTAGAGAATGATCTGCTTCTTCTCGCCGTTATGAAGCCTGAATTTGAAGCTGCACTGATGACAGAACAAGACAAACGTCTTGCAAAGGTCGAGGAGATGCTGAAGCAACTACAAGGCCCGCAGCATGTCGTCCCACTTGACCTGTCTATATACAAACGGATCAAAGTACCAGAAAAGTTCAAAATGTCGGAATTTGAGAAGTATGATGGCACCTCATGCCCCAGACACCATTTGCACATGTATCATGTGCGGATGACTCAATACATTGATAATGAACCCCTCATGATTCAAACCTTTCAAGCAAGTTTGACAGGGCCAGCTTTGACATGGCATATGTTAAAAGATGTGGATGCTTTTAAATCATGGGATGATGCCGCTGATGCATTTCTCAAGCAGTACCAATTCAACCTCGACGTCACTTTCACTTGTGACGATCTGAGCGACTGAAAAGAAGAAGAGTGAGTCCTTCAAGGAGTACGCCACTAGATGGAGAAACTTGACCGCCCAGTTACCCCGCAACTCACTGATCATAAACAAGTGAAGTTATTCATCAAGTCTCTTCCGTATGAATACAGACACCGCCCCGTGGGTGCCACTGCTGAATCTCTTAATCGTCTTGTTCCTGTGGGCAAACGAATTGAGATGGGATTGCGTGAAGGGTGGTTCATAGACCCTACTTCCAAGAAACTTAGCTTGAAGAAGGAGAAAGAACCCATGACAAATACGGATGTTATATACACCCAAATCGTTCGTCCTTCCTCAATAATTCAGATAAGCAGTGGACAATAGCAGGCCTCACGCCGCAAGCCACCCCAAAGGCGAAATAACAAAAAGCAATTCACGCCACTTCCTTTGCCTATGTCTCAGATCCTGCCTATTCTCCTGGAAAAGAGACTGCTTGCTAAAGAGTCAAAGCGTGAAAATCCTAAGCATTTCCCCAACTACGACCCCTCCAAGGTGTGTGATTATCATTTGGGTGAAACGGGACATTCCGTCGATGACTGTGTGGTCCTGAAAAATAAGGTCCAGAAATTATTGGATGCAAAGATGTTTTCATTCCGCAACGCACTATCCAAGCAAGCAGGAGGCGTAGATGTCGTCATTGAGTAAACTGAAGACTCAATTTTCCTCCCTTAGAATAGAGGCATATTTAATAGTTTGAATACTCTCATGTAGGAGCTTTTCTTGCTTTCTAAAAGTCTCAACTGTTTTCTAAGATTCAGTTTTCTAAATTTGTGATTATGCTTGGAATTTCAGTACTGTAATTTCCATTCCAACAAATGTAATTTGCCTGAATTATTCAAAAGAATTACAAATGTTTTGTTTTGAGGGCCTGAGGAAGTATCCCAAACCGGCCCGTTGATGATATTCAACCATGTAAAGGAAAGTGTTCTGAGGCCCGACCTTTCTCATGCTTCCTTGTTTCTAAGCTTTTGAAAATAAAACAAACAATTTGTCATTTTTCAAAAGGACAAAAAAAATGGTGTTGGAAAAGCATGAATGCTCATAGCCCTGTTTGTTTTTCTAACTCGCTCACTTCATGTTTCAGAGCATACTCCTTTTTGATTTGTTATTACAAAAGGGACATTTGGAAACATCACAAATTGAAGAGCATATCAGACCCTGGTGATGCTACCAAACCAACTCGTTTGATAGGGGTAATCCGAGCAAAGATCAACCAACCTTCAAAATGAAGTGTGGGGCAAATCTCATTACTTCTAGTGTGTGAGATCTCAATTCCAGAGAGTCAGAGGGAGTGCTGAGCATTCCTTGACACCATGATGAGCAAAACATCATTTCGTACAAAAGTTGGGGATAGATCAAGAAAAGATTACCCCTTTTGAAAGAAAAATGATAAATTTGAGTAAAGATTCTGTGCAAGCAGCTGGAAAGAACTTTGCATATGACAAGATAGAGTCAATTCTAGTCCCACCAATCATGGAGGTCTCGACGTTAATCATGCCCACATCGGTCAAAGACCTTTAAAGTAGAGATTAGCTTTGTTGCGAAGATCCCCATGCAAGCAATTGCACATACCCTGTGCATGTCGGGAATCAGAGGATTTTCGAGAAATGCCTCAGCATACCAGAATCGCGTTGGCACAGTATGCGCCGACAATAGGACGTTCCAACTGGAGGCACCCCTAATTATAGAGGATCTCATTTGAGCTTTGAGACCAAGAACATCGAGAAGCAGATTGAGGCAGAGAAGGCTGAACAAAGTAAAGAAGATAAAAGACTCTGCTAGCTTTGAAGGCAAAATGGAATAAGGGTAATTTGTATCATTTTTAATGTATCCTTCAGTCCTCTCATTTCTAACATAAGCTCCTGTCCTTGTCAAAAAGGAATTGTCAACATCCAAGAAAACTCAAGGAGTCGTCAGTTGGATCTCCAATGAATAGAATCATGAAGGGTAATGTTGTATCGTTTTCAATTCCTATCCCTTAAAAAGCCACTCATTAACACGGTCCTTCTTATTACCTTGCAGGTATGCCTCACTGTCCCAGCATAGGTAAGTATCTCTTTCCCTAAAAAAAACTTTTCTCATAAGAGTAGAAAGAAACAAGAAGGAAGAAATAATTAAAGAAAATGGATCCAATTTTCCCCTTAAGTACATTACATGGAAGGGACTCTTGCATGGTAATTTTACTGTTTAATTCACCAATTTCCTGTGAAAATTTTGACAATTCGACAAATAGTGTCGAACTGCTCTGATGTATTGAACTAGGTGTGTCGGGGTGATGAGAGGCAACTCTTGGTCTATACACATTCTCACGTACCAAACTCTTGCAAGATGAGTGAAAGAGTTTCATTTCTACAAGGTAAAGGGATTTCTCGCATAAGGTACGGTAGCCAAAGTGACGAGAGGCAGTTCATTTCTTTACCCCATACACTACCATTGATCCTTTGCTTGACCATTTTTTAGCCCGCACACTCGGAGATTCCTTTCAAATTACACCTGTCAAGAACCACCCTACATTGGGGCAGCTTGAGGTGAATTAGCCTCACAGGATGGATTCAAACTCAGAGGAAATAAGAAAAAAATCCCTTCCCTTTCGATCACTACCCCCATGGCTTCAACCGTGCTGTTTTCATGGAACCTGTGATCCTCAACAGAATCCTCGAAAATACACATGCCATCGATGGCTGGACAGCCGAGGCTAAGAGGGCTTTATCAAGAGAGAAGCAGCAAACTAATGCCTGTCCAAAATGCCAATATTGATAACAGTGATGTTTTCACTGAGCAAGACAAGAAGGATGAGGAGTTTGTAATATCTAAAACTTTATAGGATCATCAGCTTGCAACAGCTCGCACAAGATGAGAAGACGAATAGAAATTTTCTTGCTTTCGCTTGCATTAATCTTTAAGTGTTTTTATTGAAAATGAACTCTCGTGTTAATCTAAATGCCCTAAAATGACGAAGAGCAATCCTTTTTCTATCCCATACACTTATATCCCTTGCTAGCCCAATTGAGCCGGCAATTTCATTTCGTATGAACCCAGTTGGTGATCATCCACCATACCGGGGCAAGGCAAAAGTCACCACAATTTGAGCATTACGGTCTCAAGTACCGCATGAAGATGGAGACTCCAACAGCCTAAAAACATGGTTCTGTTCAATCTTGTTTAGGCTAGTCCTGACAACACCAAAAGAGCAGCTAAAAAAAATACTGAAAAATAGGGGCATGAAAAAGCAGTGTGCCTGGTAAAAGCAATGCCAATGCCGATGAATTAAAAAAAAGGGAAAAGAAAAACGATGAAAAAGATGAAGAAAAAGGAGTCCCCAATTTCTCGGTGACTGCTATGAAAAACAATGAAGTTTTAGCTAAGGAGATCTCTGAGCATGATAAAGTGTTCTTAAATATCTCAAAGTTGTTAAATGGTGAAGAATAGATGATCCCAAAAGGTTCAAACTTGAGTTCTTCCTTGATATAAATTCCTACTTTAGGAATTCTGTCTTGGCAAATATCTGCTACATGATAGATAAAATGGTATCCAAGAAAATACTTGACACAGAAGCTCCCTAAGGAAAAGTTGTTAAAGATGCTAAAACACAAGATTACTCGGGGAGTCTTCCAAAAGGATCCTGATGGTGGAGAAGAAGACTGGTGACAATGCCAAGAGGATAACCAATTCTCACCCTTACACAAATTTTTGAACCCAACGATTATTTCGTTCCTCAACCTATAAACCAAGCCCTCGTTACATCCCTAATGAAGTCTCTTCTGACTGGGGTGCTTGAATTAACGTGGAATTTCAAATGTTTATAAACAACGCTCGAGGAAGTGCGAGCAAGACTATTTTTATCTCGTTTTGTAGGGTTCTTGACTTGTAGACCCGGAGATAATTGCAGAATATTTTCTTTCATGGCCTTGACTTGGACAGTCTCCTTTGTTAAGCCATTGACCAAGCCTATATTAGGACCATGAAGAAGACCTCTTAGATTGGCAGTGTCATACCGCTTGCGAGAAAACTCAGACCCTTGTTGAAGTAATAGCGATCAGATTAAGTGTTTTTGATGTTCCTGCATTAATGGACGAGACAAACAATCCTTTTCAATGAGAGCGAGTGGAAAGTCTTCTCTAACTGAAAGTCCCTTGTTCATTATCTCGAGAAAGTTCACCTTGCGAAAAAATTGTCTTGATTGACCCTTGGTGGATTTTTGGTGATGTAAATATGGTAAAATCATCATGTATGAACATTCAAATGCACACTCTGGAATAATCTAGCTTGTCTATCCTTGATGAATGCATGTATGTTTATGCTAATCATCTCTGACAGCTCAGAGTTATAATCCCCAGTGATAGAATATAAAAATTCGGGCACTGGAAAAGCCCTCATTATCATCCCAAGAGAAATGCCCCGAAAAAGGTTGGTTATTCAACAGATGATACATCAAACCTTCGGGAATGTGTCCAAGTAAGTACATTCTACCCTTTGCCCGGTCCCAAAATCGTCAGATTTCTTTTCAAACTACCCAGAATGTAAACCGGGTGTTCCTTTGAAAAAGAAAAGCATCTTGACTAGCTGGTCAAGATATTTCGTATGACATCTTAGAATGGCCTCAGTTGTCTATTTCTCCGATGAATGCATGTGTTTTCAAAAAAATTAAAAACTTATCTGACAGGAGACATGCCCTTAAGAGGCAAGAATGTATCCGAGTAAGTATATTCTACCCATGCCTAGTTCCAAAAATCTATGTACCTACAATTGTTATGGTACTCTTTGAACATTGGATTGATCCCTCTGTTCACCCTTCTGAGTACGGAATTGACTCCCTCTGTTCACAACAAATCCTCGGGCGAGGACCCCGAGGTGCTCATCGTTTGAGCCTTTTTCAAGACCTGCTGGCAAGGACCCACCAGGCAAATCATCAAATCCTCGGGCGAGGATCCCGAGGTGCTCATCGTTTGAGCCTTTTCAAGACCTGCTGGCAAGAGACCCACCAGGCAAACCAACAAATCCTCGGGTGAGGACCCCGAGGTGCTCATCGTTTGAGCCTTTTCAAGACCTGCTGGTAAGAACCCACCAGGAAAACCAACAAATCCTCAGGCGAGGACCCCGAGATGCTCATCGTTTGAGCCTTTTCAAGACCTGCTGGTAAAGACCCACCAGGCAAACCAATAAATCCTCGAGCGCGGATCCCGAGGTGCTCATCGTTTGAGCTTTTTCAAGATCTACTGGCGAGGACCCACTGGGCAAACCACCAAATCCTCGGGCGAGGATCCACAGGCATTTTAACAAAATCCAGTCAGTCAATGCGACCGAAGAAAGGTTCGGGTCCTAGACAAATGAAATCCAGTCAAGGCGACCGAAGAAAGGTTCGGGTCCTAGACAAACAATCCCGATCAAAGGCGATCAAGAAAGATTCGGGTCCTAGACAAACCATTTCCCCAGTCAAGGCGACCGAAGAAAGGTTCGGGTCCTCGACACACAACATCAACTATCTGGAATTGTTCTACCCTTCGGCAAGATAAGTAGTACCATGTATGTTTTTATTTGCTTTAGCATGCATCATCTTATCACATTATTAAAATGAGACTCATAGTCTCCGCAAAAAATAGCACTCATTGAACATGCATGGGCCAAATTTAGGTGTCATTTTATCTTTGAACGTAACCTCTACGAGTTCAAACTCTATGAGCTTACCTTCAAAGAGGGGCAGCTGTTGACACTTATTTTTAATTTGCCCAAAATTAATTACAAAAAATTTAGGAGTTAATTTTTATTAATTCCTAAAGCAAAAAAATTTTCAATTTAAAATACTTTGCATATGGAAATTAGGCACATTTTGCATTAATAGGGCCTATTAGAAAAAAAAATAAAATTAAATTAAAAAAATTTTAAATTAATTAATTAATTAAAAAAAGAAAAGAAGAAGAAAAAAATAATAAATAAATAAATAAAAAAGAAATAGTCGGGCGGATCGAGGCCGAGCCGAACCAGCCCGTTTTTCTTTTTTCTCTCCCTCCCCGGCATGGGCCTCGGCCCTCTTTTCTTTTTTCCTCTCCTACGGGCCCAACCCGCTCCTCTTTTTTTCCTCCCCCCAAAGCCCGCCTTCCCTTCGTTTTCTTTTTCCCCACATGGTGGGCTGGCCGCTTGGGCCACCCTTCTTCTCTTTCCTTCTTCCCTACGTGCGAGCAGTCCCTTTCTCTCCCCCGTTTGCCCCATCACCGTCATCACACCCGGCCTTGCAGTGAGTGTCGCCCCTCGTCATTGTCGTCGGCGGGGTTAGGGGAGGGCTCGGGGCCGACAACATGCAAGCAGGGGCCCGGCATTAATGGCGGTCCCTTCCCCTGTTCAGGATCCTCTCTCTCCTTCTCCTCTTTGCTATCTGCGGCGATGGCCAGCCATACACCTATGGTGGCGGTTCGCGAGCCTGGGCCCGATGCGGGCGGCGTCATGCAGACATAGAAGGGAGCGTAGCAGCTAAATCGCCACTATAAAACGCTAAAGAGAGAGAGAGGCCGGTCGGCCAATTCACAGAGAACGAGAGAGAAACAGAGAGGGAGAGAAAGAAGAGAGAGAGAGAGGATCAAATTGAGGCCACACCGGAGAAGGAAAAGGAAGCCAACAAATTTCGCCCCCTCCCCGATCAACTAGAGACCCTCCAACAAGGCCAAGAGCCTCCTCCACCATTTAGCCCTCCTCGCGGCTCCCTTTGTTTTGGTGTATGGCGTACGGAATCGCTACGGCCGTGTCGCACGCATTTCCCATTCATACCGGCCTTCACCACGGCCCCTCGCCATTCATTGAAGGCGCAGCCGCGGGCTATCCGAGTTGACCGATCGTTTAACAGTCGAACTTCCAGCTTTTTGTCCGCGCCACCGTGTTTGACAAAAGTCCCCTAATGAAGCGAACTGCTTTTTCGCCAGCCGTACGGCTGACCCGCGACGGCCAGCAAATCCTCGTGGTCGGAGATGGTAAGTCGAGGCGAACCGGGCCATACGTGGCCTGGGTCAGCCGGCGAGACGCCGGATTTCGCCAACCGAGGCTCCCGTGTGTGTGAACACGCGGGAACCGCCTGATCACCCCGGCGAGACCGGTCCTAACCGGTCGCAGTCGAATAGAAGTCTGGTTTAACCCGGTCGAGCCGGCCCTATTTTGTCCTTATCCATCGGATCGGGCCCTAACCGGGCCCGATCCGGTCCAGACCTAAGTTAACCCTTGACCCCGTTCGAATCCGAAAGTCCGAACTGGGTAAACGCGATAGGTCAGGTCCATTGACCGGGTCGGTTGGAACAGACCCGGATCCGACCCGACCCAACCGATTTTATTTTTATATTATTATTTTATTTTATTTTATAAAAAATTTTAAAAAATAAAAATAGATTTTTTTCTTTTCTTTTTCCGTATTTTTTTTTTTTCTTTAAAAATTTTTTAAAAAAATTAAAAAAAAAAAATGAAAAAAAATTTCAAAATTTTTTTTTTTTTTTCTTTTCTTATTTCGTTTTTTTTATCTCGAAAAGAAAATTTTAAAATTAAAAAAATTTTATGTGACTTATCTGAGTGTTTTAATTTATAATGGTATCATTATGCATGTTGTTTAAATAGTTGCATAAATTTCCATGTTTAAATTAGATAAGCCTGAGGTTGTGTAATAGTTCTTTGCATATGTTTTTCTACAAATTACATAAGCTGTTGTGTTTTGAATGTCATCTGACTTATTTAGGATTAGAACTCTAGGGCTAGAGATGGCCAGGGGCCGATTTTGGCCCGGAACCGGCCCGGTCAAACCCGGGCCCGGCTCGTTGACCAGGCCCGCGGTTCGGAACCGGAACCGGCTTGTGGCCTACGGTTCCAGTTCAGGTTCCATAAAATTTAGAACCGCCCGAACCACGGTTCGAGTCTTGTTCAAAAAAAAAAAAAAGAAAGAAAGTTTTAGGCTTGCAACAATGGCTTGGCAGGGATCTATTCTTTGCCACCGCAACGGGCAAACGTTTTAAAAAAAAAAACCCCGCAGCGAGGGTTCGACCTCGCCGGCGTCGGGCGGGCCGGCAACGCCGGCGAAGGTCAAACCCTCGCCGAACGCCGGCGAGGGCGGCCCTCGCTGAGGTCAAGCGACCTCACGCCCCGCTATGGTCAAGCGGAGGAAAAAAAAGTAAAAGTCGAACCGAACCGGCGGTTCGAGGTTCATCTTGACCCACGAACGGAACCGCGGCTTCAACCGTAACCATGACTACCTAGGATTGCATATCTGCATGACTGTTGATCGTTTATGATTACGCACTCGCTTGATCACCTCACATGTTAGGAGAAAGGTCCTAAAATCAATCCAAACTGCTTGACAAATGTTTTAAAAAAATGAACAGGGTAAAATGGTACCAAAAGGGCATTAGTTATCCAACTAGTGTAACCAAGTCCCCGAACTCAGTTAATCTCTGGTTCGTAAGAATAGGGTGATTCTCCCGTCACCTTATTTGGGTTTCTAATCGACCCACCCAAAATCGATTAGTGGCGACTCCTTGTTATAAATCACATGCATGTTAAATACTTAAGCCTTAAGTCGCGATACGGTATGGGCTTGGGAGAGCCCGAGTTAAGTCCTAAAACTAGACTTAGCGCGTCCCGAGTTGACGCCCCTCGGAGGTCGGTCGCGATAGGTAGTGTGAATCCTGTGGATAAGAGTAGCTGAGGAAGAGGTTGAAGTTGAGATTGAGGTCGTGTAGGTCCGCAAGTTGGAGTTGTGGGGGGATTCCAGATGTGATGAGATTTTGAGAGCACTCGAGGAAGTTGGAATTTTAATGGGAGGTCAAACTAAGGAATGAAATGCTACTGTTACTACTAATGCTGATAAGGCCACTATTGTCGTCGTCAAAGGAAATATTAAGAATCATAGGTATAATGGAAATGTTAGGAATTAAAGTCAAGGGTAAGTTAATGCAGTCAGACAGATGCATCAGATGGTTGGAAAATTTCTGAAATTTAAACTTGCAAGGTTCGATGAGAAGAGGTGACCCTGAGGCTACATTACTTTGGATAGAGGACTTAAAAAAAGACTTTTGAGGTATTCGGGCGCACTGATGAGGAGAAAGTGACCCTGGCTATATATCAACTCTAAGGAAATGCAAAAGATTGGCAAGAAGACTCCCAAAGTAGGATATTTCGAAGGGCATAATTCCAAGTTAGGGTGTCATTATTGAGGCCTTTGATGAGAAGTACGTTTAGAGAGTGCGCGAGGACAAAAAATAACATAGTTTCTTGGGTTTCGCTAAAATTGAATGTCACTCAATCAGTATGAGGTCGAGTTGGTAAAATTGACTAAGTACTCACCAAGGGTGGTCAAGAGCCATGTGGATAGGATAAGGAGGTATCGGGATGGACTGAAACCGAATTTCTGCAGTCAGTTGATGCTAATGAACTTAAGGGACTGTAACGAGCTGTATGACAAGGCTTAAACGGTTGAAAGGGATATGGATGAGAGGGTTACCGTATATGGATCGCGGTGCACACCGGCTAGGGACAATAGGAACTTTGGAAATAAGCCTATAACAGAGAATCGGAGATTTATCCCTCTAGTAAGAAAGGACTTTAGGAAGCCGAATTACTACTTTAGCGCCTCGTGTCGATCTTACAGAAAGAGGCATAAGAATGGCCATTGCCAAGGTAAAAGTGGAAACATGTTGTGGATGTGGATAGTAAGGTTACCAAGTGAGAAATTGTTGGATCGACATGTTAGATCACTAATGTAATCGCAGCGACCGCAGGTAAGATATTAAGCGAGAGCTGCCCTGCAGATTAATCAGAATCGGCTAAGGATGTAAGGAAAAGTGTATGTTGTGGCTGAGAAGGAAATGAAGGATGTGCCTTGAAAGTCTAGATGCGTTATAAGATGTTATTGGGTACAATAGGAGATGATTTTGAAGTCATTACTTGAATGATCATGTATGACGTATTATCACTTATGGTGAATAGGCGTAATCGATTTATGGATTTCTGATTTACTAATGATATTCTTGGACGAGTTTGGAAGAATGAATTATGCTTGGAAATTTCGGATTTCATAAAGAACCGGGGTGATTTGTGTTTGGGAGACTGTTGGATTGAAATTAGATGGACTGAGCTTGTCTTTGAGGTGTATAAAGATAATTATTTTGTGGTTGACTAGTTGGTTGAGGGACCAAGGCTAAAGGACATAGCCGGGGTGTATAATCTTCCCGATATCCTTCCTCAGGAATTGCCGGGATTGCCACCTGATAGAGAAGCGGAGTTTGTAGTTGAATTAGCTTTAGGGATAAAACCGATCTTGAAAGTGCCCTATAGGACATCACTGTCGGAATTAAAGGAATCGAAAGTCCAAACGCGTGAGTTATTGGATGAAGGTTTTATTCGTCTGAGTGGGTCTCCATGGGAAGCGCCAGTTTTATTCGTAGTGGGTCTCCATGGGAAGCGCCAGTTTTATTCGTGAGGAAGAAGGACGGATCGTTAAGGTTATGTGTTGATTACAGATAGTTGAATCAGGTGACTATTAAGGATAAACACCTGCTGCTAAGGGTAAATGACCTGTTCAACCAGTACAAGGGGCGTCGGTGTTTTCTAAGATTGATTTGAGGACTGGCTATCATCAATTGAAGGTCAAGAAGGAGGACATGCCGAAGTTGGTATTGCCAAGGAGAGAGGATAGAGCCATTCCAAAAATTACACGAACCTAATGCTACTTCCAGGCGATGTTGGAGTTTGCTAACATATGCCCCCAGTTGTAAATACTGACGTTTCGTAGCTTTTCTTTGTGCAATGCCACCACGCTGATAACCTGTTCTTGTTCTGAAGTGACAAAAAATGTACACATTCTCTCTCTCTCTCTCTCTCTCTCTCTCTCTCTCTGGGTGCAATTTTCTGTTTGGCCTTTAATTTAATGTAAATTTTATTGTACACGTTTACCATGAATTGTTTCTCTTTTTGCTGCTAAGATATTGATCATGATTAGTGATGCGCTTGTAAAATGTCGTACCCATTATGCTTAGTAAATGCTCGAACTACAAGTTGTGTATTATGATCGATATAACCTATAAATAATTGAATATGGCCAGTGATGCACGATATCATACAGACACCTGCACTTATGTGGGTCGATCATTTCAAAAGCGATTTAATCTTAAGATAGTTCAAATCTTGACCCCATCTTGCTGAAAAACTTAGGTTCAAAGCAAAGCCTCGTAAACTTCATCTCAAAAAGATTCAAATGCCGCGAGCCAGTTTACCAAATCATGAAGTTTAGCTGGGAGATGATTCCTGTCCTTACAGAAGGATATTACTATTGACCATTCGGTGAATAGTTTGCTGGGTTCCCAAACTACGAACTCGAACGTTCACACGAGTCGAGCAATCACCATCATCCCAGTTCACGGTCCCACCTAAGGAAGGCAGTTCGGTACGTTGCAAGAGTCTTTGGGAGAGCATTATTATCCTCAACCTTTTCAAGGGCCAGGAATGAATGAATGCTTCGGACTTTATGGAGTCTCTTTCGGTTCCCGAAAGGAAAAAAACAGAAAGTGAAAAAAATGAGAGAGAGAGAGAGAGAGAGAGTCTATTTTGTGTTCAATTCCAGATGATATTCAAGTAGCTTAGACTATTGAGCATGCAATTTGGGAGAAGATGATGGCCATGATGAAAAGCGTTTCCTCCATCAATCTCTCCCAAGATTTCAGGTAAACACTCTCGCTTTCTTTTCTTTTTTCAGGCATAATCACTCTCACTCGATTGCTTCAAGCTTTTAAATGGGTCGTGAAGATACAACTTCCTCTCTCTCTCTCTCTCTCTCTCTCTCTCTCTCTCTCTGAACACACTTAGAATTGGTATGGTTTTACTGCATCCAACGAATTTCGGTGGGACGAACGAACAGGGCAGCGGCTGAGTTTCTGGGCCGTCGTTTGATTCCACCAGCATGAAACAACGAGTGTACGGGCTCTTCTTGAGTCTTGACATTTGAGTGGACAGAATCGATCCCAATATGGATAAAGTCTTGAAGGGTGCAGTTTGTTATGTCCTTCCATGATGAAATGAACCTACTTTCTTGTTCAGTGGAGTGGTGAGATCACCACACCACCTTTTTAGATTGCTTTCTTGAACGCCACCTATGCCTAGTCATCACTCGCTGAGAGTTCGAAGACGGTTGGAAGAAGAGAATGCGAACTATCAAGCAACAAAACTTCAAGAGATAACCTACGACTGCATGTTGGCACTTGCGGTTTAGATTGAAGCCCAGCTCTTGATGACTCGATCGACCGAAGGCCGCCTCAGCAAGTGATTCTAAAACATTAAAAGTTGCTAATAGTAATAGCCCTTTTTCTTTTTCACTTTGGTTATTAAATTATACCTGTCATAAAGTTAATAAACTGCATGAATAAAAATGTGTGCATATAATATATCTTACCATATCATTCATATGAAGTGGGAATGTATATTTCATCAATAAAATAACCTGATAAAGATTTTTTTTTTCTAGTGCTAAGGATGCCAAAACCAAAATGGGTTCACTACTTAACACATGCAAGTGTGACTCAACTCAACTTCTAGAGTTAGGTCACACATCAATACATAAATACGAAAGACTTCTGGTGTCCCTTCCTTTTTTGTTGTGTTGCTCGAAAACTAGGCCAGACTTCTTTCATGTCTAGGTGCACATGTTTTCATGTTTCACTATTATCACATTTTTTTTTTATTTTCATTCTTAAACTTGCTGAGACTGATCGACAAAACTAATTTACTAAGCGATGTGACAAAATGCGAGCAACTTTACACAGGCGATCCATATTCACTGGTCAATTAAAATCTGTCACGTCATTTAACTATATCGATTTTGTAAACTAATCATACTGTACCTGGCATTATTCAATGTGCTTTTCAACAGAGAAGTTTCGGGCAAAGAGGAAAAGCCAAATGATCCGTCTTACCATTTGTCTCCTTTGTGTTTGTGATTCCTATGAAACAGTGCACTTGGTGGAAGCTGCCAAACAATCCAAACCTTCGCATACTGTCCTATGAGTCGCGCCAACCCATCACCGATCTCCTTCACTCACGCTTCTCTCAGAGTCTCCCGGTACTCACAATTCTCTCTCTCTCTCTCTCTCTCTCTCTCTCTCTCTCTCTCTCTAGTATTCTCTCTGTTTCTTGGCATTGTAATCAGTGTGTCTCTTCCTTTGGAAGCTGTTCAGCGAGTGTCTTGTCGGTGACAATGGAGGAAGTGAAGGAGCAAGCGTTTGACGCTGGAAAAGCCGCGTTGCTGGTCAAGGAGCTGAGGAAGAGCTTCAACTCAGGCAAGACGAAGAGCTACGAATGGAGGGCTGCTCAGTTGCAGAGCATAAGCAAGATGATTGATGAGAGGGAGAAAGAGATCGTCCAAGCTCTTCAGCTCGACCTCTCCAAGCCCGAGCTGGAAGCGGTCGTGTCCGAGGTATTCTTCATATGTCAAAATAGCATCATTTACTTTTTCTTTGCTTTGAGCTCTCTTATCTCTATATATATGCATATATATTTTTTGTGGTTTCTACATTGACAATTCAACCACTCTGTTTCATTCTCTTATCTTTCTTTGTGGTTTCTTCCTACTTTGCTTTTACTATAAAGAATTTCGTTGTTCAAATCGCTAGTCGTCCAGCAGAAATATTCCAACGTGATCAGCCAAATCAATAGTTTCGTTCTTTTGTCCCTTCCAATTGAAAAACGGATGTATGAAACCTTCGTGATGAATAATAGACTGCCGACATCCAAGTTGATGATGATGTGAAGTTTATGCGAAGCATTTACTGAATTTTCGACTACTTTCACACATTGCTGTTCTTAGATTAGTATGCTATATCCATAACACCGATTAAGGGATATTTTGGTTCTTTTTGTGTCAAATATCAACAGATTTTAAAGAACTTTTCGTGCAAACGATATGCTATATAGTGCTTCACTCTTCTCACATACTAACTACGTCCTGCCAAATACGAGATACAATGCAGATC
This sequence comes from Syzygium grande, assembly GCA_024733475.1. Taxonomy (NCBI): domain Eukaryota; kingdom Viridiplantae; phylum Streptophyta; class Magnoliopsida; order Myrtales; family Myrtaceae; genus Syzygium; species Syzygium grande. Next base: position 532,694 of record JAMXDD010000005.1, on the reverse strand, counting down.
TCTATGACAAAATCATCGTGTCAGAAGGCCCTCAAGGATTTGAAGCATTGGATGACACCAGAAAAGGTGATCAACTAGCAAGTACAATTATCTTAAGCAACAAGAGACTCTGTCCATCGTTGAATTGTTGAACTTATTGATAGTTAACTTTCAGGCCAACACTTCGATAACAACCTACCCATCATCGGCAGAAATAGTATCGGAACCATTTGGGGTCGTGTTGATCATATCCACATGGAACTATCCTTTCTGTAAGTATGGAGGAAAAAAAGATTAATCAGCCTTCGGATAACTTAGTACTCTAGCATCTTTTATACTTAGAGCCATTCTTTTTATTCCACTATTTTGTTGAGAGATTTATATCGCACTTCATAAGTATGTTTTTCCTTTTTTTCTCAGCTCGGCCCATTTCTTGGTTATGAATCCTATGATGTCAGATAAAGTATCAGCCCGTATCATTTACACTCTCATGCATGACTGTTCATGTCTTGGGTTTCGTAATCATGATATGGTACTTGTTTTTTTCTTTGAATGACCTAAGCTCTCTTTTGTCCAGTGGTATCTCTTGATCCAGTAATTGGCGCCATAGCAGCTGGTAATGCCATCGTCCTGAAGCCATCAGAGATCGCTCCTGCAACATCTTCACTGCTTGCTAGATTACTTAGTGAGTATGTGGATAGAAGCATAATAAGCGTAGTTGAAGGAGCGGTTCCCGAAACATCTGCTCTGTTGGACCAGAAGTGGGATAAGATATTCTACACAGGTAATATATCTTGCAATTGCAGTTTTCAGTCTGGCATACTTATGTTATTTAGGTGTTGTGGTTCGGCAATCACTAAATACCAATTACATCTTTAGAAAACTTCATCTTATGTTTCTGCAAAATCTGAGGCAAGAGGTTTATTCATGAAACCTAATTCAAATTTTTTCGAATGGTTTATCCAGGTAGCACGAGAGTAGGGTATATTGTCATGGCCGCCGCAGCAAAGCACCTTACTCCTGTAGTTCTGGAACTTGGAGGAAAATGTCCTGCTATTGTCGATTCAAATGTTGATTTAAAGGTAAAAAAAAGAATAGCATATTGCCAACTTTGCCGCTTGAACTGATCTTCCAAGGATGTGATTTCCCAGCTCTCTTATGATGAAGGTTGCTGCAAGAAGAATGCTAGCAGGGAAGTGGGCTTGCAACAACGGGCAAGCTTGCATAGCTATCGATTACATTGTGACAACAAAGTCATTTGCTCCGAAATTGGTAAGCTTGTCCTTTTCAACAGAAGTAGCAAATCTCTATATGTGCATAAAGGGCTTTTGTTTTGATAAATGTGTGTCAACAGGTGGATGCTCTACAACTTGCGCTAGAGGAATTTTTTGGGAAGAACCCTTTGGAGTCACAAGACATGTCCCGTATAGTGAACTTATATCACTTCAAACGTTTGGCTAAACTCCTCGACGAGGATGGAACCTCCGATAAGATTGTCTTGGGAGGGCAAAGAGATGAGAACAACTTGTGAGACCAGTATATATGCTCTCTGTTTCACACTTTAGCTGGTCCAAGGCCACAGGATGAACCAATCACATCGCAATTACTTCCTTCTTTTTGCAGAAGAATAGCTCCAACTATCTTGCTTGATGTTCCTGAAGACTCTCTGATCATGCGAGAGGAAATATTTGGACCGCTACTGCCCATTCTCACTGTGCGTATTTCTGTACACCCTTTACTTGGTTGTCATGGTGCTGTGTGTATGTGTATGTACACACACCTAAATGCACACGTGCAATTTTAAGCTTTCGTAGTCATCTAGGTACCATCCGCAGGCATTCTTTCAAAAGATGTAACTGAGATTCATATTGCTGAAAAGGTTTTGTTTTTTTCTTTTTCATTTCTTCGTTATCGAAAGGTTGACGACATAGAAGACAGTTTTCATATTATCAACTCAAAGCCAAAGCCTCTGGCGGCATATCTCTTCTCTGACAATGATGGTTTGCAGAAGCAATTTGTCCAGAACATATCTGCCGGAGGAATGCTCATCAATGACACCGTCCTGCATGTAATCTTTCTCTGCCTTTGTCATCGACAGCATGAATGATCTCCTAAGTGGCATGTATTCATGCGTTACTGCATTTAACAAGTAACTACAATTCGCCACACCAATTTTGTATTTTGATGGCTTTCAAGTAATTTATTGGTGGCCACGTCAAGATCATGTCTTGTCCATTCTGCTCAATTAGTGAGATTAATTCCCTAAGAAAACGAAATCATCTTTTAAGGGAAGTTTGAAACTCGCATTTGGCGGTGGCGTACCCTTTAAAGGGCCAATTTAGTGTAGTGACACCCTAGACTAAATTGGCATTTGGTGGAGGCGTCTAGTGTATGGTGTGTTTAACTAGTCATTTCTTTTATACCCTGTTGCAGCTCACAGTTCCCACTCTACCTTTTGGTGGGGTCGGAGAGAGCGGGATGGGTGCGTACCATGGGAAATTTTCTTTCGACGCTTTCAGCCATAAGAAGGGAGTACTGTACAGAAGTTTCAAAGGAGACGCCACCGCAAGGTATCCGCCATACACGCCAGAGAAGCAAAGGTTGTTGAAGGCATTGTTAAGTGGCAACATCATCGGCATCATCCTTGCATTACTTGGATGGTCCAAGGAATGAAGTGCCTCATACATTTGTGGCGATGGACAGCATAGCACATTATCAAGATTCGAACTGAAGTAAACGCCACAGAAAACATACGAAGTTGAAATAATAATGTGGAATGACTCGGGGCAAGTAATTTTCAGACCCTGTTTCAGTGTACCCTTGTTGAATCTTGATCATTATATAGCTTCACCTCAGAAATCAGAGTTGCTGGTAGCAACCCACGAAGAGAGACAAGTCAATCAAAGACGAGAATTTTGTAGACTTTCAAATCCAAAGTTGATTGATATCCACATCACTCACGGGCTAAACAGCCACTGTTTCTCTTTCATTCATCCACAAGCAAGAGGAGAGAAGTTCAACATCATTAGAAACGATCATCATGTAATCAGAGTATTACACAACTTTCGCCCCCAAAAAGAAGTCAGAAACTGCTACTAGTCATAGGACACTGCTTCTTGCAAGTAAAATCCAACCTAACACATCCTGATTCCTGGCGACACTTGATTAGTTTAAAAAGAAACCTAGCCATTCGTGAAATCATATAAGACTACTATCTGCTATGCAAGATGAACCTGTAGTGGAGCACGTGTTATTGGGCTGGTGCATTAGCTTCATGATGATGAGCTAAGCTTGAGCTTGAGCTTCGTCCTTCTTCTTCCCCCATTCATGAATCCTCGGGTGCAACTCTGCAGCTGCAATCAGGAAATGCACGGCTTGCATCGGGCACAAGATGTTGAGAATCTCCTTGAGCGTGCTCAGTCTCAGATCTTCCGCCATCTGCAGAATCTCCTCCAGCCCCTTCTCCTTTGCCACCAGCGCGCTCTCCACCTCCTCCTCCGTCGCGGCTTCATTCTCTGCCACGGCCTTCCCGCCGGTGGCGCGGTTCATCCCCGTGACGGTGTGCGAGAGATCCACCATGGACGTGTCGGCTACCATTTCCTGGTGCTTGGCAAACTTCTCGGTGATGGCCTTCTCCTCACAGATCGTGCTCCTCTGGAGGTCGTAAATGAGGGCGGGCTGACTGGGGCAGAGGTCAGCAAGGTCGCCAGTGGTGAGGCCCTGGAGGAGCTCGGCGAGGTGGGCCTCGAGCTGGAGGCTGGACTTGGAGTAGAGGAGGTGGAAGGCCATGCTGGGGCGCCACCCGCCGATCCAAAGGAAGGCATCCTCGAGCAAGCTCCTCCATGCCGGCGAGAACATGGGGAGCACGTTCTGCTTGGCGCACCGCGATTTGGCCTTGTAGTAATGGTCGTCAGTGTCCCGGGCGGGGGGAGGAGGCGGAGAGGTCAAGGAGGTGCTGGTTCTGCTCGACGAGCCAGCGCTCGAAGAACTTGTGGAAGCTCTCGAGCTCGGGAGGGAAGCTGCCATTCCTCCGGGTGGGGTTAGTGGTGGAGGTTGTTGCAGCCGCCATTGGAGAGGGATTGCAAGTGTCGGGACAAAGGGAGACGCCCTATAAATAAGAGAGTTTTGACAGATGTAATGGTCGACAATACCGGAGAGATGGGGTAATCCGTTCAATGTACCTAAAACTGGTCGTATCTCGGAAAAGCAGCTCGGCTGAGGCTCGCATGACTGCAGCTGACGGCCATTCAAGAACTGTCCAACTGGAACCAAGGCTGTCCGGATGAATCCCATGCAAACTTCGATAAAAGCTTGTTTCGGTTCCAATATTATTTTATGTCGTGAGCAGGCTTAGTTGCGAAGGATTTGTAAGTATGTTTGTCCGCTTCTGCATGTGCGGCTGCATGACCGTATTCATTGCGGATAACGCCAACCGCAACATAAAATAAGATGAGGTTTGAATTCGAGCGTGTGCTCGCCCTTCGTTCCAAGCATGTTGCCGCTCGTCTTCTGTTTTTTTGGAGAAGGGTTCAAGTTTCAACCTTTGTCTCCATGACCATTTGTGACTTCATTTTGCAATACAAGCTTCAAGGTTGCTGCTACATCCGAATTTGTAATTGCACCCTTTGAACATGATCTTGATCTTTCGCCGAGTGCTGCTACATCAGAATCCATTGAGATTTCAATTATTCAACAAGATTATACACTAACAAGTTTTCCAGACAAAATCATGATGCTAGTAGAACTGACTTTTTGTTGTGATGTATATGGCACTTTGCTGTGGCCACTTTTGGACTTGGCTAATGGATGAAGTCAGCAATCATCAAATGGCACGTCTTATTTTAAGTTTTTATAGCTCCTGCCCAACTCCCGTCCTTGGAATGGATCTTTCTTCTCTTCTAGATTTCATTATGACCAAGAAAATAAAACATTGTTCTTTTTTCCTCCTTCCCTTCTTGTGGGTGCTGTAACATACTTTCTTTTTACCCTTTGTTTGGGTAATAGAAGTGCTGAATCTTATGAATTGTGGGCGGGTTTCTGTATGTGGTTTCGACATGAAAACTAACAAATGTGGTCACATTTTTTTTTTTTTCCAGGAAAATAGGTGCGTTATACATTTAAACAAGTAGAGTAGTGGCGGCAAGCAGCAGCCTCTTCCTCGGAGGACCGGAGTGGATTGCAGCGATGGCTGCCCTTGGATGTATCTCTCGATTTCTGTTAATTTCATAGTTCGTGAGTTGAGATAGGGTCCTGCCCTATGCTTTGTTGGTCCCTGCAAGTCCACTCGTATACCAAAGAAAACACAACAAGCATATGCCGCCCAGTCGTCGACATATGAAAGATTATCTTTCTGTGGTTACAAAAAAAATTAGAACAAAAGCTTTTGAAATTATTAATTTTCCACAAAGCGATGAAATCTTAGAAAAGCGGTGGCTAGCCCCTTTGATCCCTCGCCGCATGATATGATTTATAAGAGCCCGCTAACCTAAAAGAGAAAAATAGTGTTCTGCTGGATGGGATCATGCTTTTTCCATTTCCGTTGAACGCGTTTGCACTTAGAAATCTAGCGAAAGAAAGAGTTGCCGGATACCATTTTCATGGGAATAGTTGGAGACGGTTCGCTCTTCTGGTTTCGACAGTCTCATCTCATGGCGATTCAGCTAGCAATGGTTGGAATAGAGAGAAGAGTAGGCAAGTGCGACAACATGGGAGAATCAGAAAGGAAGTGAGCTCAGTCGATAGATCTTGTCATCAGCCTCGTCGACCAGCTCATCAAGTTTGGCGACTCTTCCCAGGATTTAAGTAGGAGATGAGTCCTACGTGCCGGTCAACCGTTTTGTTCTTAAATAGAACGGAAGAGATATTCATAACAATTCCTACTCCTTAAGTCAAATTTTATTATCTACGCAAGACAGGAAAAAGAGAGGGAGAGGCAGAATTATTGTACATTAGGGAGACATGTTCGTGAATCAATAATCGACGACATTTTTGGAAGAGCAAGTTATGACTTCAGCAAAAAATTGGCGCAGATCCCTATAGATTGCCAGTTGTATGATGCCGGAATCCATTTCTCCATTAAAAATCTATCACTGTGAATCTGCATCAACTTCCAATGCATTTAGCAGAACGTCCATTGATTATTCCCTCCTGCCAATGTCAAAGAGCCAATGCCGATGAAGCCTCTCAAGTCCCCAGAGGATGAGCCCATTAATGAAGTCGATAGTTCCTTTTGCTTCCTGGAGATGCAATCCAGTTCCTCACATCGTGCCACCAAAAGCAGGCATGATGATATAGCCAGTATCACTAGAGTAAACATAATCTTGGAAAGATGTCGAAACTTCTTGCAGTAAATTAGATCCTAAGTTCAATGAAAAAAGTGAGTGACTAAAAACTTATAGAAAAGGGAGAAAAGAGCAAGTAAAAATCGACTAACCCTAGCAGAACAAAGCAAAACATAAGTGATCTCCTTCGCATGATTTGCAGTGCAAGCAAAAGAAAGAGTGCATCTCTCTCTCTCTCTCTCTCTCTCTCTCTCTCTCTCTCTCTCTCTCCAGCCATTCAAGCAACAAGAGGACAACTGTGGCTCACGAAAGTACCAAAAATAATCCCCAGTATGAAGTACAATCTCTCATATGAAAGCAAGAATACTATCTAGCATTTAGGAAAGAATGCACAAAAATGGACCAACCTTAGAAGCGCCTTTGTTTCTGTTGCGGAGGGTATCCAGCCATTCCCATGCCTGGGTCCTTCCTTCGAGACTGCTTTGAAAAGTAACCGCATGAATCAGATAAAACTTAACAAGCAACACCAAATAACTATCTAAGATCAAATCAAGAAAATGAACCTGTTGTTGTTGGGCCTGGTTTGCAACTCCCCGCTGCATCGGGATGCCACTAGGATTCATTCCACCGCCCATGCCACTAGGATTCAGATTGTAACCAGCCATTCCTGGAGCTTGCATCCTTTGCATACCGACCATAGGCATAGGCCGAGGCATGGACCTATTTGTCACAACATGAGCACCAGACATATTTCCAGCAACAGCATTTCCAGATGATGCCTAATGGAAAATCAGAGAATGAGGCCACTTGCGCAGTTCCATATCAGTTGAACTGACGTACGCACATATACATACAGCTTATTTGAAAATTATGAGAGTTCTTTATCTTGCTTCTCCTTACCATGAAGGAGAACATTGGACACGGCCGCTAATGGTTAAATCTCAAATACATGTGGAACGATATTGCTTTGACTGAACAGCAAAGTATCTCCCAAAGTGCCAAAATCAAGTTTCCAATCCAACTAGGGAAAAAGACTCGCGTAGTCACAAAGAAATGCAAGACACTAACTCCACAACAAGTCTGCCAAGAGGTATGAATAAGTGATGAACACCCATGAATGTCGGTGCCTGAAGGTCACTGGATCCAGAAAAGACCAGCACTTCGTTTGAAATCCATTGTAATTGTAGTCAAACGATTACACCCTAAGGGAGAAACAGACCATATTAATCTCAGAAACAAACTATTACATCCTTGATATTTTGATTTTCTTCTTAAAAGGATGATAGCACTAGTCACTCCACTATTACAACAATGAATTTGTGGTATTCTCAACTCTTTAATAATGCCTGACCACAAATGCGTACAGAAAAATTCTATTAAACTTACTCAGTTCAAAGAACAGTAACACAAAAAAAAATTCTGTCAATCATAACAAAAAGAGGAGGAATTAAGCATTGGATGATCAGCTATAACTACTTAAGACTGAATAACCGGCAATAATTGATAACTGGAGTACTGCAACAGTAAGATGTTAAAAGAGCTCAATAAAGATGACAGAGGAGAACTATCATGACAAACTAGTATCCTCATAGACAGTTCAAGAGAAGAAATCAAGAGAATTATGCAGAATTCAAGGTCAACTAGTAAAATTTAGATTATCATAGCCATACCGATTGTGAAGGTTGAAGACTAGTTGTCCCCTCAATATCTGTACTCATATCTACAGGACGAGCAGGATAATTCACTTTATCTCCAGGTGTGCTGGGTACGAGTGCACTGCGGAAGGACAAAAGCACAAGGTGCCTTGGTGAGGAAGTAGTAAGCATAATCATATTTCGTCAGTTAATAAGATGAAGGCATTAAAAGTAAAAGAAGATCAAGGACCAGATATATGATGGCAAGGAAGAAAGTCTTACTTACGCCCAGGAAGAGGTTCCATACGAAAATACCTACAAGACAACCGATGTTGTTCTTAGAAACTGATGAAGGAATATAAATTGCTGACTACAACAAACTTTACATAGAGATCTTTGTTTTTCTTTGTTTTGGCCATAATGGAGATCTTAGTTTTGCTCCTCATAGGCAGGGATTGAACAGAATGAATGAGGTACTACCACCACATGACCATTCATGTCCTTAACAGACATCTTTGCTTTTCTTTTTTTGGCTATAACAGAGATCTTAGTTGAGAACATGTTTGTGGAAGCTAAAGAATAGCTTTGGTTAAAGCATCAATAATAACCACATCAACTCCCTTTGATTCTCGTGCTGCACCGCCTATAAAAAGCAAGAAGAGAGAATATGTTAAGAAAGGTCATACTCATGTTCCAACGCTTGAGCTGCTGTTATACGCTTTTGAGGATCATACCTGCACATAGAGAAAAGCTAATTAGCAATAGGCAATATGCAAACAAGAGTTATCCACTTTGACAATATTAAGTCAACGTACTATATTGAGACAACAGCAAATTAGTTAGCTGCAGGCGGTGAATCATAAAAGACCAACATTAGATTGCAAACCAAGCCAAGTTACAGGTAAATGGTGCTTTAAGCTCCATGATACCCAACAAATCAAGTGATTGCACCAATAAAAATCGTAAGAGCGTCTACCTGACTGCTTGAGAGACCAGATGATACTTGAGCACTTCACACACGCAGGCAGGCAAGCACGTGCACAATGTCTTGCTCATACATATGCATACACACAAACATGCCGGCATGCTCATGCAGACACAGCATTGCGGGGGCATATATACACAGAAGCATAAAAAATCTGAACACAGACGAGGTTGCAAATATCAAAGGCAACTCCTAGGGGTAGGACTGCCATTATTCAAACTTCGAGGTTGTCACAATTTTTTTCAATGATTGATATAGTATTATAGTGCTATTGCAAATAAAGTGAAATTTCTTGTGAATCTACAACTTACAGTTATGCAACCGGAGAACAAGATTCAATCAAATTTGAAAGACGACATGAAACAACCAAGATGTAACTCCAAAAACTATATACCAATTCAATAAGTACAAAGAGACATCATAAAATAGTAAAAGAATACCAAATTGCACGATTTCAAAAGTTCTGAATGGTAGCACATACTCTAGCATCTTTGATAGGAGGTCATATGCAGGGCTTTTGCTAGAGAGACGGACAACACTACCAAGTGCATTGTCATCACTGTCAGCAGCACAATATATTACATGTCACTTCTTTGAAAAACAGAAATAACTTGATTTTGGATGCAGAAACAAATGGAAAAGGTACTGACTACTTGTGTCTCTGAATATGTTGCATATCTTGTTGCCAATGTGGTAGATTCACGAGCATAGGCCATTTCTCTTGCGTCGGATGACCTGGGACAATAACATTACCCATTTATAGCATATGAACAGAATGAAGATGACAGAAAAGAGAATACGCTGGCACATTACCCAAGACCTTGAAAATCTTGTCAAGTTGATCAAGCTGCAAAATAGAGAGTCAGAGTTAGAGTTGAGCAACTGCACTCACAACCTATTTGCCTCAAGAAGGACAAGTCAGCTAAAGTGTTGCACACATCGACAACTTACTTGGAAAGGATTAGGATTGGCTTTCACTTCTTGACCTTGAAACAATGGCTTCAATGTCAAAAGCTCAGCAAAAATGCATCCGACAGCCCACATATCTGGTGGCATCATTAAGGAGGGGGGGAAACATTTCCAGTCACATTAGGTAACTAAAACAATTGCATGGTCTACGACTATTGATTTTAGATGTAGGACATGAATCAAATAAAGTATAACTGGCTGAAATTACACAAATTATTATAAAGACAGGGCAGATATCATTATTTATCTAAGGCTAGTCTTAAGAACTAATATAAGCCGTTATTAACATCAGTGTCGGTAGTGGTGCAATTTTTCTGAAAGCACTTCATTTCTGAACCTAGAAGTTATGCCGCTTCTTTTGCAATTTCAAGTTTATCGCTGCATTACTCAGTCAAGATGTACTTTCCTGATTTTCGGTGCATCAATCAGTATCAAAAATGTGCAAGCCCAGGCTTAAGTATAGTTTATCAAAGTAAGGCATTGACTAGAATGGAATCTGATAGTTCATTGCTACCTGGACTGAAATCATAGAAGTTTAAGAAAAGCAGAAATATCCCAATCCTTAGGCTCACTAAGAGAGCCCAACCTCCTATCGCACCAAGTACTTTTTCAGGTTATTGCATCGTCGCCACACCAACTCCAACTTCCCTGCCACATTATTTATTCTCCATAAAATTCTCACTGGTTTTTCTGCAGTTAATTAGCCCAGCAAAATAACTCATCACACGGAACAAATACGTGAAATAAACAATTTGGGATGCAGGAAACCAAGTTTTTTTCTGGTTATTGATGTAGAATTTAATTAGAAGGTGCTCTTTCAAACTCTACGAATGGCATTTTCGCCACGCCAACTCCAACTTCACTGCCACATTATTTATTCTCCATAAAATTCTTACTTGTTCTGCCACAGTTAATTAGCCCAGTAAAGTAAGTCATCACACGGAACAAATACATGAAATATGCTATTTGGGATGCAGGAAACCAAGCTTTTTTGTCAGTTTCCAAGGATACCAACAGCACTTGTATAGTGCTTTGCACCAAGCAGCAATTCTGGTGCCCGATACCAGATAGTTACCACAACCTGAAAGGAACAAGGAGCTTATCTAAACTGAAGAAAGCATAACCTCATGAGAGAATAGGCCAGTGAGACACTAAAGTACCCACAAGAATGAAAGGTTATTTGATGAGAAAAGGGGAAAATGTCTTTAAATTTGGGTATGAAAAGACAAGAAATTCAATGAAATGATGAGAAGTCAGAAGAACAACCCAGGACACAATGAAAGTACCAAACAGAATTGCAAAGTAATCAATAATAAACCAATCCCCTGCAAAATGCATGACCAGACAATATGTATAACTACCACAAACTTTTCCTCTATAGACCCAACATACAGGTGCAATCTCATGAATCATTTTTATCTACGCAAACAAGAGCAAGGGAACAAATATAGTTGATCCATCAAACAACTAACAGGATTGACTGTGTATATAACTGAGAAAACTTTGTTATTCATGCTTTGTCACATTTAACCTGCATTTATACTCCATAAGGAAGGGTGATTTTAATACATAGCCAAATCATGAAAGTTGCATGCAGGTGATAAGGTTTTTATGTACATTATTATGTGATCCAAAAGAATAACAGAAAAAAAAGAAAAAAGGAAAAGATAGCCTCAAACTCGACCATAAATGGACAGTTCTATCGTGCTTAAGAGTCATGGAGTAGACAAATTGATAATTCAGTATCCCTTGTTTATGTAGGCATCTGGTGTCATAGAACCACAAGTTCTGCAATTCACATATTCTCTGACAACCACTGCCCAAAAACTACAGTGTCACTGAGATACAAAGAAACATGTATCGTCTACTGATATCTTATACCAAGTGATCACAGACAAAGCCAAAGGACACATTTTAGATTTACACTTCTGACAAACTAGTAGGCTGGGAAACCAATAGCAGGCATGTTCTAAATTAATCTCGCTTCCAAATCTTCTTATAAAGCATAAAATTTGGATTACTCTCACTAAGATATCCCTAGTCATGTTTACAAGATGCGTTTCAAGATGCTCCTTTGAGAAAATGATAAAATTTGAAACAGTGACAGTAACTTGTTGGATTACTCTCCCTTTCTCAATGGAAGAATCAGCAACAACAGTTTCATCCAGCAGAAGGTACAAGCTTAGGATAGTTGTTAAGCCAAGTCAACATATTAACAGAAGATCGGGTGGCTGTCTTACTGCCGGCTCATTACCAACCGTGCCTTCCAAGTCAAAGGCAATATGAACATGGAGGAAAAGAAAAAAGCAACACAAGAATGGGCCCGTCTCCCGTTATTTGTTTAATGAGAGCAGAATAGACAAAGCATGATAGTACAGCTCCTTAGAAGGTAGAGACTTCAAAATAGATGGCTGATTCTGTACTCGGTCATAGTCCAACTTCAGCTATTCCTAGTTTCTAAGACTATGCAGAATGAAGAAGGTAGAAGAATTAAGAAGACATAACTAACCCCATTATCAGATAATGGCTTCAAAGGAGCTTGGTATATCCTCGCAAGTCCAAAGTCAGCAATTTTCACAACGCCTTGCTCCTCTCCTTCACCCATGACCTTTGGTCAAAGAGACATATTATTTAGGTGTTGTACATGAAAGGAATTAACTTTACATTCTATGGTTGGATGATCCCATAATGCAGTGGAACAATAATAAAATCAATAATGAACATACCAGAATATTTGATGGCTTTAGGTCTCGATGTATGATCCAATTACTAGAGCAAAGATCCATTCATGCAACAGTCAATATTCAGTATATTCCAAAAAAATAGTGGTTGCACAAGCAGGGGTCTCATAAACTCACATACCTGTGGAGATAATTCAGTCCATTAAGCAGCTGCCAAAGCAATGACTTAACGGTGTAGGGATTGATGGACTGGTTAACCTTGTCTCTGTGATGTCTGATAATTTCCTGACAAATCGACGTCAAAATATAAAATTGTTCAACAAAAACTTGACACATTGAAGCCATACCAATACTTCGAAGCATCCAATGCAAGCTATAGCATACGACAGTTACTTACATAAAGATCATGCTCGGCGTAATCAAAAGCCAGATACAGCGACATATCCATGGGATTAATGTGAACGTTCACGAGCCTCACAACATTCTCATGTGAAATTTCACGAAGCAACTGCACCACCATTTAAATGGAAATCCCATGAATTACTAACAAGATCATCATGATTAAAGGCCAACCAAATGTGGCAGCACTTATTAAATATATTTACTTTCCAAGTCCCCAAACATTCCAAGCAACATATACCCATAATTTCAGCTAATTACTCCTGAATAATCTAAAGTTGGGGGGGGAGGAGAAATCAATCTCTCCTGAACAAGCATGCGCTAGGCTACGAAATTCCAAATGGAAGCGAAAAAGGGTGAAGAGGGACGACCATGATTTCGCGGATTGCGGTGGGCGAGACGCCGTCGCCGTCTTTGGACTGCTTGAACTTCTTGATGGCGATGGCCTTGCCGCGATTGGTGGACGGAGTCTTGATTCGGGCGAGGAAGACGAGGCCGTAGGTCCCCTCGCCGATCTTGCCAACCAGATCGTACTGCTGGAGCCACTCCGGCCGGTTGCCGCCGCTGGCGTTGCCCCTGCCGGAGCCGAGATTGCCATCTCCCATCCTCGCTGCTGGAGGTTTTCCGATACAGCGCGAGTACCCTTTTGAAGAAGAAGACCAAAACTCCAGGAGAGAGAGTAATTAGGGGTCGCGAAGGCGGGGGCTCGCGCTCTGCGTCATCAATTTCGAATCTTGGCAGGAATCCGCCATGGAAATGTTGAGCTCCAGCTGAATTTCTGAGCTTTGGGCTTTCTTGCAGGAGGTTACATACAGACCAAAAAGCTGAAGATTTGACCGGTTTCTTGGATTTTCTGAACTAGCTTAAAAGCACTAATAAGAGGGTTTAAATGGACAATGATTGTTGTTAAACTGCTCAGTAAATGACTTGACATCCTCAAAATTCTTCTTTTGAGTATCAAAACTTGATGTTCTTGGGTTCCCCCTTTTGAGCAGAAACTGTTGAATGACAACATTAATCTTGCCTGTCCTACGAAATGCTGGATTTATGGAAGTAAATCTAAGTCCAAGCAAGATGGCAGCTATTAGCCTAATTAGCTATTAGGCTGTAATGAAATTGCTGTTAGTGTAATAGCTACTTGGTAAGGGCAAGATCTTCGGTTCTGATTTGTGGTTTCTCTTGGCTATATGGTTTATCTAAAAAAGAGAACGAGCTTCAATGAATAGTGAACAATCTTATTAGTACACGTGGATATCTCGATTTGATTCGAGATCGTCTTATTGATTTACTCATTCAATGAGTATTCTCAAAATTATGCCCCGTAGTACTTTATGACCATAATGCCCGTAATTGCTTTAATAGGTCCTTAGAGTAAGATAAAAGCTATGAATAGTCATCGATTTTTGTGAAAATATAGAAGAACGAGACAGAAACATATGTTGCATTACAGAAATATGATGATAAAGAAACAAAGTATTTATATAGACACATAAATCCGTAGATACATATATCGCTTTCTGAAAAGAATCAAAAGGAAAAAAGAAAGAATCAAAATTGATCAATACGAAGCTACCGAAATTTGATGTATTAATTCTTGAATTCCTAATATAGTAGGACAGCCATGCGGTTTTGTTTTCAATATGGGTGCTGTATTTTACTTCATTTATGAAAGAGCAAGTCGATACAATAAGCATTTTTGCAAGCATCGCCCAATGGTTCTATCACTAATTCATAACTTGAGAATTTTCTTTTGGGCCTTTTGCTAACCGAGACTCTCCGGTGGAGTGGTGAGAGAGATCGGAAAGATCACCAATAGCGAAAGCATTATGTTGGGTCGATACGGACACTAATTAATGAAAGCTTGGAGAGAGAACGGTATTAGATACCCCAATAGCATGATATTCGATAGTTTCATTTTTACACATGAGATTTCCCTTTTCTTATTCTTAAACAAGTTCGAAGTGGGTTTAATTGTTCCATCGTGTTAACAATTTCAAAAGACTAATCATATGATATCATGAGCATGGAATTGGGATTTCCAACCATTTTCGAGTTTTACGCACTTAAATCTATTAGATTTATAATATGCATATCCATAACCATTAAAGTGAATTCCAATATAAATTAGATGGTTAATATTATATGACCAAACGGTTTGGTGGATTTGATCTACTTCCCCTTTCCATTTGCTTAGGTGGAGTTGAATTATATATTAATTCGATTGTTCCAAACCCGTACCGAAACCGACCCGACCGACCAGAACATTTGCCGCTGCCCACTGTCCGAGGACGCACGATCGAGCGCCGGCCACGTGATTGCGAAGATGAATCGCTAGCCACCATCGTCTCTCTCTCTCTGTCTCTCCGCTCTCATCTCTTCCCACAAGGAGTCTCGGCCTTTTGCGGGGGGCATCTGCTCGCGGAGGGTGGCACTGCTCTCTATCTCTTCCCATCTTGGATGGCACACGCGGCGCTCGCTTCTTCAGTGGCTCTCCTCCCTTTCCACCGTACGCGCTCTTCCTCTTTGTATCCCCGCACGGCACTCTGCCTTTTTCTTGCATTAGCTTAGTTTGGTTGGGAAGGAAATGCCGAGTGTGTGTGAAAGATGACGATTCTCGGGTAGCATCGGTTATTTGTCATTTGACGTGTGATGATGAGCGAATGTTGTTTTCTGGGTGGTACGCTGAATGTGGTGATTTTTGTCTGTCCGCAATTCGCTTCTGTAGGGGTGTCTGGTGGGGGAAGTAAATGGGCGAAGCTAATTCCTGGCTTTTCTCGAAAACCCGGGACCGGTTTGTCGTTTTCCAGAAGTTCGCAAAGGAAAGGGTGTAGATTTGTTGCTTCGGGTGCTATGGGGATCGATGGAGGTGTTGCGGAGGTATCGGAAGGTGAGAAGGCACCAACTACATACTCTTGGCCTGATAAGAAGGTTGGTTTTTTCCTCCTTAATTTGCATCTAGCTGTCTTTCGGCATGACGACCTTCGCATTATTGCCTGCTCTTTGCTCTTTGATCCTAGAGTTTGCGGAGTGGGAGAAAAAAAGTGATCTTCAATTTGGATATTCGGGTTGAGTTGAGTTCACAGTTGCAGGTCATTGCTGGTGCGACCCTGCACATCTTAACACATTGTCTTTGTTTGGCAAGTTGGATAGACTTTATACCTATGAAGGAGCGGCTGAGTGCAGAAAGTAAAGACGATTTAGGGTCTGTGCATTGATGTCGGGCCAAAAAAGAAAGACAGAAAAATTGTCTTCTCAAATACCATTTTAGTGGAGCTGAAAACACCAAAAAATTTCATCTTGACATGAATTACAGATGGTGCAAAGACATGGCATCTTTAGACATCCTACGCTATTGAATGGCTAGTATCAGTGACCATCTATCTTGGGCAGCTTCTCTTGAAAGAGAAGGTTGCTAGTACTTAGCCTATGCATTCATGGTATAAGCATACCTCATGAATTTCGTAACTTGCGTAAATTCGCCACTGCTTTGTTGGATCTACACTGTGCGCATGGTATGTGGCATTATTCACATTGCGGCATACATTCTCTGTTATCAATTGGCAATGCCGGCTGAAACACTAGGGTCAAATCCTCAGTTTGAGCACGGGTTTCTGTGAATGGATCAGTCCACTCAACAACCTCCCTCTCGTTCCATGTGCCGCTTGGGCTCTGGCCCCAAGCTAGTCTCATTCTAGCTCAGTGTTTAAGGTTGGGCTCTGCATTTGATATAATTTATAACTTTGAGCCACGTGGCTTGTGATGGAGGTTAATCATGCATTGGTTAGAAGCAGAAGAAATGATAAAACCGAGAAGAGTTTAGTTGAATCTAGTCACTATGGTTTTTTGGGTGGAGGTGTATGCTGTATTCTCTGTCATCACTCCTGAATATGTTTATTTTGCTCATTTTCCTTTGAAATTATAGTATATGAATCCACAGGTGCTTTATGTTAAGTTTTACAGGAGAAACCTTTCTTTGCAGAGACCAAGGGTGTGTATATTAGGTGGTGGATTTGGGGGTTTATACACTGCTTTGAGACTGGAATCACTTGTCTGGCCTGACAGCAAGAAACCTCAGGTAATTCCTTTGATTATTCTATAGTTAGTACGTGTTCTTCATTGAAACATCCTTGTTGCTGGAATGGAATCGAAGCAGAACTTGTATACTTGAACAAGGATCTCTCCTCTAGACTATACCAAACTGTCTTATAGAAGTCTGTATAATTTGTTGAAACCAGCAAGTTGTTATTTGATGCCACATCTAATGTTCAAATTACTTATTCAGCTTGAGCCATCTTATTAAATTGGATCATTTTGATAATGCGATAGGTGCTTCTTGTTGACCAATCTGAGCGGTTTGTTTTCAAACCAATGCTATATGAACTATTATCTGGAGGTATGAAGATATAACACTACAAAGCTTGTGACAGTTTTTTGCTGTTTATGATGATGGTTCCAGTGATATGTTTATTTGAAGGAGGGTGAGGGAGATTCTCTCTGAGGACTTATGTTTTGATGCAGAAGTAGAAGAATGGGAAATAGCTCCTCGATTTGCTGATCTTCTTGGGAGCACTGGCGTTCAGTTTTTCCAAGATAGGGTAAAACTCTTGCATCCGTTGGATCATCTGGGAATCAATGCTCCTCCAGGATCTGGTTCTGGAGGGACTGTGCAACTTGAAAGTGGCCTCTTTGTTGAATATGACTGGTATCATTTTCTCTTTGAATATCGGCTAGTATGTCTTAAATCTTTCATATGGGAATTTAGTTTTTCAGGCTTCGTGATATATATAGCTTTTACCAGCTTTTACCAGGTTTGCACTTCATAACTTTAGACATATGCTAGATTTTTCTCTGTCAACTTTCCTGATTGCCTTGTAATCAGGAAACGGGTTTTATGTGGATAGCGTTGATCGGCTTTTCTTAGGCGTTGCTGTAGGATCGTCCCTTACCTTTTTGAGCTAAATGAGCTTTCTTTCAATTAAATATGCTGGAGGATAGGATTAGACTAATTCAAGCCTTCTAGGGATTTGTTAAAGTTGAACTTGGATTTGATGAATCGTCAGTTGATAGATAGATCCTCATTTGGTTTTTATGTGTATATAGATATGCTAATTCTCTCTTTTTGTCATGGGCAGTCAGGTTGGTTCTTGCTTTGGGGGCTGAATCGAAGCTTGATGTTGTACCTGGTGCAGCTGAGTATGCATTGCCATTCTCAACCCTCGAGGATGCACTTGTAAGGCACCTTCTTATACTGTCTGTAATGCTATAAGTTACATCTCTTAGTTGAGTGACTCTGATCTGGTACATTTATTATTCTCTCTCATCTACATTCCTGTTGCAGAAGGTTGACAATAAATTAAAAGCTTTGGAGAGAAGGAACTTTGGGAAGGGGTCTGAAATTCGCGTAGCTGTTGTAGGGTGTGGCTACTCAGGAGTTGAATTAGCTGCCACCATATCGGAGCGATTACAGGAGAGGGGAATAGTGACAGCAATAAATGTGGAAACTACAATCTGTCCAACTGCCCCACCCGGCAACAGGGAAGCTGCAATGAAAGTAATATCCGGGACATTTTATAGATATAATTTATTGAAGTAATAATTTTGCATAACTAATTTCCTCCATTTGGAAGAAAGAGGGTGGATCACAATGTACAGCTGTTGCTATCCGTTCCAGGTTCTTTCATCAAGGAAAGTCCAGCTGCTTCTAGGTTATTTTGTACGCAATATAAGGCAGTCGAGTGATGCTGAAGATTCTTTCTATTCCGGTGGAAACTCTGAAGTTTCTGAAATGCAGAAAGAGCGTGGACCTGGTAAGGGCTTTGCGGCAGAAGATGATGTTGAGAAATTTATATTGGAACTTCAACCCGCTCAAAGGGGATTACAAAGTCAAAATCTGGAGGCAGATTTGGTCCTATGGACTGTGGGCTCTAAACCTTCACTTCCCGATTTAGAACCTCGGGATAAGCGCCATGAGCTTCCTTTGACTGCCCGTGGTCAAGCAGAAACTGATGAAACTCTACGTGTAAAGGGCCACCCTCGCATTTTTTCTCTTGGTGATTCTTCTGCATTAAGAGATTCAGATGGAAAGATTCTTCCAGCTACCGCTCAGGTAAACAAGCAAGAAATGCAATTCATCTATTTAAGTATGATGTTATAGTGCAACTTAATTATTTGCACCTCTATTAGTTTTGCTATCTCCTCGCCAATTTTAGTTGTTTCTTTCATGGCCTACCAGGTTGCTTTTCAGCAAGCAGACTTCACTGGTTGGAATCTGTGGGCAGCAATCAATGACCGTCCTCTTCTGCCTTTTAGGTCTTTGACTTCACTTGTACCTTTTATGCCGAAAATTTTTTATGGTTCAATCTGCTCTTATCGCAATGCGGTGCCCTTGCTTGTAATCAGCATGCATGTTGTAGCTTTGATCTCACCTTCGTCCCCACAAATTATTATGGTTCTATTAGATATTGGTGGATGTAATAAGTTAGCTTCAGTTGCACGTTGACAACCCTCAGTGACAAGGAGCACTTACTGTTATCCATCACAAACGCCATTAAGTATACTTCTGCGCTACCTCTACTAGTGTGTGACAATTTTTATGTTTCGTAGCTTATACTGGTACACCTATAGAAGCTTTGGATATGTGACTGGTGCATGATTCTGTTAATATAATTTTCAGGTTTCAGAACTTGGGCGAGATGATGACACTGGGAAGAAACGATGCTGCAATTTCACCAAGTTTCATTGATGGGTTAACCCTGGAAGGTCCAGTTGGACATGCAGGTTGTTTTCTCTCTCTGTCACCCTGGTCCTTTGAAAAATAATTGATGTTAATCCATATATTTCTGAATTGCAGCAAGGAAATTTGCATATCTGATAAGATTCCCCACGGATGAGCATCGAATTAAAGTGGGAATAAGTTGGCTTGCTAAGTCTGCCATAGATTCAGTCGCGTCACTTCAGAGCACCCTTACGAGAGTTCTTTCAGGCTAGCAAATCATTTTTTCATCCAAGCTCTATTTTTTTAATCAAACCATTGGCAGTTTTTACCTCGCTTGGTGGTCATTTTAGAGGAAAAGGAATTTGACAATGATAACTCACCAGTTGTGCAGGTCTACAAGCCTGATAGTCAACTTTAGATGACATGTAATTAGAAGTTCCTATGGAAGATCAATTATCATTGTTATAATGTTTAAGACTTCAGAATCACGTGAAACATCATGTCATGTATTCATGATACTCTATGCATGTACTGTTTTGTTTGTTTGGATGGACAATAATTTGTTGATCTTTCATCAACCGCATAGAAACACATAGAAACGAATCATATGAAGAGGGTAGAGAGGAATGAGTGGGCCAGCGAATCTACGAACACTTGCTGCTCCAACCTGGTAGGCTGGTACTAGAGTTGGCATAAGTGGAGCAATTTGATATGAAGCCAGGACTAAGATTTCTATTACCTGTGTTGTTTCATAACTTGTAGCAGTATGATCAAGAATGGTACAGTTAGAAAGTCCAACTTAAAAGCTTAAGCTTATAGGTGGGGGATACCACATGAATATAAAGAGCATTTAGCACCCGCTGTCAATTAATGTGGGATAATACTTCAACAGGTACTTTGGTTATGAGCAATGCATATGCCGTGCGATGATCTACGTGAAGAATGTTCATGGATGATATAAAAAGAGGTAGCCTTTAGCATTGCACAACTGAATGAAGTTACTGCCATGAGTCAAGGCATTGGGGGTTGATGTTTCGATGCTCAAGTTTCTTCTATTGATACAATTGAGTGAGCCAAGATCTGGGTTGTGTTGCATGGCTTATCATACAGCTGGTGAAGAGAAAAGGAAATTGCAACCAAATTTTTTTGGAGGGAATGGAGATTTGAAGTATGAAAGTAGACAGATAGATCAACAGTTACCCGACATTACCATGATAATTGAC
Source organism: Syzygium grande (assembly GCA_024733475.1). Lineage (NCBI taxonomy): Eukaryota > Viridiplantae > Streptophyta > Magnoliopsida > Myrtales > Myrtaceae > Syzygium > Syzygium grande. The sequence continues at coordinate 511,828 of JAMXDD010000005.1, read as the reverse complement.
AAGATACAAATACTTACAATTTGCAAAAAACTAAAGTCGAGACGAGATGTTGTACCTACTAGATAATAATGTGAAATAAGTGATAAAGAGATGGTTGGCCGTGCTTCTTTTTCAGATGAAATTCAGTTCCATCCACATTTTGCAGGTGCAGGCGGTGTCTCGGGCAAAATGAAGTGGTACATAAACTTCTCACTTTCAGTCGAAAATTCACTGAAAGGACTTGATACGAATTACTGCTGTTTGTGAAAGAAAAGAAGGAAAAGTAAGACGAAATAAAGTGCAGGATGTAGAGCTGTAAGGACGGCAAGTTTCAGAAGATAAAACTGTTTTTCCGTTCAGTTTTCGTGTTGCTCCTATGCAACTCCTTTTCATTTTAGTTTACACATCCGATTTGATTTAAGGATAAAACTGAATGCCAAGTTGCCAAACATTCTAGCTAAAGGTTATTCCTAAGAAAATAAAAATAAAAAATAAAACTACAATGGAACGCAAACTCACAAATCATGTTGTCTGGAAGAGGAAGTTGGGTCATGTATAATCTTCTAGGCAGCTCGCCATGGGGTTGCCGGGGCCAAGATGAACTTACAACCTTTGCTACTACTTACTAACACCAAGCAAGACAATTGGCAGTTCTAACCAATCTAGAAATCCACATGCTTTAAAGGAATTGAAACTTTATATTATTAAAAAATCTGACTATACCGCTATATTTGAGCTCCAGGGGTATCGGTTCCGGAGATGTCATGAATGCATTTACAATGGTGGTTGTTTATTCACAAGGCAAAAAATCAAAGCAGACACTCTTCCTATCTCACCTCACTCATTTCATCTTCCTGCCTCAGCCAGTTGAATAATCAACTTCTTAAACTGTGATTCTTTCATCTTTCTTCAGCAGAAATGAGGACTGGCGGCCGGTTTAAATGGTGCGGCTCGTTTTCAGGACTTGGTAATCCTTCATCCAGGTGATCGCACATCGGATCAGAATCAATGAAGAAGTCATCTACTGATGCTAGAGATTTTAATTGCCAAGCGAGAGATGAAATAGTCTTCTGGCACTCTGCAAACCGGCTAGCAGCGACTGCTAGCTCTTGCTCCTGTTTAACATAACAAAATTAAATGAGAACTTTAGAAGAAAAATAAATTCAGACTTAGTCATGATTGCCCATTTGGCATGAACAAAACAATGGTAAGCTGATCCTATCAGATGGTGGATGGAGTCAGTGAGCGCAGTGTTGCTCAAAGCGCCACAACCCGAAAAGAAAATACTTCACCTAACTTGAGCATTTCTGGTCAAAGGAATTTTAGAAGCACCCCAGCGTAGCACTGTAAGATGCTTTGTATGCCAAAAAATTACATTACATCAAAGGTCTAGTTATTTAAAACAACCCAACTTTTAGGAGGGCTTTGAAATTCTATAGTAACCTCTTAATGTCTTCGATTCTACAGAGAAACTTGAGATTTGTTTCGATCGTGCCCTAATTATACGGTTTGTACTAGTAAAGTATAAGATGCTGATGCGGTGTTCCTGTTTCTAACATAGCTATGTGACGTCGATAGCAAGATCAAAACCATGCTGCGTTTCTGGAAAATAGATCACGTCGTCTTCCTTGAGATGGCTATAAATAAATAAACATTCACCTCAGAGATTGAAGTCATATCTCATAAGAATGCACAAAAATCAGATGTCCAGACACAGGATGTTAATTTACCAAGAGAAGCATCTCTCTTTTCTCATGCAGATGGAACTCACTCTATATGCAACTGTGACGTCACTACTCAAAACGTAGTAGCAGGTTTGTCGGCAAACTTGATAAATTATGTAAAAGATGCAATATCATCTCGATAATTTACTCATGTTATCACGCCTTCAATTAGATATAGACTAACTTCCACAAGCCATAAAGAACTAACCTGCTTTACTTTTAGCTCGTCATCAAAGACAGCCACACGCTGAAGCTCGGTCTCATGCGGCAGTTCAGCATCCCTTTTCATCTTTAGATTTTCATCCTCTAGCTTCCAACATTTTGCCTCATTTTCAGCATTTTCATCCTCCAGCTTCCGATAATTTGCGTCATTTTCAGCAGACAATGCACGCTCTCTTTCAACCTCTTCTTGTAACAATTTGACATTAAGGAGCAACTTTTTCATCTCCTCTTCAACATCCATAAGCCTTGACTCTGTCACTTCCATCCTCTCATGGGTAATCCTTGCTTCCTCTTCTGCAGCTTGCTTCGATTTTTGTGCTGCAGACAACATGGTGTCGAGTTCTACCAATCTCATCTCAACCTCATTGAGCTGACTCCATGATGTTTCAAGTTGCTTTTGACATTGATTTAGAGCCATCTCTAGCTTCTCCTTTTCTTCTTCCTTCTTCTCTAATTCCTCCTCCAGCTCTGCCGTTCTATTGATCATGGCTTCAAGCTCGGGTTTGAGAGGGACTTCATCAGATCTGTTTTGATCCAGAGTGGGCTCCACTCCATGGCTGCAGCTTCCACTTTCTGCGTCTGGTAAAGCTGCAAGCCTTTCCATTTCCAGAAAATCGTCCATTAAATCAAGTCCTCCTGAAGAAACCATGAGATTCTTTCCAAAAGATTTGTCTTTCTTAAAATGGTCGAGTTCAGTTATCAGAGCAGATGCCCACGACTCAGAGTGGCCCAGCTCACAATCATTTGGCTCCAAGCAACTCGCTTTCTGCATGTCATTCTCAACTGCTAGCAGTCTATCCCCTACATCTGATTGGCTATCGGTGAAGGACTCTACGCAAACCGATGATGCAGAGAAAGACTTAATATCATTCGTCGCAGTTGCTTTCCGAGACATGGCTCTGAGTCTGCGGCATTCAGCTTCAAGCCTAGCTACCTTCTTTATGCTCTCTAAATGCTGTTTGCTGGCTGTTTCTGCTGCTTGGGTGCTCAAATCACGCTCAATAATCCTAATTTCTAGCTCCTCAGACAGAGAAAGGACTTTGGCTTTGAGGGCCACATTCTCTTTTTCAGCAGCATCAAGCTTAGGGCCAAGATCAGAACTTATAACTGAAGAAGCTTCACTCTTGGCAGCTTGAAGCTGGGCATGGACATCGGAAAGCTTAGTCTCAAGCTCGGCCTTTGTTAATTCCCACTCACGAGTTTTCTTGACCACAGCTTCTTGGATCTTCTGCTCTTGCTCTTCCCTCACCTGTCTGAGCTGCCTCACACATTCCTTAAGCGCTCCATCAAGATGACCGATCCGATCTTCCAGCATTGAGTTCTTTTGTGTTGCAGCCTCCAGTTGTTTCTTCAACACCAAGACTTCACTTTCAGCGTTCTCCCATCCTACGATTGAATATCAGAAGGAAAAAACTTACAACGAAGTACGTAAGTGCAAAAATGCAAATCCGAATGCAATGTTAAAATAGATTTAACACAGGGACAGTTTCAGTAGATGTTATCCTCAAATCTGAAACCCCGTGTGAGTTCAGTTCACTCTTGCTCTGATTGAAAGCTTCCAATATCGTTACCCCAGACATGAGTGCTTAATTTCGGTGCAATTTGTGCAGTATTTCAGGTAACTTTCTCCCTCCTACATTCTCAGATATCTTGTTACAATCTCCATTCATTTGCTGCAGCTTTGGATATTAAATACAGACATCAAGAAACAAAATCATTATGCTGTGGTTAAAGATCATGCTACAGTACTATAAGAATACTTGGCAAATATCTTTTGGAGGAAAAAAAAAACCACAGCTCCTTGATCTTCAACCCTATGAATGTTGTTAAGTTCTCTCTAGCCAAATCACATCCAGACTCTGCTACAGACAAGTTCAGATGTCCCTCCTAGACAGAAACAAGAAAAACTGGCGGAAAACTTGCTTCTTTTTTAAGGTAGCATTAAAAATGTGAAGAAACCAAACTAATTTCTCTCTTATACAGATGCTTGGTGTTTCATTGTAAGAAACGTCAATTTTTGTTGCACTACCTGATACAGCTTCTTCTGCGACTTTAGCATGCTGCTTCACTAATTCTTCCTTGGCGCTAATATTCAGAAGCGCGGCAGATAATTTCTCTGATAGAGTCCTCACACCCTCACCTACTTCCTCATCCGCAACCGCAACCTTAGATGTGACTTCTTGAGATAGACTGCTATGTGTTGGATATGCCTTCAGAAACAAGCCAGGAACACCAATGCTCATCAATCACCATACTATGTAAAAGCTAAATCAATCTTGCGGAACATATCAGGAAATGATAGAGAAGTGCAGCAGGAGGGAAGGATTAGGAAGATTAAGTTTCCAAACAAAGTATAGCAAGTCATCTAATTATCGAGCATGATCTACATGGCAAATTTCTTGGAAAATGTCTCCAATATATATGACTACTTCGGTCAGTTTTTGGACTCCTTCTCAAGTATAATCACAATTATACTTAGGGGGATCAATTACACAAAAACAAAATTGTCTGAAGACTAATCTGCGAGCAGTAGCAGATAATTTTTTTATTGTGTTCAATGAAAATGAACAACACTGTGGCATCATTTTGGACCAAAATTAGAACTAATCATAATGAGAGCATGTTCACTAACCTGCAAAGGCAAGAACCAAATGATTCAGTTAAACAAGATAGACATTTTACGAACCTGTTCATCGGAAAATCGTCCGGAATGAGAGGACAACGAACCCGAGCTCTCTGTTTCTCCTGGACTCTTCTCCGACGACTTCCTTCGCCAGAGCCAATTCCGGCGGTCCATCGCGGGCTCTGCCGTGGCGGGCAGATTTTTAGACTCCGACAACCATGCGAGCAATTCTCATCACCCAAATCACTATCTGGGCAAAATCAGAACTTCAAGAACAATCCGAGTGAAACCCAGAAGAGGAAAGAGATCAAAAGCTTAAGCTGTTCCAACCGAAAAAATTTTGGGTTTTTTTTCCTGAGAATTCCAAGCTTTGCTTACAATGCACTCCCCCAACAACTCGAGCTTCGCGATCGACACATCCTTAAATCTAAAAAAATCGCCCAAAAAGCGGAACTTTTATTCTATACGTGAAAAGGACTGGAGAGAGTACACAGACTTTGTACGAAGCTGTTCAATTTTTGCAAGTAACGTGCTTAAATGCAGTCTTTACCCAGAATTACTTGAAGCACAATGCTCGAACAGCTCTTCTGATGGGCACCCAACACATTAGTCCCCCCTAAATCCACGCCATATCAAGAGGTCGGGAGAGAGAAACAGGGGACCACAGAAGAAATGTGAAAAGGGCCAATACCCAGTTTCCGAAAATATCTGCGGAACTTCAACAAAAAGAGAGGTTGGCAAAGACCCACTTCTTCATCACAAATGTCATGGACTCCAAATGGCAAAAAGGCCGACAAAAATTCAATCTTTGCACATGAAGGGACGGTGGTTGATTACTTCAGCTATTAAACTAAAATACTAAGTAAATATACCAGCTCTGACAGGGGAGCACGATGGAGATCAGCATCAAGACAATGATTGCTGTGATGGGAATCCCAATGCAGACATGTCTCTGGCCTCAGATCTGAGGAATGTCAGGGGAAGTGGCGAGAGAGAGAGAGAGGAATGAGAAGATGTAGGGAGGGGGTGTTATTGTTCTCCTGTTGATATTCTTGGACAGCAAAATCTCCTGGCTTTAGGAGAAATTATTAAAGAAGGGTCTGATGAATGACAAGACTTCTTTGATCGATGATTATAATAATCACTTGTCATCACCTTCAAAGTTGTTTGGCCATACCTTCGCCCCTTCTTTTCAAATGGCGGGCGCGTTATTCCCGCCCTTCCTCCTTAAGGTACTCCCCTGCCATTCCTAAGATGCCTTTGTGTTTTGTCGTTGACATCACAGTGCGTTGACGCGAAATTGATGGGGAGATAGGAAAATGGGGGGTTGATGAGTGAGAGCAACACCTTCCTCTTTGGATTTGACTCCTCAGAAATTTGATCTCGGTACGAGAGAAGACGGTGCCGTGAAATGAATCGATGTATTGGATGACAGTCATGATTGCCGGAAAACGACCCTTTTCAATTATATTGAAGAGAGAGACTGATAAAAGAGAACGGGTCTTTTCCGTATCGAAAGATTTCTAAAATAGTTGGTAAGTGTAGAAAAGTCATTTATAAAAAAGATACTGTCTACTTCATTTCTGGATGATTGGTTGTTAGCTTGCTAATACCTTTACGAAATTATTAACTTTTATGACAGTTTACGAATTATGGACTTTTCTCGTGTTTTTCTCGTATTTATTTGTTTTTTCCAACTAACTCTCGGGGCTTCGACAAAAAAAGAAGAAGAACAACTCTCAGGTTAACTAGCTTTCGGTGTAGGACAAACAGTTTGAATTAATTAATTTCGTCAGGAATTGTAACGAATATGTCATCTCTGGTAAGCTAGTCCTATCGAAACAAGAACTGCAGGCGCTTGTGTTTGTGCCATCATGGACAGGACGGCGTTCTCACGATGCGTCCCAAATGGGGAACCCTTTCACGATGACGGACCATCATCGAGTCCTTTTGGATTTTGGGAGTGCGACTTCTTCACATTTGGGTCTTGATGTTTAATGTCGATTTCACTTTTCCTTCATTTATTAATATCCTCAACTTTCAGGCTTTCTAAACGTAGGCTCTGCGAAAAATATTTTCTAGAAAGTCATTTTTCAGGAAAATGACAATATTTTCTGGTGTTCAACTAAAACATAAAAAAGATCTGGAAAATATTTTTCACTTTTCGGTGAGAAAAATCATTCAGTATACTACTCTTAATTTTTTTTATATTTTTGAAATTGATTTTTTTAATTATCTTTTTCCTTTTCTTTTACCTTCTTCTCCAACCGATCGCCGGCCACAGCGAAGGCGGCGACCAACCACAGGCAAGCTTGAGCATCCTCGCCCTCTAGCTATGCTCGAGCTCACCTGTGATTGGCGACCAGCCAGAGAAGAAGGTAAAAAAAAGAAAAAAAAAAAAGATAATAAAAATTGATTTTAAAAAAATAAAAAATATTTAAAATGAATGGTGAAAGAAGTAGGGAAGGGAAAATGATAAGAAGAGGAAAACATTTTCCTCACTTTCAAATGTGTTTTTTTTTTCCATTGAGGGAGTATGTTTTCCATGGATAGTTTATTTTCAATGAAACGAATGTTGGAAAATCAGGAAAACGTTTTCAAGGAAGTTATTTTTTGTGAAACGAATAGAGCTTGTGTACATATTTGTGCATGAAAGCATTAATTGAAAAAAAATACAGTATTGAGGCAACATTAGGGTTGTTGTGGAAGAGAAGCCTTTTTTCTTGTAACCTTCGTTTGGTAATGTTTTTGTTTTTCTATTATTTTGTTCTTTTGTTCCTAGAAATAAAAAAAAAATAGAAACCTCCGAAATTGAAAAGTGGCAAGTGAATAGATTTAGAATAAAAATAAGAAGTAAAAAAATCTCCACCACCTATGCCATCTCCACCACCACCACCCACGCCTCCTTTGCCATTGTTACCACCGCTGCCCGACTCACTACCTCCTCCGACACCCCAACCACCCACGGCTCCACCTCCACCATCTTCTCCAACACCATTAGACTTGTCAAATGGGTGGGTCGGGTTGGGTTTAGGTTGGGTCATAAATGATCCGACCCAAATTGACCCATTAACCCGTTTATGACCTATTTATGCGCAATGCAATTTTGTTGACCCATACCCGACCCAACCCATACCCAACCCATACCCGATTAGACCTATATTGCTAAAATACTTTCATATTTAATTAAATATAGGAAAATTCATACCCAAACTGAAATGAGAGTGCAGAATGAGTGAGTGCAAGATTGAGTGAGGGTGAGAGAAATGCATTGAGTTTAAATCAGTTGTAAACTCATTTATGACCCATTTGCGATCCATTCATGACCCATTTAACACTAATATAAGACTTTTATCCATTTATAACCATTTACTAAATATAACTAACCCATTTATGACCCATTTACTAATAAATGGGTTAAGAAATGGGTTTATGATCCATTTTGACAGGTCTAAACACCATCACCACCCACGCCTCCTCTATCATCTCCACCCCCACCTCCAATGTCTTCTTGAATGCCACCTTCTCCAACACCACCACCACCCACGCTTTCTTCATCGTCGCCGTCGCCTGACTCACCACCTCCTCTGACATCTTCGTCATCCACACCTTCTTCACCACCACCGCCACCTCTTCCTCTAACACCAACCACTTCCAACACCACCACCACTCGTGCTCTCCACCGCCATTGTCACTGCCCGAGTCACCACCTCCTCCAACGCCTCCATCACCAATGCCTCCTCCACTGCCACCTCCTCTAACTCCACCATCACCCACACCTCCTCCACCACCTCCACCTCCACCTCCACCTCAAACTCCTCCACCGCCTACGCCACCTCCACCAAAATCTCCTCCACCACTGTCATCGCCACTTCCCCAATCACCACATCCTCCTACACCTCCTACACCCACGCCACCTTCTCCAATGTCATTGCCACCCATGCTCCGCCATTGCCATCGCCTAAGTCCCCACCTCCTCCAACACCTCCTCCACCGCCACCTCCTTTAACGCCACCACCACCCACGCCTCCACCCCACTTCCAATGCCTCCTCCACCCATGCCACCTCCATTGCCACCTCCTCCAACGCCACCACCACCCATGCCTCCTTCGTCAGCGGCCACCATCTTCGCATTAGTCATCACTTCCCCCGACACCTCCTTCACCCATGTCTCCTGCACCACCCCCACCATTGCGCAAGTCACCACCTCCTCCGACACCTTTATCACCCACGCCTCCTCCACCACTGCCTCCTCCTGCATCACCATCACCCATTCCTCCTCCACCACCTACACCCCACCTCCAATGCCTCCTCCACCCACGCTACCTCCACCAAGGTCTCCTCCCCCACCGTTCCCGCCACTGCCCTAGTCACCACCTCCTCCTACACCTCTACCGCAACTCCTCCACTGACATTTTTATAATTAAATGAAAATTGGAATTAGAAATTTTTAAAGTCATATCAAACGAATTTATGCTCTTTTTCATTTTCAGGAATAGAAATTTTGTGCAGTTACAAAATGCATTTTTCTGCTCATAAACTAATCCAAAGAATAGAATTTAAAAACTATTTTTGAACAGAAACATTACCAAACGGAACAATAGTGTCTGCCTAAGATGGTGACACCATGCATGGATGGGCTAATTCAGTTGCTAATGCCATTGTTGTAGCTAGTGATTTAAGATATGATGTCTATGCTCCATAAGATTTTCAAGGGATAATTACCACAAAAGTCATAAACTAATTGCACTTATACTAATTCAGTCATAAAATATTCAATTGTGCCAATTTAGTCATAAAGCTTTTAATGATTTGCTAATTTAGTCTTTTCAATCAATTTTGGCCAGTAATCACTAACTTGGTGATATAGTCAGCACTGGTCATTCTACGTGACACGTTTGACACTGATGTAGAATTTTTTTAAAAAAAATTATTATTTCTTCTTTTTTTCTCTTTTTTTTTCCTACCCTTAGGTTGGCGAGGTCGCCGACTGATCCTCCTTGGCCATAAGCAAGGGCTAGCAACCCTTGCCTGGTCTAGGCGAAAGCATCACAACCCTCATCGGCCACTAGACAAGGGTCGTGGCCCTTACCTTTGGCTGGCGACGGCTCGGAGGCCCTTGTCCAAACCAGATGAGGGCATTGTGACCCTTGCCTGTGGCTAGAGAGGTCGTCGGCCCAAAGTTAGAAAAAAAAAAAGAAAGAAGAAAAAAATTAAATTCAAAAAAGTTTTAAAATTTTAAATAATTGTCTATGTCGGCGCAAACTATACCACATAGCATGGCTGGTGCCGCCTAAACAGTCACGTCAACGATTTTCGATCAAAATTGGATGGAAGGACTAAATTGATAAATTGTCAAAAGGTTATGAGTAAATTGACACAATTGAAAGGTTGACTAAATTGGCACATGTGTAATAGGTTTGGAAATTTTCTCGGTAATTTCCCAGGATTATCGAAATAGGGAAAAAAAAGATCTAACTTTGCTACATTTTCATGACAAGAGAGCCTGCCAAGTGGATAGATATGGGTCACGAAATACCTAACCGACATCACGAACTATATAACGCACGAGCCAAGATTCAGATAGGCGATCTTCACCACATGTCGCATTGCGTTCATATATCAACGGAGCACAAGATGTTGCTATTGATGCGAAAATCATACTTATCGTCCTATTGAAGAAGGCCTTGGTTGGTCCCCCCATGTTGTCTGTGGTTGCTAAATCAACATTAGCCTGGCCTAGGGTTTCGAGGTTTAAAAAGGTGACCTCGGGCTATCGTCTTTCTCCTATCTTGAAACCAAAGGGACAAAGGAATGTTTCTCTTGGCAAAATGAGAAAGATGTGGAATATAATTGATGGTTTCCGCGGGTGATTGCGACGTGTCGTTGGACGATATTTGTCGGCTTTAACTTTGGCAAGACTTCACATGAAATGGCAAAGCACACGGCACTTGCGGAGTTCCTCCCTTCATTATTAACTACAATGATACTCCAACCATATCATGTAGTAGTTGTTCTTTCTCTTATGTAAACAAGTAATGACAAAAAAACGTTCACGCAAAATTCCCTTTTCTTGCCCCATCAATTGAACTCGTTATTCATCTAATACGTCCAGGTTGCCCGATCCTTGTCCCGACGTAAGATTCCGCACCTATCACCGCATTATTGTTGTCCGATTCGTTCTCTTAGAATGGGTTAATTCTAAACAAAATCGAAGTTCAAACACGTTCATCAAGTGGAGTGCTGAGGTTGTTGGGTGTTTGGTCCTCAATCATCCTCTTGAACCGGAGGAAGGCAAAGCACTTTGTCCTAAGCCAAAAGGGAGAAGAGAGGACAATTGAAAAACTGTTTGTCTACATTCTGTCTCAAGCTTTCCTTCATCTTTTCCTCTTTAATATCTTGCGGCAAAAACTCAAAGACTTGTCCTTTGAATTCTTAAGGGGTATTGTGGCATAGGAGAGCAAGCAACAAGGCTTTGCAAATTATCAATGATTGGGACGTGCATGCACCACCAGACAGATCGCATCAGCCATCCTTCCAAAGGTGGCCCCGCCGACCATAGGAAAAGATCATTAGATGTGCTGAATTTAAGGAAAGCAACAAAGAAGACGTGACCCCTTGAATGCCTAATTTTGCGTTTGGGGGTCACCTCCAACATGTGAAATGAAATGAATTGTCCCTGTTCAACCCACGTTGAATCTTTGCATTGGTTCGAATAGATCGAGGCTATAGTCTCTTCGGGCAAGGCCCAACACGAGGCTTGGCATATTGCACTAGGGCCCGTTAGCATTTTTTATAGGATTATGTCTTGTCAAACTCATCATATCGAAATATAGAAGAAAGCAAATGCATCATTCATCGCAGTTGTGGTCACTCACATAAAGATCACGTTTTGCCCAAATTTTTTCTGAGATGGATGACGGTTTAATCACAAAATAATACGTCTCAAACGGCGTCCTTATGTACAGTCTTTAAGTTTCTATACAAGTTATGGTGGTTTGTATAGGAATTACAGTAAAATACATGAGCTACTACAACAAGGTTATGATTGAGGAACTGTCCCTCGAAGAACCATAGAAGTGCTAAGATAAAAACACCATATACATATATGGTCATTTCCCAAGCGAAGCACCCGTTGTTGTGGTCTAACCTTACTGAGATGTGTCCGTATTTCAAAAATAAATGAGATAGTGCTTCTTGAACCATAGACATGTTTTTTCCACTTGGCTTTTAAGGTACTGAGAAGGCACTTATTGCTCAACTAGATTCTTCAAAATAGCATGTAAAAACGTTTGCCATTTTTCAATAATCTGATAAGGATAGCACCATAACTTTCTTATATAGATATAAGAATGATTCTAGAGGCACTCGTCAAGTGTTTCTATGTGCAATTTGTTGTGAGAATCGGAGCAAGTCCTATATCGCGCCATTTTACAAAAATTACCCCTTGGCGACCGATGTACGTTCAATTGGATGGCCATTTGGTTTGAGTTCGATTGGCATTTCTAGAATATTTGTCGATACCTTCAATCTTGAATAATTCAAGATCAATGAGCACTTAGAAGATGAACAATATATCAATCTTCATGGGCTACTCGTGGAGTTTGTCCAAACTTGGTCAATCCATGGTTTGGATGAAACTTGCCCTTCTAGTGGCGATGATGTTTGCACTGATGGTTTCTGCTCTGCTGAATGTTTCCGGAGGGAACACAAATTGAACCATTTTGACCATTCCCTATATAAGAAACTCCCGTCTTTGTCAAACGCGAGGGGAAACTGGGAGGAGCATAGTTCAATAATTGCTGTACCATGTGTTAACCCGCGTGCTTTGCGCCTCTAGCCACCTGTTTTCCCCCATTTTTCCCGTACTTAAAATCAGAATATAAGTCAACTAATTTGCGGGTTAGTGATGTATTGCAGCACATCATGCATTCTGTAATACGAACAGTTCTCACTCTTTGTATCCGAACTTGACATAGAGAGATGTCAAAAAGCAATACCTACTTGCAACGGAGGCTCCGCAATGCTTATTGAAAATACCTTTTGTTTAGCTATAAAAGTCTCCATCATGATAAGAACTCAAGTAGAGAACTTGCAGACGGCTAGAGGAAATGAGGAACACCAGTGTGGTCATCTAGAGTTTCTTTTTTACTACGCTATAGCTCCGTTTGTTATGTGGAAAATGAATGAGTTGGTAATCATTTTCCTAAAAATGATCGCTTGTATCGCTTGCAAGAATGAATCGACCGAATATATTTTCATCATTCACAAAAATATTTAGACATAAATTGTTGTCGATAATACAATTTTTTTCAATTGACTAGTTATTTCCAGTGATACGAACATTCATTTTTAGGAAGATGAGTTTCAAATTATTCATTTTTTGAGAAATAAAGGGAACCGGGGCAATATAGATGAGCGAAACTTGAATCTGAATAATATACCAAACCTCATACCCAGTTAATTTTTCAGCCTTTTTTCGATCAAACCCTTAGCATATTCTCTTTCTCTCTCTTTCTTTCTTTCTTCAGAATTTGCACCCTGGCCTCTAATCTCTTTCTTATTCCCTACCAAGAAACCCCAGCCACAACAACTTTTCCGCTTGTAGATGAGCAAAACTCAAGGGGTGTAGTGATCTTGATCTATAGACTTACGTTAGAGTTTTGATATGTTATGCATAAAAAGTTATCATAACGTGACTTCAACGTGGTGTACATTCAATCGAGTAGGGCGTGGATGGATTTAAACAAGAGCTCGACTAGAGTTTGACTTTGAGCCGGTTCACACGAATTTTGGGATTTTTAAGTTCGATTTCGTGGTGGGATTAACCGCTACAAACCGTCTCTAACCAGAGAAAGGATTTTTTGAGCATTACCTTATCTCTACGGATAAAAAGTGAAACTTTGTGTTACTACAAATGACACATTCTTCCAATTCTTAGTTTGACCAAAAAAGCTAGAGAAGAAAAGGAAACAAAAAGGAAAAGGAAAAGGAAAAGGAAAACCAAAGTAGGGGAGATGAAAGTTACAAAAGGGAGAGAAACCATTTGTTGCTTGTAATGGAAGAAAATATGTGAAAGAGAAAAATAACCGTCATTGCCAATTTTTATGCGAATAACCATCATTACCAATTTTTATGTGAATTGCAAATAACTCCAAAAATAAAAAAAGGGGTTAATACTTCGAAAACCCTCAAATTGATAAACATGTAATAGATTTACCAAAAATTAATTTTTTGACCACTAAAAACTCCAAATCGGTATACATGTGACAAATTTAACCAAAACTAATTTTTTGCACATGTATGACAAATTTATTCTTCGTTAGTTTCTGTGATATACTCGCGATAAACGGCGAGTACAATTCCAAACTGATACTCTCGTTCACAGTTACGTGTTGTCCAACTCAAAATTTAAGGAAAACTAACAAATGATTAATTTATCAAAAGTATACCGGTTTGAGATTTTTTCGTAATATTAACCAAAATAGAACGAGAGAATTTCTAAAAGGATCGGAGAAATCGAACATTATAGACACCCAAAACATATTTATCTGATCATTGTCCAGAGTGCAGCGAATTAGAAGATACCAATGCTTTCAAATTCTGATATTTATATTAAAAAATATCTTTTAAATGGAGAAAAAGAAAAATCATGGGATATTGTCGATTTTTTTTTATGATCCCTAGTCGAAGCGTAAGGAGGACGCACCAACCACGTAAATTTGCCACCACCTTTTATTTATTTATTTAATTTTATCCTCTTTTTTTTTGGGTCAAATTATTTATGGCCAAAAAAGGTGAATTGCCACCACCCACTCCCCATTCAATGTAAGCCCCAAAACCAGCAAATGGACGTCACCATAATCCACTGAAAATATTTTCCCGGCCGAAAAAATCAAAAAACAAGAGAAGGAGGAATTAAGCAAATACAATAAATGGCATTCGAGTCACAGAAATAGATTCATTAAAAAAAAATGGGAACAATAATAATAGAAAAAGACAAAAAGGAAATCCCCAAATTTCGAGGCTGCATTTAACTGTCATTTGAATTGAACTCCCTCATTTCCCACCTCGGAATCAATCAAATAGAAGGAGGAGGAAGAGAGGAAGGGAGGAAGAAGACGACGCAGGAGCAGAGGAGCCGGCGCCGGAGGAGGAGCACGAGGAGGAGGAGGAGGAGGAGGAGAAGAAGACGACGCTTTTGTCAGCGTCTTCCTCGCGGCTGTCATCTCTCTCTCTCTCTCTCTCGCTCGCTTTCGATTCCTCCGGCTCGATCGATCGTGAAGAGCCGGTTCCTAAAACCCTAGGCCTTTTCTTCTTCTTTCGATTTTGGTGGGGTTGGGTGGGTGGGGGTGGTGGGATTTCGAGAGGATGAGCGGGCAAGTGGCGGCTTCTTCCGGCCCGCGGAGGACGAGCCTGCAGCAGAAGCGGGGCCCCTTGGCTTCGGCTCCCAAGAAGTCGCTTCCAACGGAGAACGGCAATGGCGCGGTGGCCAACAACGGCAACGCCTCCAAGCCCTCTTCGCCTCCTGGCCAATCGTGAGTTTTCTCGCCCGCCCGCTTCTCTCGGGAGAGACAAAAAGAAACGCGATTTTCTGGCTTATTTAGAAGAAAACAAGAAATGAGCTTTTTTTTTTTCGAGTGTTGGGCCTTGCTGTATCGATGGGGTTTGTCAATTATAGCGTGTCCTTGTTGTGTCGTCGTGTGAGCTTGAGCATTATCGAGACATCTTACACGATGATTGGCTCGATTCGGCAGTAGCTGAGATACTTGAGAGTCGAAATGTGCCTGATTGTTTCTGTGTTCTTGATTAAATTGCTTCAGTTCCGTTGGGGGAGAGAGGACCGTGAAGAAGCTGAGGTTGTCTAAAGCCCTCACGATTCCGGAGGGAACTACCGTTTCCGATGCGTGTCGGCGCATGGCTGCTCGCCGGGTTGACGCTGTTCTGTTGACTGATACCAATGCTTTGCTCTCTGGGATTGTTACTGACAAGGTTCGAACGTTGTGATGGAAATTTTCAATGCTTTCTTAAAGCTTGCGCAGAGTTTTTGTCTTGATTAGAAAAGTATGTAATTTATGCATCTGTCGGTCAGGATATTGCCACAAGAGTCATTGCAGAGGGGTTGCGACCAGAGCAAACTATAGTATCCAAGATAATGACGAGGAATCCCATATTTGTTACTTCTGATACTTTGGCTATCGAAGCTCTTCAGAAAATGGTCCAAGGTAGGTCTTTTGAACTCTTAAGTCTTAAGTGTGGTTTTTATTTGTCATAATCAATACTCTACTGATTTTGGTGCTTACCAAGAAGAAGAATGTTCCCAGGAGATGGTGAACTAACTGGTCCTCTGAATTTGAATCTTTTGTGCTTTTATCCGTGGTGATTTTTATTTAACAGTTAACTATTGACACTGCCTGATCAAGGTTTAATGATGAGAGGGATGTTATGAACTGTAACACAATGATAGAAAGGGAAAATGGTGACCTTTGATAAAGTTACCGGGAAACTTGTTAAAAATCTTAACTCTGCTTCTGCACTATGTGTTATTGTACATTGTAGTATGCACATGCGTAATTTATTCTTAAGGCTATTCGTGGAATTGGAACTTGTAGAGCTTCTTCATTTTGATATGTCTCGGTTTTATCATTTCATATTTTCCTATGCATGTCCTGCTGAAAAATTCAGGTTGACATAACTCATGTTGGAGATCTATGTTATCTATTTTGTCAAAAAAAAGAAGAAAGGAATTCATGGAACATAGTTTACCCTTTCGCTATTTACTTATTTTGAAGTACTTTTTTCCATTCCAATGAACAGGTAAATTTAGGCACCTTCCAGTTGTGGAAAATGGTGAAGTCATTGCATTGTTAGATATCACAAAATGCCTCTACGATGCTATCTCTAGGATGGAAAAGGCTGCTGAGCAAGGGAGTGCTATTGCTGCTGCTGTAGAAGGAGTCGAACGCCAGTGGGGAAGCAACTTTTCTGGTTGGCTGATTTTTTCCTACTAAACGAGAATATACCTTCCTGGCTGACTAGAATGTATTTTGACGTAGTCATTGGTGCCTTCATTAGTAGAAAATTTTACATTGCCAGATTAGGAGAGGGGAAAGAGGGGAGGCAGGGGGGGTGTCGTAAGAGTTAGTCGGTGAGAAAGATTTTTTTAAACAATTATTTTGCACATGCTCTGTTCTTTTTTGCTCTATTTATTTATTCCCATTAGGATGCTCCTGCTAGGGTGACCTGATAAATGTTTGAGAACTACTTCAATAGATAAAATAAAATTTGGTGTTAAGAGTCCTTAATATATTTTCTTAATATGGCTACATTTTATTTTATTTATTTTTTCATATTTCTAGCATGGGGTAAGCCTGAATTTTGATCCTTCCTTTTTATTTGCTGATAAATCTGTAACTCTTATTTTGTTCTATGGATTTATCTCAGCTCCATATGCATTTATTGAAACACTGAGAGAGCGGATGTTCAAGCCATCCTTGTCAACTATCATCAGCGAGAACATAAAGTACCCCTGAATTGTGAATTTTTGATCTTTTATGCGTGCCATCTTAATGGGCTTTAGTTAAGTGGTTTTCTGGTACTAAGCGCATATATCATCTATTTTCAGGGTTGCCATTGTGTCACCATCAGATCCAATCTATGTTGCTGCTAAGAAGATGCGGGAGTTTCGGGTCAATTCAGTAATCATTATGACAGGAAGCAAGATACAGGGGATACTCACGTATTGTTCTTTCCTTGTCTCTGTCTCCGCCTATTATCCTACTATTGGGATAGCTCCCGTTCTCACCATATGATGAAGTCTATTGCTTACGGCTGCTTTTTGCTTCAAATGCAGTTCAAAAGATATTCTTATGCGCGTGGCTCAAAATCTTTCTCCTGAGTTGACTCTGGTTGAAAAGGTTAGTTTTCTGTTCGAGTCTGCACTCATGCTAATCTTGTTTTCCGAGTTAAGTTCGGATGAGTTTGGCATCTATTTGAAAAGTAAGTTTCGGCTGTCATTGTTTTTTGAAAGCAAGTTTCTGTTATCATTGTGGTTTCTGAATCAATTGTAGCAGTGTACAGCAGTAAATTAAGTGGAGTCTGAATTGTTTATCAGCTTTCTTAAGGTCTCAGCAAAATGTTGATTGTTGTTGTCTGAGGCTTAGCTACCATATATGAGCGCTGAGATTTTTCTATAAAATTCAAGGACACCTACCTACTCTTTTTCTGTGGGCCACCAGATAGGGATGTTATTGGGCAGGTTTTTAGTCTGTTGATGATCACTTTGTTGCTGTTTGTGCAATATTGAGATCATCATTGTTGATGTGCTGCTCATGGTTCTCCCTGCAAACTGAGTCAAGTTTTATTTTGGTGGCTCTTGCTCTTGTGTGGGCTTTTACCTCAGTAAAATGATGCATCTTTTCCCCGATGGTTTGGAGTGTTTTGATGGTTTTGTAGGTTGTGAAGACTTAGTCTCAGATTGCAATTTCCTTTGCATCTCGTGTCTGTTACAAACTTGAGACTTTAAGTGATATCGGTACCTCAAAAAAGTGCCAAATTGTTATAATTAATGAACAAGCTGCCTTTTACGTTTAATTATTTTAGGTGACATAGGATATTGTTGGTCTAGTACATGGAATCAATCTGATAATTTTTATGGTCTGTCTTTCTTTCCCCCCTCCCCTTTTTTACTATTAAATATGCTGGACTCGAGCTTATTTTCTTTTTGTTTGGTGGCTCTTATGAATTTGGTGGTACTTCCTTTTTGCCAAATTCTACAGGTAATGACGGCAAATCCTGAATGTGTGACGCTAGAGACAACAATTCTCGATGCATTGCATATTATGCATGACGGAAAGTTCTTGCACCTTCCTGTCCTTGACAAAGGTGGGTAAAATTTGTCATGTTTTCCAATGCAATTTGCACGAATAGTGAGTTAAATCTTTATTGCAGAGGGGTGTATTGCCACTTGTGTGGATGTGCTTCAGATAACTCATGCGGCAATATCCATGGTAAGTCTATTTTCTGAAGTAACAGGTGCGTGTTAGAGAGTATTTTAAATATTAAAGCCAACTTGATATGATTATCATTTAATTTGACCGTGGTGCAACTCAAAGCAAATTTTGCTATTGTAGTGCCATAATGTTCAAACTTCATTAGCTCGCCATTGAGTCATATTGACCCTTGCCACCAGATTTAGGATTGAGATACTAGTCTATGTGCTAGTGGCCAGGGTTGTCCATGTTTTAGTATCTCCAATTTGGGAAAGATTTATCTGCCACAAAAAAGTTTCAAGCCGAAAGGGAATGAAAGTGATATAGTTAAACCTTCAAACTAGATCAATTATGTCGGCTTGTTTTGGTTTCGCTTTTGGTTCAAATTGCTTAGTCAACACCAAGATGTTCTTATGCATTCAATCTGAAAGAAAGAAAAATATCACGAGTTCCATATCATTCCTTACCCATAAAAATTACCGTGGTTATTGGTTTAATAAAAATCACTTTTTTTTTAATGTAAATCATTGATTATTTACTTGCTTTAAATCTGTAAGTGGACCTGAATATGAAAATTCTATAAATAGGTTTGCTTGGTTATTGTAGTTAATTAAGGAGAAAGTTAAACCAAAAGTAAAATCAGGTTAGCTGGTCAGAATGAGCCCTAAAAGCTTGAAACATGCGGCATTCCCATTGCTCCGGTTTAATGTTTCCAGCAGAGATAAATTTTATTTTTTATGTTCCAATGATCTGTTGAGCGAGCAGGTTGTTTTTTTTTAGGAAAATACACTATATGTTGAATCATAGTTATTATTTATTTAAACCTGTAGGTCATATGGCAGTATAAGTAAATGACTCTAAGGAGTTGGATCTTTTCCCATCTATTTGACAATATTATATGATTTTGCAAGGTTGAGAACAGCTCCGGAGCTGTTAATGATATGGCAAACACCATGATGCAAAAATTCTGGGACTCAGCCCTTGCTTTGGAGCCGCCAGATGACTATGACACCCACAGGTATCACTTCATATGTAAGAATGAGGTCTACGTGGAATGAGTACATACAATGTAATGCATATACCAAAATTAGTTCAAATTCTGATTTCTGTGAAATGTTATAGTGACATGTCAGCGGCGCTGCCCTCAGAAGGACCAGAGAGCACCAAGTCTGCATATCCTTCCCTTGGTCTGGGAAATTCATTTGCATTCAAATTTGAGGACCTTAAAGGTCGTGTGCACAGGTTAAATTGCGGTGAGTATTGCTAGGAACAACATTTTACGGTACGAATAGAACTTAAGACTCGAGCATCTCCCTTTTCAGGGCCAAATAACCTGGTTCGCTGAGGAACAACTTATATTCTATCTACTAAGACATCATCTGAACAGTTCTCTATGCATGATTTAACTTTCTATGAGGGCATCATCTTTAGGATGGTAAAATACATTGAAGGATCTATTTTCTCACTTCTTAATACAGGACAACAGATTGATATTCATGGGGTTTGATTTAATTGTTGGGGTAAAAATATCATAGGGTCACAATTGTGATGTACTTGATTTTTGGAGGGTTTGTTGAATTAATGATTGTGTTGGTTTGGCTGTGATAGAACTGCTTAATTCAAAGCCTGCAATTTCTAGTTTTAGCAGCACCAAATGAAGTCTTTCATCTTGTCATTAGGTACTGAGAACTTAGACGAGCTTCTATCTTTGGTGTTGCAAAGAATTGGAGTTGGTAATGATTAGCGACCTCAGCTGTTGGTGAGTTCAAATTGATGTAGTTCACTCTGTGCATCTTATACGGCTTTTGTCAGTCCAATGTGGTTACTAATTCCAATTAATCCATTTGGCATGTTTCATTTGTCAATGGTAGTATGAAGATGACGAAGGTGATAAAGTTCTATTGGCCACTGATGCTGATCTTGTTGGTGCTGTCAGCCATGCAAGATCATCTGGACAGAAGGTATCTTGTTTTCTTTCTCACTGAGGCGGGCTGTGCTTTTAAGCATATCAATTGGAAAATGATGGAACGGGATGGATTCACCAGATTTAGTTATTGGTTAGAGAAAATCTTTTTACCCTCTTTGGGACAGAATTTCCTCTGTTGTCATTGTGATCATTGAGATACTGATTAGTTATAATTCTTTCTTAAATTTGCCATTCTTCTTAGAGAAAGATTATATTGTTCCGATCATTATTTATCTGATTTGAACTGTGAAAGGATTTTGTTGGGATGGTGTTTAGTCAATGTAAGGACTATAGATGTGTGACTCAGGGAACTTGACAAGGATTAAAAAGGAAAGACTGAAACTTTATGTCTGTTATCCTATGCCAAGTTGCAACTCTTAATATCTTCGTTGATCATTTATTACTTTTGCTATCAAATGCGGATTTGTACCAGCCTCCACTCTGAAGTGTATATGGCTGAGTGAATAGTGATCAGTTTATACTGCTACCTATCACCTTTTTGCATATTCTAATCAGTTTTGTTAATTTTGATGCCCTACCGTCTGTCTTGGTCCTAGGTTGTGAGGTTGCATCTGGATTTTTCGGAAACCAGCCAGGAGCTAAGATCGCCCCTTGCGACAGATATGACGACGCTGAAAAAGAGCAAGGGGATGTTGGTGGGTTCTGGAATTCTGGCAGGTGCAGTCGTCTTGACAAGCATTGGCGTTTTGGTCTACTTAAAGCGTACGAAACTGTGAAATTTTCCCGTCGGGAGTTACTTTTGTCTTCCTTCGGGGTTCAGGGTGGATCAGTGAAGCCCGAGCCAAGATGGTTTTTGACCAATAAAACCAAGATGGTTCACTCCATTATCAAGTAATTAATTGCTGGATAGATGATGACGGATCCTATAGGGGTGGGTGATGAAGAATGACTTTGGTGGGTTGGCTTCAGTTTATTTTGTTCCTCGTGTAAATTACTGAAATCGAGAAAGCTTACTTCTGGCACTTGAAGAGAAAAATCATATTGACAAGGCCAGAGCTGTTATGATCTCCATTGCAGGGACTATTACTTTCTTTTCTTCATCCTTTTTTTCTCTGACATTTGAATATGAGTAATGTTGAAGACAATGAATAGGTAATCAGATAGGTCTCTCTAGTCTAGAAGACACTCGTCTTTCAAGATGGAAATTTTTTGGCCTCTTTTTGTGAAATGCAAGGTGAATTATGAGATGTAGGTGATTGTTTTCAGCCAATAAGATATATGCATGATTTTTTCGGCCCGATATGTGCTCGGAAATTGGTCTATAAAACTAGTAGACGGACTGATGTTGTGGAACTCTTTGGATAATTGAATTTAACTTGTGTAAATGTATATGTTTAATCTGTTGCATCACTAACTACAAGTTGATGTATTCAAGATGAGGCCATGTCTATTCTACCGTAGATCCCTAGCCAAATTTGAAATTATGGAGCCACATTTTGTTGTATAGCCATAGTTTCCTTAAATTTCTGTAACAGTTGCTTCCTTGCAAAAGAATTACCGATGTTCATCTAAATTGAAAGTTACTTTAGAGCATATAGAGAGTCGGGTCAATTTTCTTTACTACAAAGTAAGTTTTTTCCCATAACAATTTAGTAATTTTGTGAGAAAATGACATAAATATTCCTTATACTTTGATCCAATGATCATTGTCATCTTAGACTTTTAATTAATTCAATGTGGTTCTTGAACTATTTCTAAATTTTCAATCTAGTCTAGGAACATTTCATAACAAAGGCAAATCAATCTTTCAATACTATTTACAAGTTTTCATAATTATTACTATTGCCCAGTTTTTAGAATATTTTTTCATTTCAAATTCATTTTCTAAATCAATAAAAGATAGGATTAATACCACGAAAAACCCTAAACTGGTACACATGTGACAATTTTACCCCGAATTATTTTTTTGACCACAAAAACCCCAAACCGATACACTGTGACAAATTTACCTCGAACTATTTCTTTGACCACCAAAACCCCACACCGGGGTACACTTGTGACAATTTTACCCCAGAACTAATTTTTTTACCATTAAAAATCCCAAACTGGTATATTTTGTAATAAATTTACCCTCTGTTAGTGTCCGTTAAATTATATTAATATCACAAAAATCACAAATTGATAAACTTGTGACAAATAGAGAGGTAAAACCCAAAATCGGTACACATGTTAATTACCACGTGTCATTAAACTTAGCAATTTGATAGTAAAATTTAACAGAAACTAATGTAGGGTAAATTTGTCACAGGTGTACCAATTTGGTGTTTTTGGTGGCCAAAAAATTAGTTTGGGGTAAAATTGTCACAGGTATACCAGTGTGGAGTTTTTGATGGTCAAAAAAATAGTTCGGGGTAAAATTGTCACGGGTGTACCAGTTTAGGATTTTTTGGGGTCAAAAAAATAGTTTGGGGTAAATTTGTCACGATTGTACCAGTTTGAAGTTTTTCGTGGTATTAACCCTAAAAGATATGCTATCTTTTATTAAGTTTTTAATCTTTATATATATATTTATATTACTATAGTTCCATTAAAGTATAGTTTAACGCATGATCTTCGTAATAACAAAAATATAACCTCACTTAGAGTTAAATTGGATACATATATATTTTTGTTTCATCAAAATATTTAATAACGATGTTAAAATATTTATGGATTTCTCGTACTTATAATATATTACTCTAAGGATAAGTGCAGAGAGATTTATTGAACACAGTACAACAATGACACCTTAAGAACTGTTTTGTTTTCTACTCTTCCGACGGGCAGAGAAGGCGTGAAGCCAAACCGTCCATGGGCTTTCACTTTTATTTTATGGAGACTGTAAGCTAAATTATACTTAAATGGATCCATGTTATATTTATAAAGATAAAAAAGATAAAAAAAAGTAATAAAAAGATAGCCATATTTTCAAGGGTTAATACCATCAAAAACTCCGAATGGTACACATATGATAAATTTACCATAAACTATTTTTTGAATACAAATAACTTCAAATTAGTACACTTGCGACAAATTTACCTTCCGTTAGTTTTGATTTAATTTTACTATTAAATTGCTAAGTTGGATGATACGTGACAGTTGGCGGGTGTACCGGTTTGGAGTTACCGGTTTGTGATTTTTCGTGGTATTAATCCAATTTAACGGAAACTAATGGAGAGTAAATTTGTCACAAATATACCATTTTGGGGTTTTTGATAGTCAAAAAATTAGTTTGGGTAAATTTGTCACGGGTGTACCGGTTTATAATTTTTGGTGTTAAAAGAATCAGTGTGGGGTAAATTTGTTATAGATATACCAGTTTGGGATTTTTCCGTTAAATTGGATTAATACCACAAAACTAGTATATCTGTGACAAATGGAGGACAAAACCATAAACTGGTATACCCTTCAAGTGTCATGTGTCATCCAACTCATCGAATTTTACAAAAAAATTTAACGAAAACTAATGGAGGGTAAATTTATTTCAGGTATACCAGTTTGGGGTTTTTGATGGTTAAAAAATTAGTTTGTGATAAATTTATTTCAGGTGTACCAATTTAGAATTTTTGGTGATCAAAAAATTAGTTTGGGTTAAATTTATCACAGGTGTACTAGTTTGGGATGTTTTGTGATATTAACCCTTTAGAAAATGAATTGGAATGAAAAGATATTCTAAAATTCTTGCAATAGTGTAACTATGAAAGCTTTTGACTTTTTTTTTTATGGAAAGTTGAGGGGCTAAATTGAACAAAGTGAAAGTTTAAAGACTAGATTGAACATTTATCAATAGTTTAAGGATTATATTGAACGAATTAAAATTTTAAGAATGATATTACATATGGGGACAAAGTAAATGAATTATTTGTGTCATTTTCCTAATTATATCATATCTTTGGTTACATTTTGTCGTAAATGTAATTTTAGAAATTTGAAGTTAGTATTATTTTACTCGAGGTTGGTAGTTTTTCATTTAAAAGAGCAATTTTCATTATATTGCAGGTGTGTGTACATATATTACTTTATTTAGTCATTTTTCTATTTAAAAATATGTTTTCTCTGATCAATGACTCTTAATATTATTATGTATTTTAACAACTTTTCAAGATTGGAAGTAAATTTACAATTACTTCGACTTAATAATTTCTAGAGGTAATCGGTAACTTCCCAATTGAAACGCTTTAGAAGAATTTTTTTTTTGGCAAATTGCAATATGTAGGATTTTATAAGCAAATGTATTATGACAATGATTCATAAACCACAAAAATCCCCCGTTTGGAGTTTTGGCTTGTTCGCGAAAAGTCACCACCACCAGAAAGCCCATGCAGCGGATCGTACTATGGTTGAGATCGCCGTAACCAAGCAGATTTTACCACCCTTTGACCGTTGAAATTAAAACCATTTGGAGAAGAAACGAAGAAACGAAGCAACGAAGCGACGAAGCGATCAATGAACAGCGAGCGAAGCGAGAGCAACGCACAGAGGAAGAAGAGAAACTTTGAGAAACTGGGTCTTTTTCGTTGGGTAAGCGATCTCGGAACTTTGGTTTCTTCTTCTTCTTCTTGGTTTTGAACGTTGCAGATATGGCGATTCCGGAGCATTTGCATGCTTTTTACTGATGTTCATGTTCATGTTCATGTCGTTACTTCCAGAGACCATTAATGAACTTCATGTCCTCAAATGTTTAGTTTTGTTCATCGAAATTAGATGATGATTGCACTACTATCTTGAAGACAAAAAAGAATGAGTACTTCATTAATTAATGGAGACAAGGATATGGAGGAAATCGATCCTTTTGGGTTTTGGTACATTGACACAGGCAGTTTCTTATTTGATTTGGCCAGGCAATGATGGGCTCTGCTGTTATTAGTGATGGTGAAAATTAGTAGCTTACACATTCTCCATAGGAAGCCATTTGTTGATCTCCTTGTTATTGTGGGCAGGCAGATTTTAGTTTCGGAAATAATTTATGGAAATTCAACCGGCGTTGCGATCATTGGGTGTCTCTCAATGAATGTGTTCTAGATGGCAAGTGGTGTGTTGTTTCTATGAACCTACGTATTCCATCTTTGCGTCCATTAGATAACATGTCCACGGATGCATGTCTCGATTTAGATACGAGGAATAAAAGAAATGGTTCTGATTAGCCTCTACCGTTCTCTGACCTCACGTCTACCACTAAAGTATGATTTATCTAGAGTTCCATCTTTTATGTTTGGTTTGCATGGAGAACAATGTCGTGATGAAGATCATGTTACCTGATTTGTTCTGCACACAAGTTTTATCCTACCATGTTCTTTTGCTTCGTCGAGTATTGGTTTGGGAGTTTGCTCTTTAATTGGACACTTTCATACTAACCGTACATAACGGTTGATAGGAGTCTTGGCTATAAATATGGAATTTGAAGATCTGAAGTCCGATCTATATGCCTTGAGAAAGTTATACGAGCTTCTCCAACGAAGTACAGATGGGCCGCTCAGCGGAGATGCTATATATGTAAGCTACTCATTATATATCATGCAGAATTTTTGCTACTCTCTTCAAAGAAAGAGGATGCTCCTGGGAAGCCTCTTGACTTATTACATCAGTTTTTGCAGTTCAAACTTTGTGGGACTACGATTTTTTCCAATAAGCAATATTCGAGAGATCTTCGGCTTGTCTTGTCTAAGAAAAGATACGTTTTACTCGATCAGTATTGTCGATCTCTTATTGACAGTTAAAAAAAAAGATAGAATAGTTTCTCCCTTTTGGAGATAATTTTTGCCTTCGTTTCCTTTTTCTATAGTTTCCCCATCTTCAAATATCATTCTCAATTATGAGGAGAAGGATAAATCTGATGATAATTTAGTATTAGGGACCTGCAACACAACATTTCCAAGCCGGCAGTCCTTGCGTCTGCAAGTTCAAGACACGGAAAGCTTGATGCTTGCACTTACCAACCAGTGATTTCATATTTGTAATACTTTGCATGCTTTACAGTTGGATCAGAGAGAACAAATGCTATTGAAAGATCTTCTGGATTACGCTACAGAAGAAATTTTTAGGATCTTCAGACAGGTTGGTCAAATAATTATTTTCTCTATCTTTTTCTTTCCTTATGTAGTTTGTTTAAGTGGACTGGTAAGATTAGATGTTTATAGCCAGTGAATAGAATTAACAATTCATCATGTGAAAAGTTCAAAGTTTCAAGCGTAGCTTCAACTTAGGATTTGACTTTCAGTTAGATCTTGTACCAATATTTTCCGTCAAGTCTTACCATGTGATTTGCTTGTGCACAGATTGTATCAGCTCAGTCCAATACCCGTGAAAATTCCAGTTCCCCTCAGCCGTCGCATTTTACATCTACATCAGAGTCTCTTGTTCTACCTAATCGTACACGGACATCATCTGGTGTCATCAACGTCTTGAGAGATCCTATTTTACATGACACTACCCGAAGGAATGATGAGTGCATGCCTGCTAAGCACACTCCTAACAAATTGGTTCCTGAGCCATCAAAATTGAGCATCTTGTTGAGCAATCAGGGAAGCCAGAGGAAGCAGTGCCGGGCTTGTCAAAGAAACATTATGAAGCAACAACTATCCGGTAAAGAGCCAGAGGTATCGGCCCACAGCATAGCGCGAATGGTCGATGGTCAAGAAAGAATTGATTTTCGAGGTGCCAAGGGGAAAGCAAGAAGCAGTTTCAAGGACTATGGAGATGGGTCTTTTACAAGTAAACAAGAGCCACAAAGCCACAAAAGAGTCCTCGACCTTGAAGAAATAGCAAGGATTGCTGCTCCTGTAACCATCTCTACAAATCCTGTGTCTTTTGAACATAGAAAACCTAGAGGAGGCAGGTACAGAAACAAATTAACTCGTGAGATTGTCAAGCAATCTGATGGAGCCAGTGGTTTCACAAAAGACTTAACTGATGCCGTCAAACAAATTGAAGCCCGCATCTATGTTCTGCAGCTTTATTCTCAAAACGAGGAGTTGATCACGAAAGTAACATCACACAGTGGAACTGGTAATGCAGTTGGTGCAATTCGTCCTATGACAGAGCCAAACGTGCAGAAATTTACAGGACATATGCTGGACCATGGTGCATATGTGACAAATGGGTTGCCGCTTCAGGAGTGGAGTCAGAATGCACATAGCCAAGAGAACTTAAGCCAGGCACGCCAGTTACCAAGTGAGAAACGCAAGCATGGAGCCTCAAATTTTACCAGTCGTCAGACGGGAGTTTTGCTGCAGGACGCTGGTCAGAATCAGAGTTGGAACTTGACTGCAGAAAGTTGTAAGGACTTACAGAGCCAAACAAGCTTGCGCAATGAATTTCATGGGAAAAAATCCAGGAAGTATGACAATTTGAAACAGGAAGAGACTCTGGTCCCGCCACAAAATGTGAAGGCTATGGTGGAGAAACTGGAGACTATGAGCCAATCACTTAATCATAACAATCACGTGATTAATGTGAAAAATAATATGGTTCACGGTTTAATGGTTCCGCCAAGTTTTGCTAATGTGCCGAAGAAGCCTCCATTGCCTGTTAGTCAGAAGCAAATGGCTAGAGAAAACTCAGCGGTGAAGTTGGCAAAATCGAGACTAGTCATCCCTCCTAAGTCATTGGGCTCCATTGCGTCCATCAGTTCTAGCAACAAGCTCAGAAGCAAAAGCCACATGCCTCTTAATGTTAATCTCAAACCAACACTTATGGACCAGTTCTCCAGTAAAAAAGAGGCGCCTACGCATAGACAAGCGCAAATGATGCCAAAGAAGACTCGTGTAAGAACAAGGAATAAGATGGTCTCTCCTCAGCGAGAATCAGATCATTGCAGTTCGAGCTCTAGAAGCTCATACATCAGCAGGACCAGCGATGAAACTAGCACAAGTTGCAGCAACAGTGAGGCCTATGCAGATACTGACTTCTCTACTGGCTCCGAAAGGACATCAGAAGAATGCAGCTCTTCGTACTCTGTCCCAACCCGCAATGGTAAGGTGGATCCTTCATATACAGTGGACCGCTGGAGGGGGTCCATATCTAGCCGTCCAACTAATCACAAGAAGGGAGTTGGTCGGCTGAGAAGGATGAAGAACAAATTGGGCCTCATATTCCACCACCATCACTACCACCATCACCACCACCGTCAAGGATCTTCGGATGACCGGGATAACAAATTGCAAAGACGCCCCACGACTTCCATGTGGAAGCAAATGCGGGACATGTTCCATGGGAGTAATGACAGAGATGCAAATAAGGCGACTAAGTCGGGTAAACACCATGTTGGTCGTTTTCATGCTCTCGTAGAAGGGTTTCTGAGGCATCTACAACACACTAAGAATTCACAGGCATCGAGAGGTAACGGTATAAGAGTCCACAAGAAGAAGAAATCCCGTTGGTGGCCAAAGTTGAGACATCATGGAGGGATGAAGCTGGCGAATAGAGGACGAGTGAAGCTAAAGCTGCCTGGTAAAAGGTCACGGATGAAAGCACTTAAAATGCATTAACCACTAATCACAATCAACAAATTGTGCCTTCTACAAAACTTCATGTAAATTGATAAGCTCTCATTTTCGTTACTTTTTCTAAATTTATTTAATTTTATCAGATGCATGGAATTTGTTGTAAAATTAGACCTCATGCATGAAATTATCCTCAAATGTCTAAGATCAATCTTCTTATTAAAACGTAGGCTCTCATTCACAAGGTGGGTAAGGGTGTTCGGAAATACTTCTGATCTTCTTGTAATAAAGTAAGATGTGAATTTTATAAATGTTGCCACAGGCACAACCTTTATTTACCAAATTTTGCATATTATAGGCAATAAAAGCTTTGACTATTATTATAAGGACTAAAAGAAAGTCCCTTACAGTCGCCTAAGTAGAGCAAGTAATTTGGCTGCAATGGCTCTTCATCAAATGGAAGAATTAAGATGATTCTATTACTAAAATGGAAAAATAAGGGTAAATAATTTATGATAAAGCGTTCATCGAGATTCTTCAAACACCCAACTAATCTCCAATATATGCTAATCCATATTCTACCCCTTTTCGCATATCATAGGCAATAAAAGATTCAACTCCTATTGTGAGATCTAAAAGAAAATCCCACATTCATAATAATCTAATTAGAGCAAGTAAATCGGCTCCAACGGGTCTCCTTGATATGAAAGGATTACATTGATTAAAACAGGCAAAATAACATTGAATAGCTTATGATAAGGTATTCATCAAGATTCTTCGGACATCCAACTAATTTCTAATATATGATTATCCATATGTATAGTGTATCCTCGGAAACGTTAAATTTGATGGAACTTACCAGTTCTAATGATGCACGTGAATCAATGGTGCAGGCACCCAATTACCAGCAATGACACCTCCGCGCATTCATCTGTAATTACCATGGCATACAAATTCATGCTCTTGAAGGTGGCCCAAAACGCACGCGCGTTGATTCCAATTGAAGTCCTAGGCATGAAAGGGACATATGCTTATATTTAGAGCAAATGTTTTTTTTTTGGTAAGTTATATTTAGAGCAAATGTTGATTCATACGAACTATGATTTTCTTGGTACCCTCCACATCTCTATTAATCTTCATTCGCATTATTTTGTAATATCTTAAACTTTTGAAGCAAATAATTCAAGCTGGCTCTCAAAATGCATTTATTTAGAATCAACAAGTTGTACCTTTAATGAATTGTCCGTGTAATTCTATAAGGTCTGAATTGTAAGAATTTCCTAATGTGGGCTTCATTAATTGAAATTAACTGAATTAGTTTGGTCTAATAAAGGTAAGATATGTGGATTTTTAATAAGTCTAATATGGGGCTGGCTGGTGTGGGCGAGTATGGCCCGTCCGTAATGAGAGGGGCCCGTGATCAAGACTTATAAATAACGCCAAGTCCCTCCCTAACTTTTGATGATGCATAATTTAACGGATGGATCTAGAGAGAACTTTCTTCTCGTGAGTGGCAATCTCATTAGGCCAATGTTTTAACAAATGGTATAGGGGAGAAGAT
Organism: Syzygium grande; assembly: GCA_024733475.1. Lineage (NCBI taxonomy): Eukaryota > Viridiplantae > Streptophyta > Magnoliopsida > Myrtales > Myrtaceae > Syzygium > Syzygium grande. Next base: position 481,321 of record JAMXDD010000005.1, on the reverse strand, counting down.
CTTGAGTTCGTGTTCGGAAACCGTCGCAAATTCTACGTCAAGTTCGATGGATTCCAAACCAGGTACGCGAATCGACAATTTCTCCATTATCGTGTTTCGGTTTCTGTTTATGGTGATCCTTGGTGTACCATTTTCGTGACCAACATGAATATGTTCGCTTGTAATTGCTCAATTTTATCATATGCGCTGCTTGTTAGAAACTTAGATATGGTGCATTGAAATATCATGGAATGTGCATATAAAATTTACGCGCTTTTGTAACTTGATCTAAGCTCTCCGATGGGATAGAATCCTACACGAAAGAATGAGACATATCGATCGGCTCTTGAAGTAAAACTCACACTCAAATAATAAAAATAAAACACATATGCACAGTGCACACAGAGGACATATCTGGAGAAGAAGGCACCCGAAAACGATTGTTTTATTCATTATTGTGGATATCATGAGCTACTTGAGTCATACACTCGGGGCAGTATAGCAGTTGCTTCCCCATCATCCTACCATAGGAATACTCTTGACAACACCGCCATTGTCGACATGAATGACCACCCGGTTGCAGCAAATGTCCCCGAAGGGAGCGTCTCCTGGACTTTTTATCACGCCCGTCACCACCGGATTCTCCTTCTCGATCGTCGCCTTCGCTGTCTGCCCGTCCACTCCCCTCAGCTCTGGCCACGTGAACTTTGGCGTCGCTGCAAATCCCACATGTATAATGTCAGACGAAACCACTATGTGTGTTGTGGGCATGCCTTACCATCCACGATCGAATCCCAAATCATATGTGCGCAAAGAGTTCGAAAGGGTCGACAGGGACATACCTGGAAGACAGCACGGTACCTCATCGACGCATCCAGGGTTCCAACAAGGCGGGTAAGGATGTTTTTCTGAAGTCGACATGCTAACAGAGTAGATACAAGAACTATGTTATATCACAGCCACACCGCCCGTCTATATATATAATATCCATTTCGACGTGCATATATGTTTATTAGCTGTATCACCATTATTGAGATATACACAAGAAAACCCCTTAATATCGAAATCAAGCAAGAAAAATCCGAGTTTTATTGACTTTCCTTATTACAGGAAACTAATGATGATTCTTTTCTTATAATGAATTTTAAATGATTTGTAGCTTAGGGTACAGCTATTTCCACCTAGTATATGACAATCCACTCTTTTGTTTTCTTCCCTTTTTTGCTAGATAGACGAAATCGGCCTTAATGGTTTTCCTTAACTTAGTTCTTGCCATTTATGGTTTTTCGTCTAATTTAAACTTATTATCCAGTCTTTTCCTAAGTAATACTGATGCTGACATATGATAGTAATACAACAAGACACGATATGCCAACAGTCATTTCTCAAAAAAAAATTTCAATACGTTGGGACACATTGTATATTAATTGTATATTTATATAAGATAAATTATCAATTTTATGGTTATTTCAATCAAATTAATTTGATTCAAGTCCACAAATAAATAAATAATAAAAAAGAGCCTAGAATGAATTTACATTTTGGCTCATAATTTAATGAAAATGTTTAAAATTGACCCTTGAGTGTCGGAATGGCATGTTGGGATGCTGGACTCACGTGTCGCTGGAGTGTCTGGAGTGTTGACCATGTGTTGGATATCTAACACCTGTTGACCACGTGTCAAAGAGTGTTGGACACGTGTTGGTATCCAACACCGACACATAGGCCCCTAGAGAGTGTTTGTGCTTCCTAGGTCTTTTCTTCATCTTTGCTTATAATGATTTATCCATTCTCGTCTCTCATATCTCGAAGCTCACCATCCTGGTGAAATTTTTATTCTTAATTTTATTAGTATAGAGAATATCAAGTATCTTTATTTATTTTGTCAGAGAATTTGTGTTTTTTCCTTATTATTGGAGAAATACTTTTGCATAGAATTTGTAATTAAGACGTGATAGAGGTATCTAGAAATGCATTGTGAGGTGTTCGGATATTTTCACGTAAACATTACGTGAATGATATTAACTTTTGCCAATTTGGAATTAATGAAATTTCACAAGCATTTAAAAAAAAAATTCTTATCTTATGCAAAGCTTTGATTTACTTAGATTTCATCTTCACATTGGGAATGTAATTGTGATTTTGTTGTGAAAAATCCTCAAAAAAGATTTTTTTTTGTCTCATTTGATCATCCCATTAGATATACATAAAAATCCTTATTAAAATGTAGGCTCTCTTTCACAAGGTGAGTAAGGGAGTTCGAACATGCTTATGATTTTCCTAATAATAAAGTAAGACGTAAATAATGTAAATATTGTCACAGGCACAGCCCTTAGCTTTTTCCACTTCCACTATGACTAAGACACCTCCTATCACAACGTTTTGACTAAATTAACATTTATGGATCTCACCTTTTAGAAGTTGCTTTTCTTCTCTCTTTTCTTATTGTGCCACTTTCCTTCTTTTCATTTATGTTTCTCTGTTTTCTCTCTTTCTAAAACACCCCTCTCGTGCAAATAATAGACAAGTTTTTGACACCCCAACATCCATCACCGGCACAAAAAAAAACCTGATTGTCACTGACACAAGCAACTCACGAAGTTGAAGCCCAAATTTGAAGAAATCTCCTCCTCACCCAACTAGTCCTCTTCCACCTACATTTCTCCAACTCAAAGCTTATAAGTGTAAGTAAAGAACTCATTTATATCTCTTCTCTTTTCATCCCCATTCCCTCCCTTTCGCTCTCTGTGTTGTTCATTGTCCATTTCGCATCAAACTCTTCGATTAATCGATCACGAAGACAAGAAAAACCCCATTAAAGATTCTAATCCAGGAGCTGAAGCCCTCACCCAAATCCTCATCAAGTTCATCAATAATGTCTGCTTCTCTGTCTTCATCTTATTGGTCCTAATCGTCACAGTCATTGCCAATTGCTACCACCTACTAGCCTCCAGATCCATGGCTCAAATCTGCTCTTGCTCTCACTAAGTTGTTTATGCAAACCGAAAATGCCACGTTCAAGAGCGACAATCCTATCCTCAAGACCAATGAGCATTTGCCCATCCTCACCCCCGCGGTCTCTCCTACTTCCGCGCCGATCTTGGTCATCGAGCCACCATCACCAGCGATTGAGAGGGCTAGAAAGGCGATTGCAAACTCAACCCTCAAGTATGGGTCCTTACGTGATAAGGCGGTCCTCAAAGTCTAAGCCAGTTAATTGTTCTGATCCTCGTGTTTTGATCACCATTAAGAAGTTCAATGCGAGAGCACTTAGGTCTATTGTGTTACTTGGTATCAAACTTCGGTCAAAGATTTAAAAGCCGATGAGTGCAAGGCCTAGATGAAGTGACAAAGTAGACCAAAAAGGGAGTCTTCTTTTATTTTTGAAATATACTAACCTTGATCAGAATTAAGAGGGAACAAAGAGAAGTTAAAAAGGAAGGAAAATGGGACCCACGAGAAAAGACAGAGAAGAAAACAAACTAGACACCACCAACCAAACAAAAAAAAGATGCTTAGAAAAAGTGAGACCTATAAAAGTTAATATTATCAAAACAACGTAACATGCAGTGTTTTAGTTATGGTGGGAGTGGAAAAAGCATGACCATTCCAATATTATAGACAGTAAATGCTTCCACTATTATTATGATAACTAAAAGAAAATACCTCATAGTGGTCTAAGTAGAGCAAGTAATTTGGCTACTGTCCTTAAAATGGGAGGATTAAGATGAATCCATTATGGAAAAGGAAAAATAAAGTTGAATAATTTACAATAAAGCGTTCATCAAGATTATTCAAACACTCAACTAATCTCTAGTATATGCTAATCCATATTATACTACTTTTTGCATATTGTAGGCAATAAATGCTTCAACTATGTCGCAACTTTACCTCAGGGTGCCTCACATAAGGTTCAAGTAATGGATTACAAAGCCTAAACTTAGTTCGGGTTTTCTCAAATCCATACCAATTCTCGATTTAATGTTCAAGTGCATAAACATGCATATTATTTTTATCTAAGAGTTGCCACTAATCAATATCATGGTGGATTGATTAGAAATGCAAGCAAAATAGTGGGAAAATTACTTCACTTCTACGAATCAGAGATTGTAGATGCGGGGACTTGGTTATATTATATTATTTTAATGCCTACCTTTTCTCTTTTATTTCAAAAATATATTTTGCAAGCAGTTTGAATTGATCATATTAACTCGTCCATGCTGGTGCATAAACAGCAAGGATAACACTCAATAAGCAAAAGCATTAAATTGCGATGAAGAAATAACTTACTACTAAATTCAAAATTATTGATTTTTTTTTTAGTTTTTCACTCAAAACTATCTAAACTTGGCTTTAAATTATGACTATGGAAATCTAGCTAATTCTAAACTACCTATGATCTTTTATCTAACTATGAAATTATAATTAACTTTTTTTAAGTTTTTCTTTTAATAAAAACTATTAAAGAAAAGATGTAGTGAGGCATGCAAATATAATCCTTTAAGTATTTTCGAAATTAGAAATTCTGTCAAATTGAGAACTTTAAACATAGCAAAGATCACTCAACATATCCAACAAAATTCAAACCAAAGATTACAATATCTTAGAAAAAGAATCCGTCATCTCGAACCTCAAATTAATGGATATCACAATCTTGAAAGTGAGCATCTACTCGACTCGAAGATAAAATCAAACATAACTAAAAAAAATGACCTATGGTCTCACGGGTCAAATTAGTAAATAGATTTGATTTCATATGCAATAAATTCCTAATAGGATAATGCCAAGGTAATACATTAGTATCAATAAACCTATTTTAGGGAACATAATATTGAAATCAAACCGGTTTAGAGTCGTTACCTAATATGGATGTCGGGTTCTTGCCTAAACACAGAGGGAGAGGGAGATGTAGCAGGATTGATCTGTCACCGGAATTTGAGGATGGACGGCGATGAGAACCACAAAGGCAGCAGCTTTGTGAATGGTGATGAACGACACGACCGGTAGATGGACTCGCGGATTGCTCTTTGGTTCAAATAAATACAATTAAAATGATAGTTATTGCATGAATCGATACTAGAAATGAGCGGTTCCATGTTCCATACAGGTTCCACCTGGAACCTAACAACTATAATAGGTTCATCATATTTTGAAACATGGAACCTACCCTATCACAAGTTCTAAGGTTTACCCAGGTTCCACCCGTATTATTAATTGAACAATTATAGTAAATCATCACCTTTAATGAAACCTGCAATGAGCCTATCCATTTGCTGTTACGATTTACTGATTACAACTTATATTTAAACATACGAAGAATATAAAATATTAATAGGTTATAACATGAAAACTCATACTAGTGGTTCATGATTAGACATTCATCATCTAATGCCATGAAACACCGCAGGATCATACGAAGACATAGAACAAGAAAAAACATAAAAAAACTTGTTTAGATTTCAAGTTTCCACCTACCTAAAACCTAAAGCCTACTTGTCAAAACAGATTCTCCAATTTTTTAAATCTGGAACCTACTCTACATATCTTGAAATCTGGAACTTGCAAGTTCCCATCGGTAAGGTTCTTAGATTCCAGGTTTTACCCTAAAATCATGCTTAACCCTACCTCTTCGTGCACACGCCTTTTATCCTCAACTCCCCTGCAATCTTTTATTGCTCATTTAATGTAAGTGAATATGATATTGCTTTGAATTCTGGGAAACGCCCAAGGGTAGTCAAATTTATCACTAAAAAATACCCTACCGCAGATACGCTCGCAATATCTGGCTCCAATCCATTTGCGAAGTGCCCTGTCCTCTAGAAGAGAATACAACCAAATATATCTAATTCCCTTCCCTAATGTTCTTCTATTTGGCCGAAAATATATGTACAAGATATTGCTTTGTGGCCGAAGATCTTCGCTTGCAAAACATGTCAATTTTGGTCATGGGCTTGACTAAATTGATTCTACTTCATGGGCCAAAACAAAGTAATTAAGCTCAAAACTTCACCTGCACTAGTCCTATTATTAGGCTCAGAATGTTCGATTTATCTAATCAAATCCATTTGCCGCCGGTTCAATTAATATGCAAGTGTATGGGCTTAACTATTAATGCCAGTGTGCCTTATATTTATATGGAATTTAACTACTACTTTTATAAGGGCTGGAATCGATCTCTAATTTTTCTATGCAATAAATACCTAAACGGGTCGCCGAAATTTAGATGTCAACAAACTACTATTGTGAGATCTAAAAGAAAATCCCTCAGTAATAATAATCTAATTAGAGCAAGTAAATTGGCTTTAACGACTCTCCTTAATTCGAGAGCATTACGTTGATTAAAAAAGGCAAAATAATGTTGAATAACTTATGATAAGGCGTTCATCAAGATTCTTTAGACAACCAACTTATATCTAACATATGATTATCCATATGAATCATGTATCCTTGGAATCGTTAAATTTGATGGGATCCACTAGTTCTAATGATGCACCTGGTTCAATGTGCGTGCACCCACTTATCAGCAATGACACCGCCGCGTGCACAAGCTATAATTACCATGGCAAATAGGTTCAGTTCTTGCAATTACCTCAAAAACTAAAATAGAATTAGGATTAGTCTTTACTATATAGGTAGTTTTGGATGTAGAGAAGAGACCTCGAAAATTTGGTTAAACCTGCTCCATTTATTAGAGTGAGGATGAGTGAAGATCTTCGGATTAATTCGGAGCTGGTTTCTCAAAATACCTTTTCTCATCTTTTGCATGGTCTAAAGTTCCATGCAAGCGGGCATAAGCTGGTATTTTTGCAACGCAAACCACAACATTAGTTCTATCAATTTCGATAATTCAGACACACGATTTCGAGGACCTTTTTCTATTTCTAGCTGTGAGAAGCGGCTAAGTCCCAGTAATTCGTTTAACTAGTTAGACATTACTAATTACGTTTATTTTGAAAAGAAATCCGCGGAAGACACCAAAATGACCATATTTGATCTTCCTAGCCAATTGAATAAAAGTGGAGGGATGTTGTTTCTACTTTGTAGTATCTCTTCTAAGAAAATTTGATGTCATGTCCCCCATTCTTTTATCGGTAATGGGTTTTGACAAGATATTATAGTCGTGCAGCCAAAGAAAAAAGGGAAATGGAATAGAATCCTTATATGATGATGAACTTGGTACCATAGCCGGTAAAGCTTGGTCGACGATTACCATAGCCGGTAAAGCTTGGTCGACGATCCGTGTAGGTAACTAGTCCTTTGGTAACATCAGCTCCCTCTATTTTTTGCGATTACATTTATGCTCCATTTGTTTCGTAGAAACGGAAATGGCTATTTTTTTTTATGATGGACCCAAACTCGAAGACCCACCCGGTTCTCTCCTATATCGTGGCCCATCTCCCCTCTATCGGCCCTTGCTTCACCCCTCCCGCCCCTACCGATCCCTTCTCTTCCATTGACATCTAGCAGCCTCCTCTGCCGCTGCCGCCGCAGCTCAACCCCTCCTCCTCGTCGCTATGTCCGCCCCAGGTCACCGAGCAGATGTCCCACCTCACCCAACCCAAGCTCTTGGCCTCCATGGCCAACGCTGTCATTGATGTCGCCCGGACCCGATTCGTGCTCCAGACCCTCGGCAACCGCCCCGACCACGACGCTGTTGACAATGCCCAGTCGAAGCTGGTTGATGTTGAGTCCGCCTTGTCGTAGAAGCTCGAGGAGATTGTGCTTTCCCTAAGGTCGTCCGACATCGATCGGCTCGAGTGGCGAGCGCACCTAGTGGAGAAGGAGAGGGAGCTCCGCGAGGCGGCAAAGAGGGAGATGAGCAAGAAGGCAAAGAGGAGGAAAGGGGAGGCGTGTGGCAACAGAAAATGAGCTAGGGCTAAGGCTACGAGTGAGATAAGATGAGAGTGTGAGATACGACGAGAGTGAATGGAAGCGGACATCATTTTCCCCTATTTTAGAAGACCTCTTTTCCGTTGATGGAAAACGTTGTCCTTGACGGTTTGTTTTCTTTGTGCCAAACTCTGGAAAATCCCAAGAACATTTTCCTGAAAGTTGTTTTTTTGCAAAAAAAACTGAGCCTTGCTCATAAGTTAATTCATGAATAAGTGACAGAAGTAAGGTAAATAGCAAGTAGACCAAATTCATGGTCTTGTAGAAAAGTTTATGAGGTTTCTACTGTGACATCCTTGGATTAACTCACTGAGATATTATCTGCTCTGGTCTATCTCATAACGAGCTTCACAGTTTTGTCCTTTGACGAACATATGAGCACTTTTCCAAGAGGTCACCCATCCAGGGAGTGCTCTAACCTAAACACACTTAATTTTGAAATTCCAAAGCTAATCATTGTCGTTACGTCAAAAGACGCCTTCGTGAATTAATTCCAATTTTCACATATATATTTTAGAATTGCTCTCCTCCTATTCAATGCACAATTCGGTTCATTCCTACCCCTTTCGCCATCCTAGAAGCCTTCCACAATCCACTCCTTGTCCAGACTCTCTAACCTCGACGACCACTCTCTACCCTCGTAGGATTGGGTCGATACACTAGTCATGGAAGGGACAAGCTTATATCTAGAGTATATGTTAAATTGTTGATTCATACAAACTATGATCTTCTTGGTACCGTTCACATGTGTATTAATCTTCACTCCCATTATTATCTAATATCTTGAACTTTTAAAGAAAATAATCTAAGCTGGCTCTCAAAATGCATGTAATCTCTAATTAGAGTTAAGAAGTGGTACCTTTAATAAATTGTTCGTATAATTCTTTAAGGTTTGGTATATGTTCACTCGTTAATTGCCTAATTTGATCAGATGCGATGTTTTGGAAACTTAGACCTGATGTATAGAATTATCATGGAACATGCATGCAAAATTTAGGTGCTTTAGTAACATGATATAAGGTCTATGACGGAACAGGATTCTACATGTAAGATCGACACATATTGATCGACTCATGAAGTAAAACTCACTCTCAAATAATAACAAAAGAAAACAATATGCACAGTGCACACATATAGGACATATCTTGAGAAGAAGGCACACGAAACGATTTTTTTATTCTTTATTCTCTATATCAGATAGCTTCATGAGCTGTTTGAGCTATACAATCGGGGCAGTATAGCAGTTTCTTCCCCTCACGCAACATAAGGAATGCCCTGGACAACGCCGTCTTTGTCGACCTCAATCACTTCACGGTTGCAACAAATGTCCACAAAGGGAGGGTCTCCTGGATGCATTATCACGCCCGTCACCGGTGGATTCTCCTTCTCGGTTATTGCCTTTGCTTTGTGCCCTTCTAATCCCCTCACCTCTGGAAACGAGTATCTTGGCGTCCCTCCAAATCCCAGAAGTATAATGTCAACGAACCACTATTGGGCATGCCTTATCATCCATGATTGATTGAATACCAAATCAAATATGTACAGAGAGTTCAAAAGGGTCAATAGGGAGTCACATGTAACACAGCACGGTTCATCTGTGATGCATCCAGGGTTCCAACAAAGTGGGTAAGGGTGTTTTTCTAGAGTCGACATGCTAACAAAGTAGATGGAAGTTTGGCTAGGTGGATTAGTTCATTTGGGCCTTTAATTTGGTAAAATTTCACGCGTCCCGACAACGGCATTATAGCGGAGGTGGACTACCAAGAGCTGATTAGGTTGGTCGTCTTCAAATCCGACTTGACAGTTTTTGGGGATAATTTAATCTTACTACTCTTGAAGAATATACATAAAGGTTGTGATATTTACGAATATATGGAGATCTAGATCTAAATGGAGAAGGTACGACCCGACAATGTATCCTTTTTTATTTTCACCTCAGTCAATTTTTACCTTGTATTATGTGGGTTCAATCGTCTTTTGTAATGTAATGTCCATCTTAAATACGAAACCAATTAATGTTTATGTTACTTCCCAATAATCGGACGATCCGACGCTGCTTATCATCATATTTTTATCCTGTTCTGAAATTCACGTGTCAGTAAGGTAACGTTGCGGGATGTTATGAAAGCAATCACGAATAAATATGGGATATAGAACAGACGATGTTTAGCATGAATGCTAAGGCAAAATCATAGACTTAGCTAATTGAAAATCTGTCAAGTAATTAAAAGCATTCTGTTAGATTGATCTTAAGAATTCCACCTCTCCCATTCTTAATGACGGGTCTCGCAAAATCATAGTGAAAAGTGCCAAAAAAGTCCTAAATCTTTTGCATTGGTGCCAATTTAATCCTTAACTTTTTTTTGGTGCCAATTCAGTTCTAAACCTTTTGCTTTGTTGCCAATTTAGTCATAAACTTTTTTTTTGTGCCAATTGAGTCATAAACTTTTTGCATTGATGCTAATTCAATCCTAAACCTTTTGTCTTTGTGCCAATTCAATTCTTCCGGTTAATTTTGATTGGATTTTGCTAACGTGGACACCGACTGGCTAGTCACCGGCGCTGACGTGGATAACTTTCATAATATTTTCAATCGGTTGGTGGGAGGGAAGAGAAAAAAAATTAAAATATTATTAAAATTATCCACGCCATCCGTTGGTGGACTAGGGTCCCGGCCGGTGTCCATGTCAACAAAATCCGGCCAAAATTGACCCGAAAGACTGAATTGGCACAAAGACGAAAGATTTTGAACTGAATTGGCACAAATGCAAAGGGTTTAGGACTAAATTAGCATCAATGCAAAAGGTTTAAAACATTTTTGGCACTTTTCCCCATAATCATATCTCTAAAGGATGCAAATGCTTCCACCAAAAATTAAAAGTATTCTCTAAATGAAAATTAGGGTTTACACCGCTTGTGAAAGAAAACTTTACACAAGTAGTTTCATCAGCCCTTTATTTGAGTAATGGTGAGAAAGCGGATGGTTATAATCTTCAAATCAGGGGTAAATGACACTGCTTATGTAATTAATTTTTTATACGTTAGTGTATATTAGGATTAGCTCTTCTCCAAATTGACCAAGGAACGGAAAAGAGAGAGAACTTTCTTTTATTGGTTTCTTCCTATATTTACATATGAGTACCGCACAAAGAGACCATATGAATAGAAAAATCACACACGACATATTTATTCCACCCCAAATGGTTATTTATTTATTATAGTCTATCCAAATAGCATGATGAGCTATTCTAGTACAGCATTTCCTTGCCCTCATCCAAGCATCAGCACTCCAAGGGTATTGCCCTAGTCGTCGACCCAGATCAGTACACGGTTACAGCAAGTGTCGAGAATGTAGGAGGTTCCTGGCGCCATTATCACGCCGGTCACCTGCGGATTCTCCTTCTCGATTATCGCCTTCGCTTTCTTCCCATCTTCTCCATCAACTCTGGCCACCTGGATTTATACGGCGTCTCTGCAAATCCCAAAAGCATAATGTCAATGAACCATTGTGGGATGCCTTACAGTCAATGCTTGAATCCCAAATCATTAGAAATTTGCTCATATTATGAAGAAAGGGAACCGCAAAATTAAGTTAGGCTTTAACCCTACTACAAGAATTCAAAAGGGACAACGGGGGCGTACGTGAAGCACAGCATACTGGCTCGGTGCATCCGCCGGTGTACAATGGGGGGTAAGGATGTTTTGGTTCGTTCGACATGCTAACAAAGTAGATATAAGATATGTATTATATCACAGCCCCACCCCCTTATATATAATACCCATTTTGACGATGTTTATTAGCTATATTAATTGTTGAGATATCCAGAAGCAAATCCCTCAATATCTAAATTAAGCAAGAAATCTATGAGTTATAATTACTCCTTATTATAGTAGAACTACGATGACCCTATTCTCAAAAAAGAAAAGAGTTAATACTATGAAAAACTCCAAACTGGTATACATATGACAAATTTACTCAAAATTAATTTTTTGATCTCAAAAAATCCCAAACCGGTGCACTTGTGACAATTTTATCCTAAACTAATTTTTTGAGTATCAAAAACCCCAAACTAATATATTGGTGATCAATTTACCCTCTGTTAAATTGGATTAATACCACAAAAAATCACAAACTGGTACACCTATGATGAATGGAGGGTACAACCCCATACTGGTGTATCCGTCACCTGTTATGTATCATCCAACTTAAAAATTTGATGGTAAAATTTAATGAAAACTAACGGAGGGTAAAATTGTTATAAGTGTACCAATTTGGGGTTTTTTGTGGTTAAAAAATTAGTTTGGAGTAAATTTATTATATATGTACCACTTTGGGGATTTTGACGGTAAAAAAATTAGTTTACCCGTGCTATTAACTCAAAAGAAAAATAAAGGAAATGTAGTAGGGTGGAGTTATTTGAACCTCATATATGACTATCCACTTCTTTTTGTTTTTTTGCTAGATAAACGAAATCGGCCTTAATGGTTTTACTTAGTTTCTTGCCTTTTATGGTTTTTCGTCTAATTTAACCTTATTTATTTAGAAAATAAAAGCTAGTCTTTTCTTCATCATGGCTTATAACGATTTATTTTTTCTCATCCCTCCTATCTGAAAGTTCACTCTCCTGGTAATTTCTTTATTTCAAATTTTATTAGTATAAAAATATATTAAGTCTCTTGAATTACTATATCAAAGAATTTGTGTTTTTTTCCTTACTATTGGAAAAATACTTCTGCATAGAACTTGTAAGATGTCATAGAAGTATCTAGAAATGCACTGTGAGGCATCTAGAAATTTTCTAAGAATTACATGAATGATATTAAGTTTTGTCAGTTCAAAATGAAAGAAATTTCAATGGAATTCAAAAAAATTCTTATCCTATGTGAAGCTTTGATTTACTTAGATTTCATCTTCACATTGGGAATGTAATTGTGGTTTTGTTGTGAAAAATCCTCGAAGAGGAAATTTTTTTTTGTTTCAATTGATTATCCCATTACATATATATATATATATATATATATATGTATGTATGTATTAGGTAACTAAACTGACAAGAAAGAGTTTGATGGTGATACGTACAACATAAATAAAAAGTTCCTAAACATGTGACTGTGTAGAAAAGATTTTAATGTTAAAATTTTTCTAAGTTCAACTTGGAAATTAAGACATCAGTTTGCTCAACACCATAGAAGAGGGAAAATTGTTCAAAAAGTCATGAACCTATTGCATTTTTATCAATTCAATCTTAAACATTTCAATTTGGCTAATTGAATTATAAACCTTTTTATTTCTTACCAACTGAATTTATTCAGCTAATTTTGGCCGGAAATCGCTGATATGGATACCAATAGGCCTATGTGGCACTAATATGGACAATTTTAACATTATTTTAATATTTTTTGAATATTTTATTTTTATTTTATATTGTTTTTCCTTTTTCTCCTGTTCTTTTTGTTCCTCTCCTTCTTCCTCCTTTAGCCGATTGTTAGGCATCGGTAACTGGCCAAAGGGGAGGGTCGGTGAGGTCGACCTCGTCGGCCTTGGGAGAGCTTTGCCCCTTCCAGTCACTGGCGAAGTCGAGTCTTGCCCTCATGTGCAACGGTGAGGCAGACCCTGGCCGTTGCTTGCAAGGGCAAGCCTCGCTTGGCTGGGCGAGCCTCGACCTCACCGTCGTAAGGTGAGGCTCGATCTCACCAGATTGGGCAAGGCTTGCCCTCAACAGTGGTTGGCGGGGCAAGGCTTGCCCTCTCTAGTGGCGGTGGGGCAAGGTTGAGCCTTGCCATGGCTAGGCAAGGTCCACCTTGCTATCCCTCTCCCCTCTAGCCGGTTGCTAACACTTGGCGACCAGCGGGAAGAGAAAGAAGGGGAGGAAAAGAAAAGAATAAAAAATAAAAAATTGAAAAATTGAAAAATATTATTAAAATTGTCCACGTCAACTCCACATAGACCGGCCGATGTCCACGTCAGTACTTTCTAGCAAAAATTGATTGGATGGACTCAATTGGTAATAAGTGAAAAAGGTTTAGGACTCATACGAAACTAAGATTATTTCCCAATCCCCTCATCCTCCCCCTGTGCAAATAAATTGCGGACTAATCATCGTGTCTTTGTAGCAGCTCAAGAATGGGGGCTTTGGAGATGTTGCTAACCTTCATTTTCGTGAAAGGGGGGAAGATTATGGACAAGGTGGTCGGAGCAAAGAAAGACGATCTTCAGCAGACCATCGCCAAGCACGTGGCTGCTGCATTGGCTTAATCAAGCAAGTTCACAATTTGTCTTTGAAGGAGGCTTTGGAACAAGCTGAAATCCACAGTAATATACTATAAGACTAGATGTTATGTTAATACTCTTATGTCCACAGAATGGAGTTATTTTCGTGGAACTTTACAATCATGATGAATAAATTTTGAGAAATGGATGGTAATTTTTGAAAACCTATTAGTGATATCAACATGAATCCAATGTGTCCATCAATTTGAATATGCAATCTCGATATTGTGATAGTACGATTTGATTAACAATTATGGTACTCCGAGCTCTATCCATTTTGTATTCGTTTCTGAGCAACTTCTATGCAAATTCAGTGCAGCTTTTCTGCAGCTTCCATGCAGATTTTGTGCAGCTTCCGTGCAACAATAAGTGTTTGAGCCTTATCATACTAAACATGCAAGGCCATAGCTAGAGATCATTCCCGACATTGCATGATAATCTCCGTAGTCCTTCCCATTCTGAAAACTTCCCGACCTTTTGATCTTGGGTGGCTGAATTGTAATTCCGATCGCAAGCAAGGCCATTTCCAACACCCTGGCGACCACCTTCTCTCATTGTTTAAAGAGGATGACACACCGAAACCGCAAGATGCAAGGCAAGCGTACATTAAATAATCTTTGAATCAGCAAGATTTCACTCTTGCGAGGCTTTGTGTTGAGCTTTTCTAAGAGCAAAGAGGCAACGAGAATGGCGTCGGAGAAGGGACACGTGATCAGCTGCTACACCATTGTAGTCTTGGACCGAGCATTTACAAAAGGGCAACGAGCCCGACAAGGTGGTGCCCCTTTTTTTTCTTCATTTTTTTTTAATGTTTTCTTTGACCTTTGATGGTGAATGTGGGTTTGGCGGTGGTTTTTTTTGTTGCCTTTCGCACTTCGGAGTTCGGATGCGTAATCTTCCGGTTGATGAAGTTGCGAGTTTTCAGATTTTTTTTTTGTTGATATTTTTGGTTGGCCTCGTTGATCATCATGAAACATGAGGCTTTGACTTGATTTAGACGTATGCAAGTGATTTCGAGTTCATCATGTCACCATGCTCGATGATTTTTCAGTGATTTAAGTGTCTGCTTTGATCGGTTTGGTTGATTACACATAATTTTTGCCAGAAGAGGTGTGACTTTCTGAAAGATGAAAAAACCCAAATCCAGGCAACTTGTGGCTTGTTTTTTGCGTGCCTTGTTAATAAGCACCAAATTTGAGTTTCTTCAGTTGAAAGATTCATGAATAATTAGTTACGTCTGTGTGCATTTATACAATTTATCAAATTTTCCAAGGGTGTTCATGGTTGGACAACTTTATCTTATGTAATTGTCAAGTGAACGACTTTTTGGACTCTAGCTAAAATATCGAAAGCAATTTGACGTCGAGAGCGTCTGTTTCTTACTATCCTTTCTTTCTTTCTGCGGCATTAAAGCTTTGGGTCCTATTTCGGATTCTTATAGACAACAATTGGGCCTTTAATTGATGCTTGGTGGTTGTAGAGTTCAGTGCTCCATGGTGCGGACAGTTTCGCCTTATTGGCAGAGCTGGCCTAGAAATTCCGAGGCGTCTTTTTCCTCGAGCTTGATGTTGTCGAGCTGAAGGTAAAATAAAATTCTATTTCATACGAAACTAAGAATTGCTTTCCTAATCCCTCATCCTCCCTGTGCAGATAAATTGCTGACTGATTTCTGTGTCTTTGCAACAAGTTGCTCAAGAATGAAGGCCTTCGGAGATGTTGCCAACCTTCATTTTCATGGAAGGGGGGAAGATCGTGGACAAGGTGGTTGAAGCAAAGAAAGATGATTTTCAGGAGACCATCACCAAGCATGTGGCTACTGCTTTGGCTTAATCATGCATGTTCGCAATTTGTCTTTGAAGGTGGCTTTGGAACAAGTTGAAATCCGGTGTAATATACTATAAGTGCTAGATGTTATGTTAATACTCTTATGCACGCAACATGGAGTGATTTTCAGAGAACTTTACAATTGTGATGAATAAATTTTGAGGAATGAAAGGTAATTTCTGAACCTAATAGTGACATCAACACGGATCTCCTGTGTCCACCAATTTGAATATGTAATCTCAATAATGTGATACTAAGATTTGATTAACAATTATGGTACTTCGAACTCTATCTGTTTTGTATTCGTTTCTATGCAACTTCTGTGCAGCTTTTGTGCAGATTCTGTGCAGCTTTTGTGTAGCTTCCGTGTAGCTTCTGTGCAACAATTGACAAAAGCAATTTGATGTCGAGAGTATCTGTTTCTTACGATCCTTTCTTTCTTTTTGCTGCATTAAAGTTCTAGGTCCTATTTCAGATTCATATAGACAACAATTGGGCCTTTAATTGATGCAAGTGGTTGTGGAGTTCTATGCTCCACGGTGAGGACCATGTCGCCTTATTGGCAGAGTTGGCCTAGAAATTCCGAGGCATCTTTTTCCTCAAGGTTGATGTTGTCATTCTGAAGGTAAAATAAAATTCTATATCATATGAAACAAAGAATTGCTTTCCTAATCCCTCATCCTCCCTGTGTAGATAAATTGCGGACTGATTACTTTGTCTTTGCAGCAAGTTGCTCAAGAATGGGGGCCTTTGGAGATGTTGCCGACCTTCATTTTCATGAAAGGGGGAAGATTGTGGACAAGGTGATTGGAGCAAACAAAGATGATCTTTAGCAGGCCATCACCAAGCATGTGGCTGCTACTTTGGATTAATCATGCGGGTTCGCAATTTGCCTTTGAAAGTGGCTTTGCAACAAGCTGAAAACAGTAGTAATATAATATAAGGGCTAGATGTTATGTTAATACTCTTATGTCCGCAACATAGAGTGATTTTCATGGAACTTTACAATCGTGAGGAATAAATTTTGAGAAATGGATGGTAATTTCTAAAAACCTGTTAGTGACATTAACACAAATCCCCCGTGTCCATCAGTTTGAATATGCCATCTCAATACTGTGATTCTAAGATTTGATTAACAATTTTGGTACTCCGAACTCTATCCATTTTGTATTCGTTTCCATGCAGCTTCTGTGCAGCTTTTGTGTAGCCAGCTTCCGTGTAGCTTATGTGCAATAATTATAGAAAGTAATTTGATGACCAGAGTATCTGTTCCTTACAATCCTTTCTTTCTGTTTGCTCTGGGTTCTATTTCGAATTCTTATAGACAATAATTGGGCCTTTAATTGATGCAGGTGGTTGTGGAGTTTAGTGCTCCATGGTGCGGACTGTGTCGCCTTATTGCACTT
Source organism: Syzygium grande (assembly GCA_024733475.1). NCBI lineage: Eukaryota > Viridiplantae > Streptophyta > Magnoliopsida > Myrtales > Myrtaceae > Syzygium > Syzygium grande. The sequence goes on along the minus strand of JAMXDD010000005.1, from coordinate 463,951 downwards.
TTCATGGCAGACTTGGCCTAGAAATTCCGAGGCGTCTTTTTTTCTCGAGGTTGATGTTGTTGAGCAGAAGTTAAAATAAAATTCTATCTCATACGAAACTAAGAATTGCTTTCCTAATCCCCCATCCTCCCCGTGCAAACAAATTGCAGACTGATTATTGTGTCTTTGTAGCGATTTGCTCAAGAATGAGGCGCTTTGTAGATGTTGCTGACCTTTATATTCATGAAAGGGAGGAAGATTGTGGACAAGGTGGTCAAAGCAAACAATCTTTTGTAGACCATCGCCAAGCATGTGGCTGCTGCTTTGGCTTTATCATGCGGGTTCGCACTTTGCCTTTGAAGATGGCTTTGGAACAAGCTGTAAACGGCAGTAATACACTATAAGGTCTAGACGTTATGTTAATACTCTTATGTCCGCAGCGTGGAGTGATTTTCGTGGAATTTTACAATCATGATTAATAAATTTTGAGAAATGGATGCTCAGACTTTGAAATTCTAGATTCTGGACTTCGTCTCTTATTTTTGCTCCTCGGCACTTGATCTCCTTTTATATTCTTTCACTTTCGATCTAGCCGTTGGGCAATCTCTAGATGATTGTCTTCCAATCTACCCATTGGACAGAACTATATCAAGAAGATTGCGTAGCCGTTGAAGGACAAAATCTGAATCTCTGCTAAATCTGGTCACCCATACAACCAAAGTCTTGGTTTCTATAAGTAGAGCTTCTTTTTAGAAAATAACTTGCCTTGAAATTAATTGTCAATCAATCAAGATGTTTTGCATATTAAATCGTTGCAAAACAATCTTCAAGATTGAGTTAATCAATTTTTTTTAAGTGTGAAATCCAATCAAATTACTAGTCATTATGTATATTCTGAATTCGTGTCACGTTCTGAACTCTGTCATGTTCTGGACTTACGTTCATAACTTGTGTCACAATGGGAACATACGAAGTTCTTCACGGTCTATATAAAGTCTAAACCTCTTTATTCGCAGTATAAAGTCTAAACCTCTTCATCTCTTCATCTGTAGTATAAAGTCTGAACTTCATATGCTAAAGTCTGAATCTCTTATCTTGAAGTAATTTCACAATCTAAACAAGATTGTCATATGCTTTTCTTCCAAGAGTAACTTCCGAATCAAAATACTTCAAAGTTTTATTAGACTTCAAAAATACCCTTGGACAGTTTTGTCAATTTCAAAATATGTTTGGAGGTTTTCCCAATACAAAGTTGGCTGTTTTCATGCTCTCGTAGAAGGATTTCTGAGACATCTGCAAAACTCTGAGAATTCAAAGGCATTGAGAGGGAGCGATATAAGAGTCCGCAAAAAGAAGAAATCACGTTGGTGGCCAAAGCTGACGCATCACAGCCGGATGAAGCTGCAATATAGGATGAGAGAAGCTAAAGTTGCATGGTAAAAAGCCACAGATGAACGCTCTCAAAACGCAATAATCGTTCGTTAGAATTAACAAGTTGTCCCTTGATAAATCGTTTATATAATTTGATAAGCTCTCTTTTTTGCTTACTTCTTCTAAATTGTTTAATAATATGCATAATTCTTGTTGTAAATTTAGACCTCATGCTTGGAATTTTCCACAAATATCTGGAAAATCAGTCTTCTTACTAGTTAGTAACTTGATTTACGGTCTCTGACAGCAGCTAGCTATTACAAGGTTAAAACTTCCACCAGAAGAATCGCAAGTATTGGTCAAACCAAGTCTAGCATGTGGATCAAGGCTACATCAAATGATCATTTGTTTCATTTTATTATATCAAATAGCTTAATGATGAGCTAGTTTATGTGGAATCGCATGTCTTCCCACTCATCCGAGCGCAGGTGTTCGGAAGACATTGCCCTTTCTATCAATCTAAACATGTACACGATTACAGCAAAAATCAGTAAATCATATGTGTTTCGCGGTATCAGCATGACCATTAGACACACTTTGTCCTTCTCGATCACCGCCCTTGCTTTCTCTCCATTCTCTCCTACGTACCAACTCAGGCCACCGGACTCGACGCACCGTAATAATTCATTTATCGATCTTGATCTTAGATATGTCATCACACTCGACTAATATTGCATTCCACATAATCCATGCATACCACTAAACTTCATATGCTCGAAAATCCAAATGATTAACGGCTCATTTAATGAAAAGGGTTGACCTAAATTAACAATAAAGCTAGAAACAGAAAATTTTAAAAATAAAAGGGACATAAGCCTTTTGGAGGTGTGCCACCGCAGCATTCTCGGAAAGAGCGTCCAGAACTCTCAAAAGCTAGGTAAGCGGGTGTTTTGTTATTATTCCATATGCTTTTGATCTTCCTTGTAAAAAAGTAAAATGTAAATTATCTAAATGTTGTCGCATGCACAACGCTTCACATACATTGTAACAGCCTGAATTTCGATGTAATTTCCGGGATCAATAAAACCGATATTAATTCGCATTTCATTTTAGCCGATCTTGCCCGCCTGATCACTCTCGGGATACTAACCAATGGGGCATGGCTAACTAGAAAACAAAGACGTGGACTGGGGACCCTATCGTGAAAACGGACACCCATCACGAGAGACGCGAGGAATATTCTGGGTCAACGTGGGCGATCGTAGGAAAGGGTAATGGATTGAGTTTGGCCAAGGCCGACGATGTATAATAGGGACGCAGTGATTACGCAAGACCGAAAATACACGTACAACCAGTCCCGAACCGGCCCGAACGATCGTGACCTCTGGAACTAGTAATAATTCCTCATTCTCTCAATGATCGAGACCGTTCATTACCGCGGATAACCCTAAGTCGACACGCGTAACTTCTAAACAACCGCCCGTTAGTGAGAGACCACAAACGAAAATTTAGCGAGTTTTATTCACGAAATTGGACTCGGTTCGATGTCAATTTTCGAAGGCTTAAGAGACTATTTTGGAAATCGACGTCATATTCGCTGCCACGCACATTTGGGGTTAATCACTGAGTAAAAATTGGAATTCGGTTCGGGGTGAAAAATTACGATTTTGCCCCTGTGGGTCTGCGGTATTTAATTACGGCCGTTTGAGGTTATTTTTTCGGGCCGACACCATTTTATTAGTGGCCACACATACCGAGAGTCGTTACGGACAAAAAGTGGAATTTCAACAAAAATTGAAAAAATAATATTATTTTATTCTCGGGACTTCGCGATCAATTTTCGAGGGCTTAAAAAGTGAATTTTTACGATTCCGACACGGATTATGCCTACCATGAATATATAGAACCGGTATGGACGAAAATTGAAATTTCGGTTCGGGACGAGGAAAATTATGAAAATGCCCTAGGCTATTTTAATCAATTCCGAAATTTGGATTTAATTTTGGGATTAACCAAGGTGAGTTAAAACTTCAGTGCAGTCACCCTTGGTTAGGGGTAAATGACCATTTTGCCCCTAAATTATTGGATATGGACTAATATTAGCCCTTGGATCAAGGGCAAAAATGTCATTTAGCCCTAGATCTTGACACTTGGATTCCACTAAGATTAACTTTGACCCTTTGACCATATATCTCTCTCATCACCTCACGTCTCATTATCTTCGGTCCCGATTTTCCTCTTCTTTTCTTCCGTTTTTCTATTTTGCCGGCAGAGTTTCTATCGTTCGACCAAACAATTTTCCTTCATTTTTCCTCTTCTTTTCTTCCAGTTTTTCTCTCTTTTTCCCTTTTTTTTATTTTTTTCGTTTACAAACAGTCTGCCCGGAGTCACGGGAGCCATCATCATCCAGCCACCGGGCCACCTCCGCTGCGTTTAGCCGGCATCCGTCTCACGCTGTCCATACGGAACCCATTCATCCTTGACCGCATCCATGACCGTTTACGGCCCGCATCGGACCTCACGCTGCGGATTTAGTCCCCGCCCCAACCCCTCTTTCTCTCTGACCGTCTCCAAGTTTTCACCTTTCGCTTCATCGTGACCGCATTTGATCGCTCACCGCTTCAGACGCCACGCCGGGAATTCCGCGCCACGGCTGCAATCGCTCATCGCTGATTGGCCGCCATTCCCCGCCGTCATGACCCTTGATTAGGTGAGTAAAATTCCTAAACCCGGATTAGGACCAATAGTGCATTTTTCTCGACCGGTTTAGGTATTATCAAGACATTTTGACCGGCTTAGACAAAGGTCGCCAGGAATTTTAGACCTGGGTTGAGAATTGACCCAGAGAAATTAGTGTCGGGAAATTATGATGAATTATTGAGGAATTATTGGGATGAGAAATTGAATTAATTGATCAATTTAGGAGCCCATTAGAAAATTACCGGGTAAGTCCGGGTTGATTGGTTGTACATACATTGTGCTTGGTTGTGATTGAATTTCATTGGTGCTCATGGTGCATTGCATTGCATAACATGGACACGCATTATGTATGCCGAGAGTGTGGCATGTGGTGAAATTGTGCGAGAATGCGGCTCGCCATGAGTGTGATCACCTAAATTACCCTCAAGCATTATACCGGGTCCGTATAATAATGAATTGTGATCACCTAAGACCTACGGGTCGTGACCTTCGGGTCGATACCGGGCCCCTCATGCACTTTGGAAGGTGACGATACCCGAGACGTCCGGAAGGCCACCATCCTCATGCACTTTGAAGCAGGCTCGTTCGCAAGAAGAATGCTGTTGCGCCATGCACTTTGAAGCAGTTAGAGACACCGGGCCGATCGGGTTGCTACCATGCACTTTGAAGGTGCTAGATGCACCAGCCGTGAAAATTGATGACTCGAGTCGAGTAATAATAAATTGGGCAAAGCAGTGTGCGGTTTGCGTGTGTTAGTGTGGGCCAAAGGCCGGAATTGCACGTGTCAAGTCCATGACATTTGCATATATGAACATACATAGACCGGTATGCTAGAATGTGAGAATCAATTGCATAAGCATGTGATTGGCATATATGTGATTATGAGTGCCACGTATGTACTATGATTATTATATATTGATCTGCCTAACTGCAGGGTCTAAGAATGATTTGGTTATTGTTGATTTGTGATTTAAATATCTATTTTCCGGGTCGAGATTGCATGTTAGCCTAGCCTAGGTTTAGGGGTTAAACTCATCGAGATTCGTCTCTCACGGTTGTGTAAATCGAAACTTTTCAGACCCGGCCGTGAGGATGGAGTGGCCACCGCCTCTTTTTGGGATCCCTCCTGGAGATCCCGGACGATACTACTACCCACCCTTCGTGAAATGGGGAGGCTTTTGTGAGACATCATTATGAGGTAGTTGTGGATATAGGTGCGTATATTATCGTAAAACAAGAATATGTGGCATGGTGTCATCGAGATACCAATGGGATTGAGGGAGAGCCCCTTAGGACCTTTGATGTCCCTATCGATGATACCGGGTTGATGCAACCGATTATAGCTGCCGGGCGAGGTGATAGATCCCGAGGTCGCACCCGAGGGGGATGATGCGAGGAAGAGGAGGTGCATGAAGAGCCCAATGTACTAGCAGAGGACCCCGAGCCTATGGAGGAGAACCAGAATGGCGAACTCGAGGCCAAGGAGCAAGACGAGAAGATCACGAGAAGTAGTTGAGGTAGGTGAAGACGTGGAGATTGGCGAGGGCGAGATTTAGGGTTGGTACCTAGATCCCGATTTGGAGTTGGATTCTCGAAGAGCGGATGGCAGCCCAACCGATGGTATTTTGAGGAATCGGGAATCAGCGATGACATTGCGAGGAAAGTTCGAGAGGATCCCACGGAGTCCTCGGATCTAGATTGGGAACCTTAGCCTAGGGTTCTAGGTCCCAGCCATAGGGAAGCACGTACCTTTTGTCCCAGAGCCTTCCCGTAGATGAGATCCACTTACCCACCGACCCTTTTTTGACCAAAGGGATGGATGTGACCCTCCTACTGTTTTGTTTCTTTTGTTTGGCTTGTAAATGGTACTTTGTAAAAAAGGTTTTCTATGGCAATGTCAATGTTTATATTTTTTTTAGTTGTTTAATTGCTGGTTATTCTACCTTGGTCTCATGTGTCTCATTGTGCGGGTGTATATATTTAATTATATACGTTACTTCCGCTTTGTGCTTGATCTCTCGTATGGGTGTGGGTCGGCGATGCTTCTGGGAGGCGTTGCACTATAATCGACCGTGACGGGATGTTACGTTCCACTAGGGTGCAGGCGTGACATCCCTTCTTGAATTGGTATCGAGCAAGATTTGCTCGGTCCGATTAGGTCAAGCTTTGGAGTAATAAGGGCGATGAGACCACAGGGTAGCTAGTAGGGTGACCTTGTGTGCTACATGCATCTCCCGACGGTTTGTGATTGTGTTGAATTGTGATGGTGTGACCCGTAAGTGTAGGTGCAGGCAGGGCCGAGGGTGAGTATCTGAATCCCTTGGGTGATGTATTGGATAATTGTTGAGCCGCATGTGGATTGTTTGATTGTTGTTTAATACCCGCCTAGAACTTAGATTGGGATAGATTGGTTTAAGTCTTCAATTCCTTTGTGGAATTATAGCGGTAGTCGTGAGAACCGAAAGTGGCCAAGATGAGTAGCGAGGGAAAGGTATAGGAAGAGTTCCCGAAAGAGGTGCGGGGAAGAGGATCTAGAGGTGGGGGTCGTGCTCGAGTGAGAGCAAAGGACAACCCGGGAGTTAATGTGGAGCCGCGGTAGACCCTCGAGTTGATGTGAGACCAGAGAAGATCCACGATGGAAGGAGTTTTACGGTATTAGAAAGGATTGGGAATGTTCGGAAAGGCAGGGTTCAAGGGTGAGATAATGCATTTCTTCCGCTGCGTAGAAGAGAATCAAGCTAATGCTGGTCAAGCTCGGCCAAATAGGGTTGAACAAATGCCCCAGCTTAGTAGAATAGTTCATGAAATTGAAGCCGCCCAAATTCCATGGTCGTGGTGACCCCAAAGGCTGCGCCAAGATGGATAGAGGAACCCGAGAAAACCTTTAAAGTTTTGGGGTGCATTGATGAGGAAAATGTGACATTGGCGGTTTATCACCCAAGAAGGTGCGAATGATTGGTTAAATGCCATGGAGAATAGAGTGTTTCCAAGAGGGACGGCCCCGACTTGGGCTGTGTTTGTGGAAAATTTCTATGAAAAATATTTCTCAAAGAATGCGCAAAAAGAAGAAGTTGATGGAATTTATGCGCCCGCGCCAGGACAAATGATTTGTTGATCAATATGAAGCAGAATTTGCAAGATTGGCTAAGTTTGCACCGACTATAGTGGAGAATCCAAGAGATAGAGCGCCAAGATTCCGGGATGGATCGAAGCCGGATCTTCGAGTCTAATTTTGTCCCATGATATTAAAGACTACGGAGAAATGCATAGACGGGCGCGATCATAGAACGGGATCAGCAGGAAAGGGCAAATGCTTCCGGATCGCGGTTTGCTCGAGAATAGAGATAATCGCCGCTTAGGAAAGAGGCTTATGACTAGAAATAGGCGATTTGTCCCATCAGCTAGACGGAACATTGAAAATTGAATCCCGCTGGGTAGATATGGGGCGGTTTTAAGTGTGTGGAGTATGGGACTCCGACCACGATTGCCGCATACGCGACCATCCGGATCGGGCCCGCAGTGCCACCACCACGAGTTGAAATCAAGCCTGACCTCCCCACCGCTAATCAGTGACGCATCGCCAGCCCAAGGAAGGATTTACGCAAATGGCGTGAAAGAAGCCGAGAATGCGCCCGGGCGTGGTCATTGTACGATTTCTTTGTGTGATCATGTCGCCAGATGCAATCGCTTTGATCCGGGGCAACCCATTCGCTCGCTTCGTGAGCAATTTTTGAGTTGGTTGGTATGAAACCAAAGGTCGCCGAGCATATGTTTATCGACACCGTGAAACGATAGGTTGCTAGTTTCGTTTGGATGTCCTAATTGTAAGATATTATTGGAGGTAGGGAAGAGAGTATCGATTTGGCAATAATAGCTATGTTCGATTTGATGTGATTATTGGTATGGACTGGTTAGTCCGGCAAGAAAGTCTGTAGTGGATTGCGGCGATAGGGCGATCCAATTTAATCCGGATGGACGCCCTAGTTTTGTTTTTCGGAAACCGAGGAGGAACCTTGATCCCTTGGATTTCTCACTTGAGGTGAATAAGTCGTTGGATGAAGGGTGTGAAGGATATTTGGTGAATGTTGTGGATCCAACAGGTTGTGAAACCTAAGTTGGAAGATATACCGTAGTAAGTAATTTTCCCGATGTGTTTCACGAGGAATTGCCGGGTTTACCGCCCGAGCAAGAGGTGGAGTTTGTGATTGAATTGGCGCCAGAATGCAGCCGATTTCAAGGCCAGATAGGGATGTCCTTATCGAATTGAAAGAGTTAAAGGTTCGATCAGGAATTCTTGGACAAAGGTTTTATTCGCCCCCTAGTGTGTCCCCATGGGGAGCGCCAGTTCTATTTGTCAAGAAGAAAGATGGAACTCTGAGGTTATGTATAGATTATCGACAACTGAACCAAGTGACAGTGAAGAATAAGTATCCGCTACCGAGGATTGATGATCTATTTGATCAGTTGCAAGGGGCCTCAGTGTTTTCCAAGATAGATTTGAGGACCGGGTACCATCAGCTAAGAATCAGAAATGAGGACATTCCCAAGACTGCTTTTAGGACTCGACACGGGCATTATGAATTTACGGTCATGCCCTTCGGACCGATTTAAATGCCCTAGCCACTTTCATGGATTTGATGAATCGTGGTGTTCAAGGAATTCTCGGACCAGATTGTGATAGTTTTTATTGATGATATACTAGTGTACTCCAGAGTCCCAATGAGCACGAGGTACAGCTTGACCGAGGTGCTACGGACCTTGAGAGAGCATGCATTGTATGCTAAGTTCAGCAAGTGTGAGTTTTGGCTCAAGCAGAGTAGGATTTCTTGGACATATCGCTTCGAGATGGGATTTCAGAGATCCGCTTAAGATTGAAGCAGCTTACCAAGTGGCCTAGACCGACATCAAGAATCGAAATTCGAAGTTTTTTCTAAGATTGGCTGGCTATTACGCATTTATCTGTAGAAGGATTTTCATCAATAGCCATGCCAATGACAAGGTTACTTAAGAAGGACGTGAAGTTTGAGTGGGATGACAAGTGTGAAAGGAGCTTTGAATTGAAACACCGTTAACGATCGCCCCCGTATTGACTATTCCGGCCGGGCCCGTGGAGGATTCAAGATTTATAGCGATGCTCGCTAAGAGGATTGGGCCGCAGCACCGATGCAAAGATGGAAAAGTGGTAGCATACGCGCCACGCTTGAGACCGCATGAGATGAATTACCCGACGACGACTTGAATTAGCCGCTATAGTGTTTGCACTTAAGATCCGGAGGCACTACTTATGGGGGAGAAATTTAGATTTATATCGATCATCAAAGCCTCAAGTACCTATTTTCGCAGAAAAGAGTTGAACATGAGGCAACACGATGGACGGAGCTCCTAAAGGATTATGATTATGACATCCTCGTATCATCTTGAAAAAGCCAATCGAGTGGCGTATGCCTTGAGTCGGAAGTCTAGTTTGGCGATCTAATGGCCAAGGAGTGGACTCATCGGGAAAGACTCGTGGATTCCGAGTTCAAGTTCGAGATGAGTAGAGTGTCGAATTTACTAGCCGCCTTTGAGGATTGAGCTAGAAATTCAGGTCAAGATTAAGGAATTACGTATCACGGATCGAGAAATCCAAAAGATTGTTGAGATGGATGCAGCTAAGAGGAAACCGACTTTCAACCGTCCGATGATGGAGTTCTCAAGTTTCGAGGGCGGTTGTGTGTGCCGATGATGTAAAACTAAAGGAAGAAATCTTGACAGAGGCTCATAGGAGCAACTACAAAAGATTCACCCGGAAGTAATTTAAGATGTATCGAATTTAAGACAACATTATCGTGGAATGGAATGAAGGTGGATGTAGCCAAACATGTAGCTATGTTTGACGTACAACAAGTGAAGGCACAGCATTGTAAGCTTGGAGGATTGTTGAGACCATTAGAAATCCCAGTGGAAATGGAACCATATTACGATGGATTTCGTGACGGACCGCCAAGAAGCCGTAGAGGACATGATTCAACTGGGTAATAGTGATAGATCGACTAAGTCAACGACTTTCTCGGGTACGGGAAAGACTTCGAAAGTTAGAAAGATATGCAGACTTATATGTACGGCAAATCGTGAGGTTGCATGGAGTACCGTAACGATCACTTCAGATCGTGATCCTAGATTTACGCCAATTTCTAGAAACGCTTACGAGCGGCCTTAGGAACGGTTACGCTTTAGTACGGGCATATCATCCACGATGCATTTGGCCAGTCCGAGAGGACCATTCAAACCTTAGAGGATATGTCGAGAGCTTGTGTGATAGATTTCAAGGCAAATGGAAGGAACAACATACACTTGGTAGAGTTTGCTTATAACAACAAATATCGCCAGAGTATCTTTATGGTTCCGCTTTGAAGCTTTATATGGTAGAGCGCAGACGCCAATGTGTTGGGATGAAGTGGGTGAACGGAGTATTACAGTCCGTAGTTGATACAGCAGACCGCTGAGGCAAATTGAGGTCATTCGAGATGATTCTGAAACAGCACAGAGTCAATGTAAAAGTTATGCCGATCAAGACGACGACCTTTTGAGTTTCAAAGTTGAAATCACGTGTTTTTAAGGTGTCGCCTATGAAGGGATTATCTAGATTCGTAAGAAAGGAAAAACTAAGTCCTAGGTATGTCGGGCCATTTGAGATTTTGGAAAAGATTGAGATATGGCTTATCGACTTGCTTTGCCGCCTAACTGGCCTCAAGTACATAATGTTTTCCACGTGTCGATGTTAAGGAAATATGAACCAGACCCGACCCACATTTTGAGGTATGAAGAAATAGAAGTAGACGATAAAGTGTCGATGTAGAAAGACCAAATAGGATCAAGATAGAAAAGAACGGGTGCTGAGGAATAAGACAATCCCGATGGTCAAAGTTGTCCGGGAACACCATGGAAATGTATGGTGCCACGTGGGAAAGTGAAGAAGCTATGAGACGTCAACACCCCCAGTTGTTTGAGTAGACAAGGGTAGATTGCAAATTTCGAGGACGAAATTTTTGTAAGGGGGGAAAAATTGTAACAGCCTGAATTTCGATGTAATTTCCGGGATCAATAAAACTGATATTAATTCGCATTTCATTTTAGCCCCCTACCAGAGCTGATCACTCTCGGGATACTAATCAATAGGGCATGGCTAACTAGAAAACAAAGACGTGGACTAGGGACCTAACGTGAAACGGAAACCGATCACGAGAGACACCGAGGGAATATTCTCGGGCCAACGTGGGCGATCGTAGGGAAGGGTAATGGATTGAGTTTGGCCAAGGCCGACGATGTATAATAGGGACGCAGTGATTCTCGCAAGATTGAAAGTACACGTGGCCAACCAGTCCTTGAACCGAACCGAACGATCGTGACCTCGAACTAGTAATAATTTCCTCATTCTCTCAATGATCGAGACCGCTACGACACGGATAACCCTAGGTCGATACGCTGTAACTTCTAAACAAATTACTGCTAGTGAGAGACCCCGAAACCGAAAATTTAGCGAAGTTTTATTTACTAAATTGGGCCTGGATTTTGATGTCGATTTTCAAGGCTTAAGAGACTATTTTTGGAAATCTGACGTCATATTACGCTGGCCACACACATTTGGGGTTAGTACGAGTAAAAATTGGAATTTCGTTCGGGGTGAAAATTACGATTTTGCCCCCGTGGGTGCCGTATTTAATTTGAGGCCGCTTTGAGGTTATTTTTCGAGGCCGACACCATTTTATTAGTGGCCACACATACCGAGAGTCGTTACGGACAAAAAGTGGAATTTCAACAAAAATTGAAAAATAATATTATTTTATTCCCGGACTTCAAATAATTTTCGAGGGCTTAAAAAGTGAATTTCACGATTCCGACACCGGATTATGCCTACCATGAATATATAGGACCGGTATGGACGAAAAATTGAAATTTCGGTTCGGGAAAAAATGCCCCTAAGCTATTTTTAATCAATTCCGAAATTTGATTTAATTTTGGGATTAACCAAGGTGAGTTAGGGCTTAACTCGTGTCCGTCACTTTGGTTAGGGGTAAATGACCATTTTGCCCCTAAATTATTGGATATGGACTAATATTAGCCCTTGGATCAAGGGCAAAAATGTCATTTAGCCCTAGATCTTAACACTTGACTCCACTAAGGCAAGCTTTGACCCTTTGACCATATATCTCTCATCATCTCCTCACGTGCAGCAGCATTTGGTCAACAATTTTCCGCTTTTTCCTCTTCTTTTCTTCCGCTTTCTATTTTGCCGTGAGAGTTTCTACTTTCGGCACTGCTCACGCCGGAACAAGACTCACCGGAGTCGCACCCACCGAGCCAAAGATCACCAAAGAACCCTTTCCACCTCCGATGTACCCACCCCAACCCCAGTTTTAGTCTCGAACAGCTCTTTCTCTCTTTCCCTTTTTCTTATTTTTTCAGTTTTACAACAAGACACGGAGTTTCGCCGAGTCTTATCGCCGTCTGGCCGACACCCGGTCAACAAGACCTCCATAGCCGCCGCCGCACTTCGTCCGCATAAAGGTCCATAATGGAAGTATCACACGCTGGCACGACATCGCTCATCCGACCGCACGCCTGCCGCCGTGATCGGCGCCCCGCCACCGGGCCCCTGGCCCCGGCCCGCATGCCCGCATGGCACTGCTCACTGCATCGTTTTATCGCGACTGCACGGATCGCTCACCGTCCGTACGCCGCGCCGCCGCTGGGAATTCCGCCGCTGCACTGCTCATCAAGGATCTACCGCCATTCCCCGGCCGCTGACCCTTGATTAGGTGAGTAAAATTCCTAAACCCGGATTAGGACTAATAGTGCATTTTTCCTGACTGGTTTATGTATTAACAGTACATTTTGAACCCGCTTAGACAAAGGTTAGTGTGAATTTTAGACCGGGTTGAGAATTGACCGCGTAAATTAGTGTCGGGAAATTATGATGAATTATTGAGGAATTATTGGGATGAGAAATTGAATTAATTGATCAATTTAGAGCCCATTAGAAAATTACCGGTAAGTCCGGGTTGATTGGTTGTACATACATTGTGCTTGGTTGTGATTGATTTTCATTGGTGCTCATGGTGTATTGCATTGCATAACATGGACACGCATTATGTATGCCGAGAGTGTGACATGTGGTGAAATTGTGCGAGAATGCGGCCCCGCCATGAGTGTGTGATCACCTAAATTACCCCAAGCATTATATACCGGGTCCGATAATAATGAATTGTGTGATCACCTAAGGACCCACGGGTCGTGACCTTCGGGTTGATACCGCCCCTCATGCACTTTGAAGCAGGACGACATGCCCGATACGTCCGGAAGGCGACCATCCTCATGTACTTTGAAGTAGGCCTCGTTCGCAAGGAGAATCCGTGTTGTGCCTCATGCACTTTGAAGCGTGCTAGAGACACCGGGCCGATCGGTTGTCGCGCCTCATGCACTTTGAAGGTGCTAGATGCACCGGGCCGTGAAATATTGATGACTCGAGTCGTAGTAATAATAAATTGGGCAAAGTGTGCGGTTTTGCCAGTGTGCCCGCCAGGGCGATGGAAATTGCACGTGTCAAGTCCATGACATTTGCATACATGAACATACATAGACTGGTATGCGAAATGTGAGAATCAATGCATAAGCATGTGATTGGCATATTTGTGATTATGAGTGCCACGTATGTACTGTGATTATTATATATTGATCTACCTAACCTGCAGGGTCTAAGAATGATTTGGTTATTGTTGATTTGTGATTTAAATATCTATTTTTCCGGTCAGGAGATTGCATGTTAGCCTAGCCTAGGTTTAGGGGTCAAACTCACTGAGATTCGCCTCACGGTTGTGTAAACGGAAACTTTTCTACCCCCGGCCGTGAGGATGGAGGGCCACCACCTTTTTTGGGATCCCTCCGAGATCCGGACGATACTACTACCTACCCTTCAGAAATGGGGAGGCTTTTGTGAGACATCATTATGAGGTAGTTGTGGATATAGGTGCAGACTATTATCAGAAACAAGAATATGTGGCATGGTGTCATCGAGATGCCAATGGGATTGAGGGAGAGCCCCTTAGGACCTTTGATGTCCCTATCGATGATACTGGGTTGATGCAACCGATTATAGCTGCTGGTGAGGTGATAGATCCTGAGGTCGCACCCGAGGGGATGATGCAGAAGAGGAGGTGCATGAGGAGCCCAATGTACTAGCAGAGGACCCCGAGCCTATGGAGGAGGACAAGAATGGCGAACTCGAGGCCATGGAGCAGGCGTAAGATCACGGAGAAGTAGCCGAGGTAGGTGAAGACGTGGAGATTGGCAAGGACGAGGATTTAAGTTGGTACCTAGATCCCGATTTGGAGTTGGATTCCAAGAAGAGCGGATGGCAGCCAACCGATGGTATCCGAGGGAATCGGAAATCAGCGATGACATTGCGTGAGGAAAGTTCCAGGATCCTCATGAGTCCTCGGATCTAGATTGGGAACCTTAGCCTAGGTTCTAGGTTCTAGCCATAAGGAAGCACGTACCTTTTTGTCTGTGGCCTTCTGTAGATGACCCACTTACCCCACCCACTCGACCCCTTTTTGACCAAAGGGCGGATGACCGTGACCTACGTGTGTTTGTTTCTTTTTGTTTTGCTTGTAAATGGTACTTTGTAAAAGGTTTTCTATGGCAATGTCAATGTTTATATTTTTCAGAGTTGTTTAACTGCTAGTTATTCTACCTTGGTCTCATGTGTCTCATTATAATGGGTGTATATATTTAATTATATACGTTACTTCGCTTGTGCTTGATCTCTGTATGGGTGTGGGTCGGCGATGCTTCACCGGGAGGCGTTGCACTATAATCGACCGTGGACGGGATGTTACGTTCGGTGGGGTGCGGGGCGTGACATACATAATTTCGCATATTATAGACAGTAAATGCTTTGACTACTATTATGAGATCTAAAAGAAAATCCCTCATAGCCATATAAGTAAAGCTAGTAATATGGCATTAATGACTCTTCTTAATATGGGAGGATTGCGATGGTTCTATTCTCGAATAGGGAAAAACAAGTTTAAATAACTTATGAAAAGGCGTTTCATCAAGATTTTTCAAACTCCCAACTAATCTTGGGTATATGACAGTCCATATGGATCCAACGTCCTCTGAATCGTTGAAGTTGATGGGATTCACCGGTTTTAATGATTCACGTGATTTTGCATATGATTTAATGGTGCATGCACCCAATTTTAGCAGTGACCCTTCCCCTCGCAAACGTAAATTACCAGTTTCTAAAATGAACCGAACTGAAATTAATCTTCATTCCCATGATTTTCTAATATTTTAAACTTATAAAGCAAATAAATGGGCACTCAAGTTCAACACGAGTTTTAATGTCGGGCAATTTACCTCAAAAAATAATAGAATTTGGATTAGTCTTTAGTACATAGGTAGCTTTGTATGTAAATGAAAGAGACCTTAAAATTTTGGTTAATCCTCTAATCATTTATTAGAGTGAGGAATGAGTGAAGATCTTCGTAGCATTTTGGAGCTGGTTTCTCTTTTTCTCATCTTATGCATAATCCAAAGCTGGATACACGCGGGCATAAGCCAATATGTTTGCAACGAAAACCACAACATCGCTTCTCTTAGTTTTGATAATTTAGACGAACGATTTCGTGGACCGTTTTTCTATTTCTAGTTGTGTGAAGCAGCTAAGTAACAATAATTCATTCAACTAGTTAGAAATTGCCGGTTAAGTTTATTTTGAAGATAAAAAGACAGAAGAGACCTAAATGACGATATTTGATAACTTGAGGATGTTGTTTATACTTTGACCATATGAGAGGACGGCGGAAGATAAAGGTTTTTTTTTTTTTTGGTAAGGAGCGGAAGAATAAAGTTGAAAGCTCTGAAATTGCATAAATGGCTAATCATAATTAACAGCTCGTGCCTTTGATACATCGTCCATTCGATAAGCTCTCCTTTTTTATCACTTCGAATTTTCTTTCTTGATGTTATTAACATGGCTAGGGGATCAATCCTCTTATTATAACGTAAGCTCTTTAGTAACTTGATTTAAGGTCACTGGTAACAAACTGGTTCACACAGGACTGAATTTCGCATAGAAGAATCACACGTATTAATCACACTTACATGTTAAAACCACTCTCCCTCTCATATCCAAAGCCGGTATATAGAACAGGGCCACATCAAATGATTCTTAATTTCCATTTGTTATATCAAGTAGCTTCATGAGCTATTTTATTCGGGAATACATTTTTCCCCCTCATCCAACCGTGGGTATTTCAAAGACATTGTCCTTTTCATCAGTCCAAACATATACTTGGTAACAACAAAGATCAGTACACCCAGCTGCTTTTCCATTCGGTATCAGCATGACTATCACGTACGCATTGTCCATTTCTATCATAGCTTTCGCTCTCTCTCCATTCTATCCCACCAACTAAGGCCACTCTTATTTGTTGAGATACACGTATGAGTTGTGTTAGAGAAGTCCCACATTGGATAATTGATGTGGTATTGAGCAGTTAATATATCCTTGTTGGCCCATAACTCGTTGATTTAAGGTTTTGAGTAAAGGTGGGTCCAACTTGATATGTTGATTGATTTGGACTTGAGCTCTCTCTTGAGGATCTTCCCATATGAAGGTATTGGGCCTCTATTGTGCATTCCTAACTGTTATATTTCGTCGGTCCGCCCATGATGTGCGTGTCCAAGGGACACCATTTACCCTAATAAGAGGTGTGTCTAAGAGACACCCTTTGAAGAGGTACTGAAGAGAGTTTCTTAATGGAAGTTAAGACAACTTCTTCGGTAGATGAACGAGACACGAAAAAAGAGAAATAAAGAACTTTCTCTCGATCAAGGCATTAGGATTCCGTTTCTACTTTCAGAAATCAATCGGCATTAACGCTGTGGAACAAAAATACTTTCCTTGTGATTGTATTTGGACCAACGTGAAGTAGATTTAGCTTCATCGTTTGCTGGTGATTCAACGTCATTTATTCTGGAAATTTGTTTTGGAGTGCATCGAACAGGTTAGTCGATTCTCCCGATACACGCTTCCAACATTGGTATCAGAGCCTCGGTTATGATCTCTGCCTTGTTTTCCCGTTGATTTTTTTTTTTTATGCTTGCTGTTTGATATGGAGATCATGATGATGAACTTCATATTGTCTGCATGTTCATTGCTCGGAAATTGCAAGATGAATCGACGAACATGAATTGAAACGAAGAACGGGTTTGGTCATTACGGGCGACCGTTCTGTTCGAATGTTTTTCGAAAAATTTTATGTGAAGAAAATAATTTTTGAATGCATAACATCGAAGAACTCGCCGAGACGAGCAGAACGGTGGGTCGACCGCCTCCAGGAGCCGCCGCACGCGCCCACGCAGCGGCCCGAGGAAGCCTGGCGGCGTGGGACCAAAACGCGGCCTGCTAAGAGCGATGCCACGTGCATCGCTAAACCCGGCGTCTGGCGTCATCGATGGCGTCATCAAAACGTCGGTAACCCGACATCGCATCGTCATGATGTCATCATCCGACGGCGGCCAACTTGCCAGCGCCGAGATCGACTTGGAAGTTCGATTGACAACCGTGAACCTACCCGACCTGGTCAATCCGATCGGACCGGTTTGTTCGGTCTAACAGATCAAATCGGCTCAGGTCGGCTGGTCGGACGTTCAACGGTCAACCGGTCGGACCGGTCACCGGCCAAACGGTGGGACGTGTCAACGATCGAACCGATCGGACCGGGTTAATGTCCTTAGTTCATATGGAAGCGTAAAGCCACACGCTGATATAGTTTTTTTACATGTTTGGGTTTTTGCAAGGTCCGAAAAAATGCGGTTGGTATCGTTGTGTTCGTATTGAAATTCTCTACATTGTAGTATAGTTATTTTATATGTTTGAAGCTTTTAAATATATGAAAATGTATACGGAACCCTAAATACGTGTATTTTTGGGGTGTTATCGTAGGTTGGTAGAATTAGAAGAAATTCTCACCTAGAACTTAAAATTTGCACAAATTAAACAAGTTAATGATAGTAGAACAATTGTACACTGAAACTGATTAGAACATCGTGAACTTTCGTTTTGGTGTCTTTTTTTGTTGAATTATCATTAATTTAGTTTATCTTTGTTGCAAATTAATATATATGTGCTTATGAGGAAAATGTGCTAGTAATTGATTATGTGTTTATTATGTCAATGTGTAGTAGATAGTGATTATGGCTTCAGATCCAAGACCATTGTGGCTGACCTCAATAAGGGTGAGAAGTTGAACGGTGACAATTATGACATTTGGCAATCGAAAAGTTCAATATATCCTTGAGGAGCAAGAGGTTTTGGAAACCCTTAACCACACCATGGATGAACCTGAGCATGAAACTTCTGCTCAACATAAAAGAGATCAAGAAGCTTATCAAGCTTGGAAAAAGAAAAATAGCATTGCTCGCATCACGCTGTCGAGCTGTATGCAAGATGATCTCATGTGTGAGTTTGAAAGTTATGACAAAGCTCAGGCAATATGGGTTGCCTTGAAAGATAAGTTTGGAGGTACGCCTGCTACTAAGTTGAGGAGACTCACTATCAAATTTGACACATACCGAAGCGCTCAAATCATTCAATGAGGCAGCATCTTCGTGGAGATGTCAAACATGATACGTGAGCTGAAGTCGGCAGGTCATACCTTAACCGGACGAACAGCAAGTTCAGCAAGGCTGTTATAAGGTCTCTTCTCCCCGAGTGGGAACATATGAAAATCAATATGACACACAATGAGAATATCGTCACTTTTGACGATATCGCTGGCCATTTGGAATTAGAAGATGAGCGCCTAGAGGCTACAAAAATCCTCTACCCATGCTTATGTTGCTGAATCAGGTTCAAGCAAAGCTTCGGGCTTTAAAGCGCAAGAGGAACCATAAATTCAACAACAAAGGGAAAGAGACCCGATCAAGCACCCAAGAGAGCTAAGACCTTCCGACGCAAGAAGCGTGGCGGGGAAGAAGGACAAGGCCAAGATGATGTGCTACAATTGTGGCAAATTGGGCCACTTCGCTGAATGCACTCGAGCGAAAAAGGTACCACATTATTCTATTACTTTGAATAATGCTTTCGTTTCTAGCACTGTAATGCTTGCTGAATCTCATCCAATGTGGACTGTAGACTCAGGAGCAACAGACCACGTAGCTAGAGATCGAGGAGCATTTGTGGAGTATCGTCGGATACAGCCTGGAAGAAGATGGATATATGTTGGAAATAACTCTAGAGTTGAAGTGAAGGGTATCGGCACATGTAAATTAACTTTTCGTGGTGGTCGAAACCTATTCCTACATGATGTCCTCTATGCTCCAGATATTCGTGAAACTTGGTCTCTGTAGTTGTTCTTCTTAACTTAGGTTATGTTTTTAATTTTCATGGTGATTGTGTTGACATTTTGTTTGGAACAGTTTATTACGGTTCTGGTTATGTATTGAATAGTTTTATAGTATTAGACATTGACTATGATGTGTACAAAGTTAATGTTGATGGTTGTTTTTCTTTAATTGCATCTTCTAGTAATGTGAAGATTGATGCAAGTACTTGGCATGCTAGACTGGGTCACATTGGGTTACAAAGAATGAAACGATTAGCAAGAGAAGGCCTTTTGGGGTCACTCGCTAATGTTGAACTATCCGTATGTGAACATTGTTTAGCGGGAAAAACAACTAGAAAACCATTTGGTAAAGGAACCAGAGCTGAACTTCCATTGCAACTTATCTATTCCGACATTTGTGGTCCTTTAAATATGAGGGCGAGGCATGGAGCCTCATATTTCATCACTTTCATAGATCACTTCACACGTTTCGGTTATGTTTTTATGATCTCCCATAAGTCCGAAGCATTGGATTGCTTTTAGGCGTTTTATAGTTTTGGTAGAGAATTAGTTTAACAAAACAATAAAGGCATTGAGAATCGATCGCGGACGTGAGTATCTATCCTCGAGCAATTCAAACCTCTTTGTGATGAAAAGGGAATTGTAAGACAATTGACTATTCCCGGTACTTCGCAACAAAATGGGGTTGCGAAAAAGAAGAAATAGAACCCTTTTGGAAATGGTTAGGTCTATGATGGCGCAGGCAAATCTCCCTGTCTCATATTGGGTAGATGCATTATTGACTGCTGTGTATATACTAATCGTGTGCCCTCTAAGTCGATTCGCCCACCCCTTATGAATTGTGGACCTGGTAGGAAACCAGACTTAAGTAATCTACGACCTTGGGGATGTGCAGCATATGTTCACGATTCTTCCCATAAATATGGCAAATTAGGTTCTAGAGGGAAGAAGTGTATCTTTATTAGGTACTCCAACACTCAAAAGGGTACGTGTTCATAGGTGAACATGCTGATGGAAGTGTGACTGAAATGGAATCACGAGATGTCACGTTCTTAGAGAACCATTTTCCTAGTAGAGGTGAGATTGATAAGGACTTCCAATTATATGAAATGGAAGATCCCGATAACACACCCACTAATGTTATTGAGGGAAATACAGATTTACCTCAACATACAAGACCTAGTGGGAGTGTAGTGTAAGCGTCGCGCGAATCAATTCTCAAGAAGTTCAGTTGTGTAAAAGTAATCGTAAAAGTATTCCCCGTCGTCGATTTTAGATTGAAGGGGAAGCATTTATGATTGCTCCACAAGACGATCTGAGAGCCTAAAACGGTTCAAGAGGCTCTCTCATCTCCGGACAAGGAAGAATGGGAAAAAGCTTTGGAAGACGAAATTGAGTCTATAAGGACAAACCGTGTTTGGGACTTGGTTGATCTGCCATCCAATCGTAAGGCTATTGAAAATAAATGGATTTTCAAGATTAAGCGAAAAGGCGGATGGATCCATTGAAAAGTATAAGGCTCGCCTTGTGGCAAAAGGCTATACTCAACAAGAGGGTGTAGACTATGAGGAAACTTTTTCACCAGTTATAAGGTTTGCCTCCATACGCCTTATCCTAGCCATTGTTGCACATTTGGACCTAGAATTACATCAAATGGATGTAAAGACAGCATTTCTCAATGGAGAACTAGATGAAGAAATCTATATGAAACAACCGATAGGTTTCATTGTTGAAGGTCAAGAGCGTAAAGTTTGCAAACTTCATCGCTCAATTTATGGCCTTAAGCAATCGTCTAGACAATGGTATTTTCGTTTTCATCGAGCCATAACTTCTTTTGGGTTCACGATGATCGAAGAGGATCACTGTGTGTATATCAAACGGTCCGAGAATAAATTTATGATTTTATCTCTTTATGTGGACGATATTCTGTTGGCTAGAAATGACAAGGGTTTGGTGATAACCATAAAAGAATGGTTGTCTTCTAATTTTGAAATGAAGGACATGGGAGAAGCTGCATATATACTAGGAGTTAAGATTGAAAGAGATCGATCAAAGAAACTCCTCGCTATGTCACAAGAGTCTTATATAATGAAGATTCTTGAACGCTTCAATATGCAACACTGTAATCCCATTGATACCCCTGTCATGCAAGGTGAAGGCCTAAGTACTAAGATATGTCCTAAGACTCCAGAAGAAAAGAAAGAAATGATAATCATTCCTTACGCAAGTGCTTTGTCGGAAGTTTGATGTATGCTATGATGTGTACTCGACCCGACATATGTCATGTTGTAGGGTTAGTGAGCCGATATCAATCAAATCCCGTCCAAAGACACTGCGAAAGCGATTAAGAGGATCCCGAGATACTTGAAAGGCACTATGGACTATCGACTTTGCTATCAAGGGAGTGATCTACGCTTATTAGGATACTCGATGCTGATTGGGGAGGAGACCTAGATGAGCGAAATCGGCGTCCCGGATATGCGTTCTTGCTCAATGATGGGGCAATTTCTTGAAATAGCAAGAAACAGACATGCATAGCTTTATCTACAATGGAGGCAGAATTTATTGCATGTTATTGCTGCGGTGCAAGAAGCGATATGGCTAAAACATTTCTTGGAAAATTTAGCCATTGTCACCGATGTCCCAAGACCAAAGGACGATTATATCGCGATAGTCAAGCAAATGTTGCCTATGTGAAAGATCCCAAGTACCACGGTGGGACGAAGCACATTGACATAAAGAATAACTTCATCGAGACATCAGCAAAATTGTTTGGAATCGACATGCCGACGCCATGATGACGTCATCTCGCCGGCCGGCGACGGACCGCGGCGAACGGAGACCCGACCCGATTGGAGACCCGATCCAGACGTTGACCCGACCCGTGAACCAACCCGACCCGGTTGACCCGACCCGAGACCCGACCCGGGGTTGACCCGACCCGCGACGGTCAACGGTCAACCGGTCGGACCGGTCAACGGTCAAACCGGTCGGACCGGTCAACGGTCGAACCGGGTCGGACCGGATTCAGAAGCCCGAGTTGGGCAGGCGCGTGAGCCACACGCGCCGCACACTTAAGCGGCGCGTGTGGGCGCGTGCAAGGTCCGATTGGGCCGCGGTTGGTACCGTTGTGTTCGTATTGAAATTCTCTACATTGTGGTATAGTTATTTTATATGTTTGAAGCTTTTAAATATATGAAAATGTATACGGAACCCTAAATACGTGTATTTTTGGGGTGTTATTGCATTTTTACTTGTATTTTCCTATGGTTTTGGAAATACAGAAGCTAGCTTACATGTAAATGACCACATAAAGATTATGTAGAGCATGATTATTTGATAGCATGTCTATATGGTTTGACGTGCTTGCATTTTCTTATTTTTGAGCATATTAAAACAATGGCTGGAGATCCTTACATTATGTATTCCGCTGTTGATTATATATGCATGATTGTTCTATTTGTTAATTTACATCATGCCATGCTAGATGATTGCTAGAAAGGATGTGATCATTGTTTGAGATATTTTGTGAATTATCTAGTCTAGTGGGAGTTCGTAGGTTGGTAGAATTAGAAGAAATTCTCACCTAGAACTTAAAATTTGCACAAATTAAACAAGTTAATGATAGTAGAACAATTGTACGCTGAAACTGATTGGGAACATCGTGAACTTTCGTTTTGGTGTCTTTTTTGTTGAATTATCATTAATTTAGTTTGTCTTTGTTGCAAATTAATATATGTGTGCTTATGAGGAAAATGTGCTAGTAATTGATTATGCGTTTATTATGTCAATGTGTAGTAGATAGTGATTATGGCTTCAGCATCCAAGACCATTGTGGTTGACCTCAATAAGGGTGAGAAGCTGAACGGTGACAATTATGACATTTGGCACCGAAAAGTTCAATATATCCTTGAGGAGCAAGAGGTTTTGGAAACCCTTAACCACACCATGGATGAACCTCGAGCATGGAACTTCTGCTCAACATAAAAGAGATCAAGAAGTTTATCAAGCTTGGAAAAAGAAAATAGCATTGCTCGCATCACGTTGCTGAACTGTATGCAAGATGATCTCATGTGTGAGTTTGAAAGTTATGACAAAGCTCGTGCAATGTGGGTTGCCTTGAAAGATAAGTTTGGAGGCACGTCTGCTACTAAGTTGAGGAGACTCACTATCAAATTTGACATATACCGGAAGCACTCAAATCTTTCAATGAGGCGGCATCTTCAGGAGATGTCAAACATGATACGTGAGCTGAAGTCGGCAGGTCATACCTTAACCGACGAACAGCAAGTTCAGGCTATTATAAGGTCTTTTCCTAACAGCTGGGAACATATGAAAATCAATATGAAGCACAATGAGAATATCGTCACTTTTGACGATATTGCGTCATTTGAATTAGAAGATGAGGCGCCTAGAGGCTGCAAAATCCTCTACCCATGCTTATGTTGTTGAATCAGGTTCAAGCAAAACTTCGGGCTTTAAGCGCAAGAGGAACCATAAATTCAACAACAAAGGGAAAGAGACTGATCAAGCACCCAAAAGAGCTAAGACCTTCCGACGCAAGAAGCGTGGCGGGAAGAAGGACAAGGCCAAGATGATGTGCTACAATTGTGGCAAATTGGGCCACTTCGCTCGTGAATGCACTGAGCCGAAAAAGGTACCACATTATTCTATTACTTTGAATAATGCTTTCGTTTCTAGCACTGTAATGCTTGCTGAATCTCATCCAATGTGGACCAGTAGACTCGTGGAGCAACAGACCACGAAGCTAGAGACCGAGGAGCATTTGTGAGTATCGTCGAATACAGCCCGGAAGAAGATGGATATATGTTGGAAATAACTCTAAAGTTGAAGTGAAGGGTATCGGCACATGTAAATTAACCTTTCGTGGTGGTCTAAAACCTATTCCTACATGATGTCCTTTATGCTCCGTATATTCAGCGAAACTTGGTCTCTCGTAGTTGTTCTTCTTAGCTTAGGTTATGTTTTTAATTTTCATGGTGATTGTGTTGACATTTTGTTTGGAACAGTTTATTACGGTTCTGGTTATGTATTGAATGGTTTTATGGTGTTAGACATTGACTATGATGTGTACAAAGTTAATGTTGATGGTTGTTTTTCTTTAATTGCATCTTCTAGTAATGTGGAGATTGATGCAAGTACTTGGCATGCTAGACTGGGTCACATTGGGTTACAAAGAATGAAACGATTAGCAAGAGAAGGCCTTTTGGGGTCACTCGCTAATGTTGAACTATCCGTATGTGAACATTGTTTAGCGGGAAAAACAACTAGAAAACCATTTGGTAAAGGAACCAGAGCTGAACTTCCATTGCAACTTATACATTCT
The DNA here is from genome assembly GCA_024733475.1 of Syzygium grande. Classification (NCBI taxonomy): domain Eukaryota; kingdom Viridiplantae; phylum Streptophyta; class Magnoliopsida; order Myrtales; family Myrtaceae; genus Syzygium; species Syzygium grande. The sequence continues at coordinate 439,156 of JAMXDD010000005.1, read as the reverse complement.
GACATTTGTAATCCTCTATATATGAGGGCGAGGCATGGAACCTCATATTTCATCACTTTTATAAATGACTTCATGCGTTTTGGTTATGTTTTTCTGATCTCCCATGAGTCCGAAGCATTGGATTGCTTTTAGGCGTTTATAGTTTTGGTAGAGAATCAGTTGAACAAAACAATAAAGGCATTGAGAACCGATCGCGGACGTGAGTATCTATCTGAGCAATTCAAAGCTCTTTGTGATGAAAAGGGAATTGTAAGACAATTGACTATTCCTGGTACTCCGCAACAAAATGGGGTTGCAGAAAGAAGGAATAGAACCCTTTTGGAAATGGTTAGGTCTATGATGGCGCAGGCAAATCTCCCTGTCTCATATTGGGGAGATGCGTTATTGACTGCTGCCTATATACTTAATCGTGTGCCCTCTAAGTCAGTTGCTTCCACCCCTTATGAATTGTGGACCGGTAGGAAACCAGACTTAAGTAATCTACGACCTTGGGGATGTGCAGCATATGTTCACGATTCTTCCCATAAATATGGCAAATTAGGTCCTAGAGGGAAGAAGTGTATCTTTATTAGATACTCCAAACACTCAAAAGAGTATGTGTTCATAGGTGAACATGCTGATGGAAGTGTGACCGAAATGGAATCACGAGATGTCACGCCTTAGAGAACGATTTTCCTAGTAGAGGTGAGATCGATAAGGACTTCCAATTACATGAAATGGAAGATCCCGATAACACACCCACTAATGTTATTGAGGGAAATACAGATTTACCTCAACATACAAGACCTAGTGGGAGTGTAGCGTCGCCTGGCGAACTGAATTCTCAAGAAGTTCAGTTGCGTAAAAGTAATCGTAAAAGTATTCCCCGTCGTCGATTTGAGATTGAAGGGGAAGCATTTATGATTGCTCCACAAGACGATGCAGAGCCTAAAACAGTTCAAGAGGCTCTCTCATCTCCGGACAAGGAAGAATGGGGAAAAGCTTTAGAAGACGAAATTGAGTCTATGAGGACAAACCATGTCTGGGACTTGGTTGATCTGCCACCCAATCGTAAGGCTATTGGAAATAAATGGATTTTCAAGATTAAGCGAAGGGCGGATGGATCCATTGAAAAGTATAAGGCTCGCCTTGTGGCAAAAGGCTATACTCAACAAGAGGGTGTAGACTATGAGGAAACCTTTTCACCAGTTGTAAGGTTTGCTTCCATACGCCTTATCCTAGCCATTGTTGCATATTTGGACCTAGAATTACATCAAATAGATGTAAAGACAGCATTTCTCAATGAAGAACTAGATGAAGAAATCTATATGAAACAACCACTAGGTTTCATTGCCGAAGGTCAAGAGCGTAAAGTTTGCAAACTTCATCGCTCAATTTATGGCCTTAAGCAATCGTCTAGACAGTGGTATTTTCGTTTTCATCGAGCCATAACTTCTTTTGGGTTCACGATGATCGAAGAAGATCACTGTGTGTATATCAAACGGTCTGAGGATAAATTTATGATTTTATCCCTTTATGTGGACGATATTCTGTTGGCTGGAAATGACAAGGGTTTGGTTATAACCATAAAAGAATGGTTATCTTCTAATTTTGAAATGAAGGACATGGGAGAAGCTACATATATATTGGGAGTTAAGATTGAAAGAGATCGATCAAAGAAACTCCTTGCTATGTCACAAGAGTCTTATATAATGAAGATTCTTGAGCGCTTTAATATGCAGCACTGTAATCCCATTGATACCCCTGTCATGCAAGGTGAAGGCCTAAGTACTAAGATGTGTCCTAAGACTCTAGAAGAAAAGAAAGAAATGGTAACTGTTCCTTACGCTAGTGCTGTCGGAAGTTTGATGTATGCTATGATGTGTACTCGACCCGACATATGTCATGCTGTAGGGTTAGTGAGCCGATATCAATCAAATCCCGGTCCAGCACACTGGAAAGCAGTTAAGAGGATCCTGAGATACTTGAAAGGCACTATGGACTATCGACTTTGCTATCAAGGGAGTGATCTACGCTTATTAGGATACTCGATGCTGATTGGGGAGGAGACCTAGATAAGCGTAAATCGACGCCCCGGATATGCGTTCTTGCTTAATGATGGGGCAATTTCTTGGAATAGCAAGAAATGTACATACATAGCTTTATCTACAATGGAGGCAGAATTTATTGCATGTTCTCGCTGCGAAGCAAGAAGCAAGTATGGCTAAAACGTTTCTTGGAAAATTTAGCCATTGTCACCGATGTCCCAAGACCAAAGTGATGATATCTTTGCGATAGTCAAGCAGCTATTGCCTATGTGAAAGATCCTAAGTACCATGGTAGGACGAAGCACATTGACATAAAGAATAACTTCATCAGAGATATAATAGCGCAGAAGGAAGTAGTCCTACAATATATTTCAACCAACAGGATGGTTGCTGATCCATTTACGAAGGCTGTTCCAAGAGACGTGTTCTTGACCCACAGGATGTCTCTAGGATTACGTAGAATGTGATTATGATATGTAATATTGTTGAGGATCACTGGATTATGTGTGTATATGTATTGTACTTGTTAGTTAATGAATTGATGTTTTATCAATTAGTACAATGTTATGAGACTAGCACAAACACATATATATTGTTGAAAGGTATGTCCCCAGGCAATGATTGGCTCACTCACACGAGCAATCACCTCAAACGCTATAATAAGCGGGTTGAGATGAGACGATATGTACTATAAATGCTGGAAGAGCAGTTTAGTACGTAAAACGATTTAATGTCGCCTTGATCGGAATCAAGATGAGGTCTGTTATTCGTATGTGATAAGACCGAACATGATACTCCCACAATCATGTATGCCTGAAGGTAGCCGGATGCGAATACTAAATTGGGCGCTACCGTAAAGCGTGCTGATATAGCACTCGGGCTAAACATGAGTACGTGAGAAGCATGTGACTATGTTTAGGCTAAGATTCGTGATAGTGGATATGATTAATAAATGACATACGCTCTTATAGAAAGAGAAATCCACTATAGCATGTAATTCATACTACATGTGCTTTATTTGACCAATAAGTGAGATGAGTACAATTATCCCTATTTATTCATCGTGTGAGTCCTTAAGGTAATTTATATTTTACCTTACTTTGTACCCTATGTTACTTCTGACTATGTTCTCAAAATAAAAGATCAATGTTGCTACTTTAGCATGTTACCGGCGGTCATGAATAGATATGGCTTTATGGAACGTGTCTAGGAAAGCAGTTGTTCCGAAATGGAGAGAGACATGAGTGCGAAGGAAGACTATTGTTGTTTTACATCTATCACATGTGTTTACTGGTCGACCAATTATTTCACCTTCAATGGCTTTCGGAAATAATTGTAAATACATGGTGTTTTTTTGAGAAAAGTCAAGTATAGCCTTTAAGGGATAGGTATACTTGAATTGATGTAACAAAATATGTCTGGGGCATTGTGAGACATCAATTGTATAATTATTTTTGGGGTTGTAGCCATTATGTTGTCCCTAACAGGTACATAATTAGAGCTCCCAAGTGCAGGTGTACTCACTGGTCGCACGGCTTTCTTGCCAATATGAATTGTTTCTAAGGTAGATGAATGTTGAATGCCTTATGTTCTTGATAGAGCATCATCAAGCCCATCATGTGCGAGTGGGAGATGTTATATTTCGTCGGTCCGCCCATGATGTGCGTGTCCAAGGGACACCATTTGCCCTAATAAGAGGTGTGTCTAAGAGACACCCTTTGAAGAGGTACGAAGAGAGTTTCTTAATGGAAGTTAAGACAACTTCTTGGTAGATGAAACGAGACACGAAAAAGAGAAATAAAGAACTCTCTCTCTCGATCAAGGCATTAGGATTCCGTTTCTACTTTCAGAAATCAATCGGCATTAACGCTGTGGAACAAAAATACTTTCCTTGTGATTGTATTTGGACCAACGTGAAGTAGATTCGTTCATCGTTTTGCTGGTGATTCAACGTCGATTCTGAAAATTTATTTTGGAGTGCATCGAACAGGTTAGTCGATTCTCCCGATACACACTTCCAACACTAACACTATTCATGCTCTGCAATCAGTGATTTATCGAGCTTGATCACATATTATGCTGTCGCACTAAACTACATCGCATCCGTCATCATCCATGCACACTACTAAATTTTGTATGGTCGAAAATTCAAATGATTAATGGCTCATATTAGGAAAGGGGTATTGAAAATTGACAACACTGTAAGCTAGAAACCGAAAAAATAAAAGGAACAAATAAGCGCGTAGCATCGCGGTCAACGCAATCTCCACTGATACAAGGTGGGTAAGGTAGTCTTGTTACGTTCGACATGCTTCCGATCTTCCTTGTAATAAAGTAAGAAGTAAATTATATGAAAGTTGTTGCTGACACAACCCTTGAGATAACCATTTTCTTTATGCTTATTAGCTATATTACCATTAATGAGAAATCCAGAGGGAAATCCCTCATTATCTAAATAAAGCAAGAAAAATCTCAATTTTAATGACCCTCATAATCATGAATTTGAGATCATAAATTAAGCACGTGGTGTTACATGGTAAAGAAATTCATTTTCAAGTGTCGAAAGGTAAAAACATGACCGTGGACGTGAAGATCAAGGAAGCTAAATAGTGAAACGTGGGAAACAGCAAGAAATAAGAAGACACGTGGAAGAAAATCAGCTATTACGTGATGTCCAAGGAGCGTAACGGATAAAGTGCGAAGTGTAAGGAAATGGAAAGCAACTTTCAAGCAGGAAATAAGAAGACACGTGCAAGAAAATCAGCTATTACACGATGCCCAAGGAGCGTAACGGATAAAATGAGAAGTGTAAGGAAGTGGAAAACAACTTTCAAGAAGAAGTAGCTGATCGACAGTTATCAAGCTGCTCTATAAATACTCAAAGATTTCCGACGTAGAGAAGGACTCGGAACAAGACGACAGACTTCTTACCTATCTTTATTTTCGGCAGATAGGAGTAGTAATAGTTACATCTTTCAGATTCCACGTCATAGATTTAATTCCAGCACGAGTCTTTATCAGGTCCAGCACTATTGATTAAATTCCAATGCTGTGCCACCAGTTCAACGTCGTCGATTAGATTCTGGCGTTGTGCTTAGAATATAATTGTTGATTGGATTCCAGCCATATTCTCTTAGGTCACGTCATTGATTAGATTCTGGCATATCTGGAATTGCAATGTTGTGTACTGGTTGTGTCGTTGATTGGATTCCTACATAGCTTGGTCTTGACATTTGCAAGTTGTCATCCTATCGTTAGTATTGCTGAGTTGGGTGTATTATCGAGTTAAGTTGTAAGGCACAAGTTGGGTTTAATAGACGCATTTGACATTCTCTGTCCGAGCTTGATTCAAGACCCTAGTTTCCTCTAATAAAATCCGAAACGCAGCGTTCGATGAAAGATTTTCAATAGGATAAAACCGGCGAAACAATATCACTTCTTTTACCGTACTTTTTGGGAGAAAGAGAAATGGCTAAAATGTTCCTTCCATTGCAAGGACCCTTGTATAACAAAAGTGATGACAATTGGAAAGAAGCGGAATGGAAATGGAATTGGGAGCGCAAGCGGAAGCATTGCTGCAATTTCTTTATCATGGAGAGGAGGGAAAGAGTGAGAATCAATAGGAATGTGTTATTGAAAAAAGCCAAACGTACAAGTGGATTATTAATTAATCCTAAGTTTTGATAATTTTCAATAAGAAAAATCTGATATGGTAAGTAGATTTACTTGATACGCAATTACATATTAAAGTTTGGGGTTAATATTACTAAATTAAGATTACAAACTGGTACACATATGTCACATCTACTCAAACTAATTTTCGGATCATAAAAAGATCTCCAACTGGTATAGCCGTGTCACATTTAGCCCAATATAATTTTCGTGTTACAAAAAGTCACAAACTAGTAGATTTGTGCCACATTTACCACAAACCGGCGACCACGCCAAGTGGTCTTACAATGAGGTTAGTTTATAGGTGTAGGACTTTTTCTCAATCTTTCAATAAGGTTAGTCTAGGTGGTCTTATTTGCTTCCTTTGAGCAAGAAGATAGGAGTTGCAAAGGCACCAAGTGGCAAGAGCTAATTAAATAGACCTCGTTAAGAATAGCCGACGAATTAATCCTTTACGTTGGCCTCTCTTAAATTCCGTGATGGACTTATTCATCATCTAGCATGAAAATTCTGTTGACCCGAAACTTGATGCTAGTTCAATTTCAGAGCAAACACAGTAAATAATATGGGACCAAAATAACCCGAAAGAGACCTCCCTTTTGATCTGAAGGGAGAGTTTATTGCATTTGGAACAGAAGTCCTGGTGTCTCTGGCACTGGGCCAAAGGCTTCTAGGGATTTAACAAATATAGAAACATAAGCAATAATTCCCACTGCAAACCCCCGCGGGATGCTTATCACCATAGTATTTGTCACAAAAGGCTTTGCACGGAGCAGCCTGGCAGCCGCGCGGTGCTGTCCCATACAGCACGCATCTACGCTCAGCCTCCACTTCATAATTGCCTGTCATTAGGAGACAAAACTTCAAACGATTGAACCCGTAAAGAAAACACAATCTTGTTATAAGTTCCTTAATCATGACGTATCATCCTTCTTCGATAAGGAAATCGAAGATGGTGAAAATGGGAGAGGGATAAAGAGAGAAACGATTACATATAGTGAAGAGGAGAAAAACTAGAAGCATTGCGGCCACGCAGGGTCTCTTCATGTTCATGTCTCCAGATATTTCAGAAGGCTCAAGTATATTGATCAGTTCCTCTTATTCTATATGCTTTCCTTGGATACCTTTGTGTGTAACAATGTGCTCCTATTTATACTTACCAACCGTTAGAGATAATTAAGATAATTTTCTAGGATATTTTCCTAGAAACCCCACAGGCATGCCGCTTTTGGAAGGAAATATCATAATATTTATGAGTTTATACTTTCCAATCTATCAAAATCGGAATGACATTTGAGTTCAAGGATGGCCCAAAATATCTGGCTTTTTTTATGGTTTAGTATTTATTGTTGTGGTAGGTCTCTATATTGAATCTGTGGGCACTTTTTGACTTTAGGTGTTTTTAAATGCTATTTTGACCAGCAATTTACTTCTCGTGCATACTAATGGAATTACTAAGAGCTGAGTCAGGTTTCATCAAATGCCTTTCTTTAACTAGTTATACTTACGAGGAAGATTCATTTACTAGCTAATTCAACAATTTCAATCACTTGAGTGTTGTAACTCTTTTCTCGATAACTTGAGTGTCGCTTATTAAAAAAAAAGTTCACTTGAGTATTATAATTGTCAATCGATAACTTGAGTGCCTTAAATTTTTTAAAATGTTCATCCTAAGAGCTAAAAATCCAATACAGTATGGCACTTGGGATGAACACTTTTAAATATTTATGGCACCGGAATGACTGATTGGAAAGTTATATGACATTGCAGTTATCGGAAAAAAAGTTATGGTACTCAAGTAAGTCATGTAAAAAAGTTATAGTACTCAAGTTGGTGCATATATCGAAATAGGCTGATGTACTATTCATTATAATATATCGAAATATATATAATTTCCCACATTTCTCTCTTTCGCAATTCTTATATTTAACTCCAACATTCAATAATTTAAATCTCAACGGTCACTAAATATGTGACATAAATACGGGGCAATTAAATCTCTAAATTCCAAAAAAAAAAAACCCACTTCACAGTCACTGTTGAAACCCCACAGGCATGCCGCTTTTGGAAGGAAATATCATAATATTTATGAGTTTATCCTTTTCAGTCTATCAAAATCAAAACGCCATTTGAGTTCAAGGATGGCCCAAAATATCTGCTTTTTTTTATGGTTTAGTATTTATTGATGTGGTAGGTCTCTATATTGAATGTGTGGGCACTTTTTGACTTAAGGTGTTTTTAAATGCTATTTTGACCAACAATTTACTTCTCGTGCATACTAATGGAATTACTAAGAGCTGAGTCAAGTTTCATCAAATGCCTTTCTTTAACTGGTTATACTTACGAGGAAGATTCATTTACTAGCTAATTCAACAATTTCAATCACTTGAGTGTTGTAACTCTTTTCTCGATAACTTGAGTGTCGCTTATTAAAAAAAAAGTTCACTTGAGTATTATAATTGTCAATCGATAACTTGAGTGCCTTAAATTTTTTAAAATGTTCATCCCAAGAGCCAAAAATCCAATACAGTATGGCACTTGGGATGAACACTTTTAAATATTTATGGCACCGGAATGACTGATTGGAAAGTTATATGACATTACAATGATCGGAAAGGAAGTTATGGTATTCAAGTAAGTCATGTAAAAAAGTTACAGTACTCAAGTTGGTGCATATATCAAAATAGGCTGATGTACTATTCATTATAATATATCGAAATATATACAATTTCTCATATTTCTCTCTTCCGCAATTCTTATATTTAACTCCAACATTCAATAATTTAAATCTCTACGGTCACTAAATATGTGACATAAATACGGAGGCATTAAATCTCTAAATTCCAAAAAAAAAAAAAACCCACTTCACAGTCACTGTTGAAAACCCACAGGCATGCCGCTTTTGGAAGGAAATATCAGAATATTTATGAGTTTATACTTTTCAATCTATCAAAATCGGAATGCCATTTGAGTTCAAGGATGGCCCAAAATATCTGGTTTTTATGGTTTAGTATTTATTGATGTGGTAGGTCTCTATATTGAATGTGTGGGCACTTTTTGACTTAAGGTGTTTTTAAATGCCATTTTGACCAGCAATTTACTTCTCGTGCATACTAATGGAATTACTAAGAGCTGAGTCAAGTTTCATCAAATGCCTTTCTTTAACTGGTTATACTTACGAGGAAGATTCATTTACTAGCTAATTCAACAATTTCAATCACTTGAGTGTTGTAACTCTTTTCTCGATAACTTGAGTGTCGCTTATTAAAAAAAAAGTTCACTTGAGTATTATAATTGTCAATCGATCACTTGAGTGCCTTAAATTTTTTAAAATGTTCATCCCAAGAGCCAAAAATCCAATACAGTATGGCACTTGGGATGAACACTTTTAAATATTTATGGCACCGGAATGACTGATTGGAAAGTTATATGACATTACAATGATCGGAAAGGAAGTTATGGTATTCAAGTAAGTCATGTAAAAAAGTTACAGTACTCAAGTTGGTGCATATATCGAAATAGGCTAATGTACTATTCATTATAATATATCGAAATATATACAATTTCTCATATTTCTCTCTTCCGCAATTCTTATATTTAACTCCAACATTCAATAATTTAAATCTCTACGGTCACTAAATATGTGACATAAATACGGAGGCATTAAATCTCTAAATTCCAAAAAAAAAAAAAAACTTCACAGTCACTGTTGAAAACCCAAAGGCATGCTGCTTTTGGAAGGAAATATCAGAATATTTATGAGTTTATACTTTTCAATCTATCAAAATCGGAACGCCATTTGAGTTCAAGGATGGTCCAAAATATATGGTTTTTATGGTTTAGTATTTATTGATGTGGTAGGTCTCTATATTGAATGTGTGGGCACTTTTTGACTTAAGGTGTTTTTAAATGCTATTTTGACCAGCAATTTACTTCTCGTGCATACTAATGGAATTACTAAGAGCTGAGTCAAGTTTCATCAAATGCCTTTCTTTTAACTGGTTATACTTACGAGGAAGATTCATTTACTAGCTAATTCAACAATTTCAATCACTTGAGTGTTGTAACTCTTTTCTCGATAACTTGAGTGTCGCTTATTAAAAAAAAAGTTCACTTGAGTATTATAATTGTCAATCGATCACTTGAGTGCCTTAAATTTTTTAAAATGTTCATCCCAAGAGCCAAAAATCCAATACAGTATGGCACTTGGGATGAACACTTTTAAATATTTATGGCACCGGAATGACTGATTGGAAAGTTATATGACATTACAGTTATCGGAAAAAAAGTTATGGTACTCAAGTAAGTCATGTGAAAAAGTTATAGTACTCAAGTTGGTGCATATATCGAAATAGGCTGATGTACTATTCATTATAATATATCGAAATATATACAATTTCTCACATTTCTCTCTTCCACAATTCTTATATTTAACTCCAACATTCAATAATTTAAATCTCAACGGTCACTAAATATGTGACATAAATACGGGGGCATTAAATCTCTAAATTCCAAAAAAAAAAACCCACTTCATAGTCACTGTTGAAAACCCACAGGCATGTCGCTTTTGGAAGGAAATATCAGAATATTTATGAGTTTATACTTTTCAATCTATCAAAATCGGAACGCCATTTGAGTTCAAGGATGGCCCAAAATATCTTGTTTTTTATGGTTTAGTATTTATTGATGTGGTAGGTCTCTATATTGAATGTGTGGGCACTTTTTGACTTAAGGTGTTTTTAAATGCCATTTTGACCAGCAATTTACTTCTCGTGCATACTAATGGAATTACTAAGAGCTGAGTCAAGTTTCATCAAATGCCTTTTTTTAACTAGTTATACTTACGAGGAAGATTCATTTACTAGCTAATTCAACAATTTCAATCACTTGAGTGTTGTAACTCTTTTCTCGATAACTTGAGTGTCGCTTATTAAAAAAAAGTTCACTTGAGTATTATAATTGTCAATCGATCACTTGAGTGCCTTAAATTTTTACAAATGTTCATCCCAAGAGCCAAAAATCCAATACAGTATGGCACTTGGGATGAACACTTTTAAATATTTATGGCACCGGAATGACTGATTGGAAAGTTATATGACATTACAATGATCGGAAAGGAAGTTATGGTATTCAAGTAAGTCATGTAAAAAAGTTACAGTACTCAAGTTGGTGCATATATCGAAATAGGCTGATGTACTATTCATTATAATATATCGAAATTTATACAATTTCTCATATTTCTCTCTTCCGCAATTCTTATATTTAACTCCAACATTCAATAATTTAAATCTCAACGGTCACTAAATATGTGACATAAATACGGAGGCATTAAATCTCTAAATTCCAAAAAAAAAACCCCACTTCACAGTCACTATTGAAACCCCACAGGCATGCCGCTTTTGGAAGGAAATATCAGAATATTTATGAGTTTATACTTTTCAATCTATCAAAATCGGAACGCCATTTGAGTTCAAGGATGGCCCAAAATATATGGTTTTTTTATGGTTTAGTATTTATTGATGTGGTAGGTCTCTATATTGAATGTGTGGGCACTTTTTGACTTAAGGTGTTTTTAAATGCTATTTTGACCAGCAATTTACTTCTCGTGCATACTAATGGAATTACTAAGAGCTGAGTCAAGTTTCATCAAATGCCTTTTTTTAACTGGTTATACTTACGAGGAAGATTCATTTACTAGCTAATTCAACAATTTCAATCACTTGAGTGTTGTAACTCTTTTCTCGATAACTTGAGTGTCGCTTATTAAAAAAAAGTTCACTTGAGTATTATAATTGTCAATCGATAACTTGAGTGCCTTAAATTTTTTCAAATGTTCATCCCAAGAGCCAAAAATCCAATACAGTATGGCACTTGGGATGAACACTTTTAATATTTATGGCATCGGAATGACTGATTGGAAAGTTATATGACATTACAGTTATCGGAAAAAAAAGTTATGGTACTCAAGTAAGTCATGTAAAAAAGTTATAGTACTCAAGTTGGTGCATATATCGAAATAGGCTGATGTACTATTCATTATAATATATCGAAATATATACAATTTCTCACATTTCTCTCTTCCGCAATTCTTATATTTAACTCCAACATTCAATAATTTAAATCTCTACGGTCACTAAATATGTGACATAAATACGGAGGCATTAAATCTCTAAATTCCAAAAAAAAAACCCACTTCACAGTCACTGTTGAAAACCCACAGGCATGTCGCTTTTGGAAGGAAATATCAGAATATTTATGAGTTTATACTTTTCAATCTATCAAAATCGGAACGCCATTTGAGTTCAAGGATGGCCCAAAATATATGGTTTTTTATGGTTTAGTATTTATTGATGTGGTAGGTCTCTATATTGAATGTGTGGGCACTTTTTGACTTAAGGTGTTTTTAAATGCTATTTTGACCAGCAATTTACTTCTCGTGCATACTAATGGAATTACTAAGAGCTGAGTCAAGTTTCATCAAATGCCTTTCTTTAACTGGTTATACTTACGAGGAAGATTCATTTACTAGCTAATTCAACAATTTCAATCACTTGAGTGTTGTAACTCTTTTCTCGATAACTTGAGTGTCACTTATTAAAAAAAAAGTTCACTTGAGTATTATAATTGTCAATCGATCACTTGAGTGCCTTAAATTTTTTAAAATGTTCATCCCAAGAGCCAAAAATCCAATACAGTATGGCACTTGGGATGAACACTTTTAATATTTATGGCATCGGAATGACAGATTGGAAAGTTATATAACATTACAGTTATCGAAAAAAAAAGTTATGGTACTCAAGTAAGTCATGTGAAAAAGTTATAGTACTCAAGTTGGTGCATATATCGAAATAGGCTGATGTACTATTCATTATAATATATCGAAATATATACAATTTTTCAAATTTCTCTCTTACGCAATTCTTAAATTTAACTCCAACATTCAATAATTTAAATCTCTACGGTCACTAAATATGTGACATAAATACGGGGGCATTAAATCTCTAAATTCCAAAAAAAAAAACCCACTTCACAGTCACTGTTGAAAACCCACAGGCATGTCGCTTTTGGAAGGAAATATCAGAATATTTATGAGTTTATACTTTTCAATCTATCAAAATCGGAACGCCATTTGAGTTCAAGGAAGGCCCAAAATATCTTGTTATTTATGGTTTAGTATTTATTGATGTGGTAGGTCTCTATATTGAATGTGTGGGCACTTTTTGACTTAAGGTGTTTTTAAATGTTATTTTGACCAGCAATTTACTTCTCGTGCATACTAATGGAATTACTAAGAGCTGAGTCAAGTTTCATCAAATGCCTTTCTTTAACTAGTTATACTTACGAGGAAGATTCATTTACTAGCTAATTCAACAATTTCAATCACTTGAGTGTTGTAACTCTTTTCTCGATAACTTGAGTGTCGCTTATTAAAAAAAAAGTTCACTTGAGTATTATAATTGTCAATCGATCACTTGAGTGCCTTAAATTTTTTGAAATGTTCATCCCAAGAGCTAAAAGTCCAATACAGTATGGCACTTGGGATGAACACTTTTAAATATTTATTGCACCGGAATGATTGATTGGAAAGTTATATGACATTACAATGATCGGAAAAAAAAGTTATGGTACTCAAGTAAGTCATGTAAAAAAGTTATAATACTCAAGTGGGTGCTGTATGAAAATTATGGCAGTTATGGTGTCATTTTCCCGAAAAAAACATTACATTGTAAGTAGACTTACCTAATTTGCTATTATATGTTGAATTTTGAATCAACAAAATTCAAACCACAAAAAGACAAATTCTAATTTCGATATGTCACCAAATATAATGATTTTTATGCTCCATTCGTTTTACGAAAAATAACTTCAGGGAAAACGTTTTCCGAATATTCCGGTGTTCGTTTCATGGAAAATAACTTTCCACGGAACACATTTTCCTTCCTATGGACAATATACCTTCACTTTTGAGGAAAATGACTTCCTCTTCCTCAAAAGAGGAAAATATTTTCCTTCTTCTTCTTCTTCTTCTTCTTCACCATTTGTTTTCAATATTTCCTTTTCTTTTTTTTTCCTTCTTCTTCTTCTCCCTCAGCTGGGCGCTAGCGACCTGCCGAAGAAGAAGAAGAAGGAAAAAGAAAAAAAAGAAAATTAATTTTAAAAATTAAAATTATTAAAAGTGTTGCAAGGAGGAAAATCTTTTCCATACCAAACAACGGAAAATATTTTCCAAGACTTTTCAGATTTCAGGAGAACACCCGAAAATTGTGTCATTTTCCAGGAAAAATATTTTCAGAAACGTAACGTTTTCCACGAAACAAACGAAGCTTTAAATTAACTCCCATCTTGAATTCTTATTATTCATTTAAATTCAATTATATTTTATTTCGATCGCTCCTTTCCTATATACCAAACGGCCTAAAGATTTTCATTTAGCTTAATCCTTTCTTTATCTGCTTAGCTATTCCCCTTACAATCTGTGGAATCATGATCATGCTCAACGCACTTACATTAAATTCAGGAGCATTGTCTTCTTCACATTGACTCGACAGCATACTTTGGGCATGACTTGTGTCACTTGGTTGTTATGCTTGGACAATTATGCTAAAAAGTCCAAACAAACAATTTAAACTATTACGGAAAGACAGATGCCTTATGAGTGCAAGACCATTATAAACCCTCAATGCAGTTCCATACAATAAACATGACTAATCCATAAATTCAAACTTGACTACAATAACATACGTGTTGGAAAAACCCAACAAAAGAAAAGCTCTAATCTTTTGGTTAGGCGGAGAAAAGTTGTACATGAGAATAAAGTCATTATAGATGATATATGTTAGAAATCGGTGCACAATCACAAAGAAATAGAGATTAGAAGCGAGAAGAAGAAAACGAGACAAAAGGTTTTCTCCTGGTTCACCTTTAAACTAGGACTACGCCTAGCAGATAATTCAACTATAATGAGCACATCGTACCTCTCTGTTACATCTCTTAATTACAAGAGTAAGAGAATATATATAAGCAATAAATTGATTCAAAATAGGAAACACACCCCAACAATATAAACAAGCTAGGATTTTGGATTTTTTTCCATCCAATAAAATACAAGCTATGATTGCCTCTCCTTGTTTTATCATTAATTTCCTCTTCCTTTAGTTTCTAGTGAAAGTAAAGAGATTTTGAAAGGATATTATCCGAAGATATATATTACAGTCTAACGAGATCCGAAAATAAGCTTGTCTTGGTACTTCGGAATATGTAACCAATTTGGTCACCAATGGATCACTCAATAGTAGACTTGTCAAAATGGGTTATATACCCATTTATTAACTCATTTTTTATGGGTTAAATTGTTATATGGGTTAGTAATATTCAATAAATGGGTCATAAATGGATTTCGACCCAACTCTATGGATCGTAAATGGATTTAATATAAGTGTTAAAAGGGTTCATGTCGTGACCTAAAAAATCGTGGTGTCCGATCTTAGGCTAATGGATTACTAATGAAACTTTTCAATCTAATCAGTTAAGGATGTGTTGAAAGCAGCAGATGAACCTCTATGGGCAGGTTGTGAGGACCACACTAAGTTATCGGTGACAGCCCGACTATTAAATATCAAGGCAGAGCACAATGTGTCTGCAGATTGCTTCAACTCTTTTGTTGAAGTAATGCGTGAATCATTGCCTCGTGATAACAACATGCCAAGTGATTTTTATGATATGAAAAAACTGGTGGATAACTTAGGTCTTCCGGTTGTAAAATTGATGTATGTAGTAGGGGTTGTATGATATATTGGAGAGATGATGTAAATGCAGAATCTTGCAAATTCTGTAGCCAACCTAGGTACAAGATTAACAGGAGACCGGGTCGTAATCAGAAGCGTAGACCATGCAAGCAAATGTTTTATCTGCCCTTAATTCCCAGATTGCAAAGGCTTTATGCGTCTAAAGCCACTGTTGAACACATGACTTGGCATGCAAATCATGAAACAGAAGAGGGTCTAATGTGTCATCCTTCAGATGCGGAGGCATGGCAACATTTTGATAGAACATACCCAGAGTTTGCAATGGAGCCTCGGAATATCAGGTTAGGTCTATGTGCCGATGGATTTGCTCCATTTGGGAAAATCAGGAAAAAGTTATTCGTGCTGGCCAGTTATCTTAACGCCGTACAATCTTCCACCTAGTATGTGCATGAAGACACCTTATATGTTTTTGACATTGATCGTGACAGGGCCGCAAAATCCGAAAAAGTTGATAGATATTTATATGCAACCATTGATTGAGGAGTTACAACGGCTATGGGTTGAAGGTGTCCCGACGTATGACGTTTCTACCGATCAAACATTTGTAATGAAGGCTGCCCTTCTTTGGACGATAAATGACTTTCCAGCTTACGGAATGTTATCTGGATGGAGTACAAACGGGATCTTAGGATGTCCGATATGTTTGGAGAGGTCAAAATCATTTAGATTAAAACATGGAAAGAAGCCTTGCTATTTTGACTGTCATGCATAATTTTTACCGGCAAGTCATCCTTTCGTAAGGAATAAGAAAGAGTTCATCAAGAATAGAATTGAAAGAACGATCCACCATTGAGGTTGACCGACGATCAAATTTGGGAGCGTGTGCGGGACTTTGCAACCGTTGTTGAGAACCCAAGACGGCACGACTTTTTAACGTCGGAAGTTCGCATAAAGTGGACAAAACGCAGTATATTTTGGGATCTACCATATTGGAAGGCGATCTTATTCATCATAATCTTGACGTCATGCACATAGAAAAGAATGTTTTTGACAATGTCATAAATACTGTGATGGATGTCGTCGAAAAATAAAAGACAACTTGAACGCAAAAAAAGATATGAGAGATATTTGCGATCGCCAATACTAGCTGTGGATGCAAGCAGCAGGGACCAAAACCGAAAGCGGTTTATACCTTGGATAAGGAGCAGAGGCGAGTTGTTTGTCAATGGTTGAAATCATGCGGTTTCCTGATGGATATGCTTGAACCTCGGGAGATGTGTTGATTTGAATGAATGCAAGTTGACAGGTTAAAAGAGTCATGATTGTCACATTCGATGGAAAGACTAATTCCAATAGCTTTGAAGGAAGCTCTATCGAATTTTGTATGAGGCGCCATTACAGAATTAAACAATTTCCTCCATGATATTTGCTCGACAGTGTTAAAAGCATCGCACATGGAACAACTTGAGAGAGATATTCCAATTATTCTTTGCAACTTAGAAAGGATATTTCCTCCAGCGATTTTTGATTCGATGGAGCATCTATTAGTTCACTTGCCTTATGAGACCAAAGTTGCGGTGTCCCGGCCCAATTTCGATGGATGCATCCATTTGAGAGGTAATGTTTTTTTTTTAAATACAGTTCAAATTAGTTTATCATATAATATGTTCCGATAAGCTTTTTTGTATTTCAACTAGATTCTTATATCATTTGAAGAAACAAGTAAAGAACAAGGCACGTGTTGAAGCTTCAATTTGTAATACATATATTGTTGAAGAAGTCACAACATTTGCATCATACTATTTTGAGCCGCACATTCAGTGCAAGAGTCAAGAGCAGGCAGAAATGATGAGGGCCCCATTGATCCCTAATTGCACGACATTCTCTATTTTCAATTATCTGGGTCGACCAAGCGGCGATGTCGGTTTAACATTTATCGGTGAAGAATTTCATGCAGCCCATACTTATATTTTACTTAACTGCCCGTAAGTCGAGCCATACTTCAAGTAAGTGTAAATTTGTAAATATATATTTTATGTGTCAAATATTTGCTAATAATGATATGATTTTTAATATTAGGATTTTCCAAACTTCAATGTCCGGACTACAACCAAATGAGTTTGACCGCTTGTGCGATGAACAATTTGCAGCATGGTTCAAGACATATGTAAGTTGCCTATGGATCAAAACCAAGTTATTAAAATTATATACATCATTTAGTAAAATATATATTATTGACTTTGCATGTGTAACTTTAGGTTCACAGTAATTATGATGAATTTGGACGGCAAGGATTGCTATATTATCTGTCATGGGGTCCACAATTAAAAGTTCAAGTTTGCCAGCATATTTCATAAATGGATATAATTTTCATACTCAAGAATACGGAATAGGAAAATCCACAATGAATAGTGGTGTGTCTGTTCGGTCATCCAATGGTAACAGTTGGAAAGATGATTTTATGGCTTATTGGATGAAATCATAGAGATAGAGTATCCTGGACCATTAATGATGCGTGTTGTGTTATTTAAGTGCACGTGGTTTGATCCCGTCAAAGGAATGAAGGTGCATACGGTTTAATTTGATTGAAATAAATCACAAGAAAAGGTATATGAAGTATGAACCATTTGTGTTGGCACAACAAGCAATTCAAGTATGTTATGCATCATATCCTAGTTTGAAACGTGACAAAGCTGATTGGTGGGCTGTATGTAAAATCAAAGCACGGAGGAAAAATCGAGGAACACTTGGAAGGATAGAGCCTACCAACAAGAGGAAGTGTGTAACACGTTGAAATTGAGGAATATAACATACCAACTTTACGAGATCCGTGTGGAGCAATGATAGATGTGGATCCAACTGAAATTTGCGAATTAAATGTACAAGAATGTTATGAATCTGATTTTCAGACAGATGACGAAGACGAGGACGAAGACGAGGATGAAGACGAGAACGAAAACGAGGACGAGGACGAAGACGAAGACGAAGACGAAGATGAAGATGAAGACGAAGACGAAGATTAAAATTGTTGTCACAAAACACTACAGATGTGTAATTATTAATACTACAAGTGCTATTTTGGTTGTTATCATTATTGTTCTTGTTATTATTGTTATTGTCTATTATTCTTGCTATTTTAATTTTTTTCGTCCGAAATTTTGTCCCTAAATGCCGACAAGTCAAATATTATTAACGTGCCGTAACATTTCCGATATTCTAATTTCCATTGCAAAATTTGAGATGCCAAAATTTTGGACTGAAAAAAAGACGTAGCAAATTTAGGACCCTAATCAATGAGACGCTAAATTTTTGACAGAAAAAAGACGTCACAAATTTACAATGATTATTTAGTATATATGTGTAAAATTGCGACGGACTCAAAACCTGTTTATCGCAAATTTTCAACGGAATATACTGGTTCATCGCAAATGTTGTTATGGATTTTCTATTTTTTGAAATTTGCGACGGACTCATATCCGTCATCGCAAATTTTGTTAGGGAATATTTACTGGTAGAAATTTGTGACGGACTCACACCTGTCCGTCGCAAATTGTGCAAATTTTTATCCGTTGCAAAACTTTAATTTTCAGACCTGTCCACGGACTACAAATTGATCGTCGCAATTTTGCGACGGAAAAAACTTGTCCGTCGCAAATAATTGCGACGGAAACAAATCGTCCGTCGCAAACCATTTGCGACGGACAAAAATCGCCCGTAAATTTGCGAAATCGCAAATTTGCGACGGAGAAGTTCGTGTCCGTTGCTAATTAATTTGCGACGGACACAACACGTCAAATTTTGCGACGGACACCAATCGTTGTCGCCAAATAATTTGCATCATAGAGAGTGAATTTCAAACCGTGTTTAAGATTATTTAGTCCGTCGTAAATGTGACGAGGGAATTTTTTCGCTCAAATTTTGGGAAATTTAATTTCCGAATTTTTTTTATCGAAAATTTGGATACTATTTTGATTTCCATTACCACTAACCATCGCCACGCCATTTGATAACCACCACCGCCTGGGCCGCCACTATTCATTCCGCTGCCATCACCATGTTGTCCTTGAACTATTCATTCCGCTTTGTTTTTGTTGTCCTTGAACCAAGTCAACTCTTTAATTCCTAATTAGTATAATTAGGTAATTAGTCGAATTTGGTTAGGGATTATTTAGGATTACTTTTCATTTGCTAAATTACGGGTCGATTTCACGATTGCATGTGGCTTTGATCGATAATCGATTGGTTAATTTGTTTATTATGTGGATGATTAAGTGTTAAATGACGATAGGATGATTGATTAAGCGTTTTCATAGAAAATGCTTGAAAATTAAATAATTCTATAAAAATCATGGAAAATTATGGAAAATTAAAAAAAAACGTATATCTTTGACAACAAATATGAATTTTTAACCATAAAAAGTTTTTAAAAATTTTTAACAAACTTAAATTTCATAATATCACAAAATTGCAGAAATTAATAGTGCCCACCCATTTTCAGTGAAATTGAGATTTTTTAACGTTCCGGGAAAAAATTATTAAAAAATTTAAAATTTCCACAACCTGATAAAATGGCTTAACATAAATGTGATAACCCATTGTGAGGGAAATTTTTTTTTTGTGAAGACAAATTACAAAAATTTAAAATTTAAAAAATGCACAGAATTGCCTAGAAAACATGTGGCCATCAACTTACAAAAAAATTTAAATTTCTTTAGATGGCAAAAAAGTTAGAATTTAAAATTTCAAAAATTTCACGGAATGGCTTATAATACCTATGGCCACCCACTTTTAATTATATTTAATTTTTTAACGTGCCCTAAAAATTGTTAAAATAAAGAAGGACTAAATTTGGGAATCTTTACCTAATAGTTTAGACTACCTGTGGCCACCCAATTTTAGTATGGAATTTTATTTTTCACGGAAAAAAAATTATATTAAAATTAATAATTTATAAATTCTTAAAATTTTAAAATTTGCAAAACTTTACAGAATGTCTTAGAATATCGGTGGCTACCAACTTTTAGTGAAATTTTTTTTAGTTCCCAAAAAAATTTAACAATAATAATAATACTTTTTTTCTTACAAAACTTTACAAAATGACTTAGAATATTTGTGGCCACGCACTTTCAATGAAATTTAAATTTTTGTACGTGGTAAAAAAAAATTTAATGAAAATGCATGCGATTCATATAGTGATGTTTGATACCTGTGGCCACCCATATCGTGCTAATACATTGATGTTTCATATGAAAATGAATGGGATTCATAGTATATTTGTTTGTAGAAAATTGCACGTCATAAGCACTCGACATTGACTCATTTCAAGGAAACTTTTTCTCAGTCTTTCCATCAAAATGGTAAGCTTTGTCATGTACATCATTATGTGTTCGTAATACGTGTCAATAGTTCTTTACATATTCGTATAACCTTCCTACTTATCAGTTTAAACGTGGAGGTCACATGTCTAGAAGACAAGGCTCTTCCTCGTCCTCGTCCCCCTCCCTTTCCTCTACTCCTGCCCCGGCATCTAACCCTCAACCACAATATGGTCCGTCACAATATGGCCACGTTGGCCCTTCCTCCCACACTCAACATGTTACGGGACTTCACCACATGCCAACTGAACGTTCTCCAGTTCAATCTCCTGTAGCTGCCTCTCCTTTCGTTCCACCCCAGTATTCGGCGGAACAATCGAATATTGACGGAAACAGAGGTCAAGAAGATAATCGATTCTTCATATGCCCATTTGGAGATTCGTAAGTGCTTCATTTTTATTTTAGTATATGTCATATTTAGGGCTTTAGATATTGATGTCAACTGAATTATCCATGTTGCACAATATTCGTATGAATGCAGATTCACGGATGCTACGTCTGTTGTGAGGGAATTGAACAAAATAGTCAGAAACTTCTGGATGGGAGAGTATATTAATTACAGAAGTGTTCCACAAGAAGTGAAAGAAATGTGGTGGAATGAGTTCAAGGTAAGTTTTACATATTTTTTATTTTCTCACCAATTAAGTTTGGTGTAGTATATTTATGGTTAAGAATGATGTAAAGGGACCAGAACAGCTCTGTAGTTTTCGATACCTAAAGGACCAGATATTTTCCCGACATGAACTTTACAAAATCTGTCTTAATTTTAGTCTGGTGCATAGTTATAAATATGTGATCATCATAATAATTTTCAATTTGTGTTTTTATTCATTGCAGCGGAAGTTCACGTGGGACGAAGCGGAAGACAATGAAGTGAGAAGAATTTTCGATAAGAAAATAAGTGATTTTATCACGAAATGTTATGAATAGAGCGAAGAGCAAGCAAGCGAAGCCGTTTTTCTTTACAGTTGACAATTGCGTGGCAATTAACACATTTTGGGCATCTGAACAGTCGGCAACTCGTGATCGGAATAAGAAGAATCGCTCTTCTAGTTCTAGTGATGGGTCAGCCACATATCTTTGGGGGCTCTATCAACATTCCAATTTAAACACTGGTAAGTTTGTTAAATGAGTTATAAGTTAATTTAATTCGATTACTTAAGTTTACATTTTGTAGGCACATGAATTGGGGAAGGAACCGACATTTGCAGCTATATTTGAACGCACATTTCAAAAGAAAGATAAGACATGGACTGGCGATCGAGCAAAAGCTGTTAAGGTATGTAAGGTTATACTTTGGCTTATATGTAAACTATAATGAAAACCGTGAATGTTTTCAATATTTATGGTATACATATATATATAGTGATTTTATTTTCATCTATATTGTTAATGTAGGAAAAATATGATGATATTTTAATAAGCAGTGCTAGTGATAGTGATGATTGTCCTGAGCCCCGGCCACCAGTTGATAATATGGCATTATGGATGGAGGCAACGGGTGGGGCGAAAAAAGGGAAAATATTTGGGCTGGGATCGTTGTAAAAGATGTACATGCGGAATAACACTGGAAGTTCATCAGCCGCTGGGACTGGTCGAAGGAAGTCACGAGTAGAGGAGCAATTGACCCATGAAGTGGATCGTCTAAATAATTTACTTGTTAAGAAGGACGAACGAATAGATAGCTTGGAAGAACAAATGAGAATGGTTATACAACACCTTAACCTCCAACGCAATGACGGGCCTCCTGTACCTCCAGCCAATCCAACAGGATGACCAACACATTGATGCCCGAATGCTGATGCTGATGATGATGATGATTTTCTCCGGTCTCCTAGGTAAAATTTTGAGTAAGCTTGCTTCATAATGCGGGTTTTTCATAATTTCACTCATATTCATATGTAAGAACATTTATGTTCTTCCGGAAACGATTTTTTGTTATTTTACACCTAGTTTCACATCCATGCTTAAACACTGTTTTTATATTTTGGACTGATTTATGTATCGATATTTCCTCGTGTCTTGACAAAGGTGACTACTTTTGGTGTCCCGCCATCGCATCAAAAAGCCGCCTCTTCTTCTGTATGGTTTTTTTTGTGTCTTCTATGATTGTCCTGTCTCTTAGTTCATGTTTTGAATGTATTGTAAGATTGGATATCAAATAGCATCATATCGCACTCTATAACTTTCCTTCTGTTATTTATTTCAATTATATGTTATTGTGGCTAATTTGTCGAATTTATGGTTTGTTCGTTTTTTCTGTTTCAATTATATGTCATTATCTCCATTGATTGATATGGACAATAATTTTGGCCGAAATGATGTAAAAATAACGACGAATATTTTAAGCCGAATTTTGCTATTATTAATGTTTGTCGCTAAGTTGCGATCAAATTCGCGACGAATTTTCCGACTAAATTCACGACGAATTATCAGAAAAATTCGCGACGAATTTTCTGATAATTTTGCAAACGAAATTTTCGTGAATTTTGATTTTTCGACAATTTTATGACGAATTTGCGACAAAAATTTGCGAACGGAAATTTGCGACGGATCGTGTCCGTCACAATTTTGCGACGGAATTTGCGACGAATTTGCGACGAAATTTTGCGACATTGTGTCCGTCGCAAATTTCTGTTTTGCGATTTGTGATGAAATTTTGCGGCGGATTGTGTAATTTGCGGCCAATTTTGCGACAGATTGTGTCCGTCGCAAATTTAGGCGAATTTTGCGACGATTGTGTTAAATCGCAAATTTACGACTTGTGAATTTTCCGTCGCCAAAAATTTGCGACCATTAGCGACAGAATGTTTTCTGTGGCAAATTCGATTTGGGACGGATATTTCCAAATTTCCGTTGTTTTTTGTAGTGTTATTACTATGCAAAATTAGATATCAATAAGCACAAATTAGGCAACGAAATATTCAAATCAAATCGGGATAAGATAATTACTTTGCCAATTTTCGGGATTGCGGATCGGCGAATCGACGATGGGGCAGCGATGGCGGCGGCCCGGGCGTGCACGGCAGGTATGCGAAGCGGCGTATGCGAGCATCACGGCGGCGGTGGCGCGATGTCGGCGGCGGCGACTTAACGATGTGTGTAAGCGGGGCGCGGCAGCGCTGAGGCGGGCGGGAGCGGCGGGGCAGCGGCTGTGGCAAGGCGACGGTGGGTAGAGGCGCACGCGGCGGGCAATGGCGTCTCCGATGTTCTTCCCTTTCTCGCTCTCTTCACGTGTGCCTCTAGTGTGTCTCTCTGAAAAAATCTGATTTCTGAAAATTATGAAGGCTCCCCTCCTCGGAACGTGAATGGATGTTCCTTTATATAGTGCTAGGTTTAGATTAAAACTCTCAATTTTAAATTCTAAGAGATATACTTTACTAATATGAAAATTTTATTATCTCTTAGAATCTTGATAATATCAAACCAAATCAAACAATTATCTTCCAAAATTTGAATAATAATCAAGATTAATTGTTCAATTATCCAATGGGAGAATTTAGGCTCTTATAATACTTATGGGCTAGACCAAGAATTTTCTTGAACGAGGGCTTAGTCCAATTTCATTAAGTTCAGAGCCGTTCACTCGAGTCCAACCACCGCCAATCCAATACAAATGTAACTATATGAGCCTATGCAAATGCTTCTAATATCTATATGCATTTTAATTAATATTTTTTTTCTAGAGACCAGGATCGATCTCTAATTTTTTATGCAACGAACGACTGACTGGATCGTCAAAATTTAGATGTCAACAGCTCATAACTTACTTAAACCCAACCCACCTCTATGACTCTCTCTTTTCACTCTATGTTGATCTCGAGCTCGCCCACGCCTTGTTTTCACCTTAGTTTAGGCATGAGTTTTCCTAAACTTAGTTAAATATTTAAGTGTTTTAGCAATATGTATTGGGTCGGGTATAGGTTAAGTATGGATCACTAGATTTATATTACATGAAAATTGGTCAAATGGTTTAAATGGGTCAATTTGGATTGGATCATTATCGATTAAACCCACCCATTTGAGAGATATACTCAACAAAAAAATAATCATTAGAAATATAAGTAGAAAAAGGGATCCACAGGAAAGTGAAGAAAGAAATTTTCTTCCTTTGTAAACTTTCAGATGAATTTGGTTTACCAACTGAACATCCCCAAAAAGGTGCGGCTTTTCCATTGGATTCAGGGCAAGATTTACCTACCGGAGGATAGCAGCGTTAAGTGGCAGTATTTGAGAGCCTTTCCTATCATCCTCTTGTCACAATAGCTCACATCTTCTTTCGTAAGCAAAAAAGCTCACTGAAGGAATTACATTGCTGCGCATTCTCAAAAGCAATTCCACATACATGCTGGAGCTTCCCCAGTTTTCATTTGCAAATGGGATTGTGGCAAGTTGAGTGAGCAAAACTAAGGTGAGCTAGAGAATTGCCCGTCTTTTTGCCCTAGTTCATCACATTCGATTATTAACGCCCCAAACCCAATGCTTTCGAGGTGCCAGTGGGGTTTGGCGGGAACTCTTCTACCCAGTGGCTTCCAGTTACAACAGATTAAAGAGGCAAAGCCCCACATGCAACCGAACCACGAGCAAACTTCACAGCCGCTTATCACCCCATGTTGATTCGCTTGCATGTGTGAAATGTTGATATCTGTCTAGGACTCGTTATAGAGGCCGGACTTCTAATCCATGAGTCTGATTATTTGTGCTACTTATGCATTGCGACAGGCTGCCATTCGTCGGGCAGCAACATTAACATCGCTGCACGATAGTAGCTAAACCTTGCCTTATCTAATGTGCTTCTCACACCTCCCATAGATCCTGGTAGAATTTGGAGCTTTGGTATTTTTGGTGGCTCTATATTAAGAATCCGCTTTATTTTGAGCAAGTTTTTCTTTTGGCTTTGAGAAAGGCAATTTGCCATATCCTGTATGCTCTCTTCTATCTTCCTCAAACAATTGGTTTCCTTTAAAATAAGAGCATATTTGGAACTGATGAAGAGGATAACAGGGTCGAAAAAAAATGAACTGCATGGCAAAGTGGCTAACATTATCCCCAGGGGCCTAATTCCCATAAAAACCCCAAACTTTACACTTTTGTCCCAATTATACTCTGAACTTTTTTTAGTCTCAAGAAAAACCTCAAATTTTTATCCAAGTCCCAAATCTACCTTACTGTTATAACTCCATCTACCCTACCGTTATAACTCCATCAAAAAAAAAAAAAAAAAACAAAACCAGCAGCTGCATGGCCCTTGTTGGTGGCCGCCGCCACAGCTGTCGGGAAGGAGCGGTGGCCCTCGCCTGGGCCTTCTCAAGGCCGCAACCCTCGCCAACCCCGGGTGAGTTGTTTGGAGGGCCTAGTAGCCCCGATCTGGGGTGAGGGTCACGCCTTCCCCCAGATCGGGGGCTGCAGGCCCTCACCGGCGACTGCCAAACGGCAGTCGCCCCTCGGCCTAGGCGAGGGGCGGCCAACCCCAGGCGAGGCCTTGATGGGGGGAGAAAGTTTTTGCGCCTTTTCTCACGGTTCCCCGCTCGTTTGTTTTCATAGGGAGAAAAAAAGGGAAGAAGGGAGCGCGGGGGAAAGAAAATCCCAAAGGCGAGAAGGGAAAGAATGTCGGGCCACAGCATGATGGAGGAGATAGATTGCGGGAGCTTCTTCAACCAAATCGACGACCTGCTCGACTTCCCCAGCGACGACGTGGAGGCCAGGCTGCCCCCCATCGACCGCGACTCCTTCCCCTCCATTTGGTCCACCCACCCGAACTCGCTCCATCTGGTCCTCCCATCGAGGCCTCGCCTGGGGTCGGTGGCCCTCGCCTGGGCTTTCCCGGGGCGGTGATCGCCGGCCTTCGGGAAGGCCCAAGCGAGGGCCACCGCTCCTTCCCGGTGGCTGTGGCGGCGGCCACCGGCGAAGGCTTGGCCACGCCGCAGCTGTTGGTTCTATTTTTTTTTTTTTTTCTGACGTTAATTGGACGGAGTTATAACGGTAGGGTAGATTTGGGACTCGGATAAAAGTTTGAGGTTTTTCTTGAGACAAAAAAAAGTTCAAGGTATAATTGGGACAAAGTGTAAAGTTTGGGATTTTTTTGGGAATTAGCCCTATCCCTAGGTAAATTATATCACGTGGATCTCATGCGTAATTCATTAACACTTAGGAATACTTTATGTTCTAATATGGACCGAGACTAATCGTGATATTTTCCCCTTTATGGTTATGGATGACTAAACTTGACGTGATCTAATTTTGTGACTGCATTTGTACATGCAAAAACACAATGTTCTATTAATTACTATTTTTAGTTTAGGGAATAAGGAAACTTTGTTTTTCGGCTTAATGATGGAACCAGAGATCGGTTCACGGCATGAAATTAGGGTCCCGCACCTATCATTCAAAGATACAGCATTTATCCACGCAAGCAAACTTCATTTCATTTGCCAAAAGTCAATTGCAAATAATAAAATGAGTGGACAACTAACTTCATGTGATGTGAATTTGAAAAAATGAAACAGCTTAGCAAGTTAAACCCAAAAGAGGAAATGAAGGTAGGGTTTTTTGCACATCCTACTCTATGATATAAAAAATATATATTTTGGTATGCCTAGTACTATCATTCTATATATATTTTCTACCCCTACATAACACGACAATCTGTGCAAGTACAAGACGTCCAGGTTTTAGGCTATGGCTCGTGGTGCAGATAAGACTAGAGAGGAAAGAGCGAAACAGTACGGTCCACTATGACCAGATCATCAGTTGACCCCTGAACTGTACCCGATCACATATTTAACTATAAAAGACTTCGTAACACTATATAAGTGTTGGTAAACAGTTAAAATGCAGTGCAGATGCTCTATGTATATTTATTTTATTGCTTCTTTGTATTGCTATATTATATTGGATGGGTTACAAATCAGTGATGGCGACGGGACCATGAAGAGAATTGCAGCACAGTACGTTGAACGTTAGACAAAAGCAAGCGACTTCAAACAGATAAACACTTTCGACCCAAAAAAAAACAGATAAACAGTATATCAATAGAGTAAAATAGGTAATGGATTTGATCTCTGATCGATGGAATTTTTTTGTTTTTCTTTTTTAGAAAAATGGGCCCCATCTTCTGTGTCCTGTGTTTGTAGCAAACAAGACAGAAAGACCACATCTACGTGCATCTCAAGTTACCCTTTTAACTCTCTCTCTCTCTCTCTCTCTTTTCTCACTGGGCCAAGAAAATGTGTTTCATTTGTAAAGAAAACATGATTAGCTTGTAGTTATCGATAAGTCTTGAATCTGTGTCTCTAGAGTACAAGAAGATCAGAAATAACAACACAAATGAAGGCTTCTCTACCGTAAAAAAAAAACAGTTGAAGGCTGTCAACACAGAAAAGGTTGGTGGTTTCCATCTTCAAGACATGAAGTTGTCAATAGAAACCGTTTCGTTTCCCAAGAAAATGTCAGATAGTCGTCATTTAATTCACTCCTCTCTCTCTCTCTCTCTCAACTGTTGATGTTGGCTTTTCAAAGGCCAATCTCTGTACTCAATCACAGTACACACACTGTGACTAGAGAGAGAGAGAGAGAGAGAGGTGCCCATCAACAGCATAAATGATGGAGCTTTTCCGAGAACAGTTACTGGTTTTGCAAAGGCTTTGAAAAGTTCCATAATGACATTGCTAAACTCATATCGTGCAAGTGTCTCCGTGTGTGTAAATGTGATGTGGGACTCTGTTTTGATGAGTCATGCATGTGCATGCATGAATGAGGATAATTTATCTTAGCCCTAGCGCAAGAGGGAAAACTCCTATCGTGTCTTTCTTTTCTCGTTAGCTGTTGACGCCCATCTTCGGAATCTCCTCATTCAACACTCTCAGAAGTTACTTTTGAATTAATGCTTAACCCCAGCTGCGATGGCCTTAATCATATACAAAGCAAGAAATGGTCAATAAATAGCAAAAGATTAATCGAATGAAATTACCAAACCAAGAAAAATTATCGAGAATTGCCATTACCCTTTCAAGAGAATGTCATGTATGTCATCAGGAGGTTGCTCACAGATCTTCACTCATCCTGCTGATTTTAGAGAGAGAGAGAGAGAGAGAGAGAGAGAGAGAGACTGAGAGTGTTTTCCCTTTTTCACTTAGGTTAAACATATCTAATTGACTTTAGAAAAACTCGAAGCAAGCTCAAAATGGCCAGGGGAGTGCAGCGCCTGGTTCTGTCTTAATTAGGGGAGAAATGTAGCCTACAAGCTGGACGATTGATCACCTAATCCTATTTCAAAATCTTTGGAATTTAAAACCAAATTAACTTAGCTTGACTTTTTTCCCAAAATAGAAATAGCACAATTTATGGGCCATACAAGGCTTATATAAGGGTAAGATGGCTGGGATATTTTTTACCCTTTTACTTCTCAATAGGTTCTGTAGAGTAGCTGGTATAGTGTCGGCCTGGAAGTTACATTAACATTATTGATCCTGAGCGTAGGATACTGGATTATCTTATGTTTGTATCACTCCTTAACTAATCAACTCTTAGCTACAAACAACGTGGGACAAACCAAAAGTGATCATTTTTCAGGAGCATAACTATGGTGTTTTCATATGTGCAAATTCACATGTATACTCCAATAGACAAATTAGAAAAGCCAAGGGGAAGGTTCCGGGCAGTGGCCTGCATGTGTCTTACTGAAAGAGGTATCCATTTGGAAGGTTATTACCCGCCAAATCAAAAGAGATCTCAAATGTTATCTCATGTTCTTCATACACCGATGTGCTTAATCCTTACTAATAAAAAGATTTAAATACGTGAGGGTTATGAGCTACTTTAGGGCCCATCGGTTTTCATAATTTATTTAACTCTACCAAAATGTATAGAAACCTGCAAGAGAAACAAATCTTTTTAAGCCCATGATGCGTTTTGATGCTGTATCAATACATTTTCTCAGAATATATAAATGTAAGGAACAAAAAATTTAGATAATATAACTCCTCACTAATGCATAATTTTGCAGTCCAAATGTTGGGAGGTTGCACCCATAAATCCAGAGATAAAGCAGAGCCTTCCAAACAAAGGGAGACGAGAAATTATTTCATTTAGCCAAACATGAAAAGACATCAATTAATGAATATGAACCTTAACAAGTAGGTCAAAAAACGAATAATCAACCCTAATAAACTTAAACTATATACATCTTGGACTTGAAGTTGAACTGGTACACAGTTTTTAGTTGATGGTCAACGGATAACTTACACATAAGAAAATTAACAAACTAAACTATACCCACATGAAATCTCTCACCATGCAGATCCAGCCCCCTCATCTTGAGAGAGAGAAAGAGAGAGAGAGAGAGAGAAGTTTAGGGTTGTCTGGACCTCCGTCCCTGAGATCTCACAAGAAAAATTAAAAATATACAAGCCAAACCTCACAAAAGAAAACTCACCACCTGGTTCACCATGAGTTTTTGAGGGGAATGAAGCCTGGTCCGAAGCCTTACATACTCTTTGTTTTCCCCTTTCCCTTAGGTTAGCATGTATGAAAGCCTCGAGCCAGCCAACATTCCCCACAAAAGCCAATTCAATTCTTCTCTGTGAAACCCTAACAAGCCACAGCTCTCATGCTCATATGAGAGAGAGAGAGAGAGAGAGAGAGAGAGAGAGAGAGAGAGAGAGAGAGAGAGAGAGAGAGAGAGAGAGAGCACGCATAATGACCAGGAGACACAAATGGGTGTGTGGGGGGGATCTCTTTATAAAGAGAAGTTGCTAAATTAGCTTATGAGAAAAGGCAATTTGTTAAAGGCTAAGACAAACCCTAAAACCCTAACCCAACCCCACCATAAACCTGATAGCCTTCACCTTCTCGTCTTTCATTTCCTAGGTAATGGGGTCAGTCAGTCAGTCACACTCATTTATTCAAGTTTACTAATTTCTTCCTCCTCTTCCTTTGTCTTCTCTGGCCCATGAAAATACCTATTGCAGCCGGTCAGCAACCCAACCTGTTACCTGCTACCACCTGTCGTGGTTGCACATATTGTATGCTTTTCATTACAATCCCACCGGTCAGAAACCCCTCCACGCATAGCAAGACAAATTCAGCATTCTGCTTTCGAAAAATCTTGCAGTTTTTTTGTTTTTTTTTTTTTTGCACTTGACACAAGACAAGACCTTCTTCAATGCGATTCTTTCATCATTACCTTATTATTTTTAGCCTTTGCCAGGCCCTACTTTCTAAGTCCCCCTGTACGGTCCAATACCAACGCACGGTCCCCCACCGAGTTTAATTTCCAAAATATTTGATAGACCATTATATTTTTCTTCCTTCCTTTTGCTCGAAATTGCTAAACCAAATAGATATTCTGATAGAGGAATTTGCCATGAAAATGACGACATGTGGTTTCTCTGGCTGCTTGTTTATTATCGCCACGGCCCACGACTCTTCTTTGAGTTAATTTCTTGACAGACATTCCGATGACAAAAATGCAGGTACATTTTTTTCTTTTTTTTTTTTATAGAGAATCCCTGTTTCCCTTTCCTGGAGTAGATAGGGGAGTAGAGGTTTTTGGTTGATTATCGTCACTAAGACTAGCCACGAATTTTTGTGTCCAGTGAAGATGAGATATGTAGATGGCCTTCAAGTTTAGTAACCATGCTAATGTTACTTTCTTCACACACAAACAGTAATTATTTCCACGATTGACCTGCATAGTTGATACTGTTAATCAGAAAATGGAGAAAGAAGAAAAGTACCGATTCCCAATATTGAAGGTTTCATTGTTCAAAATATAAGAAAAGGAAAGTGGAAAAGAATACATTCGAGGATAGGCAAATGGGAATACGGAATAAAGAATTATACATAAACAAAATGCATGTTGTATTTGACACTACCTAGTACCTATGATATATCTACAGCTATATATGAGGAGAGAAAACACCAACAACGTTAATCAGAGCTAATCAAAGTACCGAAGCTGTCTAAGAAAACACTTAAAAAATCTTGTTCGCGTATTGATACCACTCCCAAAACCTGATCAATCTTTTGGAAGGTTTGATAAAGATTGACCAAATAGCGAAATTTTGACATTTGTTTATAAGAATATTAACTTTTCTCATCGTGTATATGATTGTTTGAATGAACGAAGTAAGACATTGTGGGATCTACGATACATTGTTATATATGTTAGATTGAAGTTCAATAGGTGTAAATGTAGTGCTGAAAGCTGTTAATGGCTAGCACAATCACGTGCAAGCTAATCTAGGGCATTCGATGACCTCATATAATTTTTACTAAGATTGTGTCGGTCTAGTAGCACGGTACGCCTTCTAACCCACCACCAACTTTTTCCTTTTTGAAAAAAAAATATGATGTTAAGGAATTACTTTCAAAAGGATCGATTTGATAGAGTAGTCCGGAAGATACTTCAATTGCTGGTTCTTCTAAGCATCTCGCCATCATACAAGCTGAAATTAACATAGTGCCACTTCTTAACTGTGGAGTTACCTTTGATTTTAACCGGCCAAAGAGGAAACGATTTTGTCTCGGACCCCACTTCTTAACTACGTATGAATAGAATAGAAATAAAGACGGGGATGCATCGAAACTTCTCTGTCTAGGACCCCATCCCCACCGTCCATTTATAGCATTTTTCGTGCGACTCCGAACAGTGGCTTCCGCGAAACACGTCATGCCAAAGACGGCGTTTCAAGGCGATCCCCCGCAGCATCTCCGCCGTCCACCTCGCCCATCCGACGGCCGGAGCCCTCCCCACCCGCAACCCCACCAGCCTCGGAACAGGACGTGTCGGTGTCAGCGGGAGCGCAGGACCGGGAACCGAGACCCGCCCCGATTAACGAGGATCGGCCAGCCCCGGTGACGTGGACATGTCGAGGGGCCGCGGGGGGGTCAAACCGCAACGGACGGCTCGGATTCCGCGGGCCTCGGGTCGTACCGCGCCCCCCCACCCCCCGCGGCCACGTGATCGCATTAAATTTGGGGCGTACGAGCGAGCGGTGGCGAGTTTGGGGAGGGGGGGACAGGCGCACGTGCGTTGCTGAGCTGGGAGCGCAGGTGGGCCCGGCCAGTCCGGCGTGGGGCCCCCGAGGGTCTGCGAGAGAGGGAGCTTTTGCAATTATCCCGTAATGATGTGGAGTTTGGTGAGAGAAAGGAGGGGAGCGCGATATACTGCGGATTTCTCGGGGCCTGTTTCGATGTGTTTCTTTTTGTTTTTTAACGTGGGGGGGTTTTGAAAAGGTTTTCCTCCCCGGTTATGACCTCCGCGGGCTCCAAATGAATAGGACTTGAGTAGGCTGAAAAATACATACAGCCTCGGTAAGAACGGCGTTGTTCCGCGGAATACATGACTCATGCTCCATTAGGTTCTTTAAATTCCGTGGGTGGTGTCGCTAGGGAAGCGAATGGGATTAAATACCCCCGTAGTCCTAGTTGTAAACGATGGATACTAGGCATTGTGCGTATCGACCCGTGCAGTGTCGTAGCTATCGCTTTAAATATCTCTCTTGAAGAGTACGTTCGCAAGAATGAAACTCAAAGGAATTGACGGGGCCCGCAACAAGCGATTGGTGATTAGGGCTTTGTAAATTGTGTGCTTATGGTTTTAAGTGCATTTGATAAATTTACCTACACATGAGTACTATGATAGTTGAAGCGGGGACAAATAGCGGCCGGACGTGATATTGGTACATCCGTTACATTTGTCGCCGGAAGATGATACGGTGTTCGTCATTTGGCTACTGGCAATGACTGTGGACATCTATATTGGACCATGACTACATTGCTTTTTCTTACGTGGGAGACGCTTGAAAGGTGTGTCGATTGGAAATGTGGTCGGGGGAGTTGCTTTCGATATGCAACTTTCAGCATTGCGGTTGTGGGGGTGTTGTTTATGTATATGGGACTTTGAAACACCTTGGAAAAATTAAAGCACCTGTTTTCATGACTTCATTAAGCTATATGGAGAGTGGTATGGAACATTCTAATTTTTATTGTATTATATATGTATTCAAGTGATCTCAATCGTCCATTACCTAATAAGATGGTCGAATGATTCATGGTAGGTCCAAAAAGCTTGCAATAGGAACAGGGCTCCACAACATTTTGTGAGGATTCCCTCATTGCCATGTCCCAATAGCTTCTTCAATTGACGTTCATGCATAGCCCCTACACTCATAATCTGTTTCGTATCAACACACCATATGGGAGACATCCATCTTGGGCAATCTTCAAAAATCAAGTCTTGTTTACAGATCAAAGGTATCTAAACTCATTACCAGATGATTCGAGTTAATTTAAAAAAAAACTAATGATTAATTATGTTCCCTACACCCTTATGCAATATATAGTAAGTGAAATGAGTTAATTCGCTCGCTCGATTTATGTTGTTTCAATCCAGCTCAAACTCTAGAAATTTTAAGGCTCCGTTTGGCAACGTGCCAAACATTAAAAATTCTGTTCTTTTGTTCTCAAAAATAGTTTGGGAAAAAAAATGCGATTGGTAAATTTTTTGTTCCCGGGCATATTTTTACAAAAATTTGTGCCCAAAAACGGTTTTGGAAGAGAAACAAGAAGTAAAAAAAAAAATTGTTTCTTGTTTAAGCACAATTTTGAGAATGATTTTTTTTTCTTTTTTTGTTTTCTTTTCTGTTTTGCTTTTCGGGGGACCGAGGCCTCCCTCGCCCGGCGGGGGGGACCTCGGCCTCACGGCGACCCGGCGCCGGCCGTGGACGCCGCCACTGCCGGTCGGCCGGTCGCCCGCCGACCGCCATGGCCAAAGAAGAAAATAGTTAAAAAGAAAAAAAAATTCAAAATATTATTAAAATATTATTTGGAAATAGAAATTTTGTGTAGTTTACCAAACGCATTTCTATTTAAGAATATAAATTTTGGATAGTTTATCAAACGCCTTCAAATACTCAAAAATAGTTTTCCTATTACGTAATAAAAAAAATCATTTACGCTCGGAAATTGTTAAAAGCACGAATATGGTATTCATGCGCACCCTAAGTCCTATCCTGATCTTGATTTCATTGAGCTCCGTTCTTCTAGACAAATACTTACGGAAGTAGTCTCACAGGATCATGGGTATACTGAGCGTATCACTTAACACTCTCCCCCGTGTGTAGAGCTTGGCATTAAATGTGAAATATGTCTTTTCCACCTAATCGCACCGTGAGGCACGTAAGGCAAAAACATAGGGAATACCCATTATGGAGAGCAGTCTTGATCGGTACTCTAATAACATATTAGAGGACTACTCCGTTTTGGAAACTCAACCTATCTTGAGTTGACTTCACAGTGCGCGCAACCCATATCTCTAAACCAAGTCGAATAACTGGAAAGAAAACGAAACGAATAGAAGCGATTCTCCAAGGGTGCAGCCAAAGATGTCCGGCCTTGAGAATTAGCAGTCGACTTCAGATACACAAATTCAAGCTGTTTTGCTCCAAAAATGCAGTAGAGGACGAATTGGTAGAAGATGCAACACATAACAACAATCCAAGTGTCCATAACACTTGAAAGCATCTACTCCATGGGGAATTAAATGTCCTCTCATTCCCAGGCCCACCACATGAATACTGTGACGATGCAACACTGTTGTTGAAGCTGACCAATGCATGCATGGGTCGGGGCCAGAGGAAATTGATTGAAAGCACGTGTAAACCAGAGAAAGAGGGGGGAAAATTTCTCTCCATCAAAGCCAGTGCCATTCAAAGTTCAAGGTCTAAGTCGTCCAGCCATGTTTCAGATCCAGTGCTTACCCTTCTTGAGATCGGCAGAGCTCAGGGATGGGTCCAACCTGGCTCATTCGTTCTTGCTGTCTTGATTGGTTCGTAGTTCAAAGACATTGGTCCCACCATTTTAATTCACAGCATTCTCTACTTGTTTGTTCACGATTTTAAACTTGAGGATTACAGTTAATTACTGGATGTGGCATTTTACATGTCGCTCTTACAATGTTCTTAGAACCCAAAATGAAAAGAGCAAGTCCAGACATGTTTCCGTAGTTGTTCTCCTTTCCAGGATGCATTGCTTATCTTCTTCTCTCCAGATGATTGTCCCAGTAGGCGGAATGCGTATTTCAAGTAGCTACAAGTGCATGACAATTGCCATTGCCAAGTTTGGATTGTTATGCCTCCTGTACATGCCTCCTTTGATTGACTTTACAGATGATCAAGGGTTTTATGACTCAATGGCACAAACTTGATGACCGAATCATGTCTGTTTTGACATATAGCACCGAGGGGAGCGCCTTACTCATGTTGTGTTAGCAAAGAGAGTTTTGTTCGGCAATGAAATGGGGCTGGCGGTGGCCTCGACCCACTAACAACCCCACGCGAATCCACAGAAATTGGGAAAGTCGCAAGGTCTAAATGAAGGAACCAATTGACTGCTAGCGTAACGCCAGACCACCGTTTCTTCAGGAAATGAAAAAACGAAATGGTTGTCACGAAAGGTAATCCGGCGAAAGATAGACATTAAAGATCTACTTCAGCTAAGGTTTAGCGAGAAATGATTGTCGGGATTTGATCGAATCGAAATAAACAACTACAGTATAACATTCCCATGAAGTATTCGAATGCAAACTCCAGTGATAACGAAGAACCAACTTTACATGTTTTGGTGGAACTTCAAGCGTGTTTGAAATCGGTCTATTTTTCACCCGCGGGCAAGTACTTAATAACAAACTTACTGTATGCACATCTCTCGCAGATTGAAGCAGATTGCAATGAATGATAAGTCATGAAGTACTGTTAGTTCTACAATAAAAAGTAAGGATGTCGCAACACATTCAATTCAATAGACAAAAAAATCATACCACACTGAATAATGCTACTAACCTTGATTGTTTTTGCCATCAACGAAAATTCAAACTTCAGAAGACAAACTGACCAACAACCGGGACTGTAAAAAATGGCAACCAAAATACCTTGGTGCACTTGAGCAATAACCACAAAAAGTACATGACAGATCACAAGAGTAAGAGCATATACAACAATTCTTCTTTCTGACGAACCAAATGCTTTTATTAACAACGTTTCTTCCAATTTATACAAAGCAAGAAAATCAACCTATAAAATGTTATTCGATATACAGCAAAAGCATGTCACTGCCCTAAGCAGTCCACCTACCCCAATTATCAAGTGATGGATAATCTGATTCACATTACTTACCAGTTGGCAATTGAGAGAGGTGGACTAAAGATATGATGTGATGCTCCTGAAGTACCTATAAATATCTGGGTGACATGAAATCGTCCCGCTCAATTATCCAACAGTTAAGCTGGAAAAAGAAGGCTAGTCAGAATTGTCACTTTGTACTGTACAGGTTGCCTATACAAAGCTTTCTTGCCAACTATCAATGAATGGCAGCTATTTGACAGGATACAACATACTCAACAGAGCAAGCTAGACTTACAATCACCTGAAATGGGTGTGAAGCAGCGCATGATGCTACCTGCGTATAGGTTGTGGCTGGCCCGAGTACAGAGTACCCGTGCTCAGCCAAGGCAAGACATTGGAAGAACGTGGTTGAGCTCGAGATGCATCATAACTGAGGGAATTATAAGTAGAAACAGGTTGTGGTAATGCTCGATTACACCACTCCGCAACTGCTGCAGGGTGCAGCACGGGAGGAGAAATGCAATGAGTGATCTTACTATCCCAATTTGAATCAACCGGATGTTGATCAGAAACTGACTGAGGTGCCACATTTTGCAAACTCTGGCCATTCACCGGTCCACTCCATTAACTTGCGTTCTTGGGTTGTTCATACAATGCCAAGCATCCCATTCTTGGGTCGTTTGTTGTCCTTGTTGATTCTTAACATGTGTTTCCTCAGAATTATGACTAGATCGCATCTTCTTAGTTTGATCAGGGTAATGGACAGTTGGAGAATTCGATGTTGTGGCTTCATTTTTATCTGCACTCTTTAGAGTAGGCACATCAACTGAACCAAATAATAATTCTTTTAGCTCCGCTGCTGGCATCTTCCCATCCAAAAAGAAAAGGAGGCCAATAATTGAACGATGGATGCAGTCATAAATTTTCTTGACTTCTTCCACTCCTACTGCCCTTGAAACATTTTCAGACCTTTCTGTGAAATCCTCGACCTATAAAAGAACTATCAAGAAACATCTATAGATAGGCACGCCTACAAATGTCAATTTAATAAGTTCAAGAAAGTTGGAATACACTTATCGGGCCACAACGAGAATCCCATGTTTTTGAGATCCACGATCCTTCAAACACGCTGGCACAAAGGCCTTTCTGCCAAAGTTTCTCCACTGAAGCTAGCTGCAACAGAAAAATAGAGTTGAAGTCCAGATTTGTTTCTCCAACTTGTACATTTTTTCAAGCTCGTTTTCTACTTTCTGTGAAATCAAGTCATTTCATCATGTGCCTTTACTAACACCACAAAATGCTCAGGTGACATTACTAATGTCTCAAACTTTGACATGCGATAAACATGTGCTGCCTAGCTCAAGAAGCCACAAGAAATAAGCAGAGAGAGAGAGAGAGACAGGTCACCGGAGATCCTTGCCTGTCATAGAGATGATAATCTGAGTCTGTACAAGGTTCACCAGCCCTCGTCAGGGGTTGTCGTGACCATCACTCTCTCTCTCTCTCTCTCTCTCCACACTTTCTACTTTTTATTATTTTCTTGTGGTTTGCTAATAAGTGCCAACTAGGCACCACACCAATGCCATGTGTCAACATTTGCCACATCGGTGATGTCACTTCATCATTTTAAACCCATACCATTAATTTCTTCATCCTCATAAGTTGGATATCCAAATTGAAGACATGGTAAAAGTTAGAGAATCAAATCTGGACTTACCCAAAAAAAAAAAAATCCCACCACAAGCTACTACAATTGTCATTAAATGATAATTGGTAGCAATGCACTTAAAAAGTCAAGTTTAGGGGCATTAAACCAGCAGCTGGCAGGTAACAGATCAAATTACCTTTATCAGGAGGGCCACGAAGAGTAGAGCCAATGATTCTTCATTTGCTTTTCCATAGTTCAGAAAAGAATCAACATTCTTCCTCACATTTGCAGGATCAGTTCCATCTGCAAGAACCCAAAGAGACTTCAATGTGGTACTGACATTGAAACTGGATACTCAACGTTTAATAGACTATGCTGCTTAGGTCCGGTTAATTTTGTAATTAAAGGTTTTACAATTGAAGACATCTGGCTGTAAGGTACTATCTAATACATACAAGGTGCTTCAGAGTTCTTCAAGATAAGGGCTTTCGCAGGTGTCAAAAAGAAAAGTCCATCGCTAAATAAGTAGCATATTTGTATACTATTACAAGACATTAAGTATCATGTGTCATACACACTATTGCTTTTTAATGACCTGTGAGAAATTGCTACCTTTAAAGAGCACAGAAAATGGAGGTAATATAGGAGGTTGGCGAGTCTGCATGACAAAAATATTACATAAATATTTGGCTGAAAAAAAATAATAAAGTCCAACATTCAAAGACTGTCCTAAAATCTTTGAAATACATTCTTTGCATAGGTTTAAAATGTTTTATGGATTAATGGTAGCTGAAACATCAACACTGGAATTAAGAGTAATTAACATATAGAAACTTGTTTCAGCATACAACCCAAGTTTTACCTGCAAGTGAAAGGCAACTAATGATATTATGGACAGAGAATTTAGAGTTCGATCCTTGGAACTGTTAATACCATTTGCTTTAGCCCAAGATTTCATCTGCATTACAGGAAAGAAATCTAATTCATCACTTATTTTTGCCAATAAATGCAGAAGTAAACATCAGAAAAGTATAAATGAAATCCACCAAACAGTAGCAAATCAATCATTAATAAAGAAAAGGTATGAGAATACAGCAAATACTATGATAATAGTTGTCAGCATCCATAAGCACCCCATTGAAATCACAGATTTAGAAAAGAGTTCTTCCCAATTTTTAAACCCCAGAACACTGGAAACACGATTGAATTTATCCATACATGGTTTAATTTGTTTTTATCCTCCCAAATTTCAAAACATTACAGAAACAGAGAGTGATTATTTTCAGTCAGAAGATAAGACATCCATTCTATCATTTTGTTACACAACTGCAATATCAATCATATTCTCCACAGCCCAAGGAATAAAATGAAACAGCAACACATATCAGTGACACTTCCAAGTCTCATTGTCAATCTAAAAGCTGGTTTGAGATGGCTTAATTTTTTGGCTTTGTAACCTTTTGGCTTTTCGCTCTTATTTTTTCTTTTTACTGTGACTTTTTCACTTTTGACTTTTAGCTTTAACTATCACTTTTATATTCAATGAAGTGTTTGAGATTACAACTACTAAGAATTTCGTTATGTGGTTTTTCTTAAGAAACGGTAAAAGCATAGACAAAAATATGTCATAATCACTTACTTCAAAAGGACAATTATGGCTGGCATCGTTCTTATTTTCCCACTAAAGCCACAAAAATGCAAAGCTCAAGGGAAGCATCTCTCTGCTTCTGGCTTTTAAATTTTGGCTTTTGACTAGCTTTATATGCTACAAAAGAATGTCGAAGGAAAAGACAGAAGTGAAAAGTAGAAGTAGAGCACAAAAGGCTACCATCCAGAGAAAACAGGCTCTAAGATATTCTCATGCTCAGATTTCTGGGAAATCACAATGAGTTTCCATTCTTTACTAGCATAATCAAGGTCAACGATTGTGAAGGTAGCACTTGAAAATTTAAAGAGAAATTGGAAAAGAGAGTGGAAAGCAAGTGGTTCAATTTTTCTACACAAAACAATGGTAAGGAACACAAACAGAGCACAGACATACTTGATTGCCAGAAAGGACACTAAGGTGAAATTAGAGGCCTATTATAGGTCGTTTTTTACTGAAAAATCAAACCGAAATTCCAAAATGACAAGTTTAACATATTACCAGAAAACTTAGCTTCTGAAACCTGTCATCAATTGCAGAAATAACATGGACAAGCTGCGACTTCAGAATGCCATCCCAATTCTCAACTGAAAGATCACATTCTATTCTTGTCCCATAATCAATAACTTTCACAATTGGCACCCTCGCAGTCATGATAGTCTGGATGCTGGTAACATGCCCCTTCCCTGCAACATTTAAATACCAAATAAGGTCTCCATCAATGATAATTTCAACAAAATTCCTCAAATTATAATTGCATTGGACAACATCATCAAATTTAATAAAGAGTATCTACTACTTCCTAGCAAAATAATGATAAAAAGGCAAAGATCTCAAACCTTCAAAACACATACAGTATCTCATCTCAAACAAATAATGACAATGACGAACAGCGTTCTCTCTTATTAGAAAGGTGATGTTGTCCAGCATTTTCTATTGGTAATAATTTGCTTTTAGAACACTAGTACTTTTTATTTGAACCATAAGTTTAAATAATGACACTTTTTATTTTGGATATCTAACTGTGAATTCCATCCAATCAAAGGTAGAAACTAACAGCAAAGATACCTTGAAGATTAGAATTACAACTACAGCAACAACTTTAAGAATGAAGAAGTAGGGACGCTAGCGAGAATACTTTGAAGAGAATAGAATTTTTTAGCAAACTTTCTAAGAGTTTGTATCTTCTTTTCCCGAGGAAACTGAACAGAAGGATTTCCAAAGTTGATGGACAAGTCAAGATCGCTTCCCGTGTTGTACATATCCATCACAAACGAGCCAAATCCCACCACAGTGGGGCATTCACTTGAGTTTCCTGAAACAATTATACATGGTAAAACAGATTATTCCCTATTGCACAAGTGCACAAATTAGCGCATTCTCTTGCATTGATATAAAATTCATCAATTTGATGTATAAACAACAAAGCAGCAACAAGAGTCAATTCATCCTTCATCCTCGAATCAGCAAATAATTAAACAAACCACATTTTTGTAGTAGGAAAGAAGAATGAGAAGAGAAGGTATGCTTCAAAAGATCTTCAACAATTAAATAACAAGAAATCTAAATTTTAAATTCATCAATATTCACATCCAATCGGGAGAGAATTTACCATATATCTCCTTCGCTATAGCATTGAAGACGCGAATTAAATCTCTTCTATTGAAACACTCAGTTGGCGTAGGGCGCCGTGCCATGTAAACATCATCAAGGAGCTTATCAAAATCTGGAAGACGTAACGGATCGATTTTATACTTCTCCAGCTCTTTGGACTCAAACTTGCTCACCTTCTTCAGCAAAACTGAGATAGAAAGGGGAAAAAAAGAGTCAAGAAACACGAAAGCAAACTGAAGATACAACCCATTTAGCAAAAGAATCAGGAGGTCAACATTCACTGCAAAATGGGGTCATCCAATTTTCCTGCTTCAGTTCATAACACTTGCAATGAAAACTGCAACATGCCAGTCCTTCCTTCAACACCGCAAATTCATCATCATTCCCTAAACAATTGGACTAAAGTCGAAAGATATGCTTTACCTTTCCTGGGCAACGCCATGAAAACTCCAGCTTCATACACCACGCCACACTTCAATCCTGACAAAAGTAAAAAAAAAAAAAAATGAAAACTTTTCACTTGAAACAAATGTCTCAAGGCAACATTCCTTCATGCAACGCCGCGAAAATCTTTGGGCAGTAAAACCAGAACCTAAGACACTCCGCCCAGCTCAGCACAACCACCAGACATGCCAAAGCACAAATCCCGACATTTGAGAGCTCAATCCGGCGAAACTACAGGCCGCTGAGACATAAAAACCAATCAATCGAAAGAGAAAGCTAAAGCCAAGAACCAATTCAGGCAAGAAAATGCAGAAGAGCGCAGGCAATTAGGGCTTTGTTTTTTCCTCTGTACCTCGACGATGACGCTCGTACTCTCTTGAAGCTGAACCTACGACTACGAGGAAGACGAAAGGGGACGCACGTGCACCCTGTTTTATCGCCAGATCGGTTCAACTGAACCGGCGTTTACCGCGGTTCAATCATCGATGGACCGTTAAATGGACCCGGTTCAATGAAACACTACTACTACTTAGGTGCGAATCAGATGAGAGAGAAGGGAAGTGGATGTATTGAATCAAGCTTGAACGTCGGGCTTAATGTGGTGCCCACGCCCATTCATAGCCTCAAAATGCACATTAAAAGCGGTGGGGAATCGGACCATTGCCTGAGTCTATCTATCAACACAATAAGGTTGCTCAACTGGTAACCGGATATATCAAGGAACATGACGTTTTCAAGTTAAATGAGACAACGTGAAATCGATGTGATTTGATGGACAAAGTTTTCAATAGAAACTTTCAATAATTGTTCTTGAATAAATGTTGAATTTAAGTTTTCACACGTCGCACGTCTATCATCCTTGATATGGATAGTTTTTGCTTTTAGCAATTAACTAGCTGTCCACTTGAGCGCCAGGAGACAAAATGAATCGAATGCCATATGATGAGATGAATTAATGCACGATACAAAGTAATTATTGCGGAAGTTTATAGTCACAGTGAACAGCGAAAGAGACGAAGAACAACGAAAGAGGCAAAAACAATGACAACAGAGTGTTTACAATAGCTTAACCCCTATTAGAGTCGTATGATATGTATTTATGAAAGTGATTAATTATGATGAGGGTACATATA
Organism: Syzygium grande; assembly: GCA_024733475.1. Lineage (NCBI taxonomy): Eukaryota > Viridiplantae > Streptophyta > Magnoliopsida > Myrtales > Myrtaceae > Syzygium > Syzygium grande. The sequence goes on along the minus strand of JAMXDD010000005.1, from coordinate 395,728 downwards.
TAAACATAATTACATAAAGATCCCATAATGTGCATAAGTTATATATTAATACTACTCTCAATCCGAAGTAAATGTAACAATTGAAATTGAATCTCAATAGCATGTGTCGTCGATTAGATAGTCCCTTGGCGAAGATGTCTACCAGCTGATTTGTCGTAGGCACATAACGAACTTGTAAATCGCCGGAAGCAACCTCTCTCGAACAAAGTGAAGATTGATGTGTTTGGTGTAAGTAGGAAACACGGGATTGAGAGCAAGATTAGCAGCATAGATGTTGTCACAATAAAGGGTGAGAGGATAAAAAACAAGGACCTTGAACTCACAAAGTAAATGACGAATCTAAATAGTCTTAGTGACATAGTCAGCAACAACACGATACTCAGTATCTATACTAAAACGGGCTATATATAGTGTGTTGCTTCTTGGCACTACATGAAACAATATTGGTGCCCAGAAAAACAAAAAAACCTGACATGAATTGTCGAGTATCGAAGCATCCAGCCTAGTCTACATCCACATAAGAAGTCAATGAAGTGGGAGAACACTGCTCGATGAGCAATATATAGGTGGATGTGCCAATTAAATACCGATATATATGCCTAACAGCCTGGAGAAAAGGTAATCTGGGTTGATACTTGAATTGACTAACCAAGTTCACAGCAAAACTAATATAGAGTCTGGTCAAGGACACATACTGTAGTGCACCATCCATTTGTCGATATAGCATTGGAGAAGCGAGAAGCTCATTATCGTTAGCAGACAACAAAGTCTTTGAGGCCAAAGCAGTATACACAGGCTTAACTTTAATGATGTCAAACTAGTGTAAAAGGCCATCAACATACTCAACTTGAGATATAAGTGTATCGCCATAGTGATGATGAGCCTTAATGTCGAGACAATAGTGAAGTGACTCCAAATCCCTGATAGCAAATTCTTGTGAGAATTGAGTGATCAAAGATTGTAATAAACAAAGAGTATCACTAGTGACAAAAATATCATCAACATATAGTAGCAAATATAGACGGCCCCAAGAAGAAGCATAAATGTGTAGCAAAGATCAACCTTACTCACCATATAAACCAAAGATAATGAAAAGTTGCCGAAGCGATGAAACCATGCACATAGAGCCTATTTTAGACCATAGATGGCTTTTCAAAGATGACACGTGATTTGCAAACTCTGGATGAGAGAAATTAGGAGGTTGGCATATGTGAACTTCCTCACGGACGATGTCGTGCAAGAAGTCATTCTTAACATCCAATTGACGTATGATCCAACCGGAAGAAATTGCAACAGAGAGAACAACCCAAATTGTAGTGAGTTTAATAATTGGGCTAAAGATCTTGTCATAATCCAATCCGGGCCTATTGCTTAAATCCCTGTGCAACGAGGTGTGCTTTGAAGTGTTTGATAGTTCCATAGGATTTTTCCTTGACCTTAAAAACCCATCTACAACTGACTATATTCTTAAAAGAATTAGGTGGTGCAAGATCTCATTTGTGATTAGTAACTAACGCTTTAAACTCATCTACCATGGCCGCTTTCCAACGTGGATAAAAAATGACCTTAGAGTAGCAAGTCGATATCTCCTCTGTGAAAAGAGAGAGAGAGATTAAAAAAATTTATGGGTTTAGAAATTCTAAATTTGTCACGAGTCTATGAAGGATGGGTGGGTGGAGAAGAGATGGAAGTAAAGGAGCCGGACAGATATATAGAGAGGATTTGCGGATCTATCATGGAAGAAATTTGGCCAGGACATAAGTCAAGTTGGGACACAATTAGTAAGGTCGGAAGGAGGGCCGGTGAAGGGAAGAATGAATGAAAGCAGGTTAGGTGGACCAAGAGGAGGAGAGAGGCGGGTTAGGACGTTTGGTCGAATAAGAGGAGAGAGGGACAAAGTAGGTGGAAGGAAGAATGGACTGATTGGAGGAAACAAAAGGCGAACGGGCTAATTCAGAACCATGGGTTAAGGAACCAACATCTCAAGGATTTTGCGAAAAGGGAAAATTCTATTCATTAAACCGAGCATGACGACTAATAAAAACACGATCACTTGATCGATCAAGACAACAATACCCTTTGTGATTTGACATGTACCCGAGAAATACACATGGCATATAATGATATGCCAATGTATGGGAGACACGAGACAGAAAAAAAAAATAATAATAGTTACACCCAAAAATTCAAAGGAATAAGTAATCAAATTGGAATCTAAATAAACAGTAGAAATGAGAAATATTATAGATGATAGGATTGGCAAGCCAATTAAGAGTATAAACAATAATGAGAAAGGTATCAACCCGATACGAAGGAAGTAATATAAGTATGGATTAATAAGGTTTGAGACATTTCGACTATGGCTACGTTTAGGAAGGGCTTTCCCAAGCCACTTTGGATATCCAAAGTCTCTCGGGCCAAAATTGGATGTTTGGGAAATTTTTTTTGTAAACATCATTAAGAGAAAGTCGGCCTTTGGAAGGCTAAAAGCCAAAGGCAGGTAGGAGCCTATCTTGGGCATTTCAACATTCTTGACATGCTGTTAGGAAAATAATGAAATGTTTTTTCATTGCCTTTATTGCCCTCACAGACTTACTAAAATTTCAACTTTAATCTTTTTTAATTAGAAACCCTAGATGACGCAGCCAGTCTCGCTCTCCTCTGAATTTGCCTCTCTCTAGTTTTAGTCCTCTTCGGGTCACTCGCCCTTCTCGTTGCCTCTCTCTTCACCATTTTCTTCTCTCATGCTCGCATCTCTCTTGGTGGCCTCTCTCTTTACTTAGAACTGAGTCGCTCGCCTCTCTCTTTGCTCAGAACCAGTTGCTCGTCTCACCTTAAATCCAGGTTCTTTTACTTTTCTTCTCATTGTGTTTTTTCTAATCGTGATTGTTAAGTGCATGGTGATTCCGTGAACGCTACTTTCAATGATGTGGTTTATTGAGTCACTACTTGAGTCGTACAAAGTTTTTTATGGAGATGGACGAGTGCAAGGTATCCAGAAGTAGATTGGGGGATTCTGTTCGATGACATTATTGGTGACCTTGTAAAATTTAGGATTGTCTTAGCTGAATGGAGAAGTAAAAGTGTCATATTTTTCTCTACCTTGGGTGCATATGTTTCGTGTAGTCCGCAATAGCAGCTATCTTAGATTAGCTGCTCTAGTTTTACTTTGTTTTGACGACTTTGTTTAATTCCTAGAATGCCAAGGAGACGGCAACAGAAAGGTTACGCAACCATAAGAATGTAATTCTTTAGCAATTCATGCCCCTTTAGCAGTATAGCAGGCCATTGATTTTCCATTTCCATACAACCGCTGTAATTATTCCTCTCTACTCTTGAAAAATCCACATGTTAAGCACAACTTGCTTATGAATGATGTATTTGCTACATATGACAATCGATGGACTAATAGATGTTTTCTATTTAGGGCCTTGGAACAATTAATTGGTGTAGATACTTCTTGGCAAAAACCTTTTTATAAACACAATAGGTCTCTCTCCTAATTAATTGCCCACAACCATATCTGACTTGAGGCTACCTTTATGAACACTCCACAATGATTTTGTTAGACGTCACATTGTGTTGTAGCTTTATGTTCTATCTTTAATGTTCAGTCAAAATCTGCATACACATGTGTTCATTCATGTTTATAGAATTGGGTCATAGTTAATCTCTTTTGTTTGCATTTTTCAAATGTGTTCGTGGTTATTCTATTGGAAGATGGTAAGTTCATCACAGGAAAAGGCATATTGGAGCTCGGAAGACGTAGAAACTTTTTGTCAATTATGCATTGAACAAATTGGAAAAAGCAATTGTCTGGCAAGCAACAAAAGGGATGGATGGACCGTCATAATTGGAGCTAAGGGGCAAAAAATATGATAAAAATTAAATGAAGAGTAGGTGGGATAATCTTAAGGAAAAATGGAAAAAAATGGAAGCAATTGGTTCAAAAGGAAATAGGATTAGGAGGAGATCCAAGGAAGAAAATCATTTATGCGAGTACTGAATGGTGGAAGAAGAAAATTAAGTGGTGTTTATCGCTTCTTTTGCTAATTTTTTCGAAGTTCATCTTTTAAGATATGACTCATGAAAATATTCTATTATAACAAGCAAATCCTAAGCTTAAAGTTTTTCAAATGAAAAGCATATATCCGAAGGTTGAAGTTTCGTTGGATAAAATGTTTCGGGGAACAGCTGCTATTGGAAGTATCACATGAAATCCTACACAAGATTTATGCAATAATGAGGATATTAAGACCACACAAGTTGATATTAGTGATTGTGCAAGATCTATTAATGATACTTTAGCATGTAATGTAGATGGAAAAATTATTCAACCAAGTCAAAGTAAGAGTCATAAAAGAGCGGCGTAGAGTTCAATTGTGGCAAGCTCGAGGAAAGAAAGAAAAAAAATTGACTAGACCTGCTAAGTTAGCATCGTAAATTGACAGAATTTGTTTGGCTATGGAAAGTAGGAATAATGCAGCATCTTTTGCAAGGGAGTTTGATCCTTACAACAAAATTATGCAAACATTGAAAACCATACCTGAGATAAGCAAGACCAAAAGTTATACTTTTTTGCGCTCTCACATTTTGTTGAAAAGAAAGACAATAGACAGATTTTCATGAACTTGGATGGAGGTGAAGAAAAAGTCGAGTAGCTTAAGTTTAAGTTGAAAGAGCATAATAATCATTGCTAGAATGTTAGTTACTTATTTGAACTTTTTTGTATGCTACATTGTTGTAATGCGAGACCTATTTCCATTTGGTGATTTGCACTTTGTTTACACTACTTGTGAACTCTATTTCTATTTATGCTCCAATGTGAAACCTAGTTTTATTTTGTGTTCTTTTGATTGGGTGAAGTTTGCATATATATGATCTAGATTATTTATCACTTTTCCTACTGTAACCCTATATTTTGTTACTTTGACCAGTTATCTTGAAAGGGAAAACCATAAAAATGAGGAAGAGAAATATTGCTAACTTGTGGGAGTCGCTCAATCTACAATGGCTTATCAGACAATATACAATTTCAAATAACCTTGTATGACATTATCATATACAGAAAATGCATGACTAGGAAAACTAATGAACGAAGATGCAAATCTAGTAAGGTGCTATTAAATGTTTAGAATGGATAACATTGTATTTAATCATATAATGTACAACCTAGAAACATGCTATGGTCTTCAAAGAACTAGGAATGTTGATGTTACAGAAATGCTTGGAATAATTCTTCACATTTTAGGATATGGTCTAAGTAACATGTTAAGTCGAGAGCGCTTTCAATGTTATGGCGAAACCGTAATCAAGTACCTTAGCTTAATATTAGAAAAAGCATGTGAAATGGGAAAAGATTTTATCCAACCAACTAATCAGCAATTTAGGGCAGTTTTGGAGAAGATCAGAAATAATTGAAGATTTTATCCATATTTAAAGGTACGTTTAGATTATACAACAAAAAGAAGAACTAAATATAAATTTCGATTACATAACGATATTTGCATTTTTGTTTTAGGATTGTATTGGAGCCATTTATGGCGCACGTATCCCAATGGTGGTACCTTTGTACTATCAAATTCGTTTTATTGGTTGAAAAGGAACACCGACTCAAATGTATTAGCGGTGTGTAATTTTAAAATGGAATTTATTTATGTTTGGGTCAGTTGAGAGGGACAACCTCGTGATACTCCTATCTTCTATGATAGGAGTACAATTTTTGTTATGGGAAACATGATGTACAATTTCCTCATCCTCCACCAGGTTCGTTAATTATGGTTTTTGTATATTACTATGAATTAATATTGTATACGTTGATTAGATTTACATTATATTTGTGTAGATAAATATTATTTAGTAAATGCCGGATATCAAAATCTAACAAGTTATATGGGGCCATACTAAGAAGTTAGATATCATTTGCTAAAAATTCAACAAGGTCCTACACCTTCAAGTTATCAAGAGGTATTCAACCGTGCTCATTCCTTGCTACGATTAGAAATTGAGCAAGCCTTTGGTGTATTAAAGAAAAAGTGGAAGATTTTAAATCATATGCCAAGTTATCCGTTGAAGAAACAAGTGAAAATTGTCATAGGAGCAATGAATTACACAATTATAGACGAAGAAACGCCGTCAATGATAGACATTTTGCAAGAGCATATTTGGAACCTGATTATGGATATTCAGTTGACCTTGATGATGTAAATGATAGAGCTAGTGCTTCAAATGATAATTTATTTTCTGACATGGTATGTTTACGTGAACGAATAGCCAAGAGTTTAGTAAACACTGAAGGATGCTTGTTAATTTTAATGATAATTTTTTTTTCTAGATGCATATGTGACCATCTTTATTATAATGAAACTACTCTCTTTCTAACTTTGATGTGGTTTTTTTATATATAAATTTGTTAATATATCTCTTTAACATTACTCTCAATGAGAAAACATATAAGTTACTATCATTATTTTTTCAATTTTAAAAAAATTAAATTAAAAAAACTTAAATTGGCCATACCAGAAGAGTTCCCTAATGTATGTTTAGCGAACAACATTTCCCCAAAGTTGCTTCTACAAAGCTTTCCCAAACATAACCAGTGTCTGTTTCTGCATTTTGACTAGCCGTTTTGAGATGGGGTGTTTGGACAAGAAAGACATCGAATAATATTATTTTCATGTAAATATGTTTTGAATGAATTACTAGTATATTCACCTCCACTATCAATTTGTAAAAGTTTAATTTTGGCATTGCACATATTTTCAATAAAACAATGAAAGAGATGAAAGTGTTTAGGCACTTCAAATTTATTTTTTGTGGGAAAGACCAGAAGTGAACCGAGAGTAATCATTGGTGAATAAAAAAAAATATTTGAAACCAAAATTAGATAAAATTAGACTCATCCATACGTCAAAATAAATGATAACTAAAAGAAAAGATGCACGATGACTGACAAAACATATTGACCTAGAACTAAAATTGTAACCACAACTCAAAACTTGTTTATTGTGATGGCCAAGATGAGCATTTTAGCAAGTGAGTGAAGCGGAGGAAGCCACAATAAAGTGCAAGTGAGATGACACCAATGAATTGGAAATCGGATAAATACCATGAGAGAAGTTAGCTTGGAGGAGAACTTTCCTTATTAGTAGGTCCTTCAAAGAAAAAGGATGAACCATTAAAATCATTAGCACAAGAATTTTTATGGCAAAGTTTAGTGACTAAGAGGAGATTGCAAGCAAGATTACAAATATGATATATAGGAGATAATAACAAAGATCAAGAACTAGTATATAAAAAGGCTTTACCGACTTGCTTAATAGACAATAAATGACCATCACTAATCAAGACTTTTGTCAAATCGTAAAAAGGCCTAGAATTTAGGATTTTACCAATGTCACTAGTCATGTGTGCCAACGCTCCGTTATCAAGACAACACATTGGATCAAAAGTCTTTTTAACCAAGAGAGCTGAGAAGGAGTCTAAGAAATCATTAGTGGTGAATGTGTGGTTGAATCATTGTCGACATTGTAGCGCAGTGTGCCCAGCCCTATCACAGACCTAACAAAAAATATGAGACCTAGATCCAAGAATACATTTCTCGCTGAATGGGGGAACATAGGGCCTCGAACCACCATAGGGCTAACTAGGGGAGGTGAAGGAGTGATCAACATAGAGGGCCGATAATGACTGCGAACTAAACCCATCATAGGAGGATTGCAAACCCGATTGATCACCCGACAACCGTCCACCTTGTGCCCTACCAAATCTTCAACCCCTAGAAACACATCCAGTTCGAGACCCTTGAAGCAGTGGAATAGTGAGTGGCACGATCGATCAAAGCATGATGGATATTGGATGAAGATGGAGCATTCGATTTTTTGAGAAAACATTCTTCTTGGATGAGGAGGTGTGACTGGTCACCAAAGGAAAGAATCACAGAGTTGTTTGTGACCATGGTGACAAAGGGACTATATCAAACAAGAGCCCATTGAGGGCTTGAAGCACCAAGCCCTTATCGGAGACAGAGTGAGAGAGTTAGCAATTGACTTCATATGTCTAAGATAATCAGACATGGACTGATCGAGTTTCTTGACGACGTTCTAAAAATCTTGTATTAGTCCAATTTCTTTGGCCATGCAACAATCAGTAAAGCGTCATCCAAGAGCAAGCCAAATCTACCAAGATGTTCTAAGGTCATGAACTTCATGAAAAATCTCAATTATGAGGGTCGAATTGATCAAACTACAAATGAATTGATCCATCTTGACCTAGGTGGAATAGGATAGATTGAACACCACAATGCCATCTTGATGACAAGCTTCAACGGACAAGAAAAAGATCCGTCCATATTGCCCAGCATATGGTTGCATATTAGAATAGGCTCAAATGGAGATTTCCACGGAAGATAATCGCCTGCATCAAGCTTGATGGAAAATAGACTTGTGATGTAGGGAAGAATAAGAGATGGCCAGGTTGATTGCATAGCCGTAATTTGAGCAATAGTGGAAATTGGAGCAATATAGAAGAAGGAAGAAGAGGTCAAAGAGGTTGCAATGTTATTGAGAGTTGATGGGAATTTGTAGTTAACGGAAAGAAAAGATGATGGGTAAAGAGATGGAAGAGAAGAAGAAAAAATTGTAGATGCATCATCGGATATTGTTAATATAGCAATTGGGGCAAAAAAAAAGTGTCAAATTTGGGGTGGAGATGTTGGAAAATTTGATATGTTCCTTGTTCTCATGCCATGTTGACGCTTAGTGTCATAGAGAGAATAGCGAAAGAGATAGATAGAGAGAGAGAGAGAGAGAGAGAGAGAGAGAGAGAGAGAGAGTGTTTATAGTGGAGAGAGAGAGAGAGAGAGAATAGAGACGGAGTGTTTATAGTGCCTTAAGTCCAATTAAGGTTATATGATATATATTTATAAGAGTGATTAATTACAATTAGGGTACGTATAGAAACATAATTATAAGAAAACCCCATAATACACATAATTACATATTATTAATAATATCATATACAAGACTTTACATTGAGATTCATGGAAACGGTAATATAATTTTGGGCAAAATGATAAATCCTCAAGCTACGAAATTTTTTTAAAAAAATCTAAATCTAAAAATTTCGACAAATGGTCAAGTGGATAACGCCCGGGGGCTATTGCTTTTTCTCCCGTAACATGCAGGTTTCATGCCCTAAAGTCGAGTACTGAGGGCCTGTTTGGTTCGGCTTTGAGGGAATGCATTTGGGGAAATGCAAATACCTTTAGGTGAAAGCCCATTGGGAAAAGGTAAATAGTGTTTGGTAAAAATATTTTGTAAAGTTACTTTGGCCAAAATATAGTGTTTGGTGAATTTTTTTTTTGCAAATGGACTTTGAGAATTATTTTATTTATTAAAAAAAACGAAATTTACCTATTGCCGGAGCCGGCCGCCGTCGCCCGAGGTCAGGCGACCCCCGGCGAGCAAGATCCGCTACCCGTGATCGCCCGAGGCCAGCGACCCTCGGGGAATCATCGCGACCCCTGGCGACCATCGCGCGCACGAGGATCGCGCGACCCCAGGTGGCCGTCGCCTGAGTCACACAGCGGTCGCGACCTCGGCGGCCAGCACTGAGTCCTGTGACGAACAATCGCTGAGGTCAGCGCCGCCCCCCAGGTCGTGCTACAGGCGATACAAGCTGACCGTCGTCCCCACCGTAGGGCCTCGGCCTCGCCCGGCGGCGGTGGTTGGCTCCATGGGGGTCGCCCAACCCCAGCGACCTCGTCGGCCCTTCTCCCTCGTCGGCCGCCATCGTCTACCCGAAGAAGAAGCTTCAAACCCTAAAAAAAAAAAATTGAACAGTAGCATTCGTGGAATGCTAGCATTTGGCCAAATGCTAGGTCAAATGCTAAAACAAACACTCTAGCATTTTGGGAAGGGGGTTTCGAGGCCCAGCCTTCCCAAAAGCTCAACCAAACAGGCCCCGACTACCTTCAGGCTTGCAAATTTGCAATTTGGTGCATCATCAGCAAGCATGTAGTCTTGATATGATGGATCACACTTTTTTTTTGTTTATAAGAGCAAAATTTGCTAAAGTAATAATTAAAGGAATAATACCAAATTAGTTTATTTGTGTTGGGAGTACGCAGCAGAAATCCGATATCTTTATCGAGGGAGATTGCCAAAAGAAAGCTTAAGTCTAAGCCCATTAACATATCCAGTTGGACCCACGTTCACTCAAAAATTTAAGTCAATAAGTTATAGGCCAGTTATAAAATATTAACTACTCATCACCACACCAATTTTTCAATGTGTAACTTCTTTAACACAACTCATACGTACATCCTAACATATAAGACCACGCAGATATAATTAAAAGTGGAAACCAGAGAGCGACCTTGTAGATTCATCGACAATAATCATTGCAAATTACGCTATTATCGTTTCAAAATAATCGTGAGAGTTTGAAAATTTTAGGACTGATGGATATATACTATGTATTACATGGTGCTAATTGTCAGGGGAAAGCAGAATTTGCGCGTTGACTAAAGCAAGAAAACAGAAGCTAATGGAAGACCTCAAGTTGGCATCTTCTGTATACGCATCACATAGCATTTTCGAATGCAACATGGGCGCGTGCTGGCTTACGCTCTGGCACTCCAGTCTCGTTCATCGATTCCAGCATTACATCCTTTTGCCAGGTAACTGGAGCACCCACGACCACCAGTGCAACATCTTTATGCCTGTACTGAAAAGATCAAATTTAATCATCACCTCGGTTTCTTTATACGTGTCCATCGTTTTCTTGATCGAATATGTCATGTCTTAAGTACATCATCGGTGGTGAATCCGACGATATGCGCTGCAGGAGAATCACACGACATGTATAACACGCACGCAAAATGGATTTCTTGCGAAAAAGCTAGGGTTTGTCCGATCATGAAAGCGCGGAAAACCAATATGTGCGAGCCAAACAATAGATCATTCCGCTCCTTGTATATAATATACAGAGATTAAAGAATATAGGAATTCATTGGAAAATGAGGAATCAAAAGAAGAGACATACTTTTGATATAGCTAAGTGATAAATTGGATCCAAACTTGAAGCTGCTAGTTTGGCGGTTGAGAGTACATTTATGTAAACTTAGGTTAAACCCGATAAATAATTTTATGTTGGGGAAATTTGATTGATGATGAAGAAAGGGCAGTAATTTATAGTTCTTTGATATATATATATATATATTTTTTGGTCATAATTCTTTGATATTTTGTTGCATGATGACAATCCATGTCCTTAAGGTATTATTTGTCCCCATTATTATTGCTGCCGAATTTTAAACAAATATACATCTAGGATATACACCAAAATCACATAGTAGCCAGTTTAGCATTTACTCAATTTCTCTCTTAAAATTTTACTTTGAATGTGCTATTAAACTTGTGTGTGAAAAGAGAAGAAAAAAATGTTGTGAAGTAGAGAGAGTTGTTGTTATTGTTATGAATAGTTGTGATGAACGATGTACGATTTGGTCTAATATACAGACAACCAATGAACACATTTCTTAAAAATATTTATCTTATCTCCACCATTACCACTTTTCATAACAACCATTACCACTTTTCATGATCAACTATCATTTTTCTTTACGATGACAATCACTTATTTTCATAATAACAAACTATTTTCATTTTGCACTAAATACTAAATTCGTAAAAGGCAATTTAGTTAATTAAATAGTTTTCTTCCGATTATGGAGCACTAACATGATTTGAACATATAGCATCCCAATTTGCATTCTTGAATATCTACGCATAGAAGTGTAAATGGTTATCTGTAACTTATCTGCCAAGAGGGAGTCGCATGATAGACAACTTTTATTGTGGAAATCGTAGATATAGATTTCTAGATATTGTTAATGGTCTACCCTAGGAATCAATCAATGTTGATACTCTAATATTAGTTGTGGATTAGGTTGTGTCGGAAAAATCGACCTTCACTATACTTAGATAGTCATAATGTCTTGCTAGAGACCGCTTATGACTTATGAGCCAAAAGGGTTTTTGAGCACACTGCTAATGTTTAGTGAACCTACAGGGTCGCACACAATAACGAACGGACTTAATATTTTCTATGTGCCTTGATCTACTTAAGAAGTAGATTTTAATTTATTCTCTTATTTAAATTATCTATACGGTCGTGCACGTTATGAGATAACGATTAAACGTACGATTAAAGGTGGATGATTTAGTGGGCCCAAATTGCCCGGTCCACTTCTTTTAATTCCGCTGGATAATGAGACTATATAAATAGATAGAGAATCGTTCTCTGTCTAGGGTTTTTCTTTCGAAAGAGTATCGAAAATCAAAAGGCGTTCAAGAAAGAAATTTCAAGATCTTTCACTAGCATGTGGATCGTTGGAGAATTCCGTTCGTGTGTGTGGATACCGGTAGAGGCGCAACACTTGGAGCGCTAATCTAGACACAATCAGTTATCGATTATCTTCGATCTGCAAAAGATACGTTTCGAAATTCCTTTTCGATTTCAATATATATATGGATCCTGTCTAGGGTTCTATATTCCGCTGCGTTATTTTTCGTTGATGAACCCTACAATATACCCTCAACATCATCCAACCAGCTCAAAGGCGATTATACTTGTTCATATTGACCATATCTATATCTATAAGTTCGATTCATCATGCACATAAAAAATTGAAGAGCGATGGCAATTTGGAGATGGATCAATGACATCTACTTCTCCAACTTGATCTCCTCTAAGCTCTTGCAGTAAAAACTTCCTTAAAGAGAGAATCATCACCATCAAAAAGAGAAGGAGAACCCAAAGATAAAAGCTAGCTCTCTCTAAGACAAAGCAAAATCTAATGTGCATATCCAGCACTATATAGAGCTATTAGAACATCACGCCCCTTGTATCATTTTGATTAACAAGAGTGGAAGGACAAAGCACCATGGAAGTGGTGGCTGTGATTTTGGTGGTGGCTATGGTGGTGGTGGCTGCCAGAAGATTCTTTCTCGATCGTCCACCGAAGATGAAGGAATTCATCCACGGAGCAAGGAAGCCGGAGTGGGCCATTCGCATGATAACCATAAGCCTCGTGAGCCTTGTCCAAGAGCCTCTTGAAGAGGGGATGGTAGAGATACGAGATTGGGATCACAAATCTCTCGACCCCGCCATCTTCTTCCTCCAACCCGACTTGCACCGCGAGCCAACCTTTCTTCACCTTCATCTTCTCTTGCATCTTCTTCTTCTTCAGTAGATGTCTTCTTCTTCTTCTTCTTCTTGATTGTGGCTTGTTGTGAGCGAGAGAAAGTGAACAAGCTGAACTCTAGAAATTGCAAGAGGACGAAAGAGAAGGAGAGAGGCACTTGGAATAGTGGGTGTAGGTTGTATCTGGGGAAGCTTGGGTTTGAGTTGGGGTTTCAAAGGAATAAAGGGTGATTATATATAGGAAGGGGAATAGAAGTGAAAAGCAATAAAAGGAGAGGTGGGTATTTAGGGTTTTTTTAAATAATTCTATTTTTTTGTGGGGGCGAATAGAATATTTGAGTGTACGTGTGTTGGTCGTACATAATACGGAATCACACTTAATAGCTTTCTTCGGGGGGAGGTGGTGGTGGTGATTCTCTTTCTAAAGTCATTTCAATAAAGCCAAGAAGAAGAAGAGAGTGTTTTGATTCTCATTTGCTTGTGCGGTCCCCTTTGCTTTTTGAGCCTCACCCTTCGAGCGGCCGACCCCCCACTTTTTATCTCTTGAGAGCATGCCGTCTTTGATCCTTTGAGATATGCCTACTTTTGAGTATCTACCTTGATTTGACAAGAGTAAACGGTAAGAAGAAGAGATAATGACACGATAAGAAAAGAGATAATGACACGATTAATTTCTAAATTTTGATCTAATGTGTAATATGATTCATGAACTTTTAATTCGCTTCGATATGGTCCATGAATATTAACTCAATGTGCAATATTGCTCATGAACTTTTAATTTGTTAATATGGTCTTTAAACTTTTATTACATGTTCAAGTTAGTTCCTAGGCTATATAAAAATGTTTAATATTATCTTTCCCTCAATTCAAGTTAAAGGACAATATTGAACATTTTCATATAATTTAGGAACTAGATTAAACATGTATCAAAACTTCAATAACCATATTGAACAAATTGAAAGTTCAAGGATAACATTACACATTGATCTAAAGTTTAGGAACTACACTGAATAAATTAAAAGTTCAAAGACCATATTTCATGCTGGACTAAAGTTCAAGGCCATTCGTGCCATTTTTCCTAAGAAGAACAATTGATTGGTTAAGATAATAATCATCATCGTGTACCTTCACGATGATAATTTTTTCCTTAAGGTGATGAAATATATTATCATGATGGTTTCAATTTGAACTCATTCCGTCGTGCTTCCCTTTCAGTCGAAACGAAAGCCATCATGATATCATAAGATGGAAAGCTGGATATAGATTGGCACATCACAAAAGATGGAACTTCAATTATATATGTGGTACATGGCCAATCATTCCAGCTCCTAACTAAGTTTTAAATTAAACGTGGCGAATGACCTCAATTGAAATCATCTTAGAAGTTGTATCACCTAATTGAATTTATCCTTTTAAAGATTGTGCGAGAATGAGTTGGAAGTTGAGAACCACCAACTAGATTATTGCAACGGAACTATTTGAGTAGTATGGAATGGTTGTCGACTAAAAGTGTGTTTAGAAGAGTTTCAGCTGAAAATACAAACATTTCACGCTAATTTTATAATCGAGCCACAGCAAAAATTCAATTAGTTAGTACAAGAAGCACCAGTAATGTGTAAGTACAATTAGCTAAAGACAAAGCTAGAAAGTTGATTATCATGTATTCGGGAATAGGGACCAGATTGACAAATTAACCTTTATCATCATTCATGTCACTATTAAATCCAAAGGTTAAGTTGTATAAGTTCCTTTGATAAACACATAAGAACCAAAATATACATACATATCGGGATATCAAATATAAATCACACTACTTATGCGATAATCTAAACTTTTTAGAATAAATATCGGAATACTCAACTATAGGGATAAAATAAAACGATAGAAGAAAGAAAATGACTTGTTAATGCTATAGAAAATTATCGTGTATATAAAGCCAAAGCAATCATGGTCTTGATCTTTAACTTTCACTTCAATAACAAGATAACATCGTTATACTTTAACTTTTGGGCATAATGGGTTCTGCTCACGCACCAAGACTAATTCCTTTGACCCTTATTTTGAATTAAGTGATGGTGATTAATTGATTAATTACTAATTAGCATGTTAAGATGGTAAAGCTCCTAACAATCCAACAAGGATGTCAGTGAGATCATAGGTGGACACAGGGCAGCAACCTTTGAACTTTCCAAAAAGACAAGGGCAAGTCATCCTAATCGACACCGTGGATCTGCAGAGACTTTCCTAAATGCAAGTATGACTCAGTCAAAAGGTGTTTGTGTTCCGAGTCATGCTGATGATGAGTACGGATGTGTCCTCTCTTGCAAATGTTTTGTGGGTTTTACCAACGTCATTAATCGCCTTTTACTTTTCAGTTTTATACTATGATAATCGTCTTTTTATTTTAATTCATCAACTTGCATCCAGTGCATGTACATGATTAATTCCAAATTAATTTGTCATCTTGGTGTCCATTAATGGAAGTGAAGGACACATCTTCCTTTTTTGCCAAAAAAAGAAGAGAGCTAATCAATTTTAGATTTGGATATTTTGAATAGCAAGCTATGCTCTCAATCTTCCTAGAGGATGTTATTCACCATACTATTACTCAATTTTACAGATATGTACCGACATCGTGTACTAAAAAAAAACATTTAACACATGACGTAGATTTTATCTTTTTACTACTTGAGGGGTTTGGTTTAATCAATCAGACATCGTCGATAAAGTCGTCAAACGAATTATATATAAATAATGTTGCTGGTAGTGTATTCTCTTGCTAGAAAAATTTTTCCTAAATGACGTTCAATGATTTTATTTAATCACGTCATCTTTACAATGAACACTCAGGCACAAAATTCACCATGGAATTCAAGAAACATGCGATTATATGAAGGTGTAGAGAACATTAGAGAGAAACATAGTTCGATGAAGTATGTCGTGCATGTATATGTCCTTTTAGGGTTATTTATTCTCAATCGTTTGATATATATTTTTCGTGTTTGATATTTTAGTTCCTGGGGATATAAATGTTTAAAAATTTAACTTGTGAAAAAAAAACTTAGGTTAAAGAGATATGAATTAATCCTGGCAATTGAAGCGCCCTTTTCTTGATATAGTCATCCATATCCATCACATATGAAACTCTTTGTATGAGTGACAGCAAAACCAATCTAGCAAAATCATTAGGCTGTCCCTTCCTGAAACATGGGGCTAGTCGAGCAATTCCACCTCGCAATTAGTGTCATATAACTGTAAAATTAAGGAATAGTACACATGTAAAGATCTAAAGATGATGCAATCGCAACCGGTTTTTGCTGCCACGGCAGGTACACGAACGAAATGATTTGGAAAGCCGAAGAATCAACGAGGCGGGCAGGCAGGCAGGATTCGAGCGTACTAAAGTGGAAAATCTTTTGAATTAGCAAGACCCTCCTCCTTTTTCACACTTTTGATTTCTCGACATATGCCCCTTTCTCTTTTGTGCTCGATTTCCCATAATTTAGAGAGAGAGAGAGAGAGAGAGAGAGAGAGAGAGAGAGAGGAAAGAAGCAACAAGTGGAAGGTGGAGATGGGTCAATGCTTTCAATCTCTGTCGAGCCAAGATTTGGGTAAGATTTTTCAAAGAGGGAATGGCCCGGGGTGTGGGGAGGGGGGGTGGGGCGTTGTGGATGGGACCATGCTAAAGTAAAGTGCTTTGGGACAAACATATGTAGCGATTAATAATGTAAGTTGATAATGATGTGGTCGTCGATGTAATGTTGTGTGTGTGTGTATAAACATTAGATGTATTGTTGATTTTTATGGAGTCCTGAGTCACCTGCCATTGGTCGGTAGTGGCGCACTCTCCTTCCTTTGGATTCCCAAAAATGCCTTGCTCCCTCTTCAAATCTCTGTGATCCACACAACACATACAACACCCATTTTCTTATCGTGTTGTGACTGTTCTCGCTTCTCTCTTCTCTCTATCGTGGGGTTTGTGGCCTTGTAGTTAGGATTTGACTTATTCACTATGCTTTCCTTTGGGTATTCTTGATTCACTCGGCCAATTTTGGGGTTGGTCAAAAGTGTGCAAATCATAAGAATTTGTCTAAATTTCAAATCATAACGAGGATTTGACTCGTTCATTATGCTTGTTATTTCTTTTGCCTTTGCTCTTCTTCTTTTTTTTGGGGGGGGGGGGGGGGGGGTGGTTTTGTCATTTTGAAAATAAATTTTAGTGTCGAATTTTTTGGACCAAGTTGCGCTGCCGACGAGAATTCTTTGAATTAAAGACAAGTTGTGAGTACGACTAACACTAGGAAATCCAGGAAAAGGGGGCATGCACGGTTGAGAAAGGAGGAAAGATGTGATTAGACAGTTCTAGGAAATTGACCTGAATTATTGTGAACGGGGCTCAGTTAGTTTAGGTTCAAAATCAATAAGTGATTGATTTTTTTTTTATTACATGATTTTTTTATGTGGATGCTTTAAGTTACCATTTATATATACATATATATATGCAAATCATATTCTTCAGATATTGACCAAAAACATTATTTAGGCCAAAATTTGAGATTGAAAGTGGTGTTGAATTTGCTTCATAACAACACAATATATATTTACTTTACAAAATAACCAATCAAAGAGATGCAAAGAATAAAATCTAATCATGAATAAGTTATATTCTTCTATCTTTTTTTGGGGCGTGAGTGTGTATATGGGTCGGTGCCAAACAATTTCGCAAAAATTGACCGGCCTTCTTGCAATTGGTGCAAGGTCCGATCTCGTGGGATCTAATTTACTCTTCTTCTTTTCTTTTATTATTATTATGGGAGGAGGCAAAAACGGTTCTTTTACAAATTTTGCTCTGACATATACCGACTCCACTATTTTGTGCCACAAAAAGTTGCTCTTGCTTATTCGTTTCACACACCAAAATAGGAGAGAATTATAAAAAAAAATTCTAAAATTATTGCAATTATGTCAATTGAGTATCAGACCTTTTCACGTTTTGCCAATTGAGCCATCTAGTAAATTTTGGCTGAAAATCACTAACGTAGACACCAAAAATTTTACGTGGCACTATCAGCTCTGATGTGAACATTCTTTGTAACAATATTTTCAATTCTTTATAATTTTTTCTTTTCTTTTCTTTTCCTTACATTTGAGGCTGGCAAGGGCCAACCAGATCTAGGCTAGGGCCGTGATGCCCTCACTAGCTAGGGCGAGAGGCGGCCCCTCCCCCAGATCTAGCGAGGGCCACGACGCCCTCACCAGCCTCGAGCGAGAGTATCACGGCCTCGTTGGATCTAAGGAAGGTCCACAATGGTCACGCTCTCGCCCAGTGCCAGCAAGGGCCGGCCGATGACCTTTGTCGGCCCTAAGTCTAGGGAAAAAAGGAAAAAGGAAAGAAAAGAAAAGAAAAGATTTTAAAAAATCAAAATATTATAAAAAAAATGTATACGTCAACGTCGACTGTGATGGCCATATCACATAGAACAGTTAGTGTCCGCGCCAGTGATTTCGACCAAAATTGGCCAAGTGGACTCAATTGGGAAAATGTAAAAATGTTTAAAATTCAATTGGCATAATTAAAAATTTTATAACTGAATTTGCACAATTACAATAGGCTTAAGACTTTTTTGGTAATTTTCCTTTATGGCACAACTTATGGTTTGATAAGAAAAGCTATTGAAAAAATAGAATAAGACCCACTTTTTCTCAATAGGCTTATGGTCTGACCCATCATCAGTTTGGTACTAAGACCCACTTTTTCTCTCTTGAATATCAGAATCAGATCGGACAGGACGAAAATATCTGTCTCCGTTTCTGGTTCCAAAGATCATCTAACCACAAAAAGAAAAAGAAGAAGAAGAAGACCATTTTGAATCTAGGCTTGAACGAATGACACGCATTCTCAGTGAGGCCAGAAATAGAGGATTCTCTCTTGGTGTCAACTCCAGTGTACTTTCGGTTCTGAAAATAAGGGCTAATCAGCAGGAGACTTTCATGTAAGCCACGAAATGAGGCTCCTGTCAATTCGTCGATTGCAAAACCAGTACCTCTCCCTCACTTCAGTCACTCGTTTTCTGGGTCGGACCAGTGAGAGAGCGAATATTCAAGATTTGACATCCACAATCGCCATATCACTTTAAGCTTGGTTTGGTGACCATCCTTAGCCTACCCAGATTTCATTTGACTTGCTCATTTATCAAATTCATGTTATTTCGATTAGTATACTTTGTCTAACAGATATCCTGTGTGTCACGATGTATTTGTGGGGTATATTGACAAATACCATGAACTAGCATACGTATTCTTCTTGCGTTTTAGGTGAAAACTTGAGTTAGATCTGGCTTTTGTTTGTCAGGAATGTCCCTATAAAAGAGTCACAAGAAAATGGTATAAGAGCTCACAATGTATTCGCTGATAAGAGAATATATGTAATCTCAAACAGTTATAAGCACTGACTATGAATACTTTCGTCCTAAATTACTAACGGTAGGGAAAAAAATAAAAAAGAAACCACGCACGCATGCTAAAAGGTGATTGTCGTTTTAAGATCAAGGTCAGCTAACCTTGAAAAAGGGCTGGAAAAAAACAGGAAGATTGATGAAATTAAAGCGAGACCTCTGGTGTAATTAACAATATGAGATAAAGTAAGATATTGCTAACGGACCACCTGGACTTACAATGGTTGGGCACCTGATACACTCAGTAAGCTCAATGCAGCCATTTCTCTATAATATGGTACCACCGGATCTGTAAAAGGCTAAAGCAGCCCTACTTTCACTGTGCTACTACCGGGTAGGACTACTCCACTATTGGAGAGCGACTGACTGACTTTTACTGATCCTATATACTCAACCGGGAACACAACTAAGCTGGCCCATAACGAGAATGTGTTCTTCCTTTTTTTCATCGTCCAGAACTAATTTTGACTCGGAAGAACTACAGACCATTCACATTTCGAGGGCAAGCTCATTGTTTTAGCCTGTTACGACCTAATTTATAGCTCGTTTGCCCGTTCTTTATCATTTAGAGAGGCTGGTTTAGTTGATTTCCTAGGGTAAGGGGACATGAATATGCCATTACGGCGTCTTGCCAAGCCTACCGTCTCAGAACTATTCCAGCGTTGTTTCAAATGAACCCTAGGGACAAAATCCCTCCGGTTTCTCCATATACAGTTTCATCAGTTAAAATAGGTTGAGACATCAGCTGGAGCGGTGTGCGAGATGGAGGACTTACGTCCAAATTAATGTCCAATGTAAGCGTGTCAATTTGCTTTGCCAAATAACGAAAACTTTAGTTAGACCATTTTTGGATGTGTTAGATAGTTATCTTGTAAAGCGTATAAATATCTTATGTACTCTTGATTATGAAATAAACACTAATTATACAGTTCTCTATTTCACATGATCTTATCTGGATAATATATTAGCAAAATCGAACCCAACTCAAGTTTGAACTTCAATTCGATAAACAGTTGTTCTTTTTGTGTGGAATTATTTTGACATTTTACTTTTCAAATAACTCATCGATAACTGGATTCTTTAACAACTCACCGGTGGTTATTAGGTGACAAACATATTGTAGTAGTAGATAGGTATAGCTGGGGTTGTGATTTTTCCATGTTCAAAGAAATTCTACATTATTTATATGCCTGCATTGCCTTTCCGACCCTTTTGGGATAAAAGGTGCCCAGGTCATCTAGTCGGGATCAACCACAATTTTGTATTAAACTATTTTTTATTTCTTTGTCTTGAATTTCGTGAATAAATCTGTGGAAGAGGAAGTCAAAGGAGAAGTGCCTTTGTCTCTATAATAAAGGTGCATTCCGAGATGTGAAGTTGGGAAATAAAAGATCTCAGAATTGGGGTTTTTCCTCGGTTATTAATCAATTAAGAAGTAGCGTTAGACGGGCCGGGAGGCAGCAGGTGCGGGGGGAAGAAGCCCATCGCACAACAGTAAGTGAGCCATTGAAGGGTGACTAAAACACCGGCCCGAGTTAGTGGCGACGGGCTAGCTAGGGCATCTCTTGGATAGATAGAAAAGGAGGGCAGAGCTTTTGATTTTTTCATGGTGTCGAAGAGTTGAACAATGGACCAAATAACAACGAAGTTGTATTTGATGAGCTGGTAATTTGATATAATCAGTTGTTCTGTGTCTTTATTGATTTTGATATCTCCAAAGCAAAAGCTATATAAACTCCATACCGTACCCCCAAAAGAAAAGCAACTCACGAAATTTGGCCAAGGCAAGATAATTTTAACGATTTATCAAGTCAGTGATTATTGCTAATGACGCTAGTTCACAAGGTTGTTTAAAGCATAGTAAGAAAAAGATTTAACTTAAATAATCAATGTATTATACTCAAATCTACGTGTCTTTGGACATTAGATAATTATCCGACATCTTATTACATCTCGGCATGTTTCATTTCACATGGATTAGGGTTTGTGTGTGGGAGTCTAGCATTATGGCCGCATTCCCACGATACAAAATTTTCTCGATAGGTTTATCAAATCGCTTCTTTAATCTAATTAGCCGGAAGTGATATTGACATATGACGTAATTGATAGAGAGACAAGGTCTTGCGGCAGGTGAGCAACCTTAAGTTACACTCCACAGGTCAAGAATTGAACCTCAGACTTAAATCAATTTGGAAATCATAGAAAACGAACTTTCCATGGGAAGCTTACCAAATTACCAACCGCACTCATAATCATAGTACATACCAAATGTAAAACGATAGGCACGCCACAATATGCTTACACCATTAGTGAGAAAAAAGTTCATTTATCGACTGACTAATTGATTAGCAATCATAAAGAAAGTTGTACCTCCAAATGTAATCGGAGCAGCGCAAACAAACGTAAGTATAATGCAAGTAATTGATTACACATATCACGACTCACAATTTGTCGCATTTCGTGGGAAGGAACGACAGAGTTTCCTTCTCGAGATCATGGATTACCAATGTGTTCTGTTGCTGGACGTTCCCAAAGATGGACATGCCATTTGAACTCCCCATGGCCAAGCAAACCAATCCCACGGTCGAATCTGCGATCATGTAGTTCTCCCCCGGCAGATCCAGATCCGCCCCTTCGAAGTGGAAGATCAGCTTCGGCACCTCAACCTGGCTCGTGTCCGAGGGCAGCTTGAAGCAAAGGTCAAGCCCGGTCGAGCCCGAGTCATCCACGGTGAGCTTGGTTTGGGACTTGAACTCCTTTTTTAACCAAATCAAAAGCACTCTCCTGAATGTATGTGATGGTTGTGCCCGAGTCTATTATTAGGCCGCCGCTCCCATCACTTTGCAAGGCAAAAGTGGATTTCTTGATGGGCAAGAGAGTGTCACCCACAGAGATGCCTTCAAGAGAAAGATAGTAAAAGGAAGGTTGTGATGGGTTCTTGAGTAATGGGGTGGTTTTCATTGCACTTGTTGAGAGGTTCCCACTGATTGCTTCACTTCCCATCAAGAGCTTGCTTGTTTTAGTGTCATCAATTGATGTCAAGCAATAAGAGAATTTGGGCACACCAAGTTGTGAGACCAAGGACAAGGGGCCACGCCCTAGGCCAACTAGGCCCGCACCCTGGTCGAACCCGCTTCCCTCGTTGTTCTCTCCGCACCCGAACCCAACTTTGGGGATAGAAACCGAATCAGCGAATGTGAAAGTCTCTGAGGCCAGAATACCTTGTGTTGAAGAGTAATCGCCATAGGTATATAAGTACTCGCACCCGTCGCTGCCGCATGACGAAGTTGGTAGCGCCTCGCAAAGTTGGCTGGTGCACGCAAGCTTGGAGAAGGTGGAGGACTTCTTCGGGTCGAAAATCGGCGTTGACTGATCAAAACATTGTGTGCATGGCTTGCACTGAGTCCATATAAGATCACTCCCCGTGTCGACGATCGCCGAGAAACTATCCGGGGGTGTGCCCATTGACAATTGCATGAGAAATTCTCCATTCCCCGCATGGACCGGAGACTCCAATTCGGTGTTATCCTCAGCCGCCAAAACCATGGCATTTAGCCTTTGCAAGCGACTTTTTCCGCGCTTCATTGCACGCTGTAGACGTTCGAACTTGGTGAAGTTCTTCCCATGATCCACATGCTTTAGGGTCACCCTAAATCCAATTTTCTTAGCTTCCTTGTTCTCGAGGGCTCGTCTCGATGTCGAGAAAGACGGTGACGCAAGGGAAGCAACTATGGCTAAAACTAGGAGCACAGAAGATAGAAGCGAATTCAATGAAGCCATGGCTGGATTTTGCAGGACTACAAAGTGAGAGTGAGAATCAAAGAGGTAGGCGGTTCGTGATGGAAGGTCTTGGTGCAAGCTATATATAAAGGGTGTGCAGTTCAAGATGGTCTTATGTATATTGAGTTGCCAGATGAGAGATACGATGGAACTAAACGTGTTAAAAGAACGTTTCCATCGAAAATGCAGGAGAGAATAAGGATCTAGGAATTGATGAAGAAGAAGAAGGAGAAGAAGAGGGAGCGATTGGAGGATGATTAACACTTGAAAAGAATGTGATCCAGGGTCCAAAGTACAAGTGGACACTATGGAGAGATGTACCAACTTCAATGGAAGTTGAGATATCGCCCTTATAATCGCAGCTATTGCCGGGTCTTTCTTGCGTGGTGGTTGAGGAAAATGAGATCGAAACAATTTTTGTGAGCCAAGTATCATCATTCCCTCACGCTTCTCTTTCTCGGCTCGGTGGACTCCCTTATGCTTTATGTCCACTTCATCGTGTCTTTATCATTGTTGGGTACTTTATACATACATATGTATGTATATTTATATATTTACGTACGTATGTATGTCAGCAATTGAACCATATGTGCCTCGTGTACATGCATGTGTGCGTATTATTAGAATAGTATGATAAAACAATACATGTCATCTACCACCCGCCTAGGTGGCGCTGCTGGAGCGCGCACTCTTTCTCTCGCAAAAGGTTGAGTGTTCGAATCCCGGGCGCCGCAGGGTGACTTAACCGGTGGCACATGTGTAGTGGCTAGCACGTGTCGCCCCCAGGGTTTACTCCCCGGCTGTCGGTCGTGCGGGGGTTCCCTGGGTTACCAAAAAAAAAAAAAACAATACATGTCATCTTAACTTGATAGAACAATGATAAGGGAAAGGTGGTGGTGGGTGGACTAACTCAAGTAGGGCATGTTTGGTTTTTGCGGTACGTGTTGGCTATGCAAAGGGCTTGTCTATTAGGACCTCCCTTCGGTTTGTGGCGATAAATTTGGGTACTTTCGAACGTGATATGATATATAATATAGCTTCATTCCTTACTTAGGTTACTAGTTACTACCACTTTGACGAATGCTATTAATATATATGAACTTGGCCATGATATTATATAGGTTTTGATGAGTTCAGCAATGGACGTTCCACGACCTTCTTCCGACCAAATCATCGGTCCGTATAGCTCAGCTAAATTTGACTAAACTTTTCAATCCGGAGAAAATTAATTTTATGCACCTCACTTGGACGATGGTTCCCCCCCCCAGTTTACACATCGTTGATCTTGCCGTAGAAAAATTGTAACCCCATTTTGCCCATCGGCAAATGCAGAAATCTCTTTTAAGTAGAGAATTCTACTGCTTCAATCGCTTCTGTAATAATCACCAATTATTGGAAAAAAAAAATTAAGTAGGTCGATTCCAGTGCTATTTTCGTAGCATTTGACGTAAGAATATACTCTTAAATTGTCTTTTATCATGCACGCATGATTATTGTGATCTTAAGAGAGTCAAGATCTCAAGGTTTCGAAAACACACCATTTGCATTCTCTATTAGCTAATAGCGTTCTGTTAAAGATATCTTTCTAAGATATTATTGTGGAGATTTGAAAATTTCCTTGTTAACCATTCATGTGGGTATCTTCTACGTGATTGGATTTGTGTCTAGCTCCGTGATAATGATATTAGACTCGATTTTCTCTGATATGATACGAGCCATAGTTGTACCATGATCACAGTGAAGCAATTAGATCGCTGCATCATTCTTCCATTTTCTTGAAAATAGTACAATGATAACAGAGGACTATATCGTTTGAAAGCGAGGAAGTATAATATTTCACTCGTGCATTGCCTTGATCTACACATATCTGCTATGCATTACAGTAGCCAAACACGTTGTTCCAGGGCGTCCAAATCCATGGAACAGGGAACGGGAAGATCATGTTTGATCGAGTATTGTTTGCAGAGAAAAGTAAGACATTAGGATACGACCAAGCTACAATGAAAACCATGTGAAATCGAATTAAAACTTCTTGCGAGAGATAATACATATATAGCCTCTAAGATGGAGATGGTACAAAAATAACTCGGAAGATTATCAAATCTCTTCGTCTAAGCCGAATGGCAGAAGATGAAGTGAAATGTTTCTCGTATGCCAAATACATAGGGCACTTTTTAAAATTAAAGGACCTGACGGGGCAGATAGGCAGCGACTTCCATACTGCTAGTTCTGCTTAAGGGTCATCATCCCAATATATAAAGGAGCTGCACAAACATGAGAATGATGCTCACGAACCGAACGACACTTTTGGCCGCGACTTGTTTTTACCAGACGAGTTCATTTGCTTCGCTCGTTCTTCTTCCTCTTCCAGCTTTTTCCTTCGAGCAGCTTCTTCCTTTTGCCTCTGAATTAGTTCCAATTCACGATGACGCTCCTCCTCCTTCCGTTGTTGCTCCAAAGCCTCCCTTCTCTGTGACTCTTCCACCCTCCTCTTGTTCTCTTCTAGCATCCGGTCCAGCTCCTCTCTCTCTTTACGAGCTTGTTCCTGGGCAAGTTGCCAAGCAAAATAAAACCATCACTACTTGATGGTTAGCACATGATGCATAGACGAAAATTAATAGAGCAGGACAAAAAAGTCTCATTAGTTCATTTGTTTTACTTATTCGTTGTCAGGATTGAGTGCCTTTCCCACCCCTTTTAATCTGTATGGTTTCTCGTTCAACTCAATTTGGTATAGCAGGTACAAGAACCACACCCAGGAGGAGAATTGGAAAATACTAAAGGTCGCCATTAAACTAATCACAGCCATGAAAAGGAAACAAGCATCCCTTCGATGTTTATGATGACTAGCAGTCCTAATGGTCGCGCCATATAAAAATGTCCTAACGCATTCACATATAACGCTTACGGTAAAGTTTAGCCAATTCTTACTTCAGTGAATCTCAAATTCACAACGTCACTAGCACAAATTGAGAACACCACCACCATGACAATCAGAAAAACGTTTTATCACTAAATATGTAGAGTCATCGCACCTGCCATTGACCCACTTCTTCTCATGAGAAAAAGGAATCCGTGTTACAGCTACAGTTCGTGAGCCGTCCCTGACTAAGAGAATTTTCCGGCCACGCCATTTCTTTTGTAAAAGGATATAGCTTTCTTCAAAACTTAAAGTTGCAGAAATTTGAGACAACAAAACTTAAGGAAACCAACAAAAAAAAAGCACATGTGTGCACACAGAAAACAAAGAAAATCCCAAGCAAAAAATCTTTGTGGCTAGATTATCATTCAGGTGTTTTTCTGTCCTGTTTCTCAAATGGATATCAGAGTTTTGTCTATTAGGTGGATGACCCATACAAAATAAAAACAAAGCTGACGAAACAAACTTTCAGTAGCCACTCGATGGAAATCAGAAAGGTCAGTATCTGTGAAATGTCCGATATCCTTACTTCCTTTTGTCTAGCCTCCATTAAAGCAGCTTCCTTTTCTTTTTCAAGTTGAGCTGCAACGTCTCCAAACAATTTCTTCCGAGCTTCTTCTGTCCGCCTCTCTATTTCTAACTTAACTTCCTCAGAGTTCAACTTCTCCTCTACATTTTTCCGAATCTCTTCCTCCAGTCTTTTAGCAGTTTCCTCCTCCAACAACTTCAATTCTGCCTCGTGTTGAAGCCTGAAAGCACATGCAAACAATTGAAATGTGAAGGATTTCCATATTCATCATAAAATGTAACAGAAGCCACAGGGGAAAGGAAAAAAAACCTTCCATAGCCAAATAGAAAACAGCAATTCCGCCGAGCAAAACCATATTTGGATCACCCTTGTACATGAAAATCATACGACATCACATGCTAAATTAACCTTATGCCGACAGGCATGCCTGTTGGAAAATATTCCGGTCCATCACACGTGAAGTTTCAATGTAATTAGAAGACATATGGGGACCCAATTCATCATCAAAGCTAACAAGATGGAATCTGGGTTGCTTCCTTCAAATTAGCCAATACAGAAGAACGTAAAGAAACCTGTGGCACACAAAAACAATCATATTCATATGCCTAGCATGCTGTCGAGACAATCCAAAATTCCTACAAAACACGAACAGCAGCAAATTTACTAACAACCACATACTGAACACCTTGATGTAGTAAATCGTCCTAAAAAAAAACCACTATCAACTTTTACAGTGAATGAATGCAAAATTTGCTTGGAAGACCACTCTTTTGTTATCACCATACAAATTATTGTCAATTATGCTATAAAAGCCAAAGTTATTGTTTCAGTGCAATTAACACTAGGAAGCTTCCTCTAAGTTGTCACCTCGTGTTCACTACTCCACTTAAATAGCTATGGCACGCTCTAATGGCCCATACCAGCAGCAGATGCATATCACTATCTCCTCGTGAACAAGTAGAGAGAAGAAACCATCACTGTATGGTGGCCTCAACCGAAACTAGCAGGTTCATCAACCAACTTTCAGGTTCTTCTTCCTAATCGCATCTGTTCTCCACATCTTTCATCACATACAAATACTGTTGAGGACTTTTTTGTTTATCAGCACAGGTGTTTATAGTGGTGTACTTGTAAATTTTCCTAATTTCTATACTTCCTCTGTATTTGAAGTTAACATGTTCATAATATCCCATCGTTAATGGAATATATAACCATATTGCACTTCTATTAGACATATATCAGCAGCATATGCTAAGACTACATGATCAGAATTTTATACCATCCACAGCAAACAAATTATTAAGCTAAATGACACGGTATAAGATCAAGAAAGGAAATGCAGGTAGCATTTGCAATCGAAATTCATGAAAGTAGGCAGAACAATCTCCAAAGCCGTAAGCACCTTTTCTTTTGGTCTTCTTCTCTCTTCAGCTTCTCAGTGACAATCGGTGGCTCCGTCGGCGCAGGACTCGGACTGCGAGACTTGGGCGGAGGAGACAACGAGCTACTAGGACTTCTCTGCCTTCGATGCCGCCTAGGTGTCGTCGGCGACCGACTCTTGCGCCGCCTGTAGGATGAGGAACGGCTCCTGCGGCGACGCGAAGAACTTGACCGACTTCTTCTTCTACATAAAGAAAGACTCTATCTTTATCATCCAGCAGACTAGGAAGACAAACACACAGGAACATAGCAGCATCTAGCAGCAAAATTGACATAGTCTCCGACACACATGATTAAGGAAATGATTTGGGATGCAACTAGAATTGCTGAACATGAATGCATATGCGAAGGACACCCATGTCAAGACGTTCATTCGTCGTTGTTAGCTCGAAACACATCTCTTCACAAGCTCAAAGGGAAAAACGCAGACAAGAATTCGCGAACTCTTGGACAAAACCCAACATTTCCATCGCAGACAGTGATGAGCTTCACGGACGATGATGGGGTAGGAAGAAAAGAGATGCGAACTGGAAAATTTCTTCGAGAGCGCGATCTTGGGAAGGTCGAATCAACGAGCAGTTTCTGGTAGAGAGGGGAAAGAGGGGACCTGGAGTGAGAATTGGAATAGGGCGAGCGGCTTCTCTCCCTCCTGCTCCGGCGGCTGTGGCGGTGGCTCACCGGCGACGGAGAGCGCCTCCTCCGGTACGACGGCGAGCGCGAGATGCTGCGAGCCATCTTTGTCTCGTGCGCCTCTTCCAGTGCGATCGACCAAAGCTAAGACAAGAGGATGCGGAACACGGAGTGTAGTGGGAAAAAACATGGGCAGGAACTCCAAGTTTGGCCTGGTGACTTTTGCCATTTATGCAATTAGGTCCTTATACATTTTATTTGTTCAATTTGATCATTTATTTAATTTGCCGGTGCTCAGTACACTTGATAAGTAGAGCCGGCAAAATGGATATTCCAAACCCATTTTGTGATTCTGATATAATGAGCCCAATTTGATATGGGTAACTCGTTTTCTTTTCTTCTTTTTTTTTTTTGTAAAACAGGCTAAATCGAGTTTGGGAAAAATTTAATACCCAAAGAACAGATCATGTATGGTCACTTTAGCAACCCGTTTTAACCAAAGCCCAAATAACTTGCTTCTAGAGTCCATATGGTCGCGAGAGTCTCTTTGCTCACACATCAAACCTCCCTCCATCCTCACACATCATCGAGAGTCTCTTCGCTCGTTGCTCGATCAAATCCAACTTCACCCTTCGCTCCGCACTAGTGATCCATGCCACGGTCGCTCATCTCCGTTAGCCTTCTAAAGAGCCGAACTCAATCTGTCTTCGGCATCACTGGCTTTGCGCACCTGCTGTGAGTAACTTATCAATGATAAGGTAAAATATCGACAGTTTTGTTGATTTACTTCGGTTGACAATGGAATTCGGATTTGAATGTTCTCCCACTTTCGGTGATGGAAATTCTTTTCATACCACTTCTAATAAGTTTCCCGACCCTCACTCCGAGAACTCGACGCAGTTGAAGCGTACCACCATTTGAAAATGGTCTCCTCCTACTCGTCCTCCTTGACAATACGTCTCTCATCACCTGCAACTTTTTATCCAAGAAGCACCAGCCCGAGGGATAAATAAAGTAATGTTATAACAGGGCCAGAATGTATAAGGCAAAAGCCACCAAAAATCATAAATTATACCCATTATGATACATATATTCTAAATTTTTTTCTGCAACACCAAAAATTCTAAATCTGTATCTGTATAACGCATTTACCCTCCGATAAAATTTTGTCAATGGAAACTCTTAAAAATCTACCTACATGGACGCCAAAAACAAATAGTGTTGACATAGCAAATGATATAGAAACAATATTGTTTTGGCTGAAAATTCATTTAACGAAACCTTAAAGAAAAGTAAGCGTGTCACATATATACAAGTTTGAAATTTTTTATATCACAAGAAAAAATTTGGGTAAATGTGTCACAGTGGATATAGTTTGGGGATTTTTGATGTTATAAAAAAAATTCAAGGTAAATGTGTCACAATAAGTATAATTTGAAGTTTTTTTTTAGGTTTTTCCCGAATATAAGAAATTGAAGAATGATCATATTTGAAATTAGATGGGCAATGGCCCAGAATTCAACAATAATTGTTGCGTAGGATGAACTAAGATGCCATCTCCCAAGTATCTTTTTATCCATAATTTGACTATCTATGCTTGTATTGTGAGAAAAGTGTTAAAAAAGTCCTAAACCTTTTGCATTTGTGTCAATTTAGTCATAAACCTTTTTTTGGTATCAATTCAATCATAAACCTTTTGCATTTGTGCCAATTCAATCCTAAACCTTTTGTTTTTGTGCCAATCCAGTCCTTCTATCTAATTTTGATCGAATTTTGCTGATGTGGATTTTGACCGACCACTAGTGCTAACGTGGACAACTTTTAATAATATTTTAATATTTTTTAAATTTTTATTTATTTTTCCTCCCCTCCCTCCTTCCTCTAGCCGATCGTTGGACCAGCGACTGGCCAAAGGCGCCCTCGCTAGCCACTGGCAAGGCTCGCCCTCGCCAGAAGCCTTCGACCTCGCAGCCTCTAGCAAGGTTAGGCCTTGCCCAGCCACAGGCGAGGCTCGAGCCCTCACCGGAGGCCACGAGGTTGAAGGCCTCCGACGAGGGTTCAAGCCTCACCTACAGCTGGGCAAGGCTCGACCTCACCGGATCTTGTGAGGTTGAGCCTCGCCGGCGGCTGGGCAAGGCACGACCTTGCCAAATCTAGGGAGGTCCAGCCTCGCCCAGCCATGGGGAGGCTCGCCTTCACCGTCACTGGCGAAGGCAAGCCTCAATAGTCCAGCGATTGACTACAAAGTGGGGAGAGGAAAAAAATAAATAAAAATTCAAAAATATATTAAAATATTATTAAAAGTTATATGCGTCAGCAAAATTCAGCTAAAATTGACCGGAAGGACTGAATTGGCATAAAAACAAAAGGTTTAAGATTAAATTGGCACCAATACAAAAGGTTTATGATTGAATTGACATCAAAAAAAGGTTTAGGATTAAATTGACACCAATGTCAAAGGTTCAGGACTGAATTGACACTAAAAAAAGGTTTAGAACTAAATTGGCACTAATGCCAAAGGTTTAGGACTTCTTTGACACTTTTCTCCCTGCTTTGCTCATGAAGATAAACTCCAGATGGCATTATATTGTTGCATACAGTATAATACATATGCAAAACAACTTATATCCAATCCTGTTAGAGCAACTGACTAATGACATTGGATCAGAGCGATTTCCAGTTCAGTTGTGACTGGGTGATTACCCGGATAAAAAGCTCCTGAAGTTGATCGAAAGAAAGTTGTCTTTCCGAGAACTCATAAACGACTTCTCTAGAATTCATAACAACTATTCTCCCTCAAGATTGTCTGACGCCAGTTTGCGAAGTCAAGTAATAGTAGTCTTGTTTGGCCAATAAGAAAAGTAATATTTGTCTAGAAATCAAGCACCTGAGCATTTGCTGCCTCGTTTGGAAAGACTTCCTGAATTCTAATATGTCGGTGGGACTACGATGGCTGAATAGTGATGAATTAAACCAAAACATTACGTAACATGTAACAAAACCTAGAGGAGTAGTTATGACTGTCGCCCCTCCCTACCCTGCAGACCCTGTAGAAAAAAAAAAGTGCCGCTAAGTAAAAGTCTTCAATCCTTCAATTCCACATTTCACTATTCACTAATGTTAATGCGGAATTTGGAGTTTGGACCTTAAAAGGCACGAAGTCTCATCGAACTACATGACCTTTCTTTATGCTAAACTTATCCGCTGTTCACCCTTTTTCAAGTTTGAGAGATTAATATTCTTTTAATACATACTTGTGTCTTGTGAAAAACGTAACTAATATGCAATGTCATTATATCTGTATTTAATTTGTAAGTGCCTGTGTTTTGGACGGTTAGTTCAATTACCACGAGTATACCTCAAATAAATAGAAGCTAGATCACTATTCTCGAATGACCGAACTTTCTAATGACATGCTCAGATCATCTTAGTAAGAGATTTTGAGTAGCATTACCCTCTTACTCGGAAATATTATGACAAAAAAATTGTTCGACTTAGAATTAACAGATTCAACTAAAAGACTTATAACTCTCCAAGCAATTTGCACACAATGATGCAAATACTATTTATTAATGCAAAAGTGACTCGCTCAATTGATAATCTCTCTTCTATAGTAACCCGGCACGAATTCCTCAAATGGGCCTATTTATTAATTTCCCTAGAAGAAAGGTACTCAACGAGTCTCGGTTACTATATACATACATATATATATGGAGATGTTGTATGCTCCAACATTGTATCGCGTAACGCCAAGACTTTATCATACTTAAGTACAAACCGTCGTGAAATATGATGCTTTTCGTCTAACACGATTTTGTCATGCATTGATTTCATGCGTTGCCTTAACCGGCAACAGAGTGAGAGGCACTTTCCAAAAACGGTCAGTCCAATCGCTTCCTCCATGCTCACATCTCCCTCCATTATTCCCTCTGGCCCCGACGTTGTTCCCCTTATAATCAGTCAGACTATTCTCAAACCTCTCGGGCACAAACTCCTTGGGTCATTCCACAAGCCCGAATCCCACCCGATGCGCCACAGGTTGACCTGGACATGGGTCTTTTAGTACTTCGCCAATCTTCGGCCATCTTTTGAGTCGGCGAAGCTTAGGATCTTTTAGTTCTTCGAAATGGCTTTCTCTTGAATGTAAGCTCGTGTGAATCGGGGTTCGGTGGAGACAATTATGGTGCAAACAAAGCTAGTGTGCGAGCTGCGCATAACGGACAACAATGGGTGTCCACTAAGGACGAGCTTTTCGTTAGTGCGTGGCAATCATTTTGTTAGTGAGTAAGCTTGGTTTAGCCAATTCGTAGCGGATGTAGCGTTTTGCTCGATTTTAACGTTGTTTCTCGCTTATTTAATAGGATTGCGAGTTCAACGGTATGGTTTTTGAGAATTCCTGGGTGAGTTAGGATTAAAAGGCCCGAACTAGCCCAAACTAATTTCTTAACATAAAAAATATGGTAAATACAAAATACAGATAAATATTACATTATTTATTCTCGGAACACTCTAATAAAGTCATGCGTAAGATAAAAAAACATAAACATAAATATATATATATATATATATATATCAAAGTGACTATTGCGGCTGAAAATATAACCGGCCGGACCGGTTTAGTTCGGTCCGAGCCAAAAATGCCTTTAGCCCACCCCCGATCGGTGCTCACCCCAAAGCAATAGATTGATGAAAATATTAAAATGCAATGCATCCATTTAAAAATTGTCCAAGAAGTCTATTTCCTCGCCACCCGCCCGAGGGCAGATCAGTCCAAACGAATAATAATGTGAAGACCATGATGTATAATCAATCTTCTAGAAAAGAAAAAAGAAATCGATGCTTCGTAGAGAGGAAGGAATAGCCAACAAAAACCCACCAAACCCATTTTTGCTGATCACAAACAATTTAGGCTGTGCTTGGTAGATCGGATATAATTCTGAATAAGATAATTTTTATCCTATGCGGTGTTTGGAAGAATACCGGATCGGGATATGTCCGAATATGATCCGGATATAAGCCGGATAAAAAAATCCCACTTAGAGAGTGGGATAGAGCCGAATAGGATATGAAAAAATTAAAAAAAAAATAGAAAAAAGAGAAAAATCCCTTGGACTTGCTTGTTGTTCACAACTCGACGTTGTCCTTGCGAGGTTTGGACCTCTCAATCGATCTCTCTTCTCGCGGTCGACTCGCCGCCGCCGTGGTCGACTCGCCGCCGCCCTTAAGATGAATTTTTGAAAGAATTTCCGGCGGAGTTCATCCTCTTCTTCGCTTTCAGCACACAGGGTCGAGGAGATGGCTCTCTCTTCTCTGCTTGAAGCCAACACGCTCTAATCGATCGATTGACCGGAGCACCTCAGTGAGTCCGATTTGTGATGGCAGTGCCGGAGAACCTGAGCATAGATTAGTACGCATACCCAATTCGAGTAGGCTGAGCAGAACAGGGAGTGGTCCAATTCATGCAGAATCGGGTCGAACTGGCCACCGTACTCACCGTTGAGGAGCGGAACCACTTTGGCCTACGAGAACGTAATCGACTCACTCAGAGTGGCATAGCACATTGTCTCCTCCCTTGAGCGGAGTGAAGCTCACTCACGCTTGGGGAGCATCAAAAGCAGAGAGAAAAAAATAAAAACACATCCGTCGTCGCTGTGCCTCTTCCTGAGAATTCCATTGCAACAAAACCGGGCTATTTCTTCTCCTATTAAACGTACAGCAGATTTCGTGCTTCATATTTTGTCTTCTAACTTTGGTTTGGTTTGTATTGGGCAAGTCTTTAAAGATTTTATCTTATCTTTGGATTGTACCAAGCATGTGATGGGATTTTCTATGATCCAAAGAATATTTGGAGTATTCCTAATTTTACCTTATCATATCTTATCCGGATCCAAATTTGGACAACCAAATGCAGCCTTAGAGTATTTAAGTGCATGCTATGTAACGTGACCAATGTTAGCCGACGCATCAAATACAAAATGGTTTCGATACAACTCATTGACTGAAAAATCAAATGGCGAATCAACGTGGCTCGATATAACTGAAGGTACGTAGGATTTTGGAATTCTTTTGAGGTGTATGAAACTTGAGCAGAGAGCATTCATCGCAGTCTTGTCCCCAGATGAAAGGAGGAACTGTGAACCACAACGTCCAGGGTTTCTACTGATGCATTCGAGAAGTGGAATAGATACGTACAGACGTGACGTGTTCATGAACGGTGGCGGTTGAGATTTGGTGGGTGGGGAGGGTTACGAAAGGGGTCCAACCATAAAGGCGAGGAAGGAAGGAAGGAGATGTCTTTCAACCATTTATGCTCTTTGTCGTGTGGTGTCCAACACGATCAGGCATCTTTACATAAATGGGAGAAACGTCTGTAATAGTCAAAATAAACCTTGCTGCAAACTATAAGTGACTTGAACCGCACTGGGGCATTGGGCAAGCATGTATAGATACAGCTTCTCCATTCTTATACGTATTTGATGCTTCCCCCTCCCCCCAAAAAAAAAAATTGTGCATTGTTTTCATCCACCCACCAAATATCTTTCTGCTCTCCATACCCATCAATCCCAAAACCATAACTGTCGCACAGTGATCAATTAAAAAAAGAAAAAGAAAAAGAAAGAAAGAAAGTATGATTTCGAGTCCTTCCACTCCACTCAAGACACCATAAACATCTCTCCACACCTAACCCTTGCTCTATATAAACTCCATTCTCGATCCTCCCTCGGTCCACCTTCTTTGCTTTTCCACTGTGACTCATTGAGGCCTGTGCGCTGTGGTCCGTATAAATTCCATACTTGACCTATTATAAACTTGTTGGTGTCGACTAACGTGTTTTGTGATAGGTTGCGTGTCAAAGTCATGTGGATCATGACGGACGTCTGCTAACAAAGTGTTAAAGGTCAAGCTCCAACTTTCGTATTGTGTCTATGACGTCAATGTTGGAGTTGGCCAATATTTCGGAAAGAAAAGGAAAAGAAAAAATGTAAAGAAAAAAAAAATGTTATCGCGACATGTGAGTTTAAAAAAAAAGGAAAAGAAAAAGCGAAACAGGCATTTGAAAAAAATGCGGGTTTGAGGTTCGGGGGGCCAAATTGAGACCAAATAGGCACTTTCGGGTACCAAATTGAGACCTTTTAAAGTTGGGCACTTTGGGTACCAATTTGAGACAATGTCCATTTTGGGTACCAAATTGAGAAAAAGACCCCACTTTGGGTACCAAAACGAAATTTTCCCTAGTCAAAAATAAACCTTTGCTGCAAACTATAAGTGACTTGAACCGTACTGGGGCATTGGGCAAGCATGTATAGATACAGCTTCTCCATTCTTATACGTATTTGATGCTTCCCCCCCCCAAAAAAAAAATTGTGCATTGTTTTCATCCACCCACCAAATATCTTTCTGCTCTCCATACCCATCAATCCCAAAACCATAACTGTCGCACAGTGATCAATTAAAAAAAAGAAAAGAAAAGAAAGAAAGTCTATTTTTTTTTATTTTTCCACGTCCATCAAGACACCATTTCGATCTCTCCACACCTAACCCTTGCTCTATATAAACTCCATTCTCGGGGGGACGCCTCGGTCCAAAGGTGAAGCTCCAACTTTCGTATTGTGTCTGTCACGTGGATCATAATTTGGTGGAATGACCAAAGAATAGACACACAGCCTTCTCTATAAATGTTACCTAATTGCTTCACTCACTTGCCGCAGCAGAAAGGAGGCAAACAAAGGAAAAAATGGGAGAAAAGAGTAATCTTCCTCTCTTTGAAACAAAGTCAGCCAAGAACCGCTTCGTCTTCAGATTATACACGTTCTCCATCTTCATCAGCATCTTCTTCATCTTCTACTTTAGAATCCATCACTTGCAGAGTCCAAAACAGCTGAGAATTTGGCTTGGCTTGGAGCTTTCTTCTCTGAGCTTTGGTTCGCTTTTTACTGGTTTCTCACCATCGTCATGAGATGGAACCCTTCGTATCGCCATACCTTCAAGGACAGGCTTTCTCAGAGGCGTGTTCTCTCTCTCTCTCTCTCTCTCTCTCTCTCTCTCTCTCTACTCCACTAATATGTCTGTTGACTTGATGGCAGAAGTTTATACTTTTCAACCTTAAAAGTTTTCTGGACCAAAAAAAAAAAAACCTTAAAAGTCTTGACCAGCTGGTTGAGATAAATATTTTGTGCTAGTCATTAACACCTTGATCATTTTTTCTTAGGATACACCCTTCGAAAGTATTGTTGAAATTTTCGGTTTGGTCGAGCTTTGGCCTCAATCTCACAACACCATTACCATCACAAGAACAAAACTTAGCGTGCAAAAACTGATCCGAGACACTATTTATCCTTAAAAAAAGGGAAAAGAAAAGGATTAGTCTTTCTTTTGAAGTCATTGCATGAGATTTGAATTTGATCGCTCTCGTAAGGTTGTTTGCATGAACTCTTTTAGGTACATTGAGGTTTTTCCGGGAATAGACATGTTTGTGTGTACGGCAGATCCCATGATAGAGCCACCAACCATAGTGGTCAATACCGTCTTATCAATCATGGCATACAATTATCCACCGGAGAAGATGAGCATTTATAATATCCGATGAACGTTGGTCCTCGGACCTTAATTTTTAACATTAAACTTGAGGCATTCCATTCACCAAGAAATGGCTTCCCTTTTGTATTAAGTTTAAAGTTGAACCACCCAAAAAGTGTCAAAATTTAAGCACTAATAACTTGAGCTAGCCATTTGATCAGCCCTAATTTGGCTACTTGACAATACAAAACACTTTTTGTGATATGACCAAAGTGCAAAAAGCAATCATATAATTTTTTATATAAAACGTCATTTGCTAATAGTTTCTTGCAATCAGGTATCAAGTCAAAGTGGAGCTTCCCAATGATCTACACCATTATGGCGACTAGTGCAAAATCTACTTCGTGGTTGGTGGAATGACCAAAAAATAGACACACATCCTTCTCTATAAATGTTACCTAATTGCTTCCATCCTCCATGCCACAGCAGAAACCGGCAAACAAAGGAAAAAATTCTCGCAAAATAATCAAAAATTTAAAAAAGTCAGCCAAAACATTCCAAAAATTCATAAAAATAAAAAAAATTCTCCATCTTCATCCATAAAAATTCTTCAAAACTCTATTTAAAATCCATCAAAATT
Source organism: Syzygium grande (assembly GCA_024733475.1). Lineage (NCBI taxonomy): Eukaryota > Viridiplantae > Streptophyta > Magnoliopsida > Myrtales > Myrtaceae > Syzygium > Syzygium grande. The sequence continues at coordinate 357,608 of JAMXDD010000005.1, read as the reverse complement.
TTTTAAAATCCAAAATTGAAAAAATTAAAAAAAATTCATTGGCTTGGAGCTTTCTTCTCTAAAAGGAGACAAATTTTTAAAGGTTTCTCAAATCGTCTTGAATGGAACCCTCCCCCAAAAAAATAAAAATAAAAAAGGCTTTCTCAATGGTGTTAGAATAAATTAAAAAAATTCTCTCTCTTCATAAAAAATTAGAAAAATTTGATGGCAGAAATCCCATCAAAAAATTTTCTTGAAATTAAAAAAAACCTCCCAAAATTCATACCAATGGTTGAAATAAATATTTTGTGCTAGATCCATTAAAACCTTGATCATTTTTTCTTAAAACCCTTAAATATTTGTTGAAATTTTCGGTTTGGTGAAAAAATTACAAAAATTTACCATCAAAAATTTAGCGTGCAAAAACTGATAAAGACACTATTTATCCTTAAAAAGGAAAAAAAAGGATTAATAAATTTTACCACAAAAATTGAAAAAATTTACATAATGGCTTTGAATTTGATGACCACTCACTTTGAATGAAATTTAAATTTTTAGGTACTCAAGAGGTTTTTTTGAAGATTCCTTATTTTTGATTAAAAGGGGCAGAACCCCTAAAATAGAGCCACCAAACCAATAAATGGTGCTTATTGGTTTTTTTTCACTCAATCATGGCATACGATAATTAAATAAAAGATATAGATTTGAATGCAAAAATTGGGAATAGAAATTTTATCGGACCTTACTTTTTTTAGAAATAGAAATTTTCTCGATTCTCCAAACGAAATTTTGCTTCCCTTTTCCCGGAAGTTTAAAAAAACTATGAACCCAGGTTAATTGTTCCCTAAAAATGTTTTAGAAAGGCTGTTGAGCCTCTATAATGATTCTCTCTGGTCCAAGGAGTGGTCCTCCATGAAAGTAAGCACATCTCTCTCTCCCATATTGTACCATTTTTTCAGTAAAATATTTATGACTATCATCTATATGTGATTTTAGCTAAATTAGCAATTAAATAGCCGATTCACTCCATATGTACATGTGCACTTAAGATTCGACAAGAAATAAATGTCACCTCCTTGATGGCAAATTAATTCCTATGTCAGCATTGAAGGGTATGTCTTCGATGGGATTGTAGTGTTGTAGACTTCAATACTGAGATTCCATGAAAACGACATTGCTTTTGTCGCGTAACAAAAATCTTGGTTTTGGATCCAGATGAGAAGTAAAAAGCAAAAAGAGACTTCAATCCATCCAGAGATCACCACTTAAATCAAGAAAACAAAAGGGCAAAAGTATACCACAAGTACCATAACTTGTGTGTGCATCGATCGACTTTTATTTTAAATAATTTTTTTTTCAGCGTGTACAGCCAATATTTTTAATTTTAACTATTTTTTCCTTTTTTTTTCTTCTTTCCTTTTTCTTTCTTTTTCTTTTTTTTCTTTTTCTCCCGCCGAAAGCGGTTGCGAGGGGCGGCATAAGCAAACGCTTCGGGGTCGCCGAAGGGGCTAAGCACTGCCGGCGGGCCTTGGCCCATGGCGGGCGAGGGTCGGCCGACCGCGAGGGCGACCCGATGGGCAAGGGCCGGGCGAGGGTCCTTCCTCAGCTCGCGGTGACCGCTGTGGTTGGGCCGCCAGCCCACCGGCAAGAAATCAAGGCCGCCTAGCTGAGGAGAGAAAAAAAAAAAAAAAAAGAAAAGAAAAAGGAAAGAAGAAAAAAATAGTTAAAATTAAAAATATTGACTGTACACGCTGAAAAAAAATTATTTAAAATAAAAAATGCTGACTGTACATGTTGACTCAGCCTCCGGCAAGTCACGTTGACGTCAAAAATTAATAAAAAATGCCACGTCGGATTTCCGGCCAAATTGGCACTAAAGTGATCTTTTTCTTCCGATTTTGGCACCAAAGTGATCCAAAAAAAAGTTATGGCACCAAAGTGATCGCCGTACACAAGTTATGGCACTTGTGGTGTACTTTTGCCAAAACAAAAGTATACTTTTCTTCTCAGTACTTTTAAGTTTTTCCTAATCTAAATTCTTCTGCTTTCATTAATTTTCTATAAAGCCACCAAGACACTAAATCCAACTAGATTAAGCTAATATGGCCGGAGGATGACGCCAAAATATGAAGTGGATAAAATATTTGGATCCTAATATAGACCTGTGTTGAAAATTTTAGCCCGAGATAACGTCGAAGTATGATGTGAATAAAATTTAGTCAAAACAAATGCCCACAATGCAAAAATTTTGTCCGTGTCAAAGCACAACGTCATCAATGGCCACGTCAAAGCTGGATTTGGCAAGGCTCGGTATCTGACTGGCTTGGTTAAAAGAAGTGTGGAAGCATTTGATTGGACAAATTAAATGCACAGGAACAAAAAGTAGAATTTAAAATATTGGATATAGGAAAGAGACCATTGGAAACAATGAAGGATTGAATTATAATGACCAGAATTTCAAATTAATGTAACTGGAGTGATTCTATCAACTTGGTAATGTATTACTTACCATTGCCGATTTCAACCCAAGGTGACTCATTCCACCTTTTACACATAATCGTAGGAAATAAATGATACGTAGCAAAACTTGAAACAATTGTGCCCTTTGGTTATGCTTATGACAGAACACATACGACGACATGAAGAAACGAATCGAAACGGTAGCGGAGTCGGGACGGATTCCAGATGACATCCGCGAGCAACACAAAGGATTTCTTGAATGGGGCAATGTCTCGAGCCGGAGAGATCATCAAACAATTCTTCAAGTACTATACATCTACAATAAATGATTAACGTTCTAATCTTACAGCTACATCAATCACATATTTCTCCTGATCCTTCAGATAATAATTGATGGGAGGGATTCAATGGCCGTGGACAGTGAAGGAAAGCATCTACCAACTCTGGTGTACTTGGCCAAAGAAAAGAGACCACAATACAACCACCGTTTTAAAGCAGGAGCTGTGAATGCTCTGGTAAGTATCAGCATACGATGATTTACTAAAAACCCACATTCTTCATCCGAAAGAAAAGTGAAGAACATCAAGCTTTACAGCTTTCTTTATTTATGTATATGAGGTTCTTGCTCTTGGATCAATCGAGGGCTTAAAAGACGATCCTGGCACTAATCTTTCTGTAATTTTTTCTGGATCAAATAGATTAGGGTCTCGTCGATGATTAGCAACTCACCCATCATCCTTAACGTGGACTGCGACATGTACTCGAACAACTCAGACTCGGTGAGAGACGCTGTGTTTCTTGATGGACGAAAAGAATGGCAATGAGATTGGTTTCGTACAGTTCCCGCAGTTCTTTGATAACCTTACGAAGAATGACCTATACAGCAGTTCCTTGAACGTAATAATGCAGGTAAGCCACTTCAAAAGGATGTTGACACGGCACTGTCCCTGAACTCAAGTGCAATTTCTATATGTTAAATGTGCTTATTGCACTCGCTTAACTGTTTTATTCTATTAATTCTACGGTTCCGTTAGAATATGCAGACTGATACTCCATATTTGATGAACTGCACTAAAATGGGTAACCACGACTCAATTGAGCTAATCACGAGTCCAAGTCAGCACATACCCATCGGCAACTCAGCAAATTCTAACGCGTGGACTAACATGAAGCTAATTAAAAGGAGGCCGATAGACTCTATTGGACACATTAGATTGAAGGGATAGGACAAGTACATTGGGTGAGTGATGATATCATAACGACTTTTAGTACTTTTTACGATGATTGCAGGTGGAGATCCGTGGAATGGACAATTATGGTGGACCTCCGTACATGGGCACCGGTTGCTTTCATCGGAGAGAGACACTGTGTGGGAGAAAGTATAGACGGGGAAATAAAAGTGTCCTTGAGGTGGGATCACCACCAGAGGATACAAGACAGTGCAAGTGTATTAGAAGAAACGTGTAAAACACTAGCCAGCTGTCGTTACGAAGAGAACACTGAGTGGGGAAAGGAGGTCTCTCTCTCTCTCTCTCTCTCTCTCTCTCTCTCTCTACATTTGAATGTCCTAACATGCACATATACATCATAAGAGCGTATACTCACAAGTACACATGCATAAGCTCGAGTCATCCTTATGATTAACGAAATCCAAGACCTCGACTTGCTCAAAAACTAGTCCAAACATGTTAACCATATCGAGGTTTTGCCTAAATTATCGAGCCTCTGAGTATTTTTCAAAATTTTCTGTGGAGAAACTTAGGCAAAGAATGGCAATACGGGAAGAAAGCAGAGAAGGTTAGGTATTCAGCACCATGTACTATGGATAACAAGGGAGCAGTGAATTCTATAGTCTACAACTAACAAGCGAGACTTAGATGATAACCCTCTCGTGTAAGGCTCTCTATGTCATTTTGATCAAGTGTGAAGAATAAAGAACAAAAGCAATTTGAGTCTCTTATATCATTCCGGATTTTGATGCAACCAAAAGCTTTGCTTATGCCCTATTATTCAAAGACTGGACTGGAAAATTCAGCCGTCAGAACTGAAATGGGCCACATAGGGATGCTTTCGAGCACTAGAAATATGCCAACATACACATGCAAAAGCATCTATGAACCAAGTCTTCTCTGAATGGCAGATGGGTCTGAAGTATGGATGCCCAATGGAAGATGTCTTTACCGGTTTCACAATCCAATGCGGAGGTTGGAGATCGATCTATTTCAACCCCGAAAGGAAAGGCTTTCTAGGAGTTGCCCCCACAACATTGCTGCAGTCCCTAGTTCAACATAAGAGATGGACTGAAGGTACTCTCCAAATCTTCCTGTCACAGTACTGTCCTCTGCTGTATGGACGTGGCAAAATCCCCCTGAAGCTGCAACTCTCGTATTGTGTCTACTTGCTGTGGGCTGCAAATTGCTTGGCTTCTTTGTACTATGTGACTATTCCATCTCTCTGTCTACTCAGAGGCATCTCCTTGTTCCCCAAGGTAATTAATTAGATGACTTTTTTTGGGAGAAAACTAATTTTGATGCCTCAACTTTCCACATGGATAAATATACACTTAAGGTTGGTCCTGGTGCTAAAATCTCCAAACAATCAAGTCATTAAACATAGATAAACTCCGGCTATACCCCCTATATTATAGTAGTATTACATTAACACCACCCAAAAAGTGTCAAAATCAAGCACTAATAACTTGTGCTAGCCATTTGATCAACCCTGATTTGGCTACTCGACAGTATAAAACACTTGGCTATGATGTAACCATAGTGCAGGGACATCCACATAATCTTTGATTCAAAATGTCATTTGCTAGAGCTAATAGTTTCTTGCACCATCAGGTTTCGAGTCAGTGGAGCTTCCCGTTCATCTATACCATTATGGCGACTAGTGCATACAGTGCCAGCGAATTCGTATGGTGTGGAGGCACTTTTCGTGGTTGGTGGAATGACCAAAGAATGTGGGTCTATAAGAGAACAACTTCCTATTTCTTTGGCTTGTTGGACAACATTCTGAGGCTGCTAGGTATTACCAAGTCTGCCTTTGTTGTCACTGCGAAAGTAGCAGACGACGATGTGTCAAACAGGTATGACCAAGAGCTCATGGAGTTTGGTGCACCCTCTCCTATGTTCACAATCCTTACAACCCTTGCTTGGCTCAATGCATTAAGCTTCATTGGAGTTTTACTGAAGTTAGCAATGCATGGTGATTCTCTAGACCAGCTGGCTATGCAGATCATTTTGTGCAGTTTGCTAGTCTTTGTCAATCAGCCTATATATGAAGGGATGTTCTTTCGAAAAGACAAGGCAAGAATGCCCACCTTGGTGACATATAAATCCGCGGTCTTTGCTCTAGCAGATTGTTCTTTAGCCTGCGTATAATCTAACATCCCACTGTATTGGCTAGAAGTTGCTGTAACTTCATCTTCATCAATACAATAGACATCATACAAAGTACTATGCCATCAGGACCTGATGAGAAAAACTTTCTGTTGCTGTTGCCTTGTCCTATTTTGTGTAGTCTTTATCATTTCTGAGCTGCAACACGGCAGAGAATATCTTCATCTGCCTATAAGTGAATTCTTTACTGAGACAAATCCGTGGTTCAGCGGAAGAACTGGGTTGCTACTTGCCATAGGTCAACATACGAATAGTTTATTTCCTTGATCTGAGAGAACTTGAATGTAGATGTTCATATTGAGATAAAGACCGTATATGGAGAAGAAATGAACGAGATGATGCAGGTCATTTTGCTCCTATCCAAATTACTTAATTCTGGCAATACACCAATATAAAATTCAAACTGAAGGTCCAGCCCAGGTCGATGCCAATGAATCTAAGTGCATTTTTTTCTGACCTGAAAGGCTGTAAACTTGAAAGGGCTTTCGGGCTGGAATACTCCAATTGAATCCAGCCATCTCTCTGGACGAAAATCTTCTGCATCATCGCCCCGTATGGATTTCATCCTTGCAGTTGCATACGACTGTGAAAATTCTGTCCCCTAATAGATCCTTTAGAAGGCTGTAGTTGTACCGTCTCCTGCGCACGGCTCTAGCTTTTAAGTCATATCATGCAATCCTTAGACTTGGGCGACTGCACTAAAATCTCTATGAATAACCAGCTTTTTATCATCCGATTTTCTCGTGGCTCATTTAAAATCCAGAAATGATATCCAGGAACACTTAATTTGAGGTTTATTACGTAAAATAACAAATATTTAGTAGTGATTGCACGTTATGTGCACAGGCATGTGCAATCTTCCAATATCAGCAAATTTAGATTAACTATGTAAAGGGATCCAGACTTAATTTGTTTGTCAAATAATATCAAGAAAATCATTCAAATTAAACCCTTTTCCCCCTCTTGGGACATCCCCTCCGCTCACCCCAAGCATCTATTGTTGCTTAGTCGGCCGCCACCCTCATAGTCTTACTCGGATTTTGCTTTAGGATCAAAGAGAAGAAAAGCCACAGCCAAGACCAGGGAAGCCATGTTCGGAGTGGGTAGCGGAGGGGGAAGTGATCGTGGTCAATGGGATTCTACTTGCATAAACCGAAGATGTGCTCGATTTATAGGGTCAGTTCGTAACAAAGTAAGAACAATCAAGCTGACAAGTTAACTAGTGATAAATCCCAATAACAAGTTAATCCCTATCAGCAAGAACAATCTGGATCATTGTCTTAAATTGATTCGAGCGCACTAAAAAAATCTTAACCTGGGACAAGTAGAGAGGACTAATAATGGAGGCGTCTCTTTATTTATGATGATTGATGGGGATGATGATGGATTTGAGGAAAGTGGACGCTTAGTACAGAAAATGAGAGTGATGAGTCAAAAGAGATTTATTGTGTTCTTTCCAACAACTTCTGCCATTGTGGGACGGTCAATTTTGTAATGAGATTCATATAGTCGACCCTGTTTAGTGCGATAAGTCTCGATTGGTCATTATTGCACGGAAGCTGCACGGAAACTGCACAAAAGCTGCAAGGAAACTGCACGAAAGCTGCACAGAAACTTCACATAACTGAATACAGAATAGATAGAGTTTAGAGTACCATGACTGTTAATCAAATTTTAGTATCACAATATCAAGATTACAAATTTAAATTGATAGACATAGAAAAACAAGCCCAGACAAGCTGAAGAGTCAACTAGTGATATATTACGGTAACAAGCTCATCACTACCAACTAGAACAATCCGGATCATAGTCACAAATTGATTCAAGTGCACAAAAAATTTCTTAAGCTGGGAAAAATGGAGGTGTCTGGTTGAACGAAGGTATCTCCATGTTTATGTTGATGAAGGCGGATGATGATGGATATGAGGAAGGTCAGTGATAGGGGTGAACATGGGGTCAAGGTAGAACCGGTAATCAAAAAACCAAATTGATGTATTGTGTGGAGAGTCATAAACATGATTTTAATGTATTGTTGATTCATCAAGTTTAGTGGGCAGTCTGCCGTCCCGTTGCCAAATTTTCCACGTATTAAATTTTAGCTTTATTAGATGAAGCAGTAGAGAGGATTTTGGTTAGGGACCAATATTCTCGTTTACATCGACATGATATGAACGAAGATTCCAACTTGTTTACGTTCTAGATGGGTGCTCTTCAAGCATCAGCTCATCCATCATGTTAACAGCTTTGTTTACAGTATTGATATTTTGATTAATTTGATCCACCAAAGCATCCTCGTCCTCCTCCATGGATTTTTTATTCAATTCCATCCCAAACTTAGTATCCTAACTGCACATAATCATCCCAACAATGGCACTTCACATCTCTTCACATGGCTAGATCTTTCCCTTGAAATTCTCCTCCTCTATGTTAGGATACATGTGTCAGTGAATTGTGTTAGAAAAATCCCACATCGGAGAATCAATGTGGTATAGGACAATTAATGTATCATAGTTGGTCCATAACTTATAAGCTTAAATTTTTGAATGAAGGTAAGTCCAACTAGATATGTTGACGGGCTCGAATTTGGGCTCTCTCTTAGTGATCTCTCCGGGTAAAAGGTATCGAGCTTCTTGCTATTCACTATCATAACAAATTGGGCTCTGACCCAAGTCCGATGTGTGAAAGAGAGATTGTGGAAGGGGCTACTAATCAGCTTATAAGTGTGAAGAAAAGTCCCACCCTTTGAACTAACTTTTGGGGTAAGAGAGGCCCAAAAACACCCAACAATGGTATCAGAGCCGATAATTTCTGTTTCTAGATAGGTGGGCATTGTAGTGTAGCAACGTGGGCCCGTAGAGATGAAGTTGGGCATTGATGGATATTCAACTAAGGATACGTGAAGAAGTTTAAAATGCTTTCTTGCATAGTACTCTTAATGAAGAAGTTTATATGGAGCAACCTTTGGGTTTTTTGCTCAAGGGGAGTCTGAGGGACTAGTTTGAAAATTAAAAAAGTCTTTATATGGTTTGAACCAGTCCCCACGGGTGTGATTTGGAAGGTTTTTTTGAGGATGTATTTTCTTTTGGACAGTCTAGATGTGGAAATGATGACTCTTTCTTTTATAACTAGTCAGGGAGAAGCAAACTGTTCTTGATTGTCTATGTTGATGATATCATCATCACATGAGATGATTTGGTTGGTATAGCTGAACTAAAAGTCTATCTCCAGCAACAGTTTCAACCAAAAGACTTAAGAAAGTTGAAGTATTTCCTAAGAATTGAAGCTGCACAATCACAGAAATGTATTGTTTTGTCACAGCGAAAATATTTTCTAGATTTGCTTACCAAGACAAGTATGTTGGGATCAAAACCTCTTGATTCACCTATGGAACAATGGGTTAAACTGGCTACTAAGGAAGAAGAAATTCTTGATAATCTCGAGAGATATAGAAGACTGGTAGATAAGCTGAATTATCCCATAGTTACTCGACCAAACATTGCCTTTTCAATCAATATGGTAAGCCAGTTTTTGTCTCTTCCCGTACATCTCACTAGGATGCAATTATTCGAATATAAAGATACTTGAAAAAGACTCCAGGGAAATGAATTGTTTACTAAAACCATGGTCATAGCAGAGTTGAAGGATTTTCGGATGCTGATGGGGCAAGATCTCCAAATGATAGGAGGTCAATTATTGGTTATTGTACATTGGTTGGAGGAAATCTGGTATCATGGAAGAGTAAGAAACAGAGTGGTATTGCCCGCTCCAATGCTAAATCAGAATATAGAGCCATGGCACAAGTGACATGTGAATTAGTATGGATTCAACAGTTATTGTCTGAGTTAGGCTCAATGCTTAAGTACCCATAACTCTATGGTGTGATAATAAAGTTGTGGTGCATATAGCTTCCAACGTCGTGATTCATGAGAAAATAAAACACATTGAGGTTGACTGTCATTTTATTCGAGAGAGATTGTATAGTGGATTGATCCTTCCGAGTCACATTCGAACTAGTGAACAACTTGCAGACATGTTTACTAAACCCCTAGATAATGGGAGAATAGATTATATTTGTAATAAGCTAGACATTATTAATATTTATACTCCAGCTTGAGAGGGAATGTTAGAAGTATAAAGGGTAAAGTTGTCTTTAGGACCTTTGGGGTTTATTTTGATGTATATATTGAACTTTATTGGATAATACAACTCCACTTTTTTCCTCTCACAGGTTTAAACTTTTGAGTTAAGGCGGATCCAACTGGAAATGTTGATGTCATCGGACTTAGGCTCCCTTTTAGCGATCTTCCGGCGAACTTCCTTAGCTCCCTCCAGTAACTGTCGTACTCAACAAAGGTAATGTAGTGGAGTGATGGAGGCCCTAGCGGCTTTGTTTTTGTTGTTGAAGTTTTACATTGGGAGGAGGCAGAAGAGGAGGAGAGAAAGGGAAAGAGCAAGCTTCGTCAAGAGGATGCGAAAGGCCATTGTGGGATTGTTATCTGCAATTGGGACATAACTATCTCTATGGAGTTTATTTACACAATTTTAGGGCTAATTCCAAAGAAAAGCGCGAACTTTAGATCGAGTAACAATCTGGCCCTAACTTTTTTTTGTTTCATAAAAAAATCATCAACTTTGCCATTATCCTAAATCTGATCCTCCCACTGGCACTCTATCTGAAGTAACCCTTGTTTGAGAAAAAAGGTTTTGATCGTGAGCTTGGCAGATCTAGTCCACGGCGGAACTTGTCCACGGCGTCTTTCGATGGGCGATGCTCTACAGTTTTAGATTATGACAAAATAGTGGAGCCTAGCCGGAGAGATTCAATCTGGAGATTTTTCTGACTTGCCAATGAAGTAAAGAAGAGATTAACAGTTTCTAAATCAAGGAAGACCAAATTTGGGATTTAAATGAAAATTGATTATTTTTTACAAGACCAAAAAAAAGTTTGGACAAGAATTGTCACTCAACCTTAAATTTGTATTGGAATTAGTCCTACAATTTTATTTGTCAGTGAGTTTTTTGTTTGTGTATACAAGTGCCCCTAAAATTGGAGCGCAATGCGTTCATTGGCCAATCTTTCTTTATCACTGGCAATCCGGTAGGGGGGAGCTTTTGATGCACATTTGTTAATAAAAGGACTCATGTGACCCAAATTCACTTCTTCTAATTGGAATTTTCTTTTTATAATTGAACAAATTTATTGATTTCTAAGTCAGATCGTGAAATCATGTCCTACAATTTCAAGGTTTCTCAAATTGGCCATTCTAATGGCGATGTAATTATTTAAAACATTATTGATTGCTCGACCAAGAAAACTGGACATTTTGGAGAGCTGCATAAGAATTATCATAACTCACAGTAATATTTACATCCTTTCTAAATCTCTTTCACGTGAAAATGGTATGTGTGCATTTTGCACGAATGCTTAAATGTACTCAACACTGAGGAGATGTTTTCTAGGGGAGTAAGAATAAGCTCAGCTTATGAATTCAGTGCAACATGTTCTTTTCAAGAGCTTTTGAATGCTTCTCACCTCTGCAATGCAGAATTGTAGGTAACAGATGACGTCAATTTTTTACAAGATGAAGGCGACTTTGGGTACATAAGAATTTTCTATTATAGGCTTTATTAATTGAAATTAACTGAATTAGTTTGGTCTAATAAAGGTAAAATATATGGGCTTTTAATAAGTCTAATATGGGGCTGGTTGGTGTGGGCCGAATACGGCTCGGCCCATAATGAGAGGGCCCATAGTCGAAAACTTTATAAATAGCATTCAAGTCCCTCTGCTAACCTGATAATGTACAATCTGACTCACATACAGATCTAGAGAGAACTTTCTTCTCGTAAGTGGCAATCTCATTAGGCCGGTGTTCTAACAAAGGGTATAGGGGAGAAGCACTTGAGTTCGTGTTCAGAAACTGTCGCAAATTCCACATCAAATTTGATAGATTCCAAACCAGGTACGCGAATCAATAATTTCTCCATTAACGAGTTTCGGATTCTAATTATGGTGATCTTGGGCATGTCATTTTCATGGCCAACATGTGGTATCAGAGCCTGCCATAGATTAGAATTAAAACATGTGGATTAGGACCATTTTTCATTATGTCCGAGAGGTTTTTACCCATTTTCGGAATATTTTGTCAGATGAATATAACATTTATTACATATTCGGAATTTACTCATCATGACGAGAAGAATGATAGGCGGCACGTCACCGGAAGAGACCGCACGCGCCTTTACACGCCATGGGCGCGATGGCACGCGGCGACTATGCGCGGCCATGCCGAACCGGCGCATTTTTCGCCGGTAACCGTCAGTGATCGGCAGATAACGTCAGCATGACGTCAGCAAGGGGAGCAAATCCAATTGACCCGGATCCTAACCCGACCCGAATCCTAAACCGATCTGACCGTCGACCTGACCCAAATTTCGACCCGACCCGACCGTTGACCCAATCGGTCAGTTGGTTGGACCGATCCGTTGACCATTAACTGGTCAACCGATCGGACCGGTTGAACGCACTCGCGCACGCCGCACCTTCCTACAACATGTGAAGGTGCATCCAACGTTCGTTTGGGACGTTCTTGGTACCAACGCGCTCGTATTGAGATTCTCTACATTGTGGTGTATTTATTTTACATGTTTGAAGCTTTTACAGATGCAAAAATATGTATAGAACCCTATATATGTGTATTTTTAGGATATTTTTGCGTATTTTCTTGTATTTCTCTATGGTTTTGGAAGCTCACATGTATATCACCACATAAGGACTGTGTAGAGTGTAATTTATTATCTATTAATGAATGGAACAATATAATTAACATGACATGTAATTTAAAAGATATACGCCCCTGTTTTTACGTCTAGCATTACATGTATATAGTGAATGTGATACATAAAACTCATATCCCTAGTATGAGAGATTTTCAAGGATTCAGTTGGTTAGTGACCGCCAAAGTGACATACTTGACTGGGTTTGAGAAATATTTGTTTCATATTGTGTCGGGATGTCTCCTCTTCTGTTGTGTGATCATACTCCTAAAGAAGGTGATCTTGTATTGGTTCATGAAGGGGTACATGTATAGCATATGCTTGAGAAATAACTGATTTTAGTGGTTCATATACCCAAAGATGGTGATTTTACGAAAGATTAGAATATGTTTAGAATATGTTCTCATGGACATTGTCATGTGGAGAGTATCCAACTACATATCATATTTTCTTTCAAAGGTGATTATGTGATGATGTGTGCAACTCTATGGACAAATACTCACATGATGCTGATTGTATTATTTGTTTATTTTCCCGTCACCTTTTCTGTAAATAGCAATTTCATTTCCACTGAGGTCCTTACTAGATTGAACTTTAAGAAATGGAAAGAGGATTTTATATTTAGAATGGAGTTTGTGAATATTCACATTGCTCTTACAAAGAATAAGCTGGCAGATATCACGGTCATCAGTACTAAAGCTGAAAAAACGGACTATGCTGCTTGGAAAAAGAGCAATTGGATTTACTTATTGACATGAAGAAATCCATTCAAGAATACTTGAAAAATGGTTTGCCAGCTGACTGTACTGCTAAAGAAATGATGGCAGCCTTAAAAGGCTAGAAACCGCATTTCATCTAATGCTGAGGTTGGTATACTTCTTTAAAAGCTCTTCAATATGAAGTATGATGGTACTGCTAGGATTATAGATTATGTCCTTAGAATGATAGACCTAAAGACAAAGCTTCAAGCTCTTGATGTTTCCATTCCTTATGCTTGCATTGTGCATGAAGCCCTGAACACCCTTCCACCTGATTTTGGGATTATAAAGACAAATTACAATTCCCAAGATGAGACTTGATCAGTTAATGACTTGATAGTAAGGGTGGTTGCAGAGGAAGAAAAACGTAAGAAGGAAAAAGGGTATCTAGCCTTTTTTTATGGTTCCCACAAAAGGAAGGATAAGAAGTCCACAAATCGTACTCATAAAGATACTCATGACACTACCGGTCAATCTAACAATATGAGTCCAAAGAAAACATCCTTCAAAAGGGATGGTGACCGCTGCTTCTTTTGTAAAAAGAAAGGTCACATAAAGAAAAACTGTGGAAAGTTTAAAGATTGGTTGTCCAAACGCGAGCCTATAAGTAATGATTCTTTGGTACTTGTTTGTGAATCCAACCTATCAGAAGCACCATCCAATTCTTGGTGGCTCGATAGCGGTGCAACTAATCATGTTGCATTTACCATATAGAGATTCATAAACCGAAGGAAGCCAAATCAAGATAAGTCAAGACATACTATGGGAAACAACGAGAAAGTCAATGTTGTATTTGTGGGAGATATTATATTGATTCTAGACTTTGATTTTAGATTAATGTTGAAAGACACTTTTTATGTACCGTTTTTTAGACAGGACTTAGTTTCCGTATCGTGTTTGGACATATATGGCTACTCTTTTGAAATCAAGAACAATATAATTTCTTTATTTCTTAATTCAAATAAGATTGGGTGCTGTAATATATCCAACGGATTATACAAATTGTGTTTGTCTTCCAATGACATATAACGTGGCTTATATGGCTGAAAATGTTATTTCCAAGATACCACTACCTAAGGAATAGTCTTATACATTGTGGCATAAACAGCTTGGTCATATCTCTAAGGATAAAGTAGAAAGGCTGATAAAGACTAACATCCTGTCTGCTCTTAAAGATGACCTAGAGACATATATAGACTGTTGTAGAGGTAAAATGACCAAGATAAGGAAAAAAACTGCAGTCCGAAGTTCTAACATGTTGGAGGTCATTCACACTGACATAAGTGGACCCTACACGGCAACTTTGTATAGAAATTTTTATTTCATCACATTTATTGATTACTATTCTCAATATGACAATATGTACTTGATTAAAGAAAAGTCTGACTCTCTTGACAAGTTTAAGATTTTTCGAACAGAGAAGTCAAGAAACAGTTGGGAAAGGTCATAAATGTTGTTAGATCTGACCGAGGTGAAGAGATTATGGCAAGCATGGCGATGCCGAATAGCTTAAAGGGCCATTTGATAAATACTTAGAGGATTCTGGGATAGTGGCTCAGTTTACTATGCTTGAAAGTTCTAAGCAAAATGATGTAGCCGAAAGGCGCAATCACACCCTTATAGAAATGGTGACGAGTATGATTAATAGAACAAATTTACCTAGTTTTCCTATGGGGTGAAGCTTTGAAAACAATTTTATACATTCTGAATCGTGTATCTACTAAAGCTGTTCCATTGACTCATTTTGAGTTATGGATTGGACGCAAACCTAGCTTAAACTATCTTAAGGTTTGGGGATGTCCTGTAGAAGTGAAGTTATACAATCCAACATTAAGTAAGTTAGACTCCAAAAACACTCGGTGTTACTTTGTATCTTACCCGAAACATTCTAAGGGATATCGATTTTATAATTCCAATGGAGGCACAAGAATTGTGAAATCATAAACAGCGAAGTTTATGGAGTTTGATGTGGCCGAAAAAAGTAGCTGCTCACAGACTATTGAGGATAATAGTGCCGTGGGTAATGTTGTATCTTTATCTCCTCCTATATAGATAATTGTGAAGACTCCCGTATCACAGACTAAACCTGTTGAGGCTCAGGATCTTGTTGTCGAGACAACTCCTAATGAAATTCCTCAAGACTCTCAGGTGCAGGATGAGGCTATTGCTGCTCCAGTAAGGAGATCCATTAGGGAGAGACGATTAGCTATATCACCAGACTACTTAGTCTATATAGGAGAGCAAGACTACGATATTGGTTCCTCAAGACTCTCGATCTAGTGACTTATGTGGAAGGAGATCCATTTATCACCAGACTACTTACTTAGTCCTATATAGGAGAGCAAGACTACGATATTGGTTCCGTGGGCTGATCTAGTGACTTGGAATGCAATTCTTGTCCTCATAAAATGCAATGAGAGATAAAATGCAGTCTATGAAGCATAATGGAGTTTGGGAACTTGTTGAATTACCTGAAGGTCATAGACTCATTCGCTGCAAATGGGTGTATAAGACTAAAAGGGACTCCAAAGGAAAAATTAATAAGCTTAAAGTCAGACTGGTAGCCAAGGGTTTCACTCAGAGAGAAGGAGTAGACTATGAAGTAAATTTTCTCCAGTCTCTTCGGAAGATTCTTTTAGAGTGATTATGTTATTAGTAGCTCATTTTGATATAGAGTTACACTAGATGGATGTTAAAACTGCATTTCTTAATAGAGACCTTAATAAAGCAGTCTATATGATGCAACCCGAAAGTTTTGCGGTAGATGATTCAAGTACGCTTGTATGTAGACTGAAAAGGTCTATTTATAATCTCAAGTAAGCTTCTAGACAATAGTACTTGAAGTTTCATAGTGTTGTCGCTTCATTTAGTTTTATTGAAAACAAAGTAGATCAGTGTATATACTGCAAGGTCAGTGGGAGGAAATTCATTTTCCTTATACTCTATGTGGATGATATTCTGTTTGCGAGCAGTGACCTTGGTTTACTGCATGAGACAAAGCGGATGTTGTCAAAGAACTTTGATATGAACGACCTTGGTAAGGCGTCTTTTGTCCTTGGCATTGAGATTCATAGGAATCGTTCTCGCCGACTATTGAGTTTATCCTCAGAGAGCATATGTTGATTGTATCTTAAAAAGATTCAACATGCAGCAATGCAAGCCAAGAATGACTTCTGTCATTAAGGGTGATAAGTTGAGTCTGTCACAATATCCTCATTCAGATTTTGAGAAAGCCCAAATAAAGAATGTACCATATGCTAGTGCACTTGGGAGTATTATGTATGCTCAAGTATGTACTAGACCAGATATTATTTTTGCAACAGAACTTCTAGGCAGATATCAATCAAATCCAAAACACGATCATTAGGTTGTTGCCAAGAAGGTTTTGAGGTATTTAAAGAAGACAAAAGACTATATGCTGATTTACAAATATGTTCAAGATCTATAGCTGGTCGTTGTATTTGAATTCAAACTTTGCTGGCTATCAAGAAGAAAAGAAGTCGATAATGGGTTACATTTTTAAGTTAGCAAGAGGTGCAGTATCATGGAAAAGTGAGAAACAGAAATCAATGAAATCCTCTACCATGCAAGCGGAGTTTGTAGCA
The DNA here is from genome assembly GCA_024733475.1 of Syzygium grande. Classification (NCBI taxonomy): domain Eukaryota; kingdom Viridiplantae; phylum Streptophyta; class Magnoliopsida; order Myrtales; family Myrtaceae; genus Syzygium; species Syzygium grande. The sequence continues at coordinate 340,628 of JAMXDD010000005.1, read as the reverse complement.
TGCTTTTCAACCGCTACTCAAGCAATTTGGCTTTGGAACCTCATTAAGGAGTTGACCGTATTTGATTTTGTGGATAGGCCCATACAGTTGTATTGTGACAATAACTCTGCAGTGTTGTTTGTTAACAACAATAGAAGTCTCAAGAGGTCTAAGCATATGGAGGTCAAGTACCTGACTACAAAGGAAAAAGTTCATAATTGTGACATTGTAGTTGAGCACATTTCGATAGATGATATGATCGCAGATCCACTAACTAAAGGCATTTGCCCCTGTGTATTTGATCGACATGTCATTAACATGGGCTTAGGAGTATCATGGGATATTATTAATTAGTTGGAGCTGTTTAGTCTTGTGTTACTCTTATGAAATTTGTAAATGATTTTTGTTACATTTTGTAGCATTTGGATATGTATCAACTTTTTGTATTCAATGAGATTTTTGTGAATGTAATTTTATCATGTTGAGTACATATATATATTTGATGAAAATCTCGAGGCATTGTATAAACCTTGAGTCCAGGCTAGGGGCATTCTTGGTATTAACCTTATCGATATGTCTTATTACATATAAGGAACAGTTAACTATAAAGGTAAGACATATGCAGGTTCGTTGGAATCATGAAGGATATTATCTGGTGACACACTAGGTTTTGTGATACTCAAAGAGAGAATTTGGACTAACAAAATGGATAACACATGAAGTATTAATCATTATGAGGTATTGTCCATTCGACACACTACCATATTGAATCCATATCAATAAAGTTGAAAGCACTCGTGACCATGGAAGGCTCTGCGTGAGTACATGCAGGTACCACCATGATTCGGTGTTGTTGACACTTAAATTTTACCCAAATCATTTAGGGTTTTATCGCATAAAATTAGGGTTTAATTTTTAACCCCTAAACCAAAAATATTTTCATTAAAACCGCATGGCATATAGTTATTAGGTGTGTTTGCATTAATAGGGCCTATTAGAACATATTTTCCATTTTCATTTTCAAAATTAATTTTTTTTAAAAAAAATTTATTAGTTTAAAAAAAAAGAAGGGAAAAAAGGGCCAGCGTTGAATTAGTCAAACACTGGCCCACACGCTGCCCACTTTCCCTTTCTTAGCCCTGCGTGACCTGGGTGAAGAAAAAGCAGCAGAGGCAGAAGCGCAGAAGAAGGCAGAGAGGGGGGAGAACGAGAGGAGGAGTTCGGGGAGCCAGAAAGGGGAGCGAGCCACAGAGAGGCGGAGCTGGTGAGCGAGAGGTTCGAGAGGGAGTCCAGAGAGAGCCCACCGAGAGAGAGAATGAGAGGGAACACCAGAGAGAGATCGGGGCATTTTGGGAAGTCCAGGGTCAGACGACCCTCGGAGAGACGAGGCAAGAGCCGAGAGAGAGAGATTGAAGCCAGTGAACCAGGCCGCTTCTTCACGGTAAGTCTCAGGCCGGCCGGCGTCACGGAGGTTGCTTTTTTTTTTTTGGTTTGATCAGGGTAGTTTCCCGAGTTTCCGCCCGGGGGCGTGCAAGGCGACCGGACGTCGTCCCATCCGCCGCCGTTCGCCGCCCCGGATGGGGACCGCCACGCACTCCCTCCCCTGCTTTTTTTTCGCGTGTTCGGTGTTGATGATCCCGGTCCGTTTCGAGTCTCGTTTGTGCCGGAAATCCCTCGTTTTTGGCGTGCGCACCAACTGTTTGACGATTTTCCCGAACCGACTCGAAATTCTGCTGTGTTTCGCCGTGATTTTGGGGGGTCGGTTGGTCCCGGCGCATCGCCGGCCGTCACGGAGGTCCGGGCGTGGTCCTGAGGCGGCCGGCCGGTCCTGCGTCGGGACCTCGCCGATCCGCGGACGTTCAGTCCTTCGTCGGGACTTGGGCGGCCGCGAGTCAATCGCCGGTCACCACGCCGGCGGCCTGCGCGACGGACGCTCGCCGCCCCTCGCCGGGGTCGGCAGGGGTGGACCAGGGGGGCGCCGGCCGCGGAGGCCGGAGCTCACGGTGGCCGGTGCTCAGGCGAGCCCCTGGGCGCGGTGGCGGCTGCGAGTCGGGTCGCGACCCGGGTCGGGCGGCGATGTGAACCGGGTAGGGTTTTTGTTGGGGCGTGTGGGCCGGAGTGGGCCATTTTTTACTTGTTTGTTTTCTTGCTAGGCCTTAGGCCCCCTTTTAAAAAAGAAAAATAATAAAATTTTGGGCTGGGCTTTTTATTTAAAAAAAGGGGTTTAATTTTAGACCGGGCTCAATAAATGAGCCCGGTTTGTTCGCCAACCCGGGCCGGCGCATTTGGGTCGGTCCCGATCCGGGTCGGATATGGAGATCCGACCCGAATTCGGTTTCACTTTTTATATATAAAAAATTTTAATTTTATTTAATTTTTTTATCTTACTTTATTTTTTAATTTTTTTAAAACAAGGGAAAAAGAGGGGGTCCGGACTTTATTTTCGTTTTTATTTTATTTTATTTTGTTTTCAAAAAAAAAGGAATTTCGACTTTTCGTCTTTTCTAAAAAAAAATTCAAAAAAAAATTTCAAAAAAATTCCAAATAATTTCAAAAAATTTCAAAAAAAATTTCAAAAAAAAAAAATTTCAAAAAAATTTCAAAAAAATTTTTTTCCAAAAAATTTTAAAAAAATTTGAAAAAAAAAAAAAAAATTTAAATTTTTTTTAAAAAAAACTTTTTTTTCAAAAAAATCAGAAGTTTAATTTGGGTTATCTCGCCGTTTTCGCATGTTTAGCACTATGTTTAATCCCACGTCGCTCGGTTCACACACTTTGAGTTGCACATTTAATTTAACCTCACGCGTAGTTGATTATGCATGTTTAGGTTGAGATATTAATTGTTGCTTCTCTTAGCTTAGGAACGGGATTTCGAGACTCCCGATTGGTGAGAACATGTTAAGTGATGAATTAAACAAGATTAGGTACCGAAAGGGCACTAATTAGTCAATTAGTGTAATCAAGTCCCCGTACCTGTTGAATCTCTGGTTCGTAGAAGTGAAGCTTTTCTCCCGTGCTTTACTTAGGTGTCTAATCGACCTACCAAAAACCGATTAGTGGCGACTCCTAAATAAAATTGATTTGCACGTTAGCAACTCTAATTTAAGTCGCGAATTGGTATGAGCTTGGGAGAGCTCGAGCTAGGTTTAACTTAGCAATCCATTAGCCAAACCCCGTAGGCCTCGGGGCCGGTTTGGGGAGGTCGCGACAGGTGTTCGAGACTTTATGGGATCGGATTGACTATGAAGAATAATCTCTAGACCAATATAATGGTGCGCACAGAGTTCTGTTTCAATTAATATCGCCCAAGTGGGAGAATGTAAGAATTTTCTAATGTGGGTTTCATTAATTGAAATTAACTAAATTAGTTTGATCTAATAAAGGTAAAATATATGAGTTCTTAATAAGTCCAATATGGGGCTGGCTGGTGTGGGCCGAGTACGGCCTGGCCCGTAATAAGAGAGCCCGTGATCGAAGACTCTATAAGTAGCGCTCAAGTCCCTCCCCTAACCTAATGATGTACAATCCGACTCACATACGGATATAGAAAGAACTTTCTTTTCGTAAGTGGCAATCTCATTATGCCAGTGTTCTAATGAAGGGTATAGGGGAGAAGCGTTTGAGTTCGTGTTCAGAAACTGTCGCAAATTCTGCGTCAAATTCGATGGATTCCAAACCAGGTATGCGAATCAATAATTTCTCCATTAACGAGTTTCGATTTCTGATTATGGTGATCTTGAGCGTGCCATTTTCATGGCCAACATGGGTAACACCAAAGTCTAGTGATTGAGCCTTAGAAAATCAACAGTTATGGATTAATGACTGTTAAATCGATATTTTGCCCCGATGTTTCCCTTTTTTGGCCATAACAGCACGTTTGGCCACAAAAAGAACCATAATATAGCATGCTTTGCATGTTCCTCCTTTAGTAGGCCATAAAAGCAAGTCGACCCGTTTTTATTTCTATGGTGATAAGAGTTTGCCACGTCATTTGATATATCACTATGAAATGGAAAAAGAGAATGTACACACTACCGAAATGGCAAAAAGAATGTACACACTACCGATGCACATGGAAGCATCTGCCTTTCTGTTTCCTCTAGACAATAACTTCACTATAAACAACACCAAACAGAGACAAAAGGCCAGTGTTTTGTAATGTTCTAAACATACACACTGAAATCATTCGTGAAGACATGCCATAGTCTCCAGTAGTAATTATAACACAAGCAGGTATTAGCCAATAGATGACAAAATTGAGATATTATGCTTCCAGGATCTGTATATCGATTTACATATAATGGTCAAGATGTTGCTATATCCTTTTCTAACTTGAAAGGTTCCGTTCAAAACCGGCCCTACCTTGCTTTCGACAATTGAATGGCTTCAAGTTGAGTGGTGTCTTCAGCCCAAGGGAAAGGGTGAGACGTGAACAAGGATTGCTTGCTCCTTTCCTCTTCATGTCGTTCCCACCGAGCCCATCTCTCTGATAGACCAACCCCTTGAAGCATATTTACAACTTCTGCCATTGTGGGACGGTCTTCGGGGTTCCCTTGTGTGCAAAGCAATGCCACCTGGATGATGGTCTCGACTTCTTCCACATCATACATCAACAGATTGCGATCTACCATGTCTTGGAGCCTGTTTTCTCTCAGCAGCTTCTTGATCTGTCAAAATCACAACTTCAATTATTCTCTTTGAGATCATTCTGGTCATAGAAGCAGAGGAAACAACTAAAATTAATATAGGTCCAATTTCCACTTATCTACATGATGCAAATTGGTTCTCAATTCTCACGAAGAAATGTGAAGAAAATCTATCAATATGCTAATTCAAACTACGGAAATTCAGCCAGGAACCGCTCCATTCAATAAGCAATCTAGCAAACACTTCCCGATTGCAGTAACTCTTGCGTAGGGTACAACACTGGTTGCAAAATTTTATGCTAAGGCAGGTCTTGCGATCTGATATTCCACTTTTAAACTAGTCTTGATATTTCTACCTTCGAGGTCTTACAAAATGTCTGATGCGATCCCTTTCAGCATTCAACATGGCATGTCTTCATCAGAAAATAAAAGGAATCTGAGCCTACATTGGAACAGTTTTGTACCATTTACACAGCACAGACACAGATGATTGACTGATATTTTAGGCAGTACAAATCTTGAAACTTCTAAAATATGACCTGCCTAGGTACTTTAACCAGTTCCACGAAAAAATAATATTTTGGCTGGACAATAAGGGCTCTGTTCTGCACCAATCATTCGGTGAACCTTAATATCTGCTCATTCTTGCCAAAATCAGTTCTCTACCTCCTTCAGGATTTTCAAGTGTTTAATTCGAAAAGTGATAAAACGAATGTCGTGTATCTGCCATTTCTTCCCCATTTTACTGTGTCAATTGGATTTCAGCAAAGAAGATTGAAGAAAGTCTGCAATAAGAAATCTTACGTGATCAAGCAAAAGAACATCCTCCTCCTCCTCAAGCCGAGAAAAGTCAATCGCACGCTGACCAGTTACAAGTTCAAGAAGTGTTATACCATAGCCAAAAACATCCGTCTTCTCTGATGACTTTCCAGTGGACAAGTACTCTGGAGCAATGTGACCCATTGTACCTCTTATTTGTGTAGTAACATGAGTCACTCTTGTATCAACCAGCTTAGCCAGCCCAAAATCACCAAGAACGGCTTCAAAATCATCATCCAAGAGGATATTGGCAGCTTTTAGATCGCGATGTATAATTTTAGGATTACAATGTTCATGAAGATACTCCAGGCCATGAGCTGCTCCAAAAGCTATGCGCTTCCTCGTTGGCCAGTCCAACCCTTTCTCTCCTGGTTTTAAATCTGTCACGTTCATTGTTACAGTACATAGTAAGAGAGTGCGGCCAAATGTGAACTGCGTTAATAGATTATGCTGATTGTTTTTGGAAAGGACTGCTAGTAGTTGTTCCAAAAATCTAACATGCATCAAGTGTGGGGGTATTCGTGCTTTAGATTATAAGATAAGAGCAAAACACACCATGTTTATTAAGGAAAAATTACATCTTCCTCAGATGAATCTATCATTATCTCAAGATGCTCAGATATGCTCAATTGCTAGTGTATGCCTCGTAATCTGTATAATGGACACTTGCTTTCAACATCTGATTCTTCAAGGTTTGCTCCTTTCCCATAGCCTACGTAAGATATATGACCCCACAACCATGGGAAACTATGACAATAACATATTCAATTTCTGCAGATGAAACACCTCCAGTTTACGTTCTTGTGACATGATGTATGAAAAAGAATTAAGCAGTCCCATTAGCTTACATGCAGGATAGACAAATAAAATCAACATTCAACACCTGGCAAGGAAATCCAGAAAGACGGTAGAAAGTGTGTCATATCATGTTGATGGTCATAGAAAGTGACAGCAGAAGGGTTTGCAAGTTGCAACAGAAGTAGTAGAGTATTTTTTTGTGGCCCATCATAGTCTCGAAGATACCATTGAGAGAGAGTGGCTGTCTTAATTAAGGCACCCAAGAAATCTACTAGTGATATATATTCTCATTGGAGTGACAAATGCTTTCTCTAAAAGAAGATTCAGTAACTACAAACGTGACCTATTCAAATATATCTTAGTCATTCGATTCTTCTTGTTCCCATATTATTAGACATGTCAGACTATTAAAAAAAGAGTAGGGGTACTTGATGCAGCTATGCCATACACCTAATTTCACACTTATCTTTAATTAAAGATCCCTCGCATACTTGGTACTGTCCCACACATATCAGACAATAAAGTGAAATTGGCAACCTCAAAAAATCTATCCAGAGAAGTAAGCCCACAAACATTGCCTAATCTCTCTACTACAAAATTTCAGGACCTCATAAGGACTTCGAGGGACAGTAGAATAAGTCTTGGAGAAGTACCTCTCAGGTGGTATGCAGCGCTAAGATTCTTCATGTAGGGATAAACAAGTATCCTTTCAGAAAAGGTTGTACAGAAACCAATCAAACGAAGAAGGTTACGGTGAACTGCAACGCTTATGAGATCAACTTCCCTCAGGAATGCAGCCTCTCCACCAGGACTGTTATGATCGGAGAGTCTTTTAACAGCAACCTTTGTACTGTCCAAGAGAACACCTCTGTAAACTTTGCCAAAGCCTCCTTGTCCAATTACGTTGTTTTCACTGAAATTATCGGTAGCGAGTTCAATTTCACGCCAAGAAAATCTCCTCACTTGAGCAAAAGAAATTTTTCGGTCATCTTCACCTGGACAGTTGGAACTGCTAGTCAGTAATTTACATTAAGATACCAATAGTATATATATTCTCATGTATCAGCCACAAGCATCATAATAAGGAAGATACAGAAAACCAATGAGCTCCTTGCAGAGCTCATTCCTCATGAAAGTATACTAGAGCCCATTTCCATAACAGAGAAAAATGAAAGCATGGAAGACTTGAAGATGCTTTCACACGGCCCAAGCCCTTTAAAGCACCCCCTTCATTTTAATTTCTTGCTGTTTAATATTTATAATAGTGTGATGGTTCCAGGATAATAGTCCAAAAATCAGTGAACGGCATCAAAGGAAACTTTCATCTGAACAGAAGATGACACTATTCGAAGCTCTAGAGATTTCAACTCCTACTGAAGACAAAAGTATTCGTTTCCTTACTATCATGCTCCATTTTTTACCTTAATCCACCTTCCCATTTACCATGAATAAAGAAAGGCACAGAGTGATTCCCATATACAATAATTACCATCTAATTCAGCGCACATTTATGGGATTTTTTCTCTCTAAAGATGGGATTTCCTCTCTCATTTTTATCTCTCATCTTATTTATCTGAGTTTCCTTCCTTCCCTTTATCCAGTTTTTCTCACCAATTATATCACATCACGGGGTCCTAAACTCAGCATCCTTGTGTTAAATAACAGTAATCGACCTCTCTCCAAGTGCTTTCAGAATACATATGCAAATTGCAACTGGAGACAAAAGTGGTTTAAAACCTAAAACTAGGAATCATGTAGCCTTAAAGGGAAGTTTGAACAAAAATATACATTTATTTGCATTGAACACTATCTGCAGAAAGTAATCAAAATACGAGGTTTGCACAGCCTTTAGAAAGACATCATCAGACATTTTTCTCAAATTTCTGTCTGTTATTTTACTCAACTCTCTTATCTAATTCAACTGTCGAATCTAACAGCTTCAAACCAAAAGGGAAGAAGTTGGTAAAATTTACAAACAAAAACAGATTAATTGGAAAAGATCCCATCGATTATGGGATGGCCTGAGACATACTCAATCAGGCAGTGAAAAGACTCAAGCATGATATGAGATATCAAGGTAAAGCAAAAAAATACCTGCTACATCCACAAACAGGTCATGTTCGGATTTGTGCATTTGATGGCACCAGTATGCAAAGATAGCCCCCAGACACAAAAGTGTGAATGCACCACAACTGGCAGAAGCTACAGCAACTCCAAGTTTCGACTTGCCACTTGAAGCTGCCAATTGTTCTGAATCAGATTCTAAGCTACCAATTTATTAGCAGAATAAAATAAAAAATATAACAATGAAAGCCACAACCTGAAAGTGGTGACTTTACACAAGGTTGACCCAAGCTAGAGCCACAAATGAGATTTGTTCCGGTGAAACTGACAAGAAAGATCAAGTTAGCTGACTTAAACATCAAACATATCTCAAATAATCATAGCATTCGAGCATAAAATTACGAGTCTGATGTGAAGCAATGCAATGCCGATTATCTACCCTATCTGTCTTAATCTGACTTTCCATGGTAACTAATTTATGTAAATAGTGGAGCTCATTTTTAGGTTAAAATAAGATATTACTTTTAACAGACATAAAAGTTAAAAAGTCTAGTGGATCTTACTTGTATGTTGGAACCGAGAAGAGTTGCGTGGGGATCTTTCCCGTCAAGTTATTGGACGAAAGATCCCTATTGAACCAAAGATAAGGTCAGTGGTGTCAAAGACATTTCCAGCAGATAAGGTTCAGATGATAAAATTAAGGTTAGACTTCGGTCAATCCTGTAATATTTGCAAAGGTGTCAGGAATGGTTCCAGATATATGATTTTCACTTAATATCCTCGATTGAAGGTGATATAAGCTGGTTCTTGTCATTTAATCTTAAAGCAATAACGGTAAATGAGAAATTCCAATTTGGAAGTTTCTACATCACAATTATGTCATAATATCTTCCTCAAATTAACATGTGAAGGTTATTCATTTTCCATGGATAGAATTAAGTAATGGCATTTATCTTTGGAAAGACACCTTACAAATGCTTTAGATTGGAAAGTTGACCCCAAGAGGCAGGTATAGTTCCATTGAACTTGTTATTTGCTAGATTTAGATTCTGTAGGTACGCCATGTTACTCAGGAAATCGGGTAGCACACCTGACAGGGTATTGTTCTGTAGTGCCCTGCAGGAAGCATAAAATTTACTATCAATACAAGCACATCCCTTATTTAGGGAAAGAAAAGGCTGGATAACGAGTACAAAAATAACTCAATACTAAAATTAAAAAATATAGGCAGTGTTGTCCATCAAGGATCACTTACAAGTTGACCAAATACTTTAGCTTGGTAATTGCAGGAGAGAGAGTTCCTGAAAATCCAATTGAGTCGAGGCTCCTGCCAATCAGAAAGTTAATCACAGATTTAGATGTGCTAATCTGCATTTTCACCTGGCAACATAATGAAATAGGAAGGACTTTCAAACTCAGATTGGTGGTACCCTTTATGTTGAACTTACAGTGTATTGACATGTCCATATAGACAGCTGACATGTGACCAACTGAAGCATGGGCTCACAAGGTGGTTATCCCAATGCACCTGAGAATTAGTATCATTGAGGCATTTCAGGACTTCAATGAGAGCCTCACCTGAGAATTAACAAAAGCAGACATATGATAAGAGAGTTTGTTCAGTTGTTACAACCACAGAAAGCAAATGACAACGATTTCCTCATTTCAAGAAGAAAAGAAGTATCTCATTTTCAGTTTTTAGAGTTACTAAATACAGCAAGAAGATCGTTTCTGTAGTGACAAAGGCTGATTCCTTTCATAGTATGTACAGCACAAATTAGATCTCATGCAACAACAGATTTCAGCATGAACATTTTCACTAAATGGGCCAGAATCAGTGAGCTGTTGAGTTAATCTCTGGTAAATCAGAAGTGGCAGCAGGTAAGCACCTATGAGGTACACCGAGAGAAAAAACTATGTATTCTGTCAATATAAATCGTCCCCTAAGACTTTCCTAGAATAAGTTAATAGCTTTACATAGGTGAAAGAGAGCAAGAAGACTTTAATTGTACCTTCAATGTCGGGTTCATTGGATGAATAGCTGTCTGTTAACAAGATGAGGATCATAAAAGAGAAAATGATTTGCTTCAAATAAGCATGACGATTGAGAAAAGTTCCACACATATGATGGCCTTTAGCTTCCAAACTTTCAGCCGATAACTTCTTGCCTCCTTTTGATAATTCTAAACAGAAGAAAATATGCCACGGTTATGCTAAAACATCAACTATATATACAATATGCAAGTGTCATTCCACCTTACACAAAATCAAAATAAGAAAACTTGCTAATGCATATGTAAACGAAACTACTATTGCATGCACCTTAGCACGATGCCAAGAGAAAATTCCCACTTCTTTCATATTACTCTTACCAGATGAGTAACCACAAAAAATGAACTGTTTTTATTAGGAATGCTATATTTTGGTACAAGACATTTCAATCAAGTGATTCATATTGCGGCACCCTCCTGATGAGATTTTTTCAATTGATATGTTGCATAAATTGGAATCCTGAACTCTCAGGGACCCAAATATTTCTGAAAAACACTTAGAAATGAAAATTGTACCCTCGCTCTCACCTACGAATCAACATCAAGGCCTGTAGGTAACTATGGCATTATTTTCTCCGGAGACATGTTCCTAATGCTTCATCTAAACCTTTCATTCATCAACTAGTAGTAAACACAGTATTGACATAAAACAACATAACGAAGGCTTTCCAAGGTATCTCTCTAAGAGTAAGCAGATTGCTTCGAAGGAACTGCCCTGTGTGGCCAGTTCTTTCATTCCCTCGTGTGATGTACTCCATTCAAAAATGTGATGACTGATATGAACATGGAGACCACATGGACCATCTATCGGCTCTCCATACCATGATTCCTTCCTGATATGAATGGTTCATTATTTTTATAGCGACTCCATGGCGTCAAGACCAGTCATTTTACGAAGAATGTTGACAACTATTTTTTGTTGAATAAAAAAAGAGAAGAAGCAGGTCGTTCTGATACTTCACACGCTATCATGGATCATCTAACTGAACCAGAATCATGTTTACAGCAATCGTTAAGCTCATAAGTCGTGAAAGTCGATGCAATACAATCAATAGGAACCTTTATCCTGCAGCTACACGTACTCTCAGAGCCGCGACACGTACTCACTGAGGATGCAATAATAAGGACAAGCAACAACGACTCAAGAAGCATCCTGGATAATCAGAAATATTTCTTTAAGGAAAAACTTTAATTTAGGGGGCAAAGAAAAGAACCCATGGAAGAGGAAGAAGTGCTAACTATCAGGACAAAACCTGTTACTCACAATCAAACAAGTTTCCACTTTGCGCACACAAGCAAGTTGGCAATGATGATTAGTAACAAAAGAAGAAGAACGAGAACCCAAAATGAAATATTAACCAGAAGCGAACAAAAAACAAAAGGAAAGTCCCAAACTTGCCTGATACACCCATGACTTTAGTAACCCAGCATGTATCAAGATGAGGTAGCGGAGTGAGGAGATGAAGGAGAAAATGGTGCATATTATAATCACCATGATGACAATGGAAATCATGTGATTTAGTGCAAGGGAAAGGGGCCCACAAAGCATGTGAGGGCAAAGGTAAAAGAAAAGGAGGAGGACTGGGGAGGAATTGAAAGGAGGGCCAATTTGGCAAACGAACAGAGAATAAGCAAAGCGAATTCTCTTTGATCAAATTGGGTGGTGGAATTGCGAATGAGAATCCCACTACCTAATGGGCCTCTCTCTCTGCTCTGCTTTTAGTGCTGTGATAATTGCAATTAAAGATTCACATTATCCTTTTCCATTTGCTTTTTTGCAATGCAGATGCTGAGAGAGAGAGAAAGATGAATAGACCTCACAGAAGCTTCCCATTCCCAGTAACCCACTTAGATAATTCTTATTCGCTGCTTTGCTGACTAGGGATAATGCAAGAGAATGCATTGTCCAGACTCAGAGAAATCAATCACGTATCTATACATGATGAAATTTACACAAGGTCCCGAGAAAAATTACTTGTGATGTATTTTGTACACTGTGAATTTGGTACTACTCCTAATCCTCCACAAAATAATCTCATCCAATTTCTTTTTCAAGCTAAATGCTTAACTTATTACACGCATTGAAATTTTAGAATATTCTTACATCGATGGCGGATAAAAATAATCTAAAACCGGTAAAGATGTTGTCTTTACGGGTCAAAAAGCAGAAACACGGGCGACATAAGGGAAGAGAGACTTGTCCAGAATAAGGACATGGAATGAAAGTAGTGGTGCTGCCACCTGATTTGCGCTTTGAACGACCAAAGTGCGGCGGGAGACAACACCACCACCATAACGTACTTTGCAATTTGCATGAAAAGACCGCTCCATTATTGTCACTTTTTGTATTGTTTCTGTCACATGATTTCCCAGTTTGACCAAACACCGCTTTTGGTCATCTTAATGTTGTTTGCAAAGTCATCCTTATCTCAACTTCTGCTGCTGAAAATCACAGGCAGCAGACGATCATTAGGTAAGTGGATCAGTGTGATAAAAGGTCTCGGATACCTTTAAACCCCAACAAGGTGGCCAAGAGAATTTGAGTCACGAGAATAGGGATGAGATAACCTGCGAGGTAATTGAGACTGATGTTCTAGTTTCATTTTCGAACTTGCACCGACTTGCTTTTGAGTTTTGACGAGAGGGGAGTGAAGAAAAAAACTCTTAAAACACTACTATGCTTAGAACAAAAGTTCCCTTTCAGCATTGGACAATCTTGAGCACCGGCAAGCGATTTCGTGTTGTACTTAGTTCACAAATAGAGTTCATGCAGAGTGTCTACATCTTCAAGTCCATACAAAGAATTACTAGTGCAAAAGAAAGAAACAAAGAGAAATAAAAAGCAACCGCAATAGTAGGACAGGGAGAGTGTGAAGGAATGCAGACGCAACCCCCAAAAACAGTAACTCCGTACCCTCAAAATGAAAAATTTAGAACAGATGACTTCACTCTCTGTACAGACACCAAAAGAATGTCAAGTATTCTTTTCACTATCTTCTCAAGCTACGCTGTGAATCACCTCCCTTACACATCCTCCCAGCCACATCTCTCCAGCTTATTAAGCATACCTGTGTTGCCCCTAGGAACTTTTGAGTGACAGAGACTGCAAACATTCCCCAAATTCTTCAAAGCAGAATGTATGAAAAGAAAACCTCCATCTACCAGGGATGCTGTGGGGATCGCTGCCTTCCAGAACTCTATGTACACAGCGGTAGACAAAAAGCAGGATGTGGGATGACCGTGTCTCTCTCTATAGGCTTTACTTTATCAAGAGGGATGTGAATTCCTTTGAATCATCTAAATTCGCTGACTCTATCAATGACATCCAAGGCCTTTTGCTTATCGATAACAAAATCAATAACCGGAATTCCTGAAGAGAGCCGTTTCAATGGAAGTGACTCCTTACTCTCCCTAGCTGGGAAATGATTGCTACTCTTGCTCAGTCTGTCGTGCTTCTTTAGCCTAGTCTTGAAGGAGTCGAAATCCTGGCTCTTACTGATTCCCAACCGTCGTTTTCTCTTACTTATGTCTTGTAACATCTTTAAGTCTTCAGAGTTCAGTAAGGGCGAGCAGGTTTTGGCAGACTCATCTTTAACCTCATTGCTGGATTTCTCCAGTGACATATGGTTCGGGGATTTAATGGGAGACCTCATGCCACCCGTGTTTGCAGAGTTCTTTGATTTACTAACCAAATGGTGGAGCCACAAAAGTTGCTCAAGGATATAGGTCTCAGTTTTATCCTTATCTGCATGGTGGAGCGTCTCGATGCGAATCACGTCTATAGGTCCCGTTGGCTTCCTGTTTACCTCAGACCTGCAATAAGACACGACATCATCTATGTTTGGCATGAAGTTACCGCTATGGGGTTCTTTTTTTTTTTACTTTTGTGGTGGTGGTGGTGGTTGGGTGGAAGGGGAGGTTAAGAAATACAGAAAGTGCTGACAAGTTTAACTGACCCAGTATTTGCCCATTCACCAACCCATCCGAAACCATGATGAGCTCTGCTCCAATTAGAAAAAAAGACAGAAATATCAGATGAAGCGAAGGCAAGCTTGAAAGCATTTGAGGTCGGTAGTGGGGATATACTAGCCATCTTACTTCGCTGTGTTTGTGGCAATTGGAACAAGCCACTGCAGAGTCTTCTCCATCTCAGCTTTGATGTCTGCAACAGAGAGCTATACAGAGACAAGTTATAAGGTTATGTGGAGCCTTCTCAAAGCATTAACAAATCAGCGGAAAAAGCTTGAGAAATAGACTTCGAATTTACTATTTTGGATCAATGGAAAGTAGAATGCGTTCAGTTTCTTGAACGAGAAAAAAATGATTATGAGATAATACCTCTTCTTTGACATGAAAAGAATGAAGTCTGGAGCGCAAAGCCGACTTTATACTAGGTGGCAAACTCTGATACAAAGAATCCCTCAGACTGGACGGCATAGAGCTGGATCGAGCTACCTGATTGGATCAAAGTATGCTCTGTAAATAGCCTCAAATATGCGATCTACACTTGTCATAGTTTAATTGATAATTTCAAAGAATATTGCATCTTTCTCAGCCAATACTCCAGATTAACACAGTTTAAGGCAAACGTAGCAATTTCATAAACTTTCTTCCAAAGACTGAGATCATAGAGCTTGGACGACCTGCTCCATTGACTCACATTCAAGCCACAATAACCTGGCAGCAAGGGATTCTACTTCATCTTTGAAATGAAGTTCATCTATGTTTCACTTTGATAAACAGATAAGCACAATATACTAGGACCAATTTCATCATATTTCTTCAAAAACTTAGAGGTTTGACTATCCTAAAACTTGCTACACTTGATGTTAACTTAAGTTTATTTGTTTTTCTATTCTAACAACAGCTTTGCTAACAATATGTCAAGAACCGTGCATAAAGCATTCAAACAGAAAACAGTGAGTACATGGCCATAAGTCTCATGATTTCCTGGAACCGACTGTTATGCAATCCTTAATTGGGAAAAATTACCAATTGAAAATTTGAAGAAGTAGTTACAGGTGGCGCCGACAAATATTTGAAGACCAGAAATTTTAGAAGGCAAAATCAAATATGAATCTGAATGAATGAATGAAAAAGACTTCTTGTTCTACTGGATAACCACAGAATGAACAAGATGTATCTTTTCTGCCAAAGAAAATGTTGCTCTACCAAATATACAACTGACTTTGTTTCCGCATCTGCATCATTTACTGGATGACCCTTATTTATCTGAGTTTTTGTCATCTTGAACAATATTTTGCTGAAAAGAAGAAAATATCTTATTGATAACTTTCGCATATTCACTTTTATGTACACGTGTCATCAGCGCTAAGAATGCAAACTTTAGATACCATCGAGAAACACCTTGCCACCTTTGACTTAAGTAACAACATTCAGACTAGATGCCACCAGACCTGGTCGCATATCAAAAGAACAAAACTTACAAGAGTATCAATTTGGATGATAATATTTGCATAATGCAAGGACAGGCCAGCCGGTCCCAGTTTTTTAGTGCTCATGGATGGTTTTGCTGGTACATGAGCATCTGCAAAATGATGGATGGGAATATCATAAATACCACACTTTTACAGTCACGCAGAAAAGACACCCACGATATTTACTTTCCAACAAGAACAATACTAAATGCATGTCTGATCCAAAACTGAGCCACCAGAAACATCATTATTCATCAAAAGCGCTGTCAATAATTCTTCTGCTCCTACAGGTGTGGATCCATCGGAAGGTTTTAAGATATTTTTCTGCATCAAAATAAAATTTTCTCTTTGACAAAGTAGAACTTCATACGACATGAACTGTGCTAATGCTGCCCAAATTCTCGTTGTTGCAACTAAGCATCTATATACATCATCTTGGCTAAAAAAGATGTTGATTTAACACCTGATAATTTGCACAAGAAATTGTTTTCCTAAGAGAGAAAAACAAGAGAGAAAGCCATGCAAGTATGAAAAGAGAAAATGATCGACTCTGGAATAGTTTACAATGGGTGACCAGAGGAAAAAGGCTGACAAAATAGCTTACCAATAGACAATGGCAACAAGTGCCGAGCTAAATTATACAAAATAAAGGGGAAAGTTTTTCTACAAGAGAATATTTACTGTCAGTTTTCGATTTACATACCAGCAGTCCCAAAAGTACCATGTATTTCCAGAAGCAGGAACTGAACGATATCAACAAGCTTTTCCATCACCTGCAAAACAATACTTGAGATTCTGAAAAACTGCATTTACTTCTCTCTCTACTATCCTCTGGAAATATGAGCATTTTTCTTATCATGGATAAGGATAAAAAGGAATCCCTATCTAGAACATATCCTTGTCTATTACTTGTTCAAAAGTCGAACAGTATTAAAGAAAGAGAAAGCATTTTCATCGGCCAGGTGTATGAATCTCCTGCCTTCCCCTCCAACAATCCAAGCCAACCAAAAACAAGTTATGCTGCTGAGTTCCAGTGAATTAGCAAGAATAGCAAGTTATGTCCATTACAATAGCAGCAAAGCATTCTGGAAATCATTTAAAAGGTTCCCCTAAGGGAATTTCCAGAAGATGCCTGCATAACTCTAAGGTATGGCGAATTCAAAGGACGGATTTGCTCAAATAGAAAGTAAACTCATATTTCGTTGGAAGAAGGATACAACGCTCCCACGTAGTAAAAATCTAGAGTTACCTCCTCCAAGCTTCTGGACCACAGAGACTTCTTTTTCAAATTTTTTACTTGCTTCTTTTGGCTCTTAAGTTCTCCTCTCAAAATAGAGAGGCCATCACCTACACACCGAAAAAATGCACATCACAAAAGAAAATGATTGCAATAGGCTGTGGAAAGAGAATTGATGGAGATGTGTATAATTTGCACATTTCCAAAGGAATATAATCAGAGATAATGTTCAGGGAGCCCATATATAGGCAAAACCAGAGAGTTTATCTTGGTTACTATTAGCACCCACTAAATAAGATTGTCACCATTATTCCCAGTCCAGTTGGCGACCCACCAAGGTTGCAAATCAAGCCATTTCCAGTTTAAACAAAGCAAGACAGTGACAAAGACCAGGATGTATCCAATTGTTATAAGGCCTAGATCTCTCAGCTTAAAACAGTATGGAAAGTTATCCCTAGGAAAGCAGGTCCGAAATTCATATCAAGCATAGTCCTTATTAGGATCAACATATCATCATGGAAGCAAAGTCCCACTCCAACAGTAATACTCTATATTTATCTGCCGATAGCCACTGCTCATCGAACTAAAACTATTCCACAACATATCCAATTCAGTATCAGCGAAGAAACTCTTACTCTTTCTCTGATGAAGCTGAATCTTAAATTGATGACCATGTAAGTCAACTCAAGTTAAGGTGATCATTGACAGAAAAGTCAAAAAGGCACCTTTTTGTGTTGTACTTGAATTATCTTCTTCATGACGCTTGCGATAGTAATCTTGCTCAAACCTGTCCAATGAATGCAGTTCGTGGTATAACTCCTGTAAACCAGGAAAACAGATGATGAAATTCTGGTATACATATTGAATCTCTTAACCAGAAACTCAAAGCATTACTCTGGAACCTAAAAGCCTGAGGACAGTAAAGTCATCCTCTAGGAAACATATCAAAAAAAAAAGGAATCAGAGCTTTGGCAAACGATCAAGGGAAAGTTGTAACCTAGATTATATGTTACATTCATTGATCTTATTGGCGCAATGTAGGTTCCAAGAAGAACAGTCTACAGAACAAGTGCTGGTTGGTGTATTTCTCAATCGATGAATTGATACGTTTGAAATTGCATTGGTAAGTGGTAGAATTCAATGCATATACTCCTAACGGCAATCATCCTGGTGGACCACAAATGATGATTCTAATTTTCTCCGAGCCCAAAACGAGGTAATTTGAGAAAAGAGGAAGGCAGGAATAGTGACTCTATGCCAGAGCTAGAGATATCATGAATACAGCATTTACACAACTAGAGATCTTCCTCATGATTTTGTTTCCTGTGCCGAAACTTTTCCATTTTAACCCTGCACTAACAACTTTCTTTTCCAAAAGTCGGTGATAAACTAAAATGGAAAAGTCATTCGTATAAGGAACTCGCTCATAATACAAGGACGAGAGTGTACCTTTCCAAGGAATAGAAAAACAGATTTTACTGCTCGTCAATAAGCGATTGGTGAGTATTTGGTCACTCACACACAACAAAAGAAAGCCTTTTTTTCTTTTTTGTGGGAAGGGGGTGAAGTGCAAATGATAAAATTGCAGCCAGGATTTGGCAGCTAGAAACAAGGTATCATGATATCAATGCCTAGGCCACAGTTCAGCTTCTCTCTGTGAAATCACAACCTAGGAGAGACGCAGAGTGAGACTACTGACAGAGAGAGAGAGAGAGTTGTAGTTGATGTCACTGGGAAGAACGACGCATTTTGTCAACCGTGGGATCAGCAACACAAACTCTCTCCCTCTCACTCCAAACTATCAAATCATTTAATGTATTTTTCTTTCTCTCACAGGAGAAATTCTACATAATATTTGGCCTAATTCGTACTCGAGGCCATGTACATACGAAAGTCTATATCCGCCTTCATCCCCCGTTATCCATATACCACAAGTTAGGCAAGATGACCTCAGCTTTCGCCTTCCAATTGATATGATGAACACTAAATCCACCAGCCAAGATCTGGGCAACCCAACTTCTAACTTATGACTTATGGCTTTTAATCAAAGGTTGCTCTTATGAATGAAAATTACAACTGACAGAAAAGTGAAAATGATATAAGAATCTTAATACTTACAGCAGTATACTGGACCAAAGTCATCAGTTGCTGCATCACCGTTTCAGCCTCTTCTTTCAATTGCTTTTGAGGAGTTAATTCTCTGCTAATCCTGTATAATGATAAGAAATAGCACGCAAGAACAATAGTAAACATCTATAATACATACAATTAATAGAAACCAAAAAAGAAAAAATGGCCTCGGTTTAGTTACTTCTCAAAGTAGCGGCCTAAGTTATGCCATTGAGGATCTCTGCAGCGGTTCCCAAAACGAACCACCTCTCCTGAGAAAATCTTCAACTCTTCCCTGTGAGAATAATACGCTCAAGTTGACAAGTAAATGACCAGAGCCAACAAATGATCAGTCAGGCTCATGCTTCAAACCGATTTTTGCTATCTACACCTACCTCTTGTCCGCTGCAACAATGCGTAGGAGCTCATCTGAATCTTTAGATATTAGATGCTGAACACCTTCTGAAGGAAACACCTCTTCCTTCAAATGTCTTATACTTCTCTTCGAAAGGGATTGCATAAGACTGGACCCCTTGACTACAGTGTTTGCAACCTCAAATGATAATATTGCAAGTTCATTTCCTTTAGTTGCCACTGTAGAAGCAAATCCAGTACCAGGATTCAAATTTGCCATGCTACTAGTGAGATTGTCCAGGACTTCCACCGCCCCTCTGCCTAGACGGGAGCTAACCTCTGAAACCTGCAGTAATAGAGGACCATTGTGCAGAGAATGGCATTAATCAAGCGGAGGAGAGGAAATAGACAGTAGAGCCACTCTACATCCTTGAAACAGGAACACTTAACGTGCACATACAGCCCAGAAAGGTTAAGACAAATGGAACACAGTTTCAGGGAAGACGATCAAATAAGGAATCGTGCAAACTTTTCAATTCTTCAAGAGTCCATGAAATTACGAGAACATTCCCGAATTTAAGCATCATATGCACTTCCACTAAGCATTTAAGGAAAATATGAATAGGCCAATTTCACCATTGAGACTCTAAAGTGATAAATGACACCATGACTCATATAAACCACTGTCAGGGCAACTGTTGTGACAATCAACAAAAAGGCAAGAAGCTCAGTGGGAGACAATAATAGATAGGTAGGAGTTCTATAACGAGGTTTCTTATCTATCATGAAATTTTTAGTACCAATCTTAAGTATTATGACATGCTACAAATAATAGCTATTTCCCACTTTCTAAGCTTTCAAGAAGTACCTATAAATTGATTATCATAATTCCAATCATTCTAGATCACTCTATTAGTGGGTTCAAGGCGCAGCATGCTTACATCCTACAGAACACAGCAAACTAAAATTGCTGAAGGGTACCAACAGAACATTCTAATTACAATACGTAACTAGAACAAATATCCATCAGGCCTGCCTATAATTTCTCGTCAAAAAATATATTCAGTAAGTATGTCCATCAGCACTATGAAACAGATAAATTCACCTAGCTTTTTTCAAGTACAAACAAGGAGCCACGTAAAACCATTTCTTAGAGCGGATGGCACAGGCAACCATTTAGGCGCAAGAACTTCGGGACACATTTTCAACCAAAAAAAGAATGCAAATAAAAACAAACAGGAGCAGAATACTTTGCAATCAACAAACGCCCACAGAGATAATTTACGTTGAGCTAAATTTCTAGCTCCTAGGATCAAAGTTAGCACAACCAAGAGAGATGCTAAAAAGCCACAACACATGCGCACGAACAGATGCACAATACCTTCGCAATGGACCTAACTGATCTGGACTTCTGCATCTGGTACCTGGGAATCCCATCATAAAAGTCATCAGCATTGTTCCCATATTGAGCAGCACTCGCCTGACGGGTCGGGGCAGCAGGTTCTTTCAACTGCTTGGTTTCCTCCGATGGTTTGACCATCACCTCGCGCACCTGCGGCGGAGTCAAATTGCTCCGCGCGCTCGTCTGGTGAACCGAAGCGGACTTATAGCTGTAAGGATTGAAATTCCCATGTGTGCTTGCATAAGGATTGCTCTTAGCAACAGCGCTCCTGGAACAAAGCCCTCCCATTTCGTCCAAGGGGCGACGACAACCAACTCGCTCCTCTATCAAAGTCCGACGATCGAAGCGGATAGAAAAACCCACTTCCCCAGCTCAGGAGACTTCGATCAGCATCAACTCTAGTCTCTACAAACCAAACTCCGCAACCAGACACCCCTCTCCCGAACGGTAAGCCTTCAAATTCAACTGCAGGGGACCACGGAAAAGAGAGAAATTGTTGTAGAGCCGACAACCACCGGCGACCATCTGGGGTTCGAATCGGAACTCAGCTGAATATGGTAAAAAAGGAGCAAACCAAGAACCACCAAACCGTCAACAGTGCACATCACAGGATTTCAAGAAACCGGAAGTAAAAACCTCAGCAGGAAGAAAACCCAGCACGGTGAATATTCGCAGCACCCATAAACAGGAAAGAAAGAAAGAAAGAAAGAAAGAAAGAAAAACAGAAAGGAGGAGGAGGAAATCGCTTCAGCAATTACACTGCTGATGACTGCAAGCCCATACCCAAGATTAGGTGTCGAACAGGGAATAGAGAGAGAGAGAGAGAGAGAGGTGAAGCTAACCAGTGAAGGAGGGAGAGGAGGCGGCGGATCTACTTGAAGTGCCCGGAGAAAGAGGAGGAGGCGGAGGAGGGGCAGCGATCTCCGGTGGAAGTTAACCAGGAGGATCACGAGTTTCGAAGAAGGCGAAGGAGACCAGGAAGAAGATAGAGAGAGAGAGAGAGAGAGAGAGAGAGAGTCGAACAAGAATATCGATCGAGAAAGAGAGAGAGAGTATCAAAGTCTCCCGTTGTCACCACCCGCCAAGAAATCAATCTGTTAATGATGTTTTTAACTTTCTCATCCAAATTGCCAAATGATGTTTCGCAAGAAAGTGATCCCCTCTCGCCACATTTTCCTTAAAATGCCCCCACTCTTCCCCGGACTTAAACCGCTCCCTAGATTAATAAATAAGCCGTGGTAAAAACCCAATTGATAGTGATTTTTTTCTTCGCGGCACGCATAATTCGCGCTTTGAAATCCGATGTTGCGCGACGAAAACAGGGACCTTTTAAAATAGGAATTCTTTCCGTTGAGATAACGGGCATCGCCGCCGTGCTAGTTAAGTTGCGCTATAGTACATCACCGAATCATGAAAGGGAAAAGGGGAAGAGAAAAAGAAAGCAAAATAAAGTTCAAAGGGAAGGAAATGGTGGTGGGGAGGGGAGGGGAGGGTGGCTTGGAGGAGCAGACGTCTGCCGGCAGACTACCGGGTTGGACTGAAACTTTTTGGGGGTTTGAAGAAGCTGGAAGTGGTCAAAGTTCAACCCTGTCATCCGCTGACCATTTTTAATTTCCCTTTTCTTTTCTGTTTTTTTTTTTTTTTTTTTTTGTGTTCTAACCGAACGAGTATTCTATTAGACTCCTCAAGTTCGGCTCATCTACCGGCTTTGTTTTTCTGGGGTTTTTTTTTGTTAAATTTGAAAAGGGGCCCCACACAAGCAAAATGCAACGTCTGCTTGTGTCTGGTTTTTCGCGTTGAGCTTCTTGGACGCTCCTCTTGTTTTATCGAGGATTCATTTGGCATGTCCGGACATAATGCGATCTGCACCGAGACGCAACGAGACGGGTAAGGGGTCAAGGGTCGAATCGAACTCTCACACCGGATCACACCAAATCCTGTAGAGAAAGAAGTAGCACGATACCGTTTGTTGTAATCGATAAAAGTAAACTGAATTGATAACTCTGAGAATGCGATAACAAATTTAACAAAAACCGGATAAAATCGTAATCGAATTAAATAGGACGTGAGGTACGGATTACCGAATCTCCTTAGAGCGATTAGTTCCTGCCAACGGCGTTAAGAGGAAAATAATTGAAGAGAAGAGAAGAGATGCGTTTCTATTCTTCTTTTAAACGAGCAATGGTTCATATCAATTTATGGAGTTTGAAATGTCATGTACAGAAGAGATATGTGAACTAAAGAGACATGTCTCGTTTTGCTCGCTCTTATTGACTCATTAACCTATTATTACAATAAATCCGTCTATCCAGACCGATTGTCCTCCCTTGAAAAAATGACATAAAAATCACCGAGAAACGAGTAGAGATAAGGGGATGCCACGACAGTATCAGCATCTGTGAATGGGTAAATAAACACGCGTGGCATCTCGTCTTGGAAATAATTGATTCGAGTCGTGTCCAAATTGGTTTCGAGGTAACTCGATCCTCGTCATTACAACGACACGATATTTGAACAACCTTATGATTAATAATGGATAAAGAAACCTGGTGTGGGGTTGTATGATTTGGACACGTGCTACAGGAGAGCGATGGACGAAACGGACGGACGGACTTAGCCGATAGTTAGCGGAAGGCCCGTTTGACCAAACATCCCGGATTTGACCCGTGGGAATGCAAGCTCGTTTTCATTCCAACTTCCCATCTGGACCATCTCTCTAGCAATTTAATTACTCTAATATTTAATTAGAATAAGTATACTGAAAAATCTTAAACTTTATCATGAATACATAATCGAGTCTCAAAACTTTCAAAAAATATAATCAAGTTTAAAACTTATCACGAAAATACAATCGAGTGAGTCCTGAAAATTTCAAAAGGTGCAATCAGCTGAACGACTCGATTGGACCAATTTAACAAATTGAATAGCTCGATTGTATTTTTTTTTGAAAATTTTAAAATCGATTTCACTGTCGCGACGAGTTTTTGAGATAAATTACGATTATATATTTATGGGAGTGGATTTGTGTCCGATTTCTTAGAGGGAACAAAGCGGGACCGCCAACGTTAAATCGCGATCTTACGTGGGACAAGGGAGGACGTCTTTTCTTTTCTTTTTCTTTTTCGGTTTCGTTCGCACTTAGCGGTCTGCGTGGGGCCGTGCCGACAAGGATTGAACTTCGAGAGACGTTGAAAATGTCAACAGAGCGGGGAAAACAAAGACGTGCCCTTGACGACTTTTCCGCCCTTCAATTTCGTCCCCCCCTCCCCCTTTTTTTTTTTTTTTATAAATCAGTTATTTATTTATTTGCGAAGCAATACGACTTCTCTCTAGAAGTAGTTAGTGGCGTTAAATTAAAGTAAATGAATTGGAGGAGATATTATGTTAAGAAGTGGCTTCTTCTCGTTGTCGTTGGGGGGTTATGATAGCTCAAAACGACTCTGCACTGACTCGTTTGATGTCTTTGGTTTGGCGGTGTCGGCTTATATTAGCTTATTAGACATCAAATAAAGGACTTGATGATCAAAGATGGTTGGTCCGAACGATCCGTGATGTTCTTTCCCAGCTCAAGCCAGCTCTTTCAAAAGATTCATCCGATTATCATATAGTCTATCCGATAAAAAAGTTATAAAGGGTTAAGTGCACCAGAAGTCCTGAAATTTATCGTGAAAAGGTAATCAAGTCCTTGAATCCTGTCAAGTTGGGGCAATTAAGTCGTCGCGTTCCGTCCAATTTGGCTAATATAAAAAAAATGCTATTTTGATTTTCTTTTCTATTATTTTCTCCCACGTAAGTGGTTGCTAGGTGTGAATCAATGCCAAAAGCGATGTCATTCTTGTCCCGATCTTCACATTTTTTTACGTCAAACCTTAATTGAGATAAATTCAAAAGTAAAAAAAATGCTCAGAGTAAAAAGAAAAATGAAAATCAAGGCTGACCCATGACCTGAGCACCGCAGGCCTAGTTCCATAAGAGAAAAAACGACTGTTTACAATCTATGAAAGTAGTTATGTCATGAAAATTTAGTTTCATAAAATTTATTTTAAATTTAATGATATAGCATATATAGCCCTTATATGGCATGAATAGTGCATGTCTCTTTAGGAAAATAAAAGCAAGCTTTCTTTTTTCAAGCGACAATGAAATAATTTTTACTTCATTTTCAAATTGCAATCAAACCCCTGGAAAATATTGTCATTTTCTTGGAAAATTATCATTTTCCTAGAAAATGACTCATTAGAAAATATTTTCAAGAAGTGCCAAATTTTTCAAGAAACAAACGGAGCCATTCTAGATTATTTAATATTATTGATTATTGTCCATAGCCATAAGACAAGACCGAAGATTACGGTGCCAATCATGTTCCATATTATTTTGTGTTCCATCATTGGGTAAGTTGTTGAAATTTTAATCAAATAAGCCCAGAAAAGAAGACACTTAAGAGAATTGCTGCTGTAACTCTCGTACTTTATTCATCTGATCATAAGCCTATTAAATAGGCAGAACATCGCAACCACTTAGCAAGAAAAAAGCTACAAAATAGCAACAACAAAGACCCACTAACGTATTCCGCTAACTAGAACATGTGCAGAAACAAACTCCTACAATCAAGCTACTTCCTATTAACTAAGACTCCACTACTACATTATTGAAGACACATAAAACTGAAACTTTACTACTTCAACACCCTCCCTTTAAACCGATGGGAATAAGAACAAACCCTTTCTTAATCTGGAGCACCCAACGAACAAACACCAAGAAGCTTTCTCAGCTTCTTAAATGTAGTCAATTTGAGAGGCTTGGTGAATAAATTAGCAAGTTGATCTTCACTCCTGCAGAAATAAGATCTATCACTTTATCTTTTGCGAGATCCCTCAAGAAATGATAGTTCATATCTATATGTTTGCTCTTCCCATATGGAACCAGATTCTTTAAAAGTTTAATGGCTGAGTTGTTGTCACAATAGATTGTCGTTGCTTCTTGTTGTTTAAATTGAAGTTCTCCAAGAATCTTCTTTAACCAAATAGCTTGACAAGCACTTGAGATGATAGCCACAAACTCAGCTTCAGTTGTTGATAGAGTAACATTTGGCAGCTTCTTTGAAGACCATGAGATAGCCCCTAAACCAAGCATAAACACATAGCCAAAAGTGCTTTTTCAATCATTCGTATCTCCTGCATAATTGCTATTGGTGAAGCCAAGCAAGTCTGATCTTTCTCCCTTTTTGTAGAACAGCCCAAAAGTTGTAGTCCCTTTTGAGTAGCGAAGAATTCACTTTGTAATTTGCAAATGTTTTTCAGTTGGATTTTCCATGTATCTGCTAATAAGGCTTACGGCATGCATGATATCTGACCTTGTTGCTGTTAAATACATTAGACTCCCCACGATTTGCTTGTAGAGAGTGCTATTTACCTTTCTTCCATTATGATCCTTTGACAGCTTCAATCCAACCTCAGTTGGTGTGGTCACTGAATTGCAATGCTTCATCTGAAATTTGTCTAAAATCTCTTGAACATACTTCTTTTGAGAGACAAAAATTCCAGCTATAGATTGAATCACTTCGATGTCCAAAAAATAATGCATCAATCCAAGATCAGTCATCTCAAATTCATCCATTATAGACTTCTTAAATGTGTTAATCAAGACACTATCATTCCCTATAAAGATAAGATCATCCACATACAAACATACCAGAAATAATTTTCCACCATTACTAAGTTTAATATATAGTGTATGCTCATATGGACATTTTGTAAATCCTTCAAAAAAAAGCATCAATCCTATCATACCAAACTCGCAGAGCTTGTTTCAATCAATATAAAGCCTTTTTCAATTTATATACTTTATATTTACTAATGGGCTTTGCATATTAGAAGGTTGAACAACAAATACATGTTCTTGAAGATCACCATGTAAAAATGCTGACTTCACATGTAACTAGTAGATGGGCCGCGAATTATGTGCTGCTAATGCAATCACCAATTGGATTATATCAAGTCTTGCCACGAGCACAAACACCTCATTGTAATCCATTCCAAATTCTTGTTTGTAACCTTTTGCTACCAAGTGCGCCTTGTATTTGTCAATTTCACCATTCTTATTCAATTTTGTCTTGTACACCTACTTGACTTCAATTGTTTTTTGCCCTTTGGGAAGATCTGTCAATTCCCAAGTATTGTTCTTCTCAATCGCTTCAATTTTAGCATCCATTGCAACTCTCCAGTTTTTATTTTGTACTGCTTCATCAAAAGTAGTTGGGTCACTATCTACAAACAAAGCAAAATGGATCAGTGGGTCTTCGAATTGCTCAACTCCTGACACTTCATAATCTTCCATCCATGCTGGCCTTCGTCAGACACATTGTGGTTGTTCTCCAGGTATTGCAGCTACTGCAGAATTTCTGTGGTGATTTGGCTCATAGTGGGCTGCTGTTCCAGCTCGGTATCTTTTTCAAAATTTGCTGGAATTTGTTCATCACCATCACCACCATCTTGCTCACTCCATGGTCAGAATCTCTCTTCATCAAAAATCACATCTCGGCATATGATGATTTTCTTGGTTATAGGATCATAGAGCTTGTAGGCTTTTGATTGATCACTAATGCCAAGAAAAACACATCCTTCTCCTTTGTCATCTAGCTTCTTCCTCTTCTGGTATGGAACATGGGCATATGCAATACACCCAAAAATTCTGAAGTAATCAACTGCGGATCTTCGTCCGCTCCAAGCTTCTTCAGGTGTCATATTTAAAACAGCAAGGGTGGGGCTTATGTTTAAGAAATGAATGCTCCAATTAACTGCCTCCGGCCAGAAGCTCTTTGGAACTCCACTTGACGTCAAGAGGCTTCGCACCATATTCAAAATGGTGCGGTTCTTCCGTTCGCAGACGCCATTATGTTGTGGTGAATAAGCTGCAATGAGTTGTCTTTTAATCCCATGCCTTCGCACTGAAATCTGCAAATGCAGCCGAGTTGTATTCACCACCATGATATGTGTGAAAAACTTTTATTGGATTTCCACTATCTTTTTTAGCAAGTGTTTTGAAGTTCTTGAATGCTTCAAAAGCTTCATATTTTTCCTGCAAAAAATAAACCCAAATCTTTCGCTATAATCATCAATGAAGGTGATGATATATCGTTTACCTCCATTGTAAACTGGAGATATTGGCCCGCAAATATCTGAATGGACTAGCGCCAACAGCTTCTTTGCTCTCCATGCTTTTCCTTGTGGAAATTGAGCACGGTGTTATTTGCTAACAACACAATCTTCACATATTTCAAACGGAGTAGTGATTGGGGAAGTCCCTTCACCATCTTCTTTTGATGTAATGTCTATAGTCCACCAAAGTTGAGATGTCCATATCTGAAATGCCATACCCAAGCTTCCTCTTTTAATCTTCCAGCGAAGCATGCATGGGAAGTGCTATGAAGATGTTGTGGGAACATCCGATTGGTAGTCATTGTAACTTGAGCAATCAACACCTCCTTTGAGTCAAATTTCATAGCCCTTCTCTTGTAGGAGTGAGCATGGTCCGGGTGAGCGGTTCTTACTCCGGAACCGTGGACCGTCCGCTAAGGACCGGTTCCAAAAAATTAGAACCAAGAATCGCCTGTTGCTTCCATAGAGCCACCCGAGAACCGGACCGCCGGTGCGATCTGGTTCTCGGGTGGGTCCATGGAGCCAGTCCCACTAAGTTTTTCTGGACAAATCAAAAAATCAACCGGTCTAATTCTTGCCCGTTGGTGGGTTATGTTCACAACAAGATTCGTCACAAAGTTCACAACTTCCCAAACTTCACAACAAATACATCTGTAGCCTATGTTATATATCACACATGGGAGTTTGCCATAAGTTCACAATAGTCAGTAAGCAAACAAAACAACAACTCTCCTATTTTATTTTATTTTTAAAATTTTTTTGGGTCAAATTTTTTAAATTAAAAATTAAAAAAATAAAATATATTATTATTATATTACCGGTCCAGTTCAGGTGGGCGGGTGGACAGTTTCACACCGGGAACCGAACCGGTACCCACCGATTCCAAAATATTGGAACCGGGAACCAGACTGATTCCCTTGAGAACCACCGGTTCCAGTCCAATTAAAGCGATCCCGAACGGTCCCTAGTTCAATTTTTTATACACCCTTGTTCTCTTGTAATTGGCCAGCACTTAGGAGGTTGATCTTTAATTCTGGAACATAAAACACTTCTTTGATGGTATGTATTGAAGTCCATTTAGGAAGAATTGCAACCATCCTTTTCCCCATGACTGACACAATAGAGTTGTCTCCAAATTTTACTGTGATTCATCTAGTGTAGAGAATGATTTCTTGTCTCCACACATGTGGTTGCTGCAGCCAATGTCGAGATACCACAAGTTTAATGAAGTTTTCTCTTTTTCCTGACACACCATCAGGAGAGTTTCTGCTTCTTCCTTTTCTGCTACAAAATTAGTCCTTTCCATACTTTTTGTATTTAAATTGGTTCGACATTCAGATTTGCAATGCCCATACATGTGGCATCTAAAGCACTCCACTTTGGATTTGTTTACTAACCTTAGTCTGCAATCAATTTAGTGTCGACCTCCACGTCCTCATCCTTTGCCTTGAGAATCATGAGAAAAATAGCCATCAGATTTTTTATTGAAATTGCGGCAATCATTGGTTCCCCTTCCTCTGCTTCTGCCACTATTCGTTCTTGCTGCTAACGAAAAGTGATATGCAGTTGAGGCCTTCAATGCCTTCTCTTCCAGTTCTTGCTATAGGAAATTTCGTTCATGAATCAACAATGATCCTTGCAACTCATCAATTAAGAGTTCTTCAATGTCCTTGGCTTCTTGTATGGAACAGACAACAAAGTTGAACTTTGGTGTCAAGGAGCGAAGAATCTTCTCAACTATTGAGAATTCTTCCGTCTTGTCTCTATGGATTCGCATCTTATTGACATTCGCCATTGTCCTGGAAAATGAAATCTGTGATTGTTTCTCCTGATTTCATTCTTAGCAATTCAAACTCCCCACGAAGCGTTTGAAGTTGCTGCCTTTTTGCTCTTGCAGTTCCTTGATATTTTTTCTCCATGGAATCCCATATATTGTTGGAGGTGTCCTTGCAAAGAATTGTCTCTAAGATGGATCTGTCAATAGCCTAAAACAGATCGTTTTTGGCTTTAAGATCCTTCAATTTTGCTGCTTCCAGAGCTGCCCGTTGTGCTACTGTCAATTGAGCCCCTTCCTCTGGTTTGGCAATACCAGAAGTAACAACTTCCCAATACTCCTTAGTCCTGAGGAAATTTTCCATCAACATACGCCAGTGGTCATAATGACCATCAAAACGAGGAATAGTAGGTTGAACAAAGGTTGAACTCGAGGAAATGCAATTATTATAGAAAAAAGTGTTGCACTGTTATTGGCGGTCAAACAGTTGATTTGTGACTCAAATTTTCCAATATTTTCGAGCTCGGTCTTTTATAATTAATTCGATTTAGCATCAAACTTGGTTCTAATTAAATAAAAACAAAAATAAACAAAGTAGAGCTCTAAAAGCACGCAAATGAATTTGATGATGTGTCTAGGAACTCAAGAATACATTTGAACTTCGTCAAGCCTCGATTGATGCGCACGGAAAATCTACCTTAGCTTGACGCCATAACAATTTAGTTTTGTCAATTTGGACCTAAATTCAAGAGGAGCATCAAACGATGACCATTTAGAAATAGGTCATTCCCGATGAATCGATACAAAGATACAAGCTCAAGAATCGAAAAGCGAACCGCGGCAACATTTCGTTTCTCCGCATTTTTTTGTTTGGCCACTTCACATCATCACCTCCACGAGTGGGATCTTCCCGTCTAGATTTGAACGGCCCCAAATCGCGATCAAAACTTAGTACAAAGGACTCCAAAAAATAAAGCTCGACGCGAGACCAAAACTGAACGGGGTCAAGACACGTGGACAATTTTTACAATTTTTTTTTTTTTTGGAAGGATCACGTGCGATCTGTAAGCGAACGTTACGTAACCTGGGAAAAATTGCATCTCATTTTTAATTATTTTTTTTAATAAAAATTCGACAAACAAAAGTTTATTTTCCCAAAGAAAAAAAAAAGAGAAGAGCGAGAATTAAAAAAAGAAAAGGAAAAAAGAATAGCCGTCTAGGTGGCGTCCTCTCCCCGCCTTGACGACGTCAATCTCTCTCTCTCTCTCTCTCTCTCTCTCTCTCTCTTCCAGTTCCACCGTCAAAACCAGAAGGAGGAAGGAGGAAGGAGGAAGGAAGAGGAGGAAGGGGGAGGAAGGAGGGGAGAGGAGTTCGATTCAATTCGACAATCGCCTTCGAATTGCGCCGCCCCTTCTTCTCTCTCTCTCTCTCTCTCGCTCTTCCGCGGCGGCAATGCCGATGCGATTGCCCTCGCTCTCCGCCCGGAACCGAGGCCGCTCTCTCCGCCGTCGCCAGCGGCGC
This sequence comes from Syzygium grande, assembly GCA_024733475.1. Classification (NCBI taxonomy): domain Eukaryota; kingdom Viridiplantae; phylum Streptophyta; class Magnoliopsida; order Myrtales; family Myrtaceae; genus Syzygium; species Syzygium grande. The sequence continues at coordinate 309,280 of JAMXDD010000005.1, read as the reverse complement.
CGATCTTGCTGCTAGCCCCGCTGGTTTCCAGCGAGGGACGCCGCCCATTCTCCTCTGTTGTTCGTTTGTTCCTCCTCTGTTGCTGCCGACGACGACGACGATAGATGTGGTGCCGATGTACTCGAGCAACTTGACGGGATTCGTGCTGGCGGTCGTCTCCAGCGCCTTCATCGGCTCCAGCTTCATCATCAAGAAGAAGGGCCTCCAGCGGGCCGGCGCCACCGGCGCTCGCGCCAGTAAGTCGCGTTCTGTGCCCATCGAGGTCCTTTTTTCCGTATCGTTTCTTTCATTTCTGGTTTGCCCCTTTGAGCTTTATAGATTGTTCACGTGGAATGTGGATTCTGATTTTGGGGATTGATTTCTTAAGGTGGTGGGGATATGCTTACCTGTTGGAGCCGCTATGGTGGTTGGGCATGGTTACGAGTAAGTCGGCTCCTCTTCTTGCTGGTAGCGTAGACTCCAGCTGCTTTTTCCCCCTCGTGGCCCCGTGTATCTAGTCGTGCTTGATTTTGCTTTCTAGATGCAAATGTGCGTTTCTTCATGTGGAATGTAGGTAGATCTTGCTATATTGGCGTTCTGATCTCGAGATTCTTTTCGGATCTTGGCAGTGATTGTGGGCGAAATATCGAATTTTGTGGCTTACGTTTATGCCCCTGCCGTGCTTGTGACGCCGCTGGGTGCATTGAGTATCATTGTCAGGTAGGCCGGCCGCTTCTTAATTGGCTTGCTACTGGATTATCCTGTTTATCGAGATGCGTCTTGCTATACTCGAGTCGAATCCTCCGATGTAAAGGTTATGAACTCTGGGATAGTTGTGACTTTGACAGTGCTATCCTGGCGCATTTCATGTTGAACGAGAAACTCCAGAGGATGGGGATGTTGGGGTGCCTTTTGTGCATTGTGGGCTCCACAATAATAGTTCTTCATGCTCCCGAAGAGCGTTCAATTAATTCTGTGGAGGAAATATGGGAATTAGCAATTCAACCAGGTTGGTTGTGCCGCCAGAAAAGAAAGCTTTTCCTGTAATGCAAAACCTTAATCTCCTCAGTTTTCGCATTTCTTTTTGTTCTTCCTCATTGGTGGCGCTCTACTTCTTGCAGCATTTCTTTTGTATACAGCGTCAGTAGTAGCAGTGGCATTGACGCTGATCTTTTATTGTGCTCCTCGCTATGGCCAAACAAATATAATGGTTTACATTGGAATTTGCTCGATTATCGGGTCCTTGACGGTGAGAAATCTTTCTTCTATCTCCACCTAGCCTCCTATTTATGCTCTCGGCCTCTTACCATAGTGATGTGTAAGAACATTTTCAATTACGAGTTGTGGTCCTTGGCAGGTTGTAAGTATAAAGGCAATCGGCATTGCCATCAAGCTCACATTGGATGGAACAAACCAGATTGTATATTTCCAGACGTGGATTTTTGCAATGGTTGCAGTTACCTGTATTATCACCCAGTTAAATTATCTAAACATGGTAAGTAACTTATTCTACATTGGCAAAGATACCTATAATAAGTACATCACTTACTTTCCTCTTTCCCTGAAGAGTTTCAGGATAGTCTCTTTGTGCCTTGAGATCCATTATTACACGCACTTTATATCAGCTTCCTTCGTGTTACACATCAGCAGTGTATGCATGACTCGCACAATTTTTCTGAAGTCGAAGAGAAATGGATAAGCACGCATTACATGAGTGCCTCTTCTTTTACCACTGTAGGGAGTTGTATAGTTGATCAAACTATGAAACTAGAAGAAGGCAGAGACTTCTTTCCTGCATAAAGTACTGGGCAACAGACGTCATGAAATATCGAATGATTGGAAGCTTTGGCGAGAAATTGGGGGAAACCAAATGACATGGAGGATTATAGTGCTTTCGTCATAACATAGAGTGATTGCACCCTTTTAGATGCCATTCTTTGTCCTATTGATTTTGGCAAGATTCAACTTGATTCTACCTGTCACTACCATTCCCTGTTTTCTTCCATTGTCATATCTTTATTTTTCTTTCTTTTAGCAATTTTCTCCCAGTTTTCGATCAGCCTTGAGTAATTTCTTAGCAAGCACTTATCTGTGAGAAAAAAGAGCTCTTATCATTACCTCTCTCCCAGCAACCTCACTAGTCCACAGAATAATCCATTTTTCTTCTGGTTGTGAATTCGTACTTACTGAGGGGTAATTACGAAGCCAGAAAAGGACATGGAAGGAGAAGACAGTTCCACATATCTCTGATATATTCCTATCAAGGATCTGCGAGCTGGACCAGGTTAATTGGGAAAACTTGCCTGGAGTTTATCAACCAGAATCCGACTGATGGGAAGCAAATCCGCTCTGGTCAACTGCTTCTGCTATTTGGATGGAGTGGCATGGTTCTTGTTTGAGCTTTCCCAAGTTGAGGACCAACTAAGCTTGTTTTAGTTTTTGGTTGAATAACTAAGCTTTTGCGCAGCAAAAACTCAACATTTACAATGTGGACATTCGCCATATGGAACGCTCATAGCATGCATAGCGCATCCTGGTGCAGTGGGATGGTGACAGCTAGCATTATGGGACTATGGCCTCCAATAGACCTTGAGTTTTAAGTATGATGCAGATGCAACAATGACAAGGGTTGTGGTGTAGTGAATTTGTGAAGCCCGCGTCTCATATGGGATGTGAAAGAGGATGCTGGAAGATACTTCAGTAGAGACCCACCAGCTCACAAAGCACATCACTCGAGTACTTTCGAGAGCGGGTCCCTCGTGATTTGAGTCAAGTAGTTACAACTAACATGGTTACGAGGACTGTCATATAAAGTGGCAACTACATGCCAGAGTTTTTTTCTTTTTTTTTTTTTTCCGTCCCTTATTTATGCAATGGCCTTCCGCAGCAATTTGCCACTTGACTTTTTTGGATTGATTGGGGGAACGAACCGGGGACACTGGGTGAAGCATTTAGTTCAGTATCTATTCCAGGGTGTTAAGTTTATTAGAGTCACCTTATGGTTAATCATCATTTCGGTTAGGAGTTAAGCTCCCAAGATGTTGAATTTAATTTTTCGTGGTTGTTTTATCTAATACCTTTCAAATGGTTGCAGGCATTGGATATATTCAACACTGCTGTTGTTTCGCCTATCTATTATGCCATGTTTACATCTTTTACAATATTAGCCAGTGCTATTATGTTCCAGGTATCTCAATAACGACTATCTCATGCTTAGTCTCACCCGCACATACACACACACACACGTGCATGCACGCACTGAGAGATTTGATGTCCTAATAAGGTGTATGCTTTTGCAGGATTATTCTGGTCAAAGTGTGAGTAGCATAGCATCAGAACTTTGCGGATTCATCACTGTGCTATCTGGAACTGCCGTATTGCATAGTACAAGAGAACTGGATCCTCCTCCAATTACAGGTAATTATCTCAAGTGTATTGATATGCAAAGAACAAATCCTTTAGGTGTACAATATCGAAACGTATGTATGTGGTAGAGAAGTTTACACACCAACCATCCAGAATGCATTATTATTTCCTCAGAAATGAGCAAGCCTTTACTAGATGGTTTGCATAGATGTCCATGGAAAGTATGTTTGCTAATTGGATAAGTGACGTGTTGAATAGCGGATTACAAACACAATTAGAAATGAGCATGTTCGAGTAGAAGTTTGGGTGACCCAAATTGAGGGTAAAGATAAGAGAAGCTTGTGTAAAGTGGCTTTGACAGATGAAATGGCAGCCTTAGATGCTTTTTGTTACGACGATATCGTCTATGAGGGGGATGCATCCTGCAGAGTAAGAGGATTAAGGAAAGATCTTGAGTATTTGGATCTGAGTGAAGGTTTGATATACGGAGTTAAATAGCATAAGAGCATCCATGTAGTGTGGTTAGTGACAACGACTAAGTCTTAGTTGTGGTAATTCAGTGGGCTTATTCTCCGCTGGTTTATAGTATTTTCTGCACAATGGTATGGGAGGCCAGAGCTCTACACAGTGAGATATTGTGAAATGAAGAGAACTATAATTTTCTAGGTCAGATGGGCACTGAGGTCTCATGTATATTTTTTCTAAAAAAATTATGAGTAAGAGAAAAGTATATTTGTTCCAAGAAAGGTGTTTATATAGCAGCACTATCAATGCCAGGGGTGAGAAATGGGGGTTAGGCTGTTATGCTGGGAAGCCATCGTGCCCCAGGAAATTATGACCGTATGATAATGATCAACATCGAATCTTTTGAAAAGTTTGTTGACTGATGTTCGGTATTGGTGATCCAGCATTTATAAATTGTAAGGGCATACGATGCCCTTCACGGCATAATAGACTAGCCTGAGATGTGGGCGTGGATTTATGATGGAACTACATGTATGTTGGGCCCATTTAAATGTCCAAGGAATGCGAATATGTGCTTTGTTGACCAATTGTCGTACTACTAAAAAAATCTTTCACTCTTTTGCCTGAAGTTGTATGTCTTATTGCACACTTATAACTCATCTGAATTTTTAAACCTTTAGATAAATATTGAAGGGAAATGTTGTGCAGATTTATATACACCACTATCACCAAAAGTGTCGTGGTACATCCCGAGCAATGGGGAAGTGTGGAGACAGAAGGATGAAGACGGATCATTTCCCGGTTTTGTTACAATTTTGCGTCCGGACTATTTCAAATAGGTCATGTGCGCTTGCAGGTGACATATTTTCAAAAGATGTTGCCAAATCTCACCGATGTTGTGTAAAAATGGAAATTTGTTTGTGCGAGCAAACCAGATCACGGGGGAGCTCCGCTCTAGCAATTTCTAGAATTTAAATTTACCTGAGTAGCCGATCTGTATGCGCAAGTGTGATGACGTGAGGAGACTCACTTCCCTTAGTTCTAAGGTTCATTCGATACCCCATTCTTGTACTTCTCAAAATTTTGGCTCTGTGTCGCGACTTATGTAACCGGGAATACAGTGTACATGGCTTTGATTTTTGAAGCAAGCTAACCCATGTAATTTAATTTATTTGATATCGAACGATACATGTACATTCATGTACTCAATTCTTTTTCTAATGAGATGCAGCTTCTGCAATTATTATTCAGTTCCTTGTATTGGTACCTGAAAAACACTGCAATGCAGGTTCTTTTGTCAATGACTCTGCAAATTCTACCAAGTAGGAGATGCTTTTGTTCGTTTTCTCTGGTGTGTTTCTGCCCTTTTTAATTGCCAGTGACGTTCGACGGAACAGATGCATCTTCTGCTTTGTCCCCTTTTGGGCTACTTGACGTATTGCGGCTCAATTGCAAGATTTTACGCTGGCCCTCGGGGTGTGATGCATGACCGCTCATTAACAAAATGGTTCGTCAGCTCTGTCACTTCATGATAAACCATTTGGACGCAAGACAACAAACGCAATTCCAAGATGGAAAAGTGGGGGAAAAGAACAAACTGCGTCGCAGTCAAACGTAGAATTTTGCGAAACAATCCTGACAAAATAACATAATATAGCTGTTGGGAAAGGGAATATTCTAAGAAAGAAGCCCTTGCAAACGGCGCCAAGAGACGAGCAAGGGAAGCCATGAAAATCAAACCGCCAATCTCTCGGCGGCAAAAATGGAATTGGTGGTCTCTTTCATTTTTGTCCGAAAATGAAAGTAGTCTTTTATTACTTTTTTTCTTTTGGGGTATAAAATTGTCCTTATACATTTTTATCTAGATCCTCCTTTTATTTAAATTTGACGGTCGGAGTGCTAAGCCACTTTTTACTGATTAATAATGATAGACGATGGTGAGAAAGATATCATTGCATTATAGACTTGGGACTCCAAATTTCTTACGAGAGAGAGAGAGAGTTTATAGTATTGAAAAATTCCAACTCAGCAAAGAAAGTCAATATTGTTAAAATAAAAATCCGAAATTAGCATAGAAGTCAACGTCATTATAAAAAAAAATCTCAACTTGGCAAATCTTTTAGCAGTGTTAATATCACGTCATTAAATTTCATCACCGGAAGAGGTTCACAGACCAACGGTGAACCATTTTAAAATGGGAAAAATTTTCCAAAAAGTTGTAAACTTACTACACTTTTGCCAATTAAATACTAAACATTTTAATTGTGTCAATTGAATTTTAAACCTTTTCAAGGTTTGCCAATTGAATCCATCTGATAAATTTTGGCTAGAAATCATTATGTGGCACCGTTGACATTGGACAACCGATATTGACGTGGATAATTTTTTAATATGTTTTTGAAATATTTATTTATTTATTTACTTTTGGCCCTTGCGCGAGGCCTATGAAGGGAAAGAGGAAAAGAAGAGAAAAGGAAAAGAGAAGAAAAAGGAACAAAAAACAGATGCTTCTTTAATGTAATCAAAACCACACAATCCTTCATGCTTGGGAACGCGGGCAAACTCCTTTTATTTTCAAAGATGGCGATAAAGATTATTGCGTTGCTTGACTTCTCTTTATATTATATTTTGATTACTAATTCGAGTCAACCTCTCTTGTCCATACATACATTTGCATTATTTACATACACACATATATATATAATGTAAGATATGTAATTCTAAAAGCTGGTCCGTCGCTTGCATATCATGTGAAAGTGATTAAAGAGGGGTCGCTCTCCATCGCCCGCAGGATAGCCGTATATGGTGGCGCCTTCAATGTTTTCTTTCATTGCCTTTGTCTCGCCCCTGAGCATGCCACGTTTCTTGTCCCTCCTCTTGACGTCATAAATCGATTTACGGAACACCCATTATAGCTTTCTTTGTTCGCATTCCTTCATCATAGTATGTACTTGTTAAATGTGATAAAATACGACTCACGATACCTTGATTAGGTTTTAAGTCTCACACGCAACGAGGAAGGAGTCATGTGGAATGGGCTCCCCCCTCATCGTACGCTCCAAATAAAATAAAATGAAATCAGCATTCAAATTACCATCTCGATTAAGTCTTGCTGTTCCCTCGACGTAACGTAATATTTGTACATAGGAATTCAATTTTTTTTATTTTATTTTTTTGAGGGGGGGGGGATTTATGACGAAGAACATGGCCAGCATGCAACGTCCGTCCCACGGAATCTGCGAGGGCAGGAGAATATTCAACGCTCTCCCGAGATTTCCAAAAGATAAGGGAGAGATTCTGAATCCCACAGCTGTCTATGATCCTGTGCGGTGTATGCAAGCCAACCGGACTTGCCTCGTCTCCGCAGGATCTGCAGCTGTGTTCCTTTTTGCGCCTCTCTCTCTCTCTCTCTCTCTCTCTCTCTCTCTCTTCAGCCCATTCCCACGTGGTCATTCACCCGCTTATTTTCTTGATATAGTTTGATTAAATAGTAAGTCAGTAAGCATGATGATGATATTGGAAGATCAAAGGTTGACTGTATCCGAAACGAATCTTCCTCTCCCTGTCTTTCCTTACTTGTTTTCTCAATGAATTCTGTGTACCTCACCGCTCCACACGCTTCATAATCCCTTCCCCTCCCTCCCCCTCTTCTTTATACCAATCCCCACCCCCCTCTCGCGCTCATATATTAGCTAGGGAGAGAGAGTGTGTGTTCTGCACTGCAGTGACACCCAGTTGATCATCACATAAGATCTACCGATCAAGATTGAAAATGATGGCAGCCGCTCCTCCGCCGATGCCGATCGCCTACGCCTTCACGTCGGCCGCGGTGCCCGACTGGCTGAACAAGGGCGACAACGCATGGCAGATGGTGGCGGCCACGCTCGTCGGCCTCCAGAGCGTGCCGGGCCTCGTCATCCTCTACGGCAGCATCGTCAAGAAGAAGTGGGCGGTCAACTCCGCCTTCATGGCCCTCTACGCCTTTGCCGCCGTCGTCCTCTGCTGGGTCATCTGGGCCTACAAGATGTCCTTCGGCGACAAGCTCCTCCCCTTCTGGGGCAAGGCCGGCCCCGCCCTCGGCCAGAGCTTCCTGATCAAGCAGGCCGTCTTGCCCGCGACGGAGCACTTCTACAAGAACCATACTACGGTTGAGACGGGCACCGCGGCTCCCTTCTACCCGATGGCGTCGATGGTGTGGTTCCAATGCGTGTTCGCCGCCATCACGCTGATCCTCCTCGCGGGGTCGGTGCTCGGGAGGATGAACTTTAGGGCATGGATGATGTTCGTGCCGCTCTGGCTGACCTTCTCCTACACGGTGGGCGCGTTCAGCCTGTGGGGCGGCGGCTTCTTGTTCCATTGGGGCGTCATGGACTACTCCGGCGGCTACGTCATCCACCTCTCCTCCGGCATCGCCGGCCTGACCACCGCTTACTGGGTACGTCCACAGACTTATTAAATCCCTAAATATTGTGCTAATTTTTTTTTTCTTATTATCACCACGGATTGAGCGTTTTCTTTTCCTTCTTCATCCACAGTGTGTGAGAGAGATGAATTTGGTTCGATAGACTTTAGTGGAGCCGCAATTATGGAAAATCAAGATTCAAATGTATTGGTGTGGAAAGTCCGAAATTGGAGACGATCTTGTTTGCTGTGGAAATTTTTTGGTCAAAATCTACTATGGATTTATTTATACATATGTACATTTTCTTAAAATGGTATATTGTGATTCTGTGCAAGATATATTTATTAATTCTACTAGAACATCCAGGTACTAGTCCAAGAGATAATGCAGGACTAAAACAAGCTTTCAGAGTTTATTCTGGAAGAAACCATAATTTTTGGAAAATTAACATGTTATTTGATCAAGATTCCAACAGGGATTTGGTATCTTGAAGAAAATAAGCTGTTCCATAGAGAGCTTTGATATTGCTCTTGCTTATTTGCTCATTTTGACTAGCTGGCTTATGTTTGAACGTGCAAATATACATATTCAGAATCATCTTCTTGACTTACTTGGCAATAATCAATTAGGTCATTTTTTACGGTCATAATTCGGTGCATCAATCCAAGGAATGCTTTAGCTGGTTCGTCGAATTCCTACGCGATTAATAGAATAATATATGTGGAAATACAATCATGTTCTTTATGCAGTGATTTCTCCGCGAAATATTAATGTTATTGTATATATAGGTGGGACCGAGATTAACAAAGGATAGGGAAAGATTCCCTCCGAACAATGTGCTGCTGATGTTGGCGGGGGCGGGACTGCTGTGGATGGGGTGGGCGGGGTTCAACGGGGGAGACCCGTACACGGCAAACATAGACTCATCGGTGGCCGTGCTCAACACCAACATATGCGCGGCGACGAGCCTCCTGGTGTGGACATGGCTCGACGTCATCTTCTTCAAGAAGCCCTCCGTCATCGGGGCCGTCCAGGGCATGATCACGGGCCTCGTTTGCATCACTCCCGCCGCAGGTACAGCGAACTCCATTAGCCATGGGACATTCCTTACATTCACATCAATCTCAAGATGGAACTATGTATATTCCAATGTTCATAGTCACCGAAGTCTCTCTAAGATAATAGTGGAGAGATATATTATCACTCTTGACTCCGTGACCCTTTACTAGTCAACTTTGGTGGGGTTGTGATGATGATGTTCACGAGATAGGCTCCACCTTGAAATGGTACACAGCATTGAATGTTGTCATCCAGAAGTTTAGGGTTTCGAGCGAAGTGAAATGGACATTTTTGACTTGTTGACTCTTCAACACACGATGGGTAAGGTAACAACGTTGTATTCCATGCTGTCGACATCACGTCTGTGTAGGTCTCGTCCAAGGATGGGCGGCCATAATCATGGGGATCATGTCCGGAAGCGTCCCGTGGTTCACCATGATGATCGTGCACAAGAGGTGGACTTTACTCCAGAAGATCGACGACACCCTCGGAGTCTTCCACACCCACGCGGTGGCCGGCTACCTCGGCGGCATCCTCACGGGCCTCTTTGCTGAGCCGGAGCTCTGCTCCCTCTTCCTCCCGGTCACCAACTCGAGGGGGGGAGTCTACGGCGGCTCCGGCGGGGTCCAGATCTTGAAGCAGATGGTGGGCGGGGCCTTCATCATCGGGTGGAACGCGGTGGTCACGTCGGTCCTGTGTGTGGCGATAAGCTGGGTGGTGCCGTTGCGGATGCCGGAGGAGCAGTTGCTGATTGGGGACGATGCGGTGCACGGGGAGGAGGCCTATGCACTGTGGGGGGATGGGGAGAAGTACGATTCGACCCAGCATGGGATGTTTTCAGATGAAACCACGCACCCCAAGGCATCTAGCGGTGCGACGCAAGTGGTGTAACATACATGGCCAGAGATGGATTCAAAGAATACATAAGAATGATTATTTTTAGCATAGATAGATAAATCGATACTGGTTTGGTTCGGGGTATGAATGTTGATGATGATCTTCTTGGCTTTTTATTGTGGTTTTAGCATAGTTTAATGGTTTGTACTTGCGTTCCTTGATCTAAATGGGATATTGTCCTACTGGTTTAAAGGGAACCAATCTCAACCGTGGAGTGAATCGAATGCAAAAGGATTTGGTAATTGGACGGGCTTGATCTTCTTGACCCTCACTTGAATGGGCTTGGGCTTGGGCTTCTATAGTTGGGGAGTTAGCAAAGATCAGTCTAAACAGGCACTTGCATTTACGTTCCTATGGGTTTGAAATCTTGCTATGCATTTTCATTTCCATTTATAATCGCCAATGATGGTAAGAAAATCCAAGATTAATTCTGAAGATAATTCCTGGAACGAATTTGGATGAGATTCTTGAACATTGGTTCCAATAGCTTACCTCATCATTTTGGATTAATTTATTTCCATGTCACCCTCACTTAGTTACAAGGAGTAAGCACGTTTGAGATATGAATGAGGTATCCATTCCATTCTTGGTGATACTTGATGACTTGGTGTTTGACTCGTCGGTGGATCGGATTAGGTTTGGATCGAGTCGATGGAGCTAGCCCCTAATCCCTACAAATCTGCATGCAATACAAATCTAGTGACTCATATCCGACGAAACTCATATTATTGAAGCACTTTCATATTAATCAAATCTAGAAAAACTAATATCTAAATTAAGGTGAAAGCACAGAATGAGCGAGTGCGAGATCAAGTAAGGACAAGACAGAATAAAAAGAGATTCATAGATATGATGGGTACGTGATCCCATTTTGACAAATCTAATTGGTGTAAGATAAGAAATGAAATAAAGAAACAAATGAAGGACCGAAGGCGACATAAACGAGGGAACACTTATGGCACGACAACAACTAAATAAATGATCGTCTCATGACGGCTAAACTAACGTAGTACCAAATGTAAATCACCCTAATAACTCGTTACTTATTCATTTCGATCGAGCAAATCGAATCCATAATCAATTCATTTAGATCGTTTAAAATTTGAGAATGTGAAATATAAATTTAAGGAAAAAATGGACATTGCTCAGATAGTGGTTGGAATCGTTTGGACAGTCAAACAAACGGTTAGTACCTGTGATTCTCCGAAAAGTGTTCAGGAATCATCAATGACCCAATCACTGTTTCCTTCTCTCTTTTTTTGGCTTCGCGAAATTCAAAGGAAAAGAAGAAGAAAAAAACATAGAGTAAGAATGAGAGAGAGGATAAAATATTAGAAAGAGAGAGAGAGAGAGAGAGAGAGCAGGAAACGACGGCGTCGTCCTCGCTTTCCGGGGTGACGTCGCCGTCGTTGGCGTACGTTCGAGCAAAAACCAACGCTCCCCACACACCACACACCAAACATTGTTGGAGCCGCTATGGTGGTCGGGCATGGTTACGAGTAAGTCGGCTCCTCTTCTTGCTGGTAGGGTAGACTCCCAGCTGCTTTGGCCCCCCTCGTGGCCCCCGTGTATCTAGTCGTGCTTGATTTTGCTTTCTGTATTGGCCTTCTGATCTCGAGATTCTTTTCTTATCTTGGCAGTGATTGTGGGGGAAATATCGAATTTTGTGGCTTACGTTGACGCCCCTGCCGTGCTTGCGACGCCGCTGGGTGCATTGAGTATCATTGTCAGGTAGGCCGCTTCTTAATTGGCTTGCTGCTGGATTATCCTGTTTATCGAGATGCGTCTTGCTGTACTCGAGTCGAATCCTCCGATGTAAAGGTTATGAACTCTGGGATAGTTGTGACCTTGACAGTGCTATCCTGGCGCATTTCATGTTGAACGAGAAACTCCAGAGGATGGGGATGTTGGGGTGCCTTTTGTGCATTGTGGGCTCCACAATAATAGTTCTTCATGCTCCCGAAGAGCGTTCTATTAATTCTGTCGAGGAAATATGGGAATTAGCAATTCAACCAGGTTGGTTGTGCCGCCAGAAAAGAAAGCTTTTCCTGTAATGCAAAACCTTAATCTCCTCAGTTTTCGCATTTCTTTTTGTTCTTCCTCATTGGTGGCGCTCTACTTCTTGCAGCATTTCTTTTGTATACAGCGTCAGTAGTAGCAGTGGCATTGACGCTGATCTTTTATTGTGCTCCTCGCTATGGCCAAACAAATATAATGGTTTACACTGGAATTTGCTCGATTATTGGGTCCTTGACGGTGAGAAATCTTTCTTCTATCTCCACCTAGCCTCCTATTCATGCTCCCAGCCTCTTACCATAGTGACGTGTAAGAACATTTTCAATTACCAGGTTGTAAGTATAAAGGCAATCGGCATTGCGATCAAGCTCACATTGGAAGGACCAAAACCAGATTGTATATTTCCAGACGTGGATTTTTGCAATGGTTGCAGTTACCTGTATTATCACCCAGTTAAATTATCTAAACATGGTAAGTAACTTATTCTACATTGGCAAAGATACCTATGATAATTACATCACTCACTTTCTTCTTTTCTCTGAAGAGTTTCAGGATAGTCTCTTTGTGCCTTGAGATCCATTATTACACGCACTTTATATCAGCTTCCTTCGTGTTACACATCAACAGTGTATGCATGACTCGCACAATTTTGCTGAAGTCGAAGAGAAATGGATAAGCACGCATTACATGAGTGCCTCTTCTTTTACCACTGTAGGGAGTTGTATAGTTGATCAAACTATGAAACTAGAAGAAGGCAGAGACTTCTTTCCTGCATAAAGTACTGGGCAACGGACGTCATGAAATATCGAATGATTGGAAGCTTTGGCGAGAAATTGGGGGAAACCAAATGACATGGAGGATTATAGTGCTTTCTTCATAACATAGAGTGATTGCACCCTTTTAGATGCCATTCTTTGTCCTATTGATTTTGGCAAGATTCAACTTGATTCTACCTGTCACTACCATTCCCTGTTTTCTTCCATTGTCATATCTTTATTTTTCTTTCTTTTAGCAATTTTCTCCCAGTTTTCGATCAGCCTTGAGTAATTTCCTAGCAAGCACTTATCTGTGAGAAAAATGAGCTCTTATCATTACCTCTCTTCCAGCAACCTCACTAGTCCACAGAATAATCCATTTTTCTTCTAGTTGTGAATTCGTACTTACTGAGGGGTAATTACGAAGCCAGAAAAGGACATGGAAGGAGAAGACAGTTCCACATATCTCTGATATATTCCTATCAAGGATCTGCCAGCTGGACCAGGTTAATTGGGAAAACTTGCCTGGAGTTTATCAACCAGAATCCGACTGATGGGAAGCAAATCCGCTCTGGTCAACTGCTTCTGCTATTTGGATGGAGTGGCATGGTTCTTGTTTGAGCTTTCCCAAGTTGAGGACCAACTAAGCTTGTTTTAATTTTTGGTCGAATAACTAAGCTTTTGCGCAGCAAAAACTCAACATTTACAATGTGGACATTCGCCATATGGAACGCTCATAGCATGCATAGCGCATCCTGGTGCAGTGGGATAGTAACAGCTAGCATTATGGGACTACGGCCTCCAATAAGCCTTGAGTTTTAAGTATGATGCAGATGCAACAAAGACAAGGGTTGTGGCGTAGTGAATTTGTGAAACCCGCGTCTCATATGGGATGTGAAAGAGGATGCTGGAAGATACTTAAGTAGAGACCCACCAGCACACAAAGCACATCACTCGAGTACTTTTGAGAGCTGGTCCCTCGTGATTTGAGTCAAGTAGTTACAAACTTACATGGTTACGAGGACTATCATGTAAAGTGGCAACTACATGCCAGAGTTTTTTTCTTCTTTTTTTTTTCCGTCCCTTATTTATGCAATGGCCTTCACCGCAGCAATTTGCCACTTGACTTTTTTGGATTGATTGGGGGAACGAACCGGCGGACACTGGGTGAAGCAAGTTCAGTATCTATTCCAGGGTGTTAAGTTTATTAGAGTCACCTTATGGTTAATCATCATTTCGGTTAGGAGTTAAGCTCCCAAGATGTTTAATTTAATTTTTCGTGGTTGTTTTATCTAACACCTTTCAAATGGTTGCAGGCATTGGATATATTCAACACTGCTGTTGTTTAGCCTATCTATTATGCCATGTTTACATCTTTTACAATATTGGCCAGTGCGATTATGTTCCAGGTATCTCAATAACGACTTTCTCATGCTTAGTCTCACCCGCACATACCCACACACGTGCATGCACGCACCGAGAGATTTGATGTCCTAATAAGGTGTATACTTTTGCAGGATTATTCTGGTCAAAGTGTGAGTAGCATAGCATCAGAACTTTGCGGATTCATCACTGCGGTATCTGGAACTGCCGTATTGCATAGTACTAGAGAACCGGATCCTCCTCCAATTACAGGTAACTATCTCAAGTGTATTGATATGCAAAGAAAAAATCCTTTGGGTGTACAATATCGAAACGGATGTATGTGGTAGAGAAGTTTACCCACCAACCATCCAGAATGCATTATTATTTCCTCAGAAATGGGTAAGCCTTTACTTGATGGCTTGCATAGATGTCCATGGAAAGTATGTTTGCTAATTGGATAAGTGACGTTTTGACCAAAAAAAAAAAATTGGATAAGTGACGTGTTGAATAGCAGATTACAAACACAATTAGAAATGAGCATGTTCGAGGAGAAGTTTGGGTGACCCAAATTGAGGGTAAGGATGAGAGAAGCTTGTGTAAAGTGGCTTTGACAGATTTAATGGCAGCCTTGGATGCTTTTGGTTACGAAGCGTGTATGATGGCGATGGATCCTGCGGAGAGTAAGAGGATTAAGGAAAGATCTTGAGTTTCTGGATCAGAGTGAAGATTTGATATAAGGAGTTAAATAGCATAAGAGTATCCATGTAGTGTGGTTAGTGACAATGACTAAGGGCCCCTTTGGCAACTTGCCAAATAATAAAAGTTTATGTTCTTTTATTTTTATAATCAATCTGAGAGCAGAAATCCGTTTGTTAAATTTTTTGTGCCCGGGCACAATTTTGCAAAAAATTGTTACCAGAATCAGTTTTGAAACAGAATGAAGAAGCAAAAAAAAAAAAAATAGTTTCTTGATTTTGGAACAATTTTTCCATTTTTTGATTCTTCTTGATTTTCTTCTTTTTTTGGTGTGTTGTTGTTCTTCGGCATGTCGCCCACCACCCACCGCCACCGGCCGTCGGCGACCGACCACAGGCCAAGGCTGGTGAGGGCGTTGCTGCCCTTGACGATGGCCGACGAGGGCGGCTTACGGCCATGATGGCGAGGCCGACCTCATCGTCGCCACCTAGGTCTGTTGCTTTGGTGGGCCTTGCCCAGCCAAGGCGAGACCGACCTTGCCGTCATGACCCGGAGGGCTAAGCGGTGAGGGCCCCCTGGCGCCCTCGCCGGCCCGACTTTGTGGGTCGGTCGTCGGCGGTGCCGTGACCGCCATGGCCAAGGAAGGGAAGGGAAGGAAAAGAAAGGAAAAAAAAAAAAAAAAAAGAAAAAAGAAATATTCAAAAATTTAAAATATTATTAATAAAATGAAATTTTGTGTAGTTACCAAATGCATTTATGTTCTTTTATTATTCTAAGAATAGAAATTTTGGGCAGTTACCAAACGCCTTCAAATGATTAGAAATTATTTCCGGGCATAGAATAAAAAAGAATTATTTCTGAGCAAAATCTGTTCCCGGGCATAAAATGGTTGTCATGCGCAGCCTGTAATTGTGGTAAATCAGTGGGCATATTCACCACTGGTTTATAGTATTTTCTGCACAATGGTATGGGAGGCTAGTACACCGTGAGATACTGTGAAATGAAGAGAACTATAATTTTTTAGGGATAAAGAGTATCATAACTTTTATCGGTGCTCACTTGAGTGCCATAACTTTTTTTTTCGCTCACTTAAGTGCTACTTCCGGAAAGTGATCACTTAAGTGCCATCGGCTATTTGGCAATCGGAAAATCTGACGTAGACGCCGGTTGTCTTACGTGGCTTCACTGGAGTTGATGTAGACAATATTTTAATATTTTTTGAATTTTTTTATTTTTCCTTTTTTTTGCAAATTTTTTTTCAATACCGCTGACCCTCACCGAGGCTGCGAAGGCCTTGCCCAGATTGGGCGGGCAAGGTCAAGGCCGCCGGCTACCCAGATTGGGGCGAGCACGAAAGGCCTTGCCGCCAAAAGAGCCTTTGCCGCCTTTGCTCGCCAACTGAAGGCCCGGCCAAACCGGGCGGCATGAGCGGCGACAGCTGGCATGCCGCCGCCTTGCCCATTATTGGCGAGGCCGCAACGGCCTCGGCAAAGTCCTTCGCCACCGTGAGCAAGGCGAAGGCTTGAGACGGCAAGGCCGCCCGCCGGGCCGCCTAAATTTGGCTTACGGGCAGTATTGCCCAACTCCGTGATCCTCATCGGAAGCCATCGTGGAGGCCGTTATGCCAGGAAGCCATCGTGCCCTAGGAAATTATGACGATCATATAATGATCAACATCGAATCTGATGAAAAGTTCATTGACTGAGGTTCGGTATTGGTGATCCAGCATTTATAAATTGCAAGGGCATGTGATGCCCTTCAAGGCATAATAGACTAGCCTGAGATGTGGGCATGGATTTATGATGGAACTGTTAGTGGTCTGCCCTAGGAATCAATCAATATTGATACTCTAATATTAGTTGTGGATTAGGTTGTGTCGGAAAAATTGACCTTCACTACACTTAGGTAGTCATTATGTCTTGCTAGAGACCGCTTATGACTTGTGGGTCAAAAGGGTTTTGAGCATTGCTAATGTTTAGTGAACCTCACGCACAAATCGCAACGGGCAATGTTGCCCAATATGGGTGATGCCTTCTTAAGTCGGCGGGGGGTTGCCGGTGTCCCTTATTTAAATCCATCGTGGAGGCCGTTATGCCAGGAAGCCATCGTGCCCTAGGAAATTATGACGATCATATAATGATCAACATCGAATCTGATGAAAAGTTCATTGACTGAGGTTCGGTATTGGTGATCCATCATTTATAAATTGCAAGGGCATGTGATGCCCTTCAAGGCATAATAGACTAGCCTGAGATGTGGGCATGGATTTATGATGGAACGCCATGTACATTTGGCCCACTTAATAGTCCAAGGAATGAGAAAATGTGATTTGTTGATCAATTGTTTTAATACTAAAAAGATCTTTCACTCTTCTGCCTGAAGTTGTATGTCTAATTACACACTTATAACTCATCTGAATTGTTAAACCTTTAAATAAATATTGAAGGGAAATGTTGTGCAGATTTATATACACACTATCACCAAAAGTGTCGTGGTACATCCCGAGCAATGGGGAAGTGTGGAGACAGAAGGATGAAGATGGATCATTTCCTGGCTTTGTTACAATTTTGTGTCCGGACTATATCAAATAAGTTGTGTGCGCTTGCAGGTGACATATTTTCAAACGATGTTGCCAAATCTCACCGATGTAGCCAATCTGTGTGCGTGATCGTGATGGTGTTAGGAGATCCACTTCCCATAGTTCTAAGGTTCATTTGATACCCCATTCTTGTACTTCTCAAAATTTTGGCTCCATGTCGCGACTTATGTAACCAGGAATACGGTGTACATGGCTTTGATTTTTGGGGCGAGCTAACCCATGTAATTTGATTTATTCGATACCGACACATGTACATTCATGTACTCAATTCTTTTTTCTAGTGAGATGCAGCTTCTGCAATTATTTATTCAGTCCCTTGTATAGGGACCTGAGAAACACTGTAATGCAGGTTCTTTTGTCAATGACTCCGCAAATTCTACCAAGTAGGAGATGCTTTTGTTCGTTTTCTCTGGTGTGTTTCTGTCCTTTTTAATTGCCAGTGACGTTCGAGAGAACAGATACACCTTCTGCTTTGTCCCCTTTTGGGCTACTTGACGTCTTGCGGCTCAATTGCAAGATTTCACGCTGCAGGCCTATTTGTCTTTTCGAGCTGTGATGCATCACCGCCCATTAACACAAGGGTTCGTCAGCTCTGTCACTTCATGATAAACCATTTGTACGCAAGACAACAAACGCAATTCCAAGATGATGGAAAAGCGGGAAAAGGACAAGCGGCGTCGCGGTCAAACGTAGAATAGGGAAAATTCTAAGAAAGAAGTCCTTGCAAACGGCGCAAAGAGGCAAGAAAGGGAAGCCATGAAAATCGAACCGCCAATTTCTCCGCGGCAAAAATGGAATTGGTGGTCTCTTTCGTTTTTGTCCGAAATGAAAATAGTCTTTTTCTACCTACTTTTTTTTCTTTTGGGGTCTAAAATTGTCCTTATACATTTTTATATAGATCCCCCTTTTAATTAAATTTGACGGTCGGAGTGCTAAGCTACTTTTTACTGAATAATAATGGCGGACGAGGGTGAGAAAGATATCATTGCATTATAGACTTGGGACTCCAAATTTCTTACAAGAGAGAGAGAGAGAGTTGATGGTATTGAAAAATTCCAACTCAGCAAAGAAAGTCAATATTGTTAAAATGAAAATCCGAAATTAGCATAGAAGTCAACGTTATTATAAGAAAAAAATCTCAACTCGGCAAATCTTTTAACAGTGTTAATATCAAGTCAGTAAATTTCATCACCGGAATAGATTCACGGACCAACAATGAACCATTTTAAAATGGGGAAAAATCACTGTGTGGCACTGCCGATGTTGGACAATCGACACTGACGTGGATAATCTTTTAAATTTTTTTTGAAATATTTATTTATTTATTTCCTTTTGGACCTTGCCCAAGGCCGATGAAGAGAAAAAGGAAAAGAAAAACGAAGAAAAGAAAAGAAAAAAGATGCTCCTTTAATGTAATTACAACCACACAATCCTCCGGGCTTGTGAATGCGAGCAAACTCCTTTGGCTTTCAAAGATGATGATAACGACTATTCTGTCGCTTGACTTCTCTCTAAATTATATTTCGATTACTAATTCGAGTCAACTTCTCTTGTCCATTCATACATTTGCATTATTTACACACACATATACAAAATGTAAGATATGTAATTCTAAAAGCTGGTCCATCGTTTGTATATCATGTGAAAGTGATTAAACAGGCTCGCTCTCCATCGCCCGGAAGATAGCCGCATACGGTGGCGCCTTCAATGTTTTCTTTCATTGCCATTGTCTAGCCCGACGTCCACCTGAGCATGCCACGTTTCTTGTTCCTCCTCTTGACGTCATAAATCGATTTACAGAACACCCATTATAGCTTTCTTTGTTCGCATTCCTTCATCATAGTATGTACTTGTTAAATGTGATAAAATACAACTGACGATACCTTGATTAGGTTTTGAGTCTCACACGCAACGAGGAAGGAGTCATGTGGAATGGGCTCCCCCCTCATCGTACGCTCCAAATAAAATATTACCACCGTGGTTAAGTCTTGCTGTTTCTTGGTACATTACTGTACGGCATTAATGGGGGTGGTCCTAACTCCTATGCATTTCTCCAGCACGCGAGGACCTTCGACGTAGCGTAAGATATGTAGATAGGAATTCATTTTTTGGTTTTTTATTTTATTTTTTTTTTGCGGGGGGATTTATGACGAAGAACATGACCAGCATGCAACGCAGGAGCACGACCGTTATCTTTCCTTAATTGTTTTCTTAGTGAATTCTGTGTATCTCCCCGCTCCTCATCATCCCCTCCCTCCTATTTATATCAAACCCCCACCCCTCCTCTCACGCTCATATATTAGCTAGGGAGAGAGAGAGAGAGAGGGTTCTGCAGTGACACCCAGTTGATCATCACATAAGATCTACCGATCAAGATTGAAAATGGCGCCAGCCGCTCCTCTGCCGAACCCCGTGCCGGTCGCCTACCAGGCCTTCACGTCGGCCGCAGTGCCCGGCTGGCTGAACAAGGGCGACAACGCATGGCAGATGGTGGCGGCCACGCTCGTCGGCCTCCAGAGCGTGCCGGGCCTCGTCATCCTCTACGGCAGCATCGTCAAGAAGAAGTGGGCGGTCAACTCCGCCTTCATGGCCCTCTACGCCTTCGCCGCCGTCGTCCTCTGCTGGGTCATCTGGGCCTACAAGATGTCCTTCGGCGACAAGCTCCTCCCCTTCTGGGGCAAGGCCGGCCCGCCCTCGGCCAGAGCTTCCTGATCAAGCAGGCCGTCTTGCCCGAGACGACGCACTACTACAAGAACCATACGGTCGAGACGGGCACCGCAGCTCCCTTCTACCCTATGGCATCGATGGTGTGGTTCCAATGCGTGTTTGCCGCCATCACCGTGATCCTCCTCGCGGGGTCGGTGCTCGGGAGGATGAACTTTAGGGCATGGATGATGTTCGTGCCGCTCTGGCTGACCTTCTCCTACACGGTGGGCGCGTTCAGCCTGTGGGGCGGCGGCTTCTTGTTCCATTGGGGCGTCATGGACTACTCCGGCGGCTACGTCATCCACCTCTCCTCCGGCACCGCCGGCCTGACCGCCGCTTACTGGGTACATCCACAGACTTATTAAATCCCTAAAGATTGAGCCAATTTTTTTTTTTTATTATCACCACAGATTCGGCCTTTTCTTTTCTTCTTCATCCCCAGTGTGTGATAGATGAATTGGGCCGGTTTGATTGGGGGAATGCAAATACCATTTGGTTAAAACCTCTTACCCTTGGAGAAATGTAGATGGCGTTTGGTAAAAAATTATTTATGAAGTTACTTTGATCCAAATAGTGTTTGGCTATTTTTTATTTTGTAAAGGGCTTTGGGACCAGCAAGCCAAATCTTGCGCCCGCGGTTAAAGCCCCTTGAAAACTACTTTGACCCAAGTAGTGTTTGGAATTTTTTTTTATGTAAAGGGCTTTGGTACGGTGAGATATATGGTATATTGTGATTCTGTGCAAGATATATTTTTTAATTCTACTAGAACATCGAGGCACTAGTCCAAGAGATAATGCAGGACTAAAACAAGCTTTCAGAGTTTATTCTGGAAGAAGCCACAATTTTTGGAAAATTAACATGTTATTTGATCAAGATTCCAACAGGGATTTGGTATCTTGAAGAAAATAAGCTGTTCCATAGAGAGCTTTGATATTGCTCTTGCTTATTTGCTCATTTTGACTAGCTGGCTTATGTTTGAACGTGCAAATATACATATTCAGAATCATCTTCTTGACTTACATGGCAATAATCAATGAGTTCATTTTTGACAGTCGTAATTGATTGCATCAATCCAAGGAATGCTTTAGCGGTTTGTCAAATTCCTACGCGATTAATAGAATAAAATATGTGGAAATACAATCACGTTCTTTATGCAGTGATTTCTCCATGAAATATTAATGTTATTGTATATATAGGTGGGACCGAGATTAACAAAGGATAGGGAAAGATTCCCTCCGAACAATGTGCTGCTGATGTTGGCGGGGGCGGGACTGCTGTGGCTGGGGTGGGCGGGGTTCAACGGGGGAGACCCGTACACGGCAAACATAGACTCATCGGTGGCCGTGCTCAACACCAACATATGCGCGGCGACGAGCCTCCTGGTGTGGACATGGCTCGACGTCATCTTCTTCAAGAAGCCCTCCGTCATCGGGGCCGTCCAGGGCATGATCACGGGCCTCGTTTGCATCACTCCCGCCGCAGGTACAGCGAACTCCATTAGCCATGGGACATTCCTTACATTCACGTCAATCTCAATAGGGAACTATCTATATATATTCCCATCATATTTATATATGTATATATATATATATATATGTATATTCCCATGTTCATAGTCACCGAAGTTTCCATGAGATAGGAGTGGAGATATCTATTATCATTCTTGACTCTGTGACTCTTGACGAATCAACTTTTGCGGGGGGCAGTGATGATGATGCTCACGAGATAAGCCCCACCTTAAAATGATACTCATCATTGAATGTTGTCATCCAGAAGTTTAGGGTTTCGAGAGAGAAGTGAAATGGACAATTTTGACTAGTCGACTCTTCCGCGTGCGATGGGTGACAACGATGTTTTCCATGCTGTCGACATCACATCTGTGTAGGTCTCGTCCAAGGATGGGCGGCCATAATCATGGGGATCATGTCCGGAAGCGTCCCGTGGTTCACCATGATGATCGTGCACAAGAGGTGGACTTTGCTCCAGAAGATCGACGACACCCTCGGAGTCTTCCACACCCACGCCGTAGCTGGCTACCTCGGCTGCATCCTCACGGGCCTCTTCGCCGAGCCGGAGCTCTGCTCCCTCTTCCTCTCGGTCACCAACTCAAGGGGGGGGTGTCTATGGCGGCTCCGGCGGTGTCCAGATCCTGAAGCAGATGGTGGGCGGGGCCTTCATCATCGCATGGAACGTGATGGTCACATCGATCTTGTGCGTGGCGATAAGCTGGGTCGTGCCGTTGCGGATGCCAGAGGAGCAATTGTTGATCGGGGACGATGCGGTGCACGGGGAGGAGGCGTATGCGCTGTGGGGGGATGGGGAGAAGTACGATTCAACCCAGCATGAGATGCTTTCGAATGAGACCAGACACCCCAAGGCATTTAGTGGTGCAACACAAATGGTGTAACAAATGTAGCGAGGTATAAGCTCAAATAATATATATATATATATAAACGATTATTTTTAGCATAGATAAATCGATACTGGTTTGGTTTGGGGTATGAATGTTCATGACGGTCTTCTCGACTTTTTATTTTGTGGTTTTAGCATAGTTTCATGGTTCGTACATGCGTTCCTTGATCTAAATGGGATATTGTCCTTCTGGTTTAAAGAGAACCAATCTCAACCGTTCAGTGAATCGAATGCAAAAGGATTTGGTAATTGGACGGGCTTGATCTTCTTGAACCTGACTTGAATGGTCTTGGGCTTCTATAGTTGGGGAGTTAGCAAAGATCAGTCTAAACAGGCACTTGCATTTACGTTTCTATGGGTTTGAAATCTTGCTATGCATTTTCATTTCCATTTATAATCACCAATGATGGTAAGAAAATCCAAGATTAATTCTGAAGTTAATTCCTGGAACGAATTTGGATGAGATTCTTGAACATTGGTTCGAATAGCTTACCTCATCATTTTGGATTAATTTATTTCCATGTCACCCTCATTTAGTTACAAGGAGTAAGCACGTTTGAGATATGAATGATGTATCCATTCCATTCTTGGTGATACTTGATGACTTGGTGTTTGACATGTCAGTGATCGGGTCAAGCTTGGGTTGAGTCGATGGAACTGATCTCTGATTCTACAGATCTGTATGCAATACAAATGTAATGACTCGTACCTGACGAGACTCATATTATTAAAATACTTTCATATTAATCCAATCTAGAAAACTAATATGCAAATTGAGGTGAATGCATGGAATGAGCGAGCGCGAAATTGAGTAACGTCAAGGAAGAGTAAAGAGAGATTCATTGAAACGATGGATTTGTGAACCCATTTTGACAAACCTATTTACTTAGTGTAAGATAAGATGTGAAAAAAAGAAACAAAAGAAGGAACAAAAACGATATAAATGAAAAAACCCTCATGGCATGACAACAACTAAACAAATAATCGTCTCATTAAGGCTAAACTAACGTAGTACCAAATATGGATCATCCCCGATATCTCATTGCTTATTCCCGTTCATTCTATCCCCTCTCATTGATTCATTTCGACCGAGCTAGTCGGGCCATAATCAGTGGGGTTAGATCCGTTTAAATTTGAGAATATGAAATATAAATTTAAGGAAAAAATGGACATTGCTCAGGTAGTAGTTGGAATCGTTTGGACAGTCAAACAAACGGTTAGTACCTGTGATTCTCCGAAAAGTGTTCAGGAATCATCAATGACCCAATCACTGTTTCCTTCTCCCTTTTTGGCTTCGCGAAATTAAAAGGGAAAGAAGAAGAAAAAAACAGAGAGTGAGAGAGAGAGAGAGAATAGAATACTAGAAAGAAAGAAAGAGAGCAGGAAACGACGGCGTCGTCCGCGCTTTCCGGTGTGACGTCGCCGTTGTTGGTGTACGTTCGAGCAAAAACAGCACTCGTCATTTCGACAAACACGACGCGGTACCAGGAGCACTCCACCGCTCGTGCGCACCAACGCCGCTCCGACAGAGGCAGAGCGAGCGAGCGAGCGAGCGAGAGAGGGCGCGTTTCTCTCTCCTCGCGCGCCTCCTCCGTTCTTCCTCGGGGACGGTGGCCGGGCGAGAGCCGGGATTGGCGCCTGCCTTCCCCTCGTCGTCGGAGCCTCTCAGGTGATGCTTTCGTGGGCGCCGCAGTTCTTTTCGACCCTTTGCGTGCTGCTCTCGTTTCCGTCCCGAATTGTGGTCGTGTGCTGGGGACAGCTGGGGAGTGCCCCTTTTGGGATAGTGCAATCTGCTCCCGCGTGGCGGATGTGGGTGATGAATTGGTTTCCCTAATTGTCGATCAACGGGACGATACTGATGATGTGGTTGCTGTTTACCGCCGCTGCCGCTGCATGCCGTTCTTTTGTCTCTCTCTATCTCTCTCTCTTTTTCCCTTTTAGGCATTCCTGCGATATTTTCCTCTTTTCTCTCCCTTCTTTTGTTCCTGCCCATTTCGATTCTTGTCCGGCGGCTGCATCTTTTCTCCCCATGTCCTTCGAGGTGGCCACTTGATGAATTCGTGTTCTTGAGATGTTGGAAATGAGAAATCTGTAGCTGTTTTCCGATACTGCCAGACGGCGTTTCTTCATGTACGGCTATATTGTAGCATGTGAATCGACAAGCATCCCAGGGCATAAAAGTTGGTTCTTTTTTTTTCTTTTACGCTTGGCCATTCTCCATCATTTTTTGTTTCACTGCTTGGTCCTTTTTGAGGGCACATGACAAGTTTTATCTGTTTCGTCATTGTTTTCTGTAGACAGATAGATGGCTTGAGGTTTCAGGTTTCTCGATTATCCTATATGTTGCGTGGTTTGTGTTGTTCACCCCTGTGTTGCATTGTTTCACAAGCTCAACCCTTTTGCAGGGATTGATAGAACGTTGGTTTGCTATCGAGTGTGCACAAAATTCTTCTTTGGAGAGGATAACGGCGTGTGTAGAAATGTGACCGTTTGAATTCAATCGTACCTTGAGGATGGACAGCAGAGTAGAAGCAGAGCCTCTCACGTGGGTGGAAGAGTGTGATGGACCAATTAATGCTCCTGTGCCACAGAAGAGGAAGTACCAACACAGGAAGAAGGAGTTTGTCGGTTGGGGATCGAGACAGCTCATCGAGTTTCTTAAATCTATTGGTAAAGATACCAGCCAACAGAACCCTCAAAATGATGTAGCAGATCTTATAACCAGCTATATCAATGAAAATAAGCTTGTCCATCCGCAAAAGAAGAAGAGAGTTGTTTGTGATGAAAGGCTTCGCTCTCTTTTTGGAAGGAAAACTATTAGCAGACTTCAAATCTATAATCTGCTTGAAGCACATTATGCGGAGAACCTAGAGCAGTCAGACGAGGATTTTCTCGTCAGTTCTGAGGATGAGAACTTAACAGCTAAGCCTTCACTTCCTCAGAGAAAAGCACCGAAGAAGAAAAAAGTGGTCGAAAATTCGGAAAGTTGTTTTGCTGCTTTAGTTCCCGATAACATCAAACTCATCTACTTGAAAAGGAGCTTAATTCAGCTTCTTTGCAAAGACTCTACTAGCTTTGAAGGCAAAGTGGTTGGAAGCTTTGTAAGGGTAAAGTCAGATCCCAATGACTACCTTCAGAAGAATTCTCATCAACTTCTGCAAGTGACAGGTGATTTGCTGTAGTTATTAGCTTTTGGCAATGGTGGAAGCTGCTTGGGTTCTTTCTGCATTTTTTTTCTCAAGCTCTGGCCCTTTCTTTTGTTAAGTCACTTTGAGGCCTGTCGTATTGTTGGGAAGGATGTGTTCTGTGAAAGATCTTTCAAAATTTCTGCCTGTGGATTGTTTGTTCACGTAGTTTTACTATAAGTTGAGGCGAAATAGCCTACATGCTATGTACACAACAAATGGACTATACTTATCGTTGCACATTACTTCTGATGGTTTCTCTTACGCAAAGTAATTATGACTCGGCAAAGGAAAATAAAGGGTGTGCTTGTTTCACTAAAAGAGCTTTCTGCGAATTAGTTTTTTCAAACTTTCACGTGTTTAATTCGTTGAAAATGGTTATTCAATGGAAAGACACTTACGGTCAAAGAAAACACCCACACTTAGAATTAGGAAAATGAATTCTTGGTTCAAAATAGAAAAAATCATTCTTCCAATCATAACAAGTCTCTTGCCATAAATTCTAAGTCGCTTCTTCACCTTCTATCTTAAGATAGAGTTTATTTGTTTTTCAACATTCCACCAAATAGACGAAAGCCAACCATTTTCCTTGAAAATGATTTACGTGAAATGCAATTTGCTTTACCGTGAAATTTCCCGTGAAACAAACACACCTGAAGTTATTTATGCTGTCTAGAAATATATTGCTCATTGTATCTTCTATCCTTCAACAACATTTCCTCTATGAAGTGGCAGCCTGAGGTAATAGCTTCCTCAATGCAGTTACCTGGCAATTAGATCATGCTTGTTCGAATCTAGTGTGAAATGGAATGAGATGATGTGGTTACGGGTATTGCCGCAGCTTCCTCTTAAATATTTGAAAACCGATGCCGTTTTTATTTTCCTACTTATTTAGGTGTGAAAGGGGCCACAGGATCAGCAGATACTAGCACTCAAGTCCTCCTTCAAGTGGCTGGGTTGTTTAAAGACATTCCCATTTCCGTGCTTTCTGATGAGAACTTCACTGAGGTAATTGGCAGATGCTAGCTGTATTTTCTTCTGATTGAAACAATTGCCTGACTTGAGTAGGCTTGATACAGTGTCTTTAAGGTGGAGATAAGGGAATGTGCATCTCTTTTTGAAAAAGCTTTTGGCAGATTGCAATAGATGGCCCCCTTCAAAGCAAATTTATTGCAGATTCTGGGCATAAATTAGATAAATTTTGGTAATTAAAGAGCCAGTTTCCAAAATTGTTGGGGAAAATCGGAGTGCTAAATAAGATATTGATTGATTCTCCTTTCCTTTTGATCATACAATAGAACTACCAAACTTCTCTTTTTGGAGATTTTTGTTACTTTACTTAAGAAGATGAATGCACAATGGGCTTTTGCTTCCCAAGCTGCTTCCGTAGTAGGTAACTTAGAGCAGGACCACTAAGTAAAAGTTATCAATTTTGGCAATTTTTAACTCAAGCATTACTTCACAGACTTTTGCAGAATATTTAAGATTACGATATTCTTCCTATGGTAAAAGAAGATAAACCTCTTCCAAGTTTCCAGCTCAGAACCAATTTTAAGGTTGTATAATTGGTAGAGCGGTGGGCCATGAAAAGAGAAAGTTGTATGACTAACTTATAGGTGTATAAAATAGAGTAGGCATGGGGGAATTGCCTGAACCCCATCATGTCATCCAGGCCAAATGTGGTTTTCTAGCTAAGATGTTGATTAATGGGAAACTATGCTTGCGTGGCGATTAGTTATGCGGGATTAATTAAAGTGATCGTACTGTCAATTATCTCCAGAGATACTTGAATAACTTACCTGTGCATTTACTACTTAGAACTTGTCACCAGCTTTGGCATGTCCAAGGTCATAACCAACTATACTGGCTAATGGCTTTAAAGGTCTCTTGATTGTAGCTGGTTGAACATTTGCATTTTGAACTGTCACAATCGCATTTAGATGACTGGAGTTTCTTGTCCTCAGCAAATGGAAATAATTAAGTCGTGATGTGGTTCTATTCTAGTGATGAGAGTATGAGGTATTTTGAAATCAGAATAGCTGCCGTGTCAATTACGGTACAGCAGAATCAAGTAAGGGTTTGTCTACATTCCTGTTTCGTGGCTCTCGAAAGATCCTTAGTGACTTCTTGTTGCTCGAATGTGAAGCTTTCTGAAGATTTTTTCAAACCGTGGATCTGTGCCCATAATTTTACTTTCTAAATTTCTGCAGGAAGAATGTGAAGATTTACATCAGAGAGTGAAAGATGGTTTGCTCAAGAGGCCAACTGTAGTAAGTTTTTCTAGTTATGAACTGTCAATCTTATGTAAATTATCAGAACATCATATTCCTACGCTCTTTTCAGTGTCATAAAATTAGTTTTGTGTTGCAGTAGTTGCTTGTGTATTTTTATTTTTCGTTATAGACCTGAGGTAGTGTCAGCCTTTTTTCCAAATTACAACTCTTAGGGAAGTGAAGCACCTTCTTAATTGGACATCTGAACATTTAGAAGAGATTATTAATTGTGGGATGCATGTTGAAGAATCTCGTGGGACTTTTGAAGGGGAGCAGTAGGAGTGTGACTGATTCAATTTGGGATTGGAAGCTGTTGATCAGTGGATTTAACATCTGTTAGTTTATTAGAATCTGGTCATGGGTATAAGATGCTCTTTGCATCTTTTCCCTCCATACTGGCCGTTTCTTTCACGTGGCCATTTCATTTATCTTGGCTCTTATGGCACTCGTTTCGTTGTGATCTGTCCTTAAATCTTCTAGAGTTCTGTATCATGGATATCTTTTGTTTGTTCATACCTTTTTATGTGTGTGGGCTCTATTGCTAGAATCACCAAAAAATAAAGATGAAATAAAGAAAAACTCGCAGCTGAAGCATTTGCCTACTTTCAAATCCCCTCGGAAATGCAAGTAGCAGGAAGTTCTGATCTTCTATGACGAGTCAAAATGGGATTTTATCTATAACTTTTTTTTATAGATCTGAAAGGTCTTCATAGTTATCTAAACTGAGTAAGGTTAAGCCTGTTTTCATGCCTGCATTCTTCTTGTTATTGCTAGGCATCATTCTTTGAACTCCCATCTTAACCTGCTCCACTATGACTAGTCCACACTGATGAAGTAGAAATTTTTGATAAGCTGATACATTTTTGGAAAACTTGATGTCATTTCTATCGGCTTTCAACGTGAAATTAGTCTAGTGTGACGATACAGTGCGACTAACAGTCCATTGGAGTTCAATAAAAAGGCATTCACATTGATCTTTCCTCTATAGTGGCAATTTTATGTGTTGCACTTGCCATAGGGGATTCTATATATCTTTTAACTTGTAGATAAGCTTCTTTATGACTAGCTGATTTTGTCTTTAGCAAGCTTTCCATGCACCATAGCTGATCATACTGGCCTTTCACTTAGACTGAAAGGAAAGGTTCTTTGCAGCCTGCTTTTGTTGAACTAACCCAGTTATGTGGCGTTCTCTTGCAATTGCTTCTGGCTCACTTATGTGGCGCTCTTTAGTTATTGCTATTGTCAGTGCCTATCAATTGCTTTGAATTTGTTTTTTCCCAAAAGGAATGCATGCAGTTATTTATTAGTAGATAAATTCTTTCAAGATTAAACCATTCTACTTGACGAAGCGGAACCTGAATTTTGAATATTTCACTTATGGTTTTTGCTGAGGCTCGTTTGCACTTGGTTTTTGGTAGGTAGAATTCGAAGAGAGAGCTCGAATTTTACATGAAGATATAACAAAGCATGTAAGATCTCATCTACCTTGTTTGAATTCTAAATTGAGCAGTTGACATTGCACAGTAATATTAGCAGCATATCCTTTTATTACTTTTCTTTAAAAGTATGCACAGCGAGTTTCCATGCTAGGAAGCCCCATAAATCATCACAGATTTGTTTCTGGTTCTGGTCAACGTTTTAATAGTACCTTGAGAAAAGGGTGAAAACCTCTTATTGCTTAATCTGGGTTAGAAGAATTTCTTGATGTATGTAGCGTTAAATCCAATATGTCGATGCATGAATAGCATGGATTAAGAGACGAATACCAAGAAAACTTGACAATATAATTTAGTTCAGTATAGTAGCCTCAGTTGTATGAGAATGCAAACAAATGGAGTCGAGTAGAAGGGAGTGGTGGACTCACGTCTATTCTTTATAATCTGGGAGGGGAGTGATCACTGGAGCCCCGAAACATGAAGGCTCAGGTATAGTGCTGCTTCTAAAGCCCTTTAGGTTGGTGAAGGGGATAAGAATGAACTGAATCCCACCTGCGAAAGTGGGAAGTGTTGCTGACCTATATATGCTGAAGATGGACCCAACCTTATGAGGTGCGTTTGGTTGACAAAACAATGGGGCTTAGTATATGCTTGGCCAATGTGGGCAATACCTTGTATGGATCAGGCTAGGTTGTCACACTATATGGCCGTTATTAAGTTGCATTGTTTGGCTTTGCATAAGCCTGCTTTCTCATGTTTGCCTTGAAGAACAATTTTTTTCCCATCAATGTCATTGCGTATCTGTTTTGATACTCTTGGCGTCTGGATTAATCTTCGACTGACCTTTCTTCTTTCTCTTGCCTTTCCCTTTCAAGTGGCTTCCAAGGGAACTTGCTTTGCTGCAGAGTCGTATTGAACGAGCCAATGAGAAGGGCTGGCGCAAAGAATATCCTTTTGCCTGTGCTGGAAATTTTTGCTTGAGTAATAGGTGTTGGCCACCACACTGATGTGCATTTGAAAAAATGCACAAGATGAGGATTCTTCAATAATATCATTCAGTTGGATTACTAACTTAGATCAGTTCAAGGTGAGCAGCACAGTACCTGATGCTGCTATCTTGTTGTGGGGGTTCTCACCATATATCATTTATGTTGAGACCAGTAACTTGAGACCTGCATTCTCCAATACTAGGAACTAGTCGTTTTAATTGGTTAAAGGCATATGAATTATTTAAGCCAACAAGTTAAAGATGTTAACATATGGATTATGTGATAATGTTTATTCCAATCATTTGCCTTCCGTGTTGTTCTTTGATCCTCTCTGTGATCTTGGTGGTGAATGAGCTTTGGCTTTAGTATACTCTAAGGATAATACCTATGTATTTTTTAGCTGCATTTTCCTCTAGTTCTAGGATTGTATGGGTACAATTACTTACTGTTTCCTGCATTTATTGCCATATAAAACATAACATATGTTTATGAGGTCCAAGATTGCTCAATAAAGGAATGTTCTGTGTCGTGATTGATGGATTTGTAATGACACAAGGACTGGGAATTGGTTACAACTGAATTGACCCGGATTTGTTTTTTTTTTCTTGCCAAAAATGATAGCAAAACACGATCTAATTGGAAACTATTTAGTGTCAAGGCATCCCTGGAGTCTCAGCCTACTGTAAGAAAGACCTGCGTTCACAGAACACTGCTAGTTATTAATGACACGAGGCATTATTGCTGGTGATAGTCCGGTGAAATAATTGTCGCTACATATGGAAAGAAAATTAGTCGTATCTGATCGAATGGAATGGTTCCCTGAAAGCATCCTATTTTTGAAATTTCATGCTTTTCTGCCCCTGGAAAGTAAAGTAAGGCTATTTGTTATCCAATGCATACATTATCAAATTGAGGAGGCACCTGAAATTCATTATTTTGAGGCTATACTTGGTGATGGGTATTGGTCACCCGCTATTTTCAGATTGAATATTTGCCTTGTTATTCGAAGGTGCACTTGACCTGACCATGCCATGCCTCTCTTAGTGACCCAGGCAGAGAATATGCTTATGTGTATGCCGGAATAGTCTTTTTGACGATTCCAATCATTTCAATCAATCACTCAGTTCCACACTTGCTGTTATGTGATGGAAGCTTGTGATAGTTAAAGCTTTGTTGCAATTAAATTGCCGTTACTTTGTTGAACATTGGCTTACCATATCATGGCCCAACGTTATTGTTTATAACCAGACATAGCAGACAGCATCTAGAATCTTAGTTTCCCTGGCTGAAAATTGTTGCAATCTTAACTCCCTCTCTTTTGCCGCCTCTTTTGGTATTAAGCCATTAATCGGTTCCTTAACTTATTTAAATTTGTACGTTGTTTGAATACTTGGAGAGGAGGAAGCTGCTCCAGACTCCTGAAGAACAAGCACGTTTATTGCGTGAGATTCCTGAGGTAATTGCAGATGGAGTAGAAATTGATTCTACAGATATTCCGGATGATTTAGAAGTAATCAGTACATCGCCAAGATCGCTCCATAGGGAAAGTTCACAAGAGGCTAAATGTGCTACTACGGGCAATATTGTACCAGTGACTAAGATACCTTGGAGGACCAACTTGGAAGGTATGTACGGGCACTTTTTATTTAATGAGAGGCATCTGCACGGACTTATCAAATGGGTGCATCCAGGGGGAACCATGGATTTAAAACCCGACCCAAAAAAAACACCAATTCTCTCCCTGGGTGTGAAGAAAACAAAATTCATCTCGTACTATTTGGTTTGTTGTGTTGGGTCATCAATGTCCATTAAAATATTCGACTCTGAGGGGCATTGCATTTTCACCTTGCTTTCCCTTTCCCGCTGCCAATTAAATTCATCTGCTCTCATTTCAACATCCTTTATTCTTTCTCTTCCACATCAGCATCCTTCTCTTCGAGGCTTAAGCTCCACAATATCACTAAATTTCATGCTCCCGTTCAGGAAACTTTAACTTTGCCAGTGAAAGCCATCAAGGCTTATGCTGACCCACCCATCTTTATTTGTCTGTACTTTTCCTGCTAGAATTTCTATGTTTTTGTTTGTTGTTATATATATCTTCTAGTTAGAGGCCTATTCAAATTGGCGAGCCTTAGAACAACTCGTTGGATTTTGCTTTATGCTTCGTCTTTGCCTGCTTCAATATATTGAGGTGAAGATTACATTAAAGAGAACAGACCATAGAGAAGAAATTAATCTTCTTAAAGTTACCGGAGAAAAAGTAGATCCATTGGAAAGCTTGAAAATGTACCCTTGGTAATATTGGGGTATAAATTCGATGTGGGAAGACTTTGTTGTTGGAGTTTATGATAAAAGCGCCATCTTGTACCTTTCTATTGCATCCAGTGCAATATTCATTCTGCTTGGATCGAGTCTGGTGAGCTTTTCTCAACCAGACCTGATCAATAGCATTCCCAGCTGAACTTTTCTTGCTGCAATTTCTGGTTATTGCATGAATGCCTTTCCTACCCTGTTTAACGAAGAGAATCTCTGAAAAAGGGATGAATAATATTCTTGCTCTATTTGGGAATTAATAGGAGAATTTGGGGTGAGTTTCGCCAGAACTCTTAGTAGAGTGCAATAAAAATAAGGAAGAGTTGGAACCTAGAGAATTAAATGTTTTGGGTCTTCTTTCCTTTAATGACTAATTTTATACAAATATATTACCCCTATCGGATCTATTTTTATCTGCACCGGAGAGAGTTCAAAGGCTGAGAACAGAATGGGAGTTTCAATTACACCTTGAATAAAGCCATTTACATTGCCCAATACAAGTTAACTTACCTTTTTAATAATCGAATGACAGATAATCAGTTGTGAGCCAATATACTCTTATCCCGTCTGCTGCTTTGCTTATGAGAGTAATTCCAGATTGCAGTTAACATCGTGATGAGCAGGGTTCAGTTTTCTGAAAGTCATCAGCTATGTCAATTTGTCATTTTCATTACTATCTATGCTTGTTAAGATGGTGAGGACCATTCCCTGTAATTTGTGTCATAATTTGCAGAATACCAGAATGGTGTTCGTGTTTCTGGATACGAAAAACAAGTGGTAGAAAATCAGAGAAATGAAGGACCTGGTAAGATGGAGAGCAGGGATCAGTTTTCTGAAAGTCATCAGCTATGTCAATTTGTCATTTTCATTACTATCTATGCATGTTAAGATGGTGAGGACCATTCCCTGTAATTTGTGTCATAATTTGCAGAATACCAGAATGGTGTTCGTGTTTCTGGATACGAAAAACAAGTGGTAGAAAATCAGAGAAATGAAGGACCTGGTAAGATGGAGAGCAGGGATCAGTTTTCTGAAAGTAATCAGCTATGTCAATTTGTCATTTTCATTACTATCTATGCTTGTTAAGATGGTGAGGACCATTCCCTGTAATTTGTGTCATAATTTGCAGAATACCAGAATGGTGTTACCTGGTAGAAAATCAGAGAAATGAAGAAGGACCTGGTAAGATGGAGAACAGGGATCAGTTTTCTGAAAGTCATCAGCTATGTCAATTTGTCATTTTCATTACTATCTATGCATGTTAAGATGGTGAGGACCATTCCCTGTAATTTGTGTCATAATTTGCAGAATACCAGAATGGTGTTCGTGTTTCTGGATACGAAAAACAAGTGGTAGAAAATCAGAGAAATGGACCTGGTAAGATGGAGAAGCAAGGGTTTCAGGGAACGGAGGATGAGAAAATTCACGCAATTCAGAATATTGAAGAATGTGAACAGCGACCAATAATAGATGCTAGTAAGGAAGAAAGACGCGTGGTTTTGGAGAACGGCTTTCATGGAACAAAGGGTAAGAGTGTTCAAGCGCCTAAGGTAGTGATTGATTTGACCGGCGATGATGAAGATGAGGATCCTAGCAGTTGCCAGGGTCAGAGCCATGATTATAACCCGGAAAGCTTGATATGGCACTATGTTGATCCCCTAGGCGTAGTCCAGGGTCCTTTCTCGCTTGCATCGCTAAATCGTTGGCGTCGGGAATACTTTCCTCCCGATTTCAAGATATGGAAGGTCGGTGAAAGCCAGAGCAAAGCAATATTGTTAACTGATATACTGCGCGGTACGTGCATTAAGTAATGGGGCAGACATTTTTGTTACTTGTCAATTAGGTTTCACCTGTGATTTTAGTGACCCTTCTTTAACAACCCCAGAATTCGTTGGGCCTGGGGAATGAGTTATACTCATACTGACCGGAGGAATTACTGCTTTGAGTTTTGGCGTCTCTGAATCAGCAGCAAATAAATAAGCTGGTTGTCTTGTTTTCTTGTACATTCCTTACATCTTGTTGTAAATGAGACCATTTCATTTCAACCAGTTTGAAACTGTGCCTTCTCATTGAACTTCGATGCCCTGCAAAGATGTGAATTGCAGCAAATATGCAGCTGAGCGTTGAATTCACTATGTACTTTGTTAGTTCTCTCGATGTGCTCGTCTTTGTTTGATTGCAGGATCGCCTAGGAGGAGCGCAAGTTATCCGTCAACCCGTTTTACTTCTACTCTGTGAGCATATTCCAAGGATGGTACTGCTTCAGTGATCTATTCTCAAGTCCTACTAGTACAGGATAGCATCCCACTGGGGTTTTCCTTTTCATAAGAGGTGGACACATACTTCCATTTGTTGACAGTCCCTGTGATGTGCTATGTGATGTGCTATATGGAGTTTTGAGTGAGAGGGAAGCATGCACGCGGTAGGTAGATTGACTTGGTGCTCGGCACGGATCCTGGCTACCAAACCCCATCTTTCCATTTAGAGGGATCAATGCACGCAGAGGTTTTTTAGAGCTCACATTGAAGTGCATATTTTCAGGAAATTCCAGATTAATTGGTTGGACAGTCACAATTCCAGAGATAATGGCAATGTTACGTTATTCTCGCGGCATTTGCCTCGAGGACGGCTTTGTTTTACCAACATTCGTAAGATCAAACCTTGCAATAAAAATCGAAAGACCAGGGTAAGACGGGGAAATGAAAAAAAACCAATGCGTTTGTCCATCTAATCAATCTTTGAGTTGTAACAAGCTGCACATAATGACTGATCAAGAATATTTTAACATGGGATCACTAACTTAACTCGGCTACGTGGCAGACACCAAACTGGACAAAACTGGCTGCTTTTGACCAAAAGCCAAGGCTGCTAAATCCGGGCGTTATTAATTACTTTGCTTATGGACTAAACAAAGACATAACTTTCCCTGGAATTTGGCTTATTAGCCACCGGAAAGTAGGGGTGAGCAACTTGGACCGCCTAAACCGGGACCGGATCGGATCGGATCGGACCAACAGGTTTGGTCCGGTTCTCGGACTTTCCCGGTCCGGTTCCTGTTCTAAAAGCGAACCGGTTTTCAAGAGGTCCGGTTCCGGTTCAAGGGAACCGGATCGGGCTGACAAGCCGGACCGGACCGGACCAACCGGACTGGACCAACTATTTAATATATATATATATTTTTTAATTTTTTCTTTAAAAAAATTAATAAAATGTAAACTAAACTCTAAGTGAATTTCATTATCATAAATTCATTGATAAAACTTAGTAAAATGTGAATTAAACCCTAAGTAAATTTCATTGACATAAATTTATTGATAAAAATTAGTAAAATGTGAACCAAACCTTAAGTGTTTGACAAAAAAAAAAACTAAACTCTAAGTAATCGGTTTCATTGGACCGGACCGGACCGCTGGTCCGGTTCAATCCGGTTCCTGATCCTAGAATTAACCGGTTCAGTTCACGGTTTCTAAAATTGAAAATCGGTTCTCTCGGTCCGATTTTTAGTTCCACTTTGAAATCGGATCGGATCGAGAACCGATCATCCCTACCGGAAAGGCTGGAGTGACATGGGAATTCCTTGACCTGGACAAGTCAGAAGTTGTCTCCGGATTAATTGCTCTTAATAAGAAATCTTCTGGGTCCACGATTTGAAATCTTCGATGACACGCAACCCAATCACGACAGAACAAAAAATGAGGAACAGGCGGACAAAAAGGAAGAGCGATCCACGTTTATGCAGGGGTCGCGGCAGCTGGCGAGCGTGGGCCATGCAGCACGAGTGGCTCGCATCGTTCCTGTCCCCATGTCAATGGGAAAACTTGGTCATGGCCTCCCCCCCTTCCCCAATTTCCCTTTCTGGGGGATCATCCATGTGATGTGAACAATCACACTATGAATGAATTGTCACATTTCCTCTCCCCCTCTCTCTCTGTCATGCACGAGTACGGGAGTTCATGTATTCCAATGTTTAAAAAATGAATGTGAAATCTTGATTCTTTGTGGGTTTTTCTTTCTTTGCATGGCTTCTTCACTTCACATCTCCTTTGGGATTAGTATAATGCAGAGGGGACTGTGAAGCAAATAGTGACCCCTTTGGCCTGTATCAATTATTGCTCCCCCTCCCCCCCCCCAAAGCAAGTAGAAGACAAAGGCAAATTATATAGAAACGATGATAAGTTTCCTTGATGTCCCTATTCTTGATTGTCCATCCCGTTCTTCTTATATATATATATATATATGTTCTGTGCTCACACTGATGTGCCGGCAGTGCTCGAGAATCATGACTTTTACAATATTGCCTATGATTATTGCATGATCCTTTGGTTACGGCCTTCGTTCAACAGGAAAAATTACTAAAAAAGTCAGTTTTTTTCATTCAAGATTCGAGGGTCAATCACGAATACCGTAAGATGTGTCATGTTGCCCATGAATATCGCGTGACTTCGGACATTTCCCTAAAAAGGGATGCGGGAAGATGATTTAGTTTTCGATTTGTTTCTTTCCCGTGAGCCCATAGCGCATCTCATGTTTGGGTTCTAGAAAGGGAACCCACAATCACGGTCGTCTCCAGATACGTGTTGCAGTCGAGGTAGCCACCATTCAGTTCCACGTGGCTTGACGTCATTGGGTGGAATGGGAAAACGATGGGCGGCGGATTGGTACCATGTGGAAATTAGATAAATCACACTCCAAACACAGAGATCCTAAGCGATTTTGCTTTTCGTGTACGATTACGCCATGTGGTTCCAACTTCTAAGTATAGACTAGTAGTGGTGGACCAAATTTTTTTTTTTTTTCATTTTCAATATTAATAATTAAAAAAAAACCAACTATTTTCCTGTGTCCCTTTAGTTATATATCTCAAGGGAGCCCTTTTGTTTCAATACTTATTTTGTGTCCACTAATTGCAAAGCTAATTCCACGATATTTATTCTTTTTATTAGACTTCAAAAGTCTATACCTTTTTGGCCTTCTAGGGCGCAATATTTCATTTTCAAGTAATCGGCGGATTTTGCTCCAACAAAATAAAAAAAGTAATCGGCGAATCACTTGACTATCGAAAAATCCACGTGGATGAATTTATTATGTTATTTAAACTCACGAATCGGTATTCACGATTTTCAAGTTAGAATAATGTATTTATAACTTCAGAAAAAAGAAAGTTTCGATTAAATTGTTTGCTTGGAGGAAGTCAAATGATGCAGGCCCTAATTAATGCCCCATCGATTTTCAAAGAAAGTTCTCCGTCTCTCCTCACTTTGGACATCGAAAGGGCGATTTGACATTTATCCTACTCACTTTTGATTTTGTTTTCTCATTGCACATTGGAAACTCATCACGTCAACTTTTCATGATTGAAAATTTCGCGCAAATTAAATCGGACGGTTAAAAAGAAGTCAAAGGGTAGGTCGAAGTTGCAAATTTAAGAAATAAATGAACTTTCTCCTATTAGCAACAATTTCATAATCTACCTCAAGATTTTAAGTTGGGCAAGAGCATAAATGCAGCAAGAGAATATGAGGATCGGATGAAGGGAATGATTAAACACCAAATGGAGTAGGGGTGAGCAAGATGGAACGTCCAAATCGGGACCGATTAGACTGGATCGGATCGACTGATTTGGTCCGATTCTCGAGAATATCGATTCAATTTCCGATTTTTAAAAAAGAAACTGGTTTCTAGACAGTCCGATTTCCGATTCTAGGGTGGGAACCGGACCGGAACAGACTGATAAATATATATTTTTCTAATTTTTTCATATATATAATATTTAATTTATGAAAAATATTTAATATTGATCCCATCGAATTGATTGTTCAATTTTTTCATATATTATATATATTTTTTAATTTTTTCCATGGCCTTATGGGATCAAATCAAAATTACAAAGGAAAGAACGGAGCAATTGATTTCCGATTCACAAATAATATTTAATATTTGTCTCATTGGAATCAAATTGGATCGGACAGGACCATCAGTTTGATCCGATCCGGTCCATGATCTCAAGATTAGCCGATCCGATCTCCGGTCCTAGAAATTGGGAATCGGTCCTCTTATTCCGATTCCTGATTTTTGAGTTGAATCGGATCGGATCGGAAATCGCTCAACCCTAAACTATAGGGATTTCTTGAATCAATATATGATTTTTTATAAGGATTAGGATGTCCAATAATTTGTGTAATAATGAGAGAAAAATAAAATAGGGGAAATTGTTAAATATAAACTGGATTTTTCCGACCATCCGGATCCCAATCACGTCTCTCCACGCATCCCTTTGCCATTTGCCGTTCAGTCTCTCTCCTCTCTCTGCATCTGCATCTGCATCTGCAGCAGCATCAGCATCAGCATCATCACCTGCCGACAAAACACCATGAATTTGCAGAGGACTCATTAATAACGTGGTATCTCCTTCTCTCTCTCTCTCTATGTCTCTCTCTCTCTCCATAGCAGAAGGAAAAGCAGCTCTCTCTCCATAGCAGAAGGAAAAGCAGCTTGCTTCTGATGTTGTCCTGACGCAGACTTTCGGGCAGTCAACTGGCTCAGCTTGGCGTGCGCTGAATGTGCTGACACGGGTCCTGCTCCTTAACTCTCTGCTCATTCTCGTCCTCTGCTGGGTCTGCTGATCGAGTGGTCCAGGTTGGTACCTCCTCCTTCCCGTTCGTTTTTCTTGTTCCGGTTTTTCGTGTCATGCTCCCTCCCCCCTGCCTGCTTTGCTTATGCATCTGGGTCTTCTCGACCCATGTCCGGATAGAGCGTGGATTGAGCAGATTTGCTGATCGTGATTGCCTCTCGCTTGGAAAGTTCCCGTCTTGCCTTCTCGAAATGGCAGTGGACCTTTCTTGATGTGTCTTCTTTATTTGGAAAAGCCGGGATCATAGCTCGTGGAATCGGTGGATTTCATTCGCGGGCTGAATCATTTGGTTATGCAGGTCGAAGTCACTGCACGCTTTGCCAGAGAAAGAATCCGGACATTGGTTTGAGGGGACTATGGACCGGGAGAACCGTGCGAACAATGGCGAAGATGAGCGCGATGTTGAGAATGAGGGGCTGCTGGATGGGAAGGAGATCGAGAGGTACTGGTCCGGGATATCGGAGAAGAACATGACCTTCAGGGAGCCTCTTCTCGTCAAAAGGGTCAATACCACCTCCCAGATTGCCATCGTCGGCTCCAATGTTTGCACCATCGAGAGCCTTGACTACGAGTATGCTGTTTCTCCTTTATACGTTACTCGTCGCACTCGCGTCTGTTATGTTCATTCGTGTCCTTTTTTGGGTCATTCATATTAGCCGAACGCTCGGTCCGGATTATGATAGGCGGCTTGCCTCTAAGGATGTAAACAAGATGACTCGAGTTGACAAAGCTCGCTACT
Source organism: Syzygium grande (assembly GCA_024733475.1). Taxonomy (NCBI): domain Eukaryota; kingdom Viridiplantae; phylum Streptophyta; class Magnoliopsida; order Myrtales; family Myrtaceae; genus Syzygium; species Syzygium grande. Next base: position 268,996 of record JAMXDD010000005.1, on the reverse strand, counting down.
TGAACTTGAGTCAACTCTGGAGTTCGATGCTCGAGATTTGACTCAAGCTTCATCGAACCTTGTATTTTGTGCTCAAGCTCGACACTGAATTACTCAATATACGCCAGACCAAATCGGCTCAATTAAATTGTAACGGTGGTATAGTAAGATTTAGAAAACGAGGCTCAGACTCTGTGCAAACTTGGATCTAGAGAAATCTTCATTAGAAGCACATTACTAAATCTATGTTATGCAGTTGCGAGCAATCAAATTTTCAAAAGGAATTCAAAATCTATTGCATTGCATTCGAGCCGTGTCCAATTTTAGAAGGCTTTAATGAAAATAATAAATAAATTCGGGACTCAAGCCTCAAACAAATTGACTTGCATCTCTTACCTTACGCATAATAGATGCACAGACAAAATATTGAATGCGAGAAAGACAGGAGGTCAAGAAACAGTAAAAGTCAAGTGAGAGAATGGTGACACCACTTATTCTTGTGTCCTTGCATGTGCGTGCGCGAGTATTCTTGTGTTCCGAGAACTTTTGAGGTCACCATGTTGTTTCTCTACTTACCATGATTGCAATTATTGATTATAACTGCATGCGAAAGTCCATTCTTGTATGAGGGAGATAATAGAAGCTGCATTTATGTTGTGGTTCCCACGATGAATGTTGGAAATTAGGATGTGAAACTTTAAATGGCGAAAGTTTAGGTTTGATTTCTCTGCAATGATCATTTTTAAAATGTGGTTGGCAAAAATCCCAAAATACTGAAATCCACTCCTCAGCTATATTGCTTCTCTTTTTTCCTAATGACAGGATTGTTGAAAACGAGTTATTTAACCAGGACTGGAGGTCAAGGAAGAAAATTAAAATATTTCAGTACATTCTGCTCAAATGGGCCTTTGCACTTATCATAGGTCTAGGTACTGGATTAGTTGGCTTCTTCAACAATATTGCAGTTGAGAATATAGCTGGGTACAAGCTGCTACTAATTACTGATCTCATGTCTAAGAAGAGGTGAGCATGTTTTTCTTGCGCTCTTTTTGTGCATCTCTGTTCTTGTTTTTCTTTCTTTCTTTCTTCTTGGGGTGGGGGTTGCATCTTTATCATCTCTCTGAGCATTTATCTGAACATGTAGTGTTAACCATGGTACCTTGGGTCTGCCTGCTTTTATATGTTGCAAGATTTTTTGTAGCATTGATTTGCTTGGATCTCTTTACTCTGACCGACTAATTCTTTTTCTGTGTGTGCATATGCTTTGTGTGGATGCGCATTTCTATGGTGCGCGCGGGTATTGGTGCCTTAGTATGTGTATTTGCTCCCTCCTTTACCAAGTGTGATGTGATACTGGTTTCAGTGCAGATATTTTGCAGCTTTTGCAGCATATGCCGGTTGTAATGTGGTGTTGGCAACAGCTGCCGGTGCCCTTTGTGCTTTCATTGCTCCAGCTGCTGCAGGTTCTGGTATTCCTGAGGTTAAAGCCTACCTCAATGGCATCGATGCATATTCCATCTTAGCTCCTAGTACCCTTTTCGTAAAGGTAAGAACTAAGAAGTAATGCTTGTCTCGCATAATGGAAGTCTTCATCTGCTTATTCCAAACTGGACTTTTTCAAATAGGTGAATGCAACGAGATGGATACATGCAGAATATGATTGTTATTTATGATACTTTTTCCATCTTTCTTTGGTAGCTGTTCAGTGTCTTTACTGGTATGTTTTTGTCTGGCATCAGAATGAAGACAATATCATGCACTGGTTTCACGGCTTCAATTAGAGCGATAGGAGTGGAAACAGACTCTCACAGCTAATATCCAAAATAACCTATAGGACAAATACTGATTGCTCAGAACATGTCAATATGCTTTGCATATTCTTTTTCACTTGGTCACTTACTCTCTTGAAGGAAAATATCTGTGTAGAGTCTGTCCACAACTTTCTGCATGTCCTTCGTCACTATGATATCAGTTTGACCCTGTTCACTGGACATATTGGAGAGCAAACACAAGCTTATTGTGTGATCTTGAATAGCCAGGAAAGTATGCACCCTATTATGGTTTAGCGACAAGCACTGCACTGCATTTTCTGTCATCATGTTGTCTTTTATGGTAATCTATCCTCCAGTTTGACACCTATGAACAATTTGTCAGATATTTGGCTCCGTCCTTGGTGTCTCTGCTGGGTTTGTCGTGGGCAAAGAAGGGCCTATGGTGCATACAGGGGCTTGTATAGCCTCTTTACTTGGACAAGGGGGCTCTCGCAGATACCATTTGACTTGGAAATGGTTGAGATATTTCAAAAATGACCGAGATAGGCGAGATCTGATTACTTGTGGAGCTGCTGCTGGTGTGGCAGCTGCATTTCGTGCTCCAGTTGGCGGTGTCCTCTTTGCCCTCGAAGAGGCAGCTTCATGGTCTCTCTCTCTCTCTCTCTCTCTCTCTCTCTCTCTCTCTCTCTCTCTCTCTCACCAGCTTCTTGCTAATGACCAGATGAGTTATTGTTGGGAACCCTAAAAGTACACCATAGTGAGATTTTCTTTTGGCTAGGCTTTAGCGAGATTTACATTGCATTTTTACATGGAACTTAAAAATTTGTGCATAGGAGAACTCTTCAATTATATCATTATACTTTTTTTATCCTGCAGGAACTTAAGTAAAGTTATTTTTCTTATCAGTCAACAATATCTTTGATGTTTAGTACAAGAACTTGATGATAAATACTTTGCGTTAAAGATCATAGTTGAATTTTCACCTGTCATTTTCTTTCGGCGCTTATTCTAAATATACTCTTATGGGGAAGTGTGTGGAGAACCTCATGTGATGGCATTCAAATGATTCAACCCATATTTTCTTGCTATATACATTTGAAGTCTACTCAACCCTTCCACTTCCCTATTTTCTTCCTATATAGATATAAGCATCTCATTTGGCTAACACCGAGCGAATTATACTGCCTTACCATATCTCAGTATTTGGTTGAATTCATGATGCACAATATACATGATCGGATATTTTAATGTGCTCTTTGAATCTTGGCTTGACATCCCACAACCCTCCTTCCACCCCCCTTCCCCCCCCCCCCAAGAAAAAAAAAAAAGTTGTGGTTTGACCATTATATGTTCAATTAGGTTGCTAATTGGACGAATGGATAACATGGAATGTAGGGGCTCGCCCTCACCTGTTTGCTAGAAAACCTATCGTTGCATGAATTACTTTTTATCTTTGGATAGATCGAGCAGATTCTTTCATCAAATGGTCAAAGCTGTGACTACTAGAAATTTCTGATGTGCATCCTTCTTGTTCTTTGTTCAGGTGGCGGAGTGCTCTTCTTTGGAGAACGTTTTTCACAACAGCGGTGGTTGCTATAGTGTTAAGAGCTTTCATAGAGTACTGTTCTACAGGAAAATGTGGGCTATTTGGCCAAGGTGGTCTTATAATGTACGATGTCAGTTCAGCCCGGGCATCATATTCTGGTGCAGATATAATAGGAGTTATAATCTTAGGAGTTATTGGAGGCCTCTTGGGGAGTCTCTACAATTTTCTTATAGACAAGGTCCTACGAGTTTACAGCATCATTAATGAGTAAGTCCTATCAAACTTGTTTGGTTTGGTTTGTTTTGCTTATTTATTAGCTCCCTAGGAACATACTGTAGAAGTTCTCTCTCTTTACAGAAAGGCATTTTCGGTAACAATGACTAGAGTTTTCTATAATACAGAGAAAGCTCATGTTTATTTAAACTTGTTTGGCTTTCTTTGCTTGTGTGTTAGCTCCCTAGGTATGTACAGTAAGAATTTTCTCTCGTACAGTAAGGCATTCTCGGCAACAGTGACTAGAGGGCTCTACAATACAGAGAAAAGTGATGTTTAATATCCTATACGGTGTTTTAATTACTGCAGGCGAGGTGCTTCTTCGAAGATCTTGCTTGTTATCACCGTTGCCCTCTTGACTTCATGCTGTTCTTTTGGCCTTCCATGGCTTGCCCAGTGCAAAGCCTGCCCTACCGAGTCAGTGAGCTGTCCAACTGTTGGAGAATCTGGCAATTATGAGAGCTTCCAGTGCTCTTCAGGCTACTACAATGATCTTGCTTCCCTCTTTTTGAATACCAATGACGATGCTATCCGCAACCTGTTCAGCACTAGTACCACGAACGAATTTAATATATCCAGTCTGTTTATTTTCTTTGGTGCTGTCTACTTTCTTGGCATCATTACTTATGGCATCACCATTCCTTCTGGTCTTTTTATTCCTGTTATACTTGCCGGTGCCTGTTACGGTCGTCTTGTTGGGAGACTTTTCGAATCTGTCTCACAACTTGACACAGGTCTCTATGCCCTCCTTGGTGCTGCATCATTCCTTGGTGGCACAATGAGAATGACTGTCTCACTTTGCGTTATATTGCTTGAGCTCACAAACGACCTCTTGCTTCTTCCCCTTGTTATGCTGGTTCTTCTTGTCTCCAAAACAGTGGCAGATAGCTTCAACAAAGGTATTTATGATCAAATAGTTAAACTTAAAGGCTTGCCTTACATGGAGGCCCATGCAGAACCCTATATGAGGCAACTGGCTGCACGCGATGTGGTTACTGGACCATTAATTATGTTCTCAGGCATTGAGAAGGTAGGGACCATATTGCATGCTTTGAGGAATACTGGCCATAATGGGTTTCCTGTGATAGACGAACCGCCTTTCTCAGAATCTGCAGAACTTTGCGGAATTGTTTTGAGGTCTCATTTACTTGTGCTGCTCAAGCGGAAGAATTTTTCAAGGGAAAGGGTGATTAGTGGAGACGAGATCTTACAAAAGTATGCTGCTTTTGATTTTGCCAAGCCGGGGTCTGGAAAGGGGATCAAGTTGGAGGATTTAGATATTGATGATGAAGAGATGGAAATGTACATTGATCTCCACCCTATTACAAATGCATCCCCGTACACGGTGGTTGAGACGATGTCACTTGCCAAAGCTGCAATACTCTTTCGTCAACTTGGTCTGAGGCACATGTGTGTGGTACCGAAGAGTCAAGGGGTAAGATCCATACAACCTTTTCTTTTATAATAACTTCACTGTTTAAGAGATCTTAACTCACGAAGCTTGGGCTGTGATATTTTCCGATATAGAATGACATTTAGGATTCTTATGCTTGTTGGTGAATTATCTTAGTCTCGCTCACTGAAATTGGAAAGTGACTGCTTTTGTTTAGTTTTAACCAGGCAAGGTGCTTGACATCTCTAAGTGGTCATTTCTCAATGGTGAAACAATCTTTTCTTCACTCATGCTACAAACCGTGTCTCACCAGTTTTTGTTGCTCTCTTTCTATCGCTGGTTTTGCAAAGAAGAATATATCAAACAGCTAGCGATATGCTTATATGAACAAAAATTCACAGTAATCTCTCTAATCTTTGCAGAGGCCTCCAATTGTTGGAATTTTGACACGTCATGACTTCATGCCAGAGCACATTTTGGGACTTTATCCTCATATCAAGCCACACAGAGATTTTGAATAAACATCACTTTGGTAGTGGTTGATTGAGATCAGGATGAAATGAACTTTGTCGAAGGCACCTCGGTTTCCTATGAAGTGAGCGTTTTCCAAGATTACAAGAGTGACTTAGCAACAGAAGTGGAATTAGAAGACAGATCATACCATTCAGACACCTTATCCAGTCTTATGTACATTTTCAGGTGTGGATAAATTTTATTCGCGAGGCTGTTATTGCACGCATGAAGATATCGTTTTGAGTGAGTGGAAAAAAACCAATTCAGCCTTCTCTCTGTTTTTTTTTTTTTTGGGGTCGTTTTCCTCTTTATACTTCTATGGTATTCTGAGAGTTAATTTCTCTTTCCTTTTGTATAGATGATATAAGTTCCTTCATACATGAAAGGATTCGCATCTTCTAAGATATCGTTTTGAGTGAGTGGCCAGCTTATATTTGTGCTACAACATTTGGCCAACATTGCAGACTGCTTTTCAATTTTGTGCATATTTTTTTAAATTTAAGGGTGTTCGTTGTACTCAACTGCTGCATTTAGCCTGATCGCTGCTTTCCCTGCGCAGACGGTCTGTTTAACCATTTACTTCGTTGTTTCAGTTGTTTGCTATAAGCATCGCATGGGGACTTTTCGCGCTTGTTTGGTTGGATTGCCAACTCATACCGATGTTCGTTAACCTAAATTAATCTCCATGCAAATGGATTAATCTCCTGGTATGAAGGTGGTGATTTCCATTCACATAGTTCATTTAAAGACCACAAGGAGATGCGGTGAATAGATAGTCTAAGGCTGCGCATGACAACCATTTTTTGTGCCCGGGAACTGATTCTGAGTATTTGAAGGCGTTTGATAACGGTCCAAAATTCTGTGTCCGGGAATAGAAATGCGTTTGGTAACGGCATAAAATTTCTTTTCATTAATAATATTTTAAATATTTTAATATTTCTTTCTTTTCTTTTTTTCTTCTCTTCTTTCTTGGCCATGGCTGGTATAATATTTTTTAATTAATAATACTTTTATTAAAAATAATTTTTTTATTTTTTTGGCCATGGCTGGTAAAAAATTTTCTTATAAAATCTTTTTTTATTAATAATATTTTAAAAACATTTTACTAAAAAATATTTTTATTGAAAATATTTTTTTTTTTTTTTTTTTCGCCATGGCACAGTCATTGGCCATGGCCGGTCAAATATTTTTATTAATAATATTTTTGTATTAATAATATTTTAATAAAAAATATTTTATTGAAATTATTTTTTTTTTTTTTTTTCCATGGCTTGGTCCATTACCTATGGTTTGGTAAAATATTTTCTATAAATAACTTTTTTATTAATAATATTTTAATAAAAATACTTTTATTGAAAATATTTTATTTATTTTTTTTTCCATGGCTTGGCCTTTTGGCCATGGCCATGGCCGGATAAAATGTTTTATAAATATTTTATTATTAATAATATTTTAATAAAAAGTATTTTTATTGAAATTATTTTTTTAATATTTTTTTATGGCACAGTCATTTGGTATGGTAAAAATTTTTTTATAAATATCTTTTTTATTAATAATATTTTAATAAAAATATTTTTATTGAAATCATTTTTTTTTTTTTTTGCCATGGCTTTGGTCATTGACTACCACATTTGGTAAAATATTTTTTTATAAATAATTTTTTCATTAATAATAATTTTTATTAAAATATTTTAAAAAATATTTTTATTGAAAATATTTTTTAATTTTTTTTTTTGTCATGGCACGTCATTTGGCCATGGCCGATAAAATTTTTTTTTTTTTTTTATGGCACAGTCATTGACCATGGCCGGTAAAATTTTTTTATTAATAATATTTCTTTATTAAAATATTTTAATCTCGTTAGATAAGGCGAGGGTGGCCCTCGTGCCGGACATTAGAGGCTATATTAAAAATCAAGAAAAAGAAGAAGAAAAAAAAACTGATTCTCATTTTTGTTCCCAGAATCAAGAAGCTTTTTTTTTTATTCTTGATTCTACTCCAAAACTGATTCTGGGCACAAATTTGCAAGAATTTGTGCCTAGAATCAAAAAATTAAAAAACGGATTTCTTTTCCCAAACTGATTCAGAGAACAAAAGAACAGAATCAAACACTATTTGGCAAGTTATCATGTGCAGCCTAAGCCTTTCTAGGCTCATCGAAATACTAGGAGCAAAGAAGACCTGCAAAGGTTGTCCATGCACCTGGCCACTACAACTCATCTGAGCTATGGAGATAGTCCAAAATCCTCCATGAAATGTCTTAATCAAAATAGAAAACTTTCTTATCACATATACTTCTCTCTCTCTATATATATATATACATACATATACATGGCGTCTCAAACCAGTACAGCAAAATCACCTCCAAGGGGAACCGTGTCACAAGTAATCGATTAACTTAAATTGAGAAACTGTCTCTTCAAATACTCAACATTATAAGTCACGCAACTTCTCACCCCGAATAACAAGGTGCTTTCCATCTTCAGTGTCATCAAATCAATAATGAAAAATAGAGAGGATTCCATTTTCGTATCCAAGCCTAGAACAGTATCATCAATTGGACAGTCAAAATCTTTCTACGACATGCAAAGTAGAGGTGAAAGGACTTTAAGGTGAAGAGATGGCTCTAACCAATGATATCAACAACTGGTATGATATGTTTGGTCATGTGAAGGAACCACGAACATGATCAGAACGAACGTCCCATGAATTCATAATTACAAGTGGAAATCTTCAACCATTGATACAATAATCATCGCACGAACTACAATATTTTCACTATCTTCAATCTACCAGGAATCAATCTTCAGGCGAGACAGATCTCGACATAATCACCAAAAAAGAATGACTCCTACAATGACACAATACAACAGCAAGAAAATCCAAGACGACCTAGAGTGAGGAAACATCACAAATTTCTGCTTTCCACTAAACATATTTACAGTCAAATCTACAATAAGCTTAAGAGCGGATAAGAAACTGCATATCAAGGTTAGAAGAAGCACAAGAATACCCTTGTTTTCCATGTGTTCCTGAGTATCCAGGATCGTTTCCATTTCTGATCTGCAAATAGCATTTATCCTATTATCAGTAAATAGCAATATTTCATCCACATGATCCAAAAAATTTTAATATGCCACATTATATTCATCAACTTCATGTTTGTTTGACAAGTTGTGCAGTATACAATACACTGTATTTGCTATATGCCAATTCCATAAGTATATCAGATAGAGAATCTATTTTTTAATGGTTGGCTCACTGCACTCGAATCTTTCATAAACTATATCCAGGGTGAAGCATGCTGATATTCGAACCAAAAGTATTATTTTTGTAAAAGCTAAGAGCTCAGTACTGAAAACGGTATTTTGATGAGCGAACAATTTTGGTTGGTTGGGATTTTCAGCACATGGACCGAGAATGCCAACATTGCCTTGCCCATCCAACCATAGCTTGCATCAGTATCCATCTTCCAACCAATATTCCACCTTTGTCTTTCCTAGACAGTATCTTCTCAATTCATCTTAACCAGCATGGCTAGTGAAATTAATTACAATCCTAGTTAAATCATTACAAACTTTCATTATATATATTGCACAAAATGTAACTTTAGACCGAACAAAAATGATAAAGAATCACATTTAAGCACAATAATTGAACAATAAAATTCTAGGATAATCAGAAGTCCTAAATCAGCTAAAAAAGGCAGGCACTGACAACAAGTAAAAGATGTATACAGAGCCCCGTGCAGAAACAATAGCAGATGGACAGTTGGAGGAAAGGTCACGCGTTTAAGCAGCACGTACATGCATGTGAACTGATGCCAATCCATGCCCCAATGTCAAAACAGAAGCTTGAAACATGCAGCAGAACACGACTATTATCATTGAGCTAGTCTCAGACTGAGGACTACCTGAGAATTGCATTTTCGCTGTTCAGAATATCAATTTGTGTGGAAACAAGTGACTTCCAAAGAACCAAATCAGATAAGTCTTTAACCTGAAAAAACCCAAGAAACAATGTCAAAAATCACACACCTCATATAAGACTCCAAGAGAGCACTAACGGATACTGTACGTACAATAGCACCCTTGTTGTCAAGAAGATCCATTATGTCCAATCTTATCTTCTCCAACAGCTTGGTGTTCTCAGCAATGTCTTCATCCACTTCCTTGAATAGATCCCCATACTTAAAATTTAACTCTTCCAAGTACCGCTCCAGAATGGATAAGTTTATGTCCAGTGACCGCACCTTTTGCATCAATATCTTAAGAACACTGTCCCCAGGCAATCTTCCTACTGGCTGTGGTTGTATATCACTAATTTGATCGTCTGACTTACTCTTTGAAACATCAAGCTTCTGCTTAGAATCTTCGTGTGCAGCTCCCGAGGCAGATTCTGTAAATTGATTCTGATGAAGCCCATCGATTTGAGAGGGCACTGTTTGGGAAGAGATTGACTTCTCATCTCCTGACTCATCTGAAGTAAAAAGATCATCTTGGACAGAGATCAAATTCTCTAGCATGCGCTCAACGGCATCAACACCATAAACTCTCACAGTGCTTAGAGTACAGTAAAACTCTGAACCATAGTGGCTAAGTAAATCTAATTTGAGATATCGCACCCACTTTGGCTCCAATAATCTGAATCTCTGAGATTGTTTAACATTTTTAGCAGTGAACTGGCCAAGATTGACCCATGTCTTTGTCGGATAAACCAGACTACTCAGTACCTGGAAGTCCTTCAAATTGGATGAATGGTGCTCGAAGTTGGCTATTTCAACAGTATAAACTAAAGTCTCTTCAGAAAGTTCTATTAGCACAAATTTCTCTTCAGCCGAACATGGATTGAGCAGATACTTGTCCATATCCTTGCCCAAAATGTTATATGCACCCTTTGCCTCCTTGTTAAAGGCCAAGACCTTAGCTCCCTTGGAGGCAGATGCATAATCATACTCAGCCCCACCTGGCTCAACCCTATGCATAATGCTTACAGTTTGGCCAACCATAGTCTTTTCTCTGGGACTAATAGCCTTATGTTTAAATTCATCGAATTTTGGTGGTTCATCACGTGCCACCCTATCACCCTTTCGTGCATCTTTGCCCAAACCATCTTGGACACCCGAATTCTTAATTTCGATCTGCTCTTCAGAACTTCCAGCAAAATTTCTATGTTCTTGTTTAGACTCTATTTGACTGCCAGGTACATTTGACCCAACACCTTCATAATAAGCACTGTTACCATGGAAATCATGACAAATAACAGCACAATGACTTTCAGGTACCAAAGAAAATGTCGTTAGCAATCCTGACCCAAATTCGGGCAAGCAAACTTTACAGTCCGGAATCTCCGATGTGTCTAATCCTGCATCAAGCAATTAAATTTTTAACCAAATGCCAATCTTAAAGCATCAAATATTTGACGTAAAGCCATCATTAACCATATAAAGTTAGATGATTGACTAACAGGAGAAACTTGTCGTCCCATAAGCATCACCACTAACAAGGTGAAAATATGCTTACCTCCAAGGGCATTGCCAGGATTGATGTAAGTGCCTGAAGCGAAAATCAGCCACCAAAAGGCGACCAGGAGGGATAGTGACAGCTTATTCAAGGCTTTCCTTTGAAGAGAATAACAATGCGCAGCTTTTCTTTGCAGAAATGCTTCAACTGATCTCCGCATTTCATATAAATCCAAAACCCCCCTCCCGACTGCAAAAGTAAGCAACTTGTTCTCTCTGGATCAAAAACATGAACAGTCTTATTTTCCAGCATAAAACATCAGCCAAGAGACAAAACACCAAATAATCGGGGTATGCCAAAATCTTCACTGCTAAAGTATGAATACGACTCGGGACGACATACAAAACTTGTAGCAACAGGCAACCAAGCATTTAAGATTCTTTCCTCAATTTCAAGACTAACGTGTAACGAAACTCTGACGAGTATCAGTAACAGGGAAAATATTCTCTTTTTTTTTTTTTGGTAAGGAACAGGGAAAATATTCTTTGATGATTCACGATCGCATGAACAACCCTTTTCCCTCTAAGCAAAAGCGCAGCAACGCACGCAACCAAGTTCCGAGCTTTCGAACTCGTGAATATACACTACCGAATAGAAACAACTGGAAAGAAGAAGAAGAAGAAGAAAAACGAGGAACTCCATCGTTTTTCAGGGCGCACAGGGGGCGAGCAAAGGAATTCACCTCAACCCTTCTGCATCTAAAGGTGGTGGTGATCCTTGGCTTTCTTCGTCGATTCATGAACTGGGCAATCAAACATGTCGATGAAATCCGTGTCTTTGTTCCGCATAAATTGCAAAGCTCGCGCCTTTCTCAATTTCTGCTGTGCAGGGAAAAAGGGAAGTTTGCAGCAAAGCTCTTGGCAAGATATTCATTTTCCTTTTTCTCCTTTTCATTTCCAAGACATAGTAAATCTAATATAATATATATTTTATGTAATTGTTTTTATGTATATATATATATATATATATGTAATGTCCCATTATATTCCTTGTCAAAGGGGGAAAAGTAAAGGCTTGATCATCACAAGTCCGCAGCAAAAGGGAAACAAAGTGTATAATTTTAAGAAACAAATACAGTTTAGATAAGAGCAGACTAAGTAGAAAAGATCGAGCATAATTGGTATTTTTCATTCGGGCAACCTCCCTTTAGCGTAATGAGCTCAAACTCCATTTTACATCGGAAGATTACTCGCATTTATTTCCCATGCCTCTCTTCTATATCGTCTTGTCGTCGAAAGTTCATTTTTGTGTCATTGTGTTTCGTGCATTTTTGTAATAGCATCGAACTAAGAAGAATATTTAACGATTACTATCTTGTAGCATGTGTAAGGATAATTTGAAGTGTGTGTTGCATAATCGCTCCAAGAAAATTGTTTTACACCAATCTGTGTCGCTCCTCCTTAAACAGCCATGACGGGGATTTCCAAATATTGAGATGCACCTAGAAAAATGTAAAGTTTGTGGAAAATAAGTCTAAATAAATATGGACTTTCGCCTCTAGTATGACAAAACATTTTTAATTTTCACGTTCATCAATAATGATTTCAGAAAAAAAAAAAAAAGCATCCTTGCTCTCAATTTTTCGATAGGAATACAAATTGCAAAAATTATATTGGCGTATTAATTTTTTTTCCTTAAAAGTCGGAAAAATATATGTGACCAGATTGAGAAAGTAACAACCTTAAAAAACCGTCTTCTTGAAAAATGTGAACTTTCGTGAGAAGGGCGGCGGGCTCCATCGTTTGAGGAAAGCTCCCAGAAACCTCTTGAAGTTCTCTCTCTCTCTCCTAAAATCCGAGAAGCGAAGGCAAGTTCGAATCAAAAAGGGGGAAAGGCCAGGATCGCAAGCACATCGCCGGTAGCTCCGTGGCAGAGTTGAGCATCAAACAGGTGCTCCGCTTGGTTCTCATGCACTTTTTAGTTCGTGCCCACCAAGTGTTTGAAAGATTGCTAATGTCAAGTTCGGGTGGGGTTTGCGCTCATTGCGTGGAACCTTCTTATCCGGTGATTAATTTGATGGATTGCCAGATTGGGTTTTCTTATTGGGGGGCATGCTTAATGAACAAGTTTTCAGCTTGATGACCTTGACTCCCGATCTCTTCAATATTCCTTGTACAATTAAAAAATGTTGCGTAGTTGATCAGCTGCTTTCTGCGTGTGCAGTCGAAATCATAATTAATCTTCGATGGACAAGAATGTGGGATCGTCTTTGCCGAAAGACATCCTAGACCGGTTGTTTGCTTATTCTAAATCCACGAGCCTGGTGGACGCCTTAGAAGTTTTTGCGAAAATATCGAGAACTGCTGATGGGCGTGCTGATCTTGCTTCGAAGAGTGTCCTTGCTTTGATGCTTGATCTAATTCAAGGACACTTGGGATGTTTGACTTCTGAACTTCTGGTATCATCACTGAAGCTTCTGAGGAACCTATGTGCTGGAGAGGTTGTCAATCAGGATACCTTCATTGAGAAGAATGGAGTCGGGATCACTTTGACTGTCTTGAGGGCTCTGATGCATACTCCCGCCTTAGATTGTGGAGCCGTTAGGATAGCCCTGCAGGCTCTAGCAAATGTCTCGTTGGCTGGAGAGAGACACCAGCAAACTATTTGGGTTCAATTCTTTCCAAATGAATTTCTCACGCTTGCAAGAATTCGAAGTCAAGACACAGTTGATCCTTTGTGTATGATACTTTATACTTGTCAAGATGGGAACCCTGTACGCCTGGCAGAGCTGTGTGGAGATCATGGTTTGTCTGTGGTGTCAGAAATTGCTCGGACTGCTTCAATCGGCAAGTTCCATTTTTCGGTTTTGCTCCTCTTTAGGCAATTTTCTCAAGTTCTTTTCCTCCCACTTTGATTAAACCTAATGTCGTTCTTGTTTTCCTCGCATGATGTCATTTTCTATCGTTTGACAGTTGGATTTCGAGAAGAATGGTTTAAGTTGCTTCTCTCAGTTATCTGCGTAGATAAAGCACATCTACCTTCTTTATTTGCCAAAGTAGCTGTTGCTCCTGCTGATGACAGCAAAGATGTCCAAATGGGCTGTGATGAGTTTTCATCAGAACAGGCGTTTCTCATTAGCATCGTGTCAGAGATCCTAAATGAGCGATTAAACGATGTCACTGTCTCTAACGAGTTTGCATTATACATTCTTGGATTGTTCAGAAAAGCTAGCGGGCTTGTCGATTTTTCCGAAAGGGGCAAGTTAGGTCTTCCTACAGGGTCCTCTCCACTTGATGTCCTTGGTTACACACTCACCATGCTGAGAGATATTTGCGCACAGGATGGTGTGCGAGGATCCATGGAAAATGCACAAGACACAACAGGCAAACTTCTCTCCTCGGGTCTTTTGGATTTGCTTCTGAATTTGCTCCGTGAACTTGAGCCTCCCACGATGATCAGAAAAGCCATTAGTCAGGGTCAGCACCAAGGGAATGCAGATTCTAAACAACTGAAACAATGCCCTTACAAAGGGTTTCGGAGGGACATCGTTGCCGTCATAGGCAACTGTTTGTACCAGAGGAGGAGCGTGCAAGATGAGGTCAGATGCAAGGGTGGGGTTACTCTGCTTATGCAGCAGTGCGTCACGGATGAAGATAACCCGTACTTGAGAGAATGGGGTATTTGGACAGTCAGAAACTTGTTCGAGGGAAATGCCGAAAACCAACAAGCAGTTGCTGAATTGGAGCTCCAGGGAACTGTTAATACACCGGAGATTGCAGAACTTGGTCTTCGAGTGGAGTTGGATCAGAAGACCGGAAGACCAAAGCTTGTAAATTCTGCCTGAGAATTTTTCAGAGTCCCACGTTCCAGGATGTGTTTCTCTAATGTTTTAATTAACAGAAATTTATTCTATGGTATCCCGATGGCAATTTTTGCATTGAGGGAAAATTGAGACTAAAGAAATTTTGATGAACTAGCTTGTTCCTATGATGTTTGTTTTGAAAGAGAAATCTCATTTTCACTTATAAAACTACATTTTCAGGAGAACAGGCGGTGAAAATAGAGAGTTGTTCTGGTTTTCCTTGTCTGTGATAAAAATTTGTCAGTTTTTATTCCTTCTACTTTTTGTTCTGTTCCTTTTTTTTATTTGTCAGATTATTTTGTTCCTTAAAAAAATCCAAAGCCCGTAATAAATATATCTCTCACCTTTTTCTCTATTTTAAAAGTTTTTTTAGTCATAGTATCACATTTGTCGACGTGCATTATAATTTGATTGTGACATTTGCCAATTTTGCCTTAGGAATAACAGTATATACAAGTAATTTTTATGTGGATTACATGTGAAAAAAACGTTGGCATGCTATCGTGAAATCACATAATTCATAATAGAGAACAAATCTCTTGACAAAATAATGGTAGAAAATACCGTAACTTGCATTTAAGTTTGCAACAAAAATGAATACTTCTGCGCATCTTATCATTATGTGAATTCAATAATAAGCAATAAGGATGTTAAATTAAGATAAAAGGAATGTTGTCTAGGGACAACAATTTGCCCTTTTGCAAATTATTGAATGGGTTATTACTATTGTCCTTTGACCCATGTGCTCACCTTTTTATGGCATACGCGAAATTTTAATCTATTATGTAGTAGATACGAATAGTAACACAAGAATTAAATTTTGACACTCGCAACTCATTACATTTTGCAATATATGATATCTTAGTACGAGGGTTTATGATTGTGACACACTGATATCAATACAAATACAAAATTAGCATGGATAATGCTGATTGATATAACTAGTGAATGTTAAATAACGAAAATTGCCGACAAAAGATGCATGCATTTATTCCAAAAACCAAAACCGTCGACAACGAAATATATGAAAAATATGGAATTATCTAAGTTGTATGAATCAATATTGCAATTTCATGAATTTCAATACATAGTTGCTTTTTCCGAAATTTGATTTTCTTACATTTGTGGTGGGATTGCATCTCGGTTGTCGTTTATTTCGTTTTCCTCTGCAAAACACACTGAAATAGTTTGAGCCGTCAACGGCAAAAACCGCCGACAGGTTGAGTCCTACCTCAATCCTGTCTTCTTCTTCATCTCTCTCACGCACGCCGATCACAGAAGCACCGGATTCTCTCGGTTTCCTGATTATGACAACCCGTGCGTCGTCTGTGTTCGAATCCCATGTTCCCGTGATTGGATCTAAGAAGCTTCAGCCGTCGCTTACTGTTCTCCATATGTTCATACCTTGGTTACTCCTCTTGCGGTTCGCCTCCTCCACCCCCTCGATTTGAATAGGCAAGAACTGTTCTTTGCTCTTGTTTCTTTCCTCTGAATCTCTGGCTCTTCATTTGCTCTTCTGGGTCAGTGTTCATCGATGCTTTGGGAACCCAAAATTATTGTGTTCTGTTGCTCCATGACCCCTCTGTTCGTAACGGGCTGGTTGCTCTTACGGAAATGGAGGACCTTCAAGTCCTGGAGTAGTAAGTGCGTCGGCGTTGTTGAGAAAAAGGGTGTGCGTAAGGAATTGTTGGGCACCTTTTATCATTGTGGAAAAGCCAGAAGACTGATAGCACATACTGATTAGTGTTAATCTACTTTGATTGCTTGTTAGTTTGATCTTTCGATGATATCTCGTCGTTGTTTACTGCATACTTGTTTTACGGTTTTTAGTTTGATGGTGAGATTCTTCCGTTCTTTCTTTCTCCCAAAGAGGAGAAAACTACTTCTGATTTAACTGTGCTGCAAATGGACTTCCTCTCAACTTATGAGAGGATATGGGAACTCTTTTTTTGGAAAAAGTATTAGTATGGTTAAGGGAATTGGTCAATTAAGAGAGGATTATGGCAATCGTCATTAGGTAGTGTTGAGCAGTTTCTTTCATACGCAGTTGGTAGCTATTGAGAACATTAGTTTTCACAGATATAGAAACTGAACGCCTTGCTGTTTTTTGCTGGTTTTTCGAACTTTATACTTGCACTGTTTTGTTGTTTCGATGTTCCTTAAATGGTGAAATCTGGTTCATCTCGACTTATTAGTATGTCTCTGTGCCACTTTGTTTTCTTCATTAGTTTTAGGACACTTGTGTGATGCGATCTTGTGGGTCAACGGCATAAAGGCATATTGAAGCAGAAGCATACAGTATCCAGCTGGCCGCCTCATACTTATAGAATGCTCTATATGGTAGTGCGCTACTCAGGATGAATTTATCTAACAGCTCTCAGCAGAAGAAGACTTCCCATAGCAGGGGCAAATCTACTGGTTGGGCTGCCTTTGATCTAAAGCATCGACAAGGACATGGTCTTGAATCTGAAATTGAACATGATCCTTTCCCACCAATAGCAAGAGCAATTGTCTTGCCGAACCCCTGTCAAAATCTTGCGGGGAACAATAACTCTTATAAGAAGCCTTTCACGGCAGTTCTTCGGTCTTCTGTAGATTTTCCAGGTTTGGAACACAATGAAAATGAAGAGAAACAACTGCCTTCTGATGATTCCAGTAATGTACAAGGTACTGGTAAGGAGTTGGTACAAGAGAGCCGCACAGTGGAACTTAAGAAGCTGAAGGAACTTCATTCTTGGGCTGAGAATGAGTTGATTGTGGATATTGTTGAAGCTCTCAACAGTGATTTTATAAAGGCCTCGACTTTGCTGGAAGGTATGCTATCTGCTGGGCTCTTTGAAGGAGATAAAGAACGCAAAAGGGCAAAACAAAATACTTCTTTATGGGATTCTTCCCATGATGAGTTAATGAGGAACAGAGATTTTTCTTCAGGGAAGAATGTGGACTTTTCTGATGGCACTGACACTCTCAACAATGACTTTAACAGTGTCAACAAATATATGATTGATGAAAATCCTTTAAGGGAAAAAACTTGTGATGATTCCACCGGAACAAGGTCTATTATGGCCCATTTGAAGTCTTTGCCTCTTGAGCCGGAGTGGGAGGAGGAGGAGGACGATGTTTACCTGAGATTCAGGAAGGATGCAATACGAGTTTTGAGGTACCAGTACCACCCTACTTGAATCCTCATTCTTTGTAAACTTCACTTTACATACTTTCTTTAATTTGTACATCTACTCTTATACTCAATCAATTAATCGTTGTCTTGAACTTACAAGTATTTTGTCAGATTTAAACTTGGTATCTTGGCATCCAACATTTGTCACACAAATTGGCATGGAACTCTATTGGTGGTTAACATATTTTCACATCATATATCTGCTTGTGTAGTTAGGACTCCAGGAAAGATGGTTCAATCATCCATTGAAAAGGATGTTCCATCCTGGAAAGAATATTAGACCCTGAGAAGATTTACAATAGCAGTTACTGAAGGCACAATGGGGATCTGACTTGTACAGATCTCTTTGTCTTGCCTGCCATGGAATGCCTAATTTAGGAGGACTTCCGTGATCTCTCCTAAAGAGAAGGTTCTGTTGCAAAACTTTGTACATGTAATCTTGTTGAGGTCCATTTTCTTGTGATGATTTTAGTGGCATGTACAGCTTTTATGCTATTTTGCATTAATTGTTTATGGAAATAGATTCTGCGCATCGGTAGTCCTGCGCAAGGTGTTCACTGAGCTATATTGGGTACCGAACTGCGACAAACTACTGAACTGTTGTGACAATTGACCTATCTGACAGTTCTATGATCCTTTTGCTTTAAAACCTCAAGAATGCAAGTATTCAGAAAAGTGATGGTGTTGCCTCTCTAACAGAATGTTGTGGAGTCCTGTATTGTTTGCTGGAGTAATCCTGATTTGGTGAAATCTTTACTTTATGTAGATCAGCATCTCAGTATTCAAGGGCTGCACAAAATGCCTTTTTAAGAGGTGATCATTCTTCTGCACAGCATCACTCTCTAAAGGCTCGGGAGGAATGGTTGGTTGCTGAAAGACTCAATGATGGTGCAGCCAAGGAAATCTTAAGTATCAGGAATAGAAACAACGATATATGGACATTGGACTTGCATGGTCTTCATAAAACCGAAGCTGTTCAAGCCTTGAAAGAACATCTGCGAAAACTCGAATTGCAGGTGTCATCAAATCGATCAGTTTCTACAAAGAGACTTCATCAGAAGAATGGAGTTGCTGGATCTTCATCAGTTGACAAGGAGAAGCTAGATAATCCACAATCAGGACAAAGACCTTTATCATTGCAAGTCATAACAGGTACTTTGCCCTTTTTTCTCCTATGTCTGGTAGAACACTCCTCATATGTGAATTATAACTAACCCATCCTCATGTACATTGCCCTTCAATAAGAAATCCATCCTCATGTACCTTTCTAGCTGTCTTTATGATTTGCGAGGAAAGTTTTCTCCTTCTTTCTGCGCAGTCGCACGAGAGAAACTCTGATAGAGATTGTATTGTAAGATGTACAATGAAATGGATGATTTTTGCATACGATTATCAATGAAAGACAAAGTTGCAGTCGTTGGGTGTATCCTAGAAGATTTATGAATTATCAGGTGCTAGTTATTAGGATGTAGATGTCATGAACGTAAACTTGAAATGCACAGGTCATGTTCCTGTATATATTCTGAAGCTTTTACTAACTTGTGTAATTTGTTCCTGCTTGTTACACAAAAGTTTCTCTTATAGAATCTGTAGTAGACTTGTTTTGTCTGCAATTGTGATGTTGCAATGACAAGAATTGAATCTAAGGAATTCATACCATGGACGTAATGGTGATAAAAGCTTAGTCTCCATTGAGATGAATATGTTGATGAGTGTCATAAATGTGTGTGATATCAACCCTTTTTAGTTTGTTTCTCCCTTTTTACCCCCTAAGTTGGCTGAAAAAGGATCATCCTGGCAATTTCATAGAGAAGACCTAGAGATCTGGCTGAGAGTCAATAATGTAACCCTTCTTCTATTGGAGAAAGATATGATTTTATCTTTAACCTTGATTTGAATTGATTCAATCAAGGATACTCAGAGATAAAGTAGGAGAGTGTAATCGTTGTAATCTTGTTTTTTCTTTCCTTTTTTGTATGATAAATGCATATATGTACAAAGTGAAGGTAGAGAAAAAAAATAAGATGAAAAAATTGCCCCAAAATACGTCTTCATCGTCCTCGTTTCTCAACATCTTCATCAATAACATTGCGGCTGTGCATCCCCCCCCCCAATTTAACCAAAAAGGTAAAAACCTTTAAGATTGTGGCTCAGAACTAACATTTCTTTGCTCTTAGAATTTGGAACTCAAGTTTTGTGACTACTACTCTGTAGGTATGTTATTCCAATGATCTAATTTGACAGCTGCTGCAGGTGTAGGCAACCATAGCCGAATGCAGGCTTCACTACCAATAGCAGTGAGAAATTTCCTTAATGAAGACGGGTAACTCACTTCACCTCTGCATACTACCCATGATATGCATAAACATAAACATGTCTTCTCTCAACTTCATTCAGCGTAATGTCATTTGTTTACGTTTGGCTCGACTTGTGCAGGTACCGCTTTGATGATATAAGGCCAGGGGTAATAACTGTACGGCTGAAGTTCCGACAGAATTGAGTAAAGCTTTATCATGGCTACTCATGATAGTTTTCCTTTCTGTACTATATGTAAATGAATAGTTGGTGGAAGGATCTCTCCAGTCATCCGCTGTTTTTTATGTTTCTTGGTGCAGGCTAGTAGTTCATCTCACGAAATGGTGGCTAGATTAAATTTGAAACTACGAAGTTTTGCCTAACGAGTCAGTTTGGCCGTGAGAGCCACAAGTTGTTGAGTGCTGCGCAAATAATATGACGTACTTCTTCATGCAATCAACAATGGTTTTGATTTGGACAGATGGACTTTTTATTCAAATTCATCTTACAACAAGTACAAAATGAAAGATATAAAGCACTGGTTGAGCTCCTTAATGGTATTTGTCTAATGGAAAGTAAGCGGTTGGGGTGTTAATATAAGGTTACCGTTTTGGGGTGGGTCTTTTACGAGTCATTTCACATAGCCTCTCCGATCTTATGTGAGATTTGGAGTGTCACATGTCTCGTGCCATTTCATTTACTGCAGGTCAATGTTTGTACCATCAAAACATGCCCATCATCATAGCACAATATAGCCACTGCACCAAAATTGCAAGTGAGAGGAACAAGGTGTAAAGTTTTCTGTCTCGCTTTTGCTAGGAACAGGGGGACAACATGGAGGGTTCGGTTTCTGCACGCATCCAAATAGATGAGTAGACATAGTTCACTTCGTGTCTTTTCCGTTTTTCTTTTTTCGGGGCAACTATGAATCGTTCGAAAGTGCAAATAAATACTATTATCCGATTTTAAGTTATGAGCCAAGTCTCCAAAATGTTGTTGTTCGATTCAGTCGATTACTGATACCTAAACAGTAATAACTATGCTAACAAATTTTATGAAATGAAAACATGCATATCCACATGAAACAAGTTTCGGAATCCGTCCGTAATCCAGTAAACAGATTGAAAAAAAAGGAATTGAGACTTTTCTCAAATTTGTTGTCAACGGATGTCATATGAGCAGTGTTAAAACATACTTAATATGGAGTAATCCAATTTTTAAGTCACGGATTATCCATAACTAAAAATGGAAAATTGAAAACATTTCTATAGACCGCTTAACAAATTCTGGTGTCTCGCGGGGAAATGATACTGGTATCATGTGGGGAAAGGAAGAAAACAGCTACAACGATAATAACAATGATAACCATGATGATGATGGTAATAACAATAATAGTAGTAAAATCTCGACAACAAAGATTTTATAAAGAGAGAGAGAGAGACCACTACGCTTTCAGACATAGCTATAGAATAAGTGATCCATTCACTTAAAGCGTCAGTTACCTTGGGGGATACTGTATGTCTATCCATGGGAACATTCTTCCAGAGTTCCATATTTTTCAAGAGCTTTTTCGTTTAGACTTCAGGTTTGCATTAGAGCCAGCTTCCCTGGATCCGCGTGTTGCCAGTCAAGCCTAAATGGATGGATATCGTAGCACGCCCAGGTAGACTTCAAGAACTCTTGCCTTGCCTATCCTCCCAAGGATGACAGTTATGATGATGTTTAGATAGGTTTAAGCAAACGGAATCTTCATTCCAATTACAATGACTGTGTGTGTTCTGCTAGTCATGCACGAAGCGATAACACATTGGGACCAAATCCTAGCTTTTGAATGTGATGTATGAGAATTTGAGTGGGTGAAGAACTTTATAATCTTAATGCAATCTTTAGATTGAAGCTCGAAGTTGGAAAAGCTTAAAGAGCATCTTCGCTTTAATCAGGGTCTGAGCTTTGGGTAGACACAGCAAAATCGATGCTTGTTGATCATGGTGTATGTTAGTACATGGTTGTACGTGGTTGTGAGTTTTCCTTTTCCTTTGAAGCTTTTTTGGGTATTCGGCTCAAATTCTGGTTTAACAGACTGCCGATGAATGTGTTCCAAATATATTATATTACTAGCAGCTTGAAATTGTACATTCATCTCGGATGACATTTTTGGAGACACTCAGCTGTATATCTTCCAATTTTGGCGCTTCAATAAATACTAAGGATGATGACGCTTTATCGGGCTCAGGAGATGACCTGAACATGCTAGATGGGCAAAACTGCATCCGTCTGCAACACCATATCAGATCGGAAAAAAAAAAAAAGGGATCGCAGGGCTACTGGCAGTGCCATAGTTGAAGCCATTTTGGAAATAGCCACTGCCTTGAGAATGAGGGCGAATGCAGGGGGTGACCAACTAGTGTTTTTTCAATGCTTTGCACCTATTCCAGAATTTTAATGCCAGAGAACCTTTTAGATTGATAAAGAGCGAGAGACAGTTGCCGTGGTTGTGGAGAAAGTATAGCTCTCCTCAATGATTGGACCTAAGATCTTTGGCTTTTGTTAAGGTAACAAAAGCCGGGTAAAGATATAAGGGAAATTACGGTTTGAGATGACAGCTTCACGGGTGACATTTTCTGGATTGATTCCAATGATGTAAAGGATAGGTAGTGGTCTCAATCGATTCTGACTAGGAGTCCATTTCGACGAAGGTCCTATATTGTGATAAAATGCTTTTGGGGAAAGTCTGCAGCTTGTTTTATCCAGCAATTATATGGTCTGCACTAGACGCTCTTAACTTCTCGTTGAGGTCACGTTACGCAGCTAATCATATGTATCCTGCGGGCATCATGTATATCCCGTCATTGAGATGGCATAATCCACGCCCTTTCAAGTGTTGCCTTTGTTCATGGTGGAGCTGCTTTGTGTGGTGCATGACAGTACATACATATTCCATGCTGCCTTACCGGAAATAGACTCGATTCAACGTGAGCAAACTGCCAATCCAAGACTTTGAAAAGAGATAATGACGATGTAACTGCCCTTCTAAAAACAAGGAGGAGATTGGGAGAGTTAAAAGCAAGAAAACATGGATCGTTGCTGTTTCAAGAACCGTCGCTGCCTTGTCGCAAGGGCTGCATTTATATATAACAATAACATTGGCTTTACCTACTTGAATTGCATTTGAATCTGTATAGTGAGAGATGGCAAAACCCTGCTCAATTTTTCCGAGGCTACTGCTAATGGGTGCTTCTGTGGCGGTTGTTTTCTCAATTGGTGCTTGTGGGTCTCCACAAGTTCCAGCCTTCTTTGTGTTTGGAGACTCTTTAGTCGATCATGGAAACAATAATTTCTTGAACTCCTTCGCTAAAGCAAACTACTTGCCCTATGGTGTTGATTTCGATGGAGGTCCTTCGGGACGATTCTGCAATGGGAGAACAATCATCGACTTCCTTGGTAGTAGATTTTCTGTCCTTCTCGCTTGTCTTTCATTCTTTTCATTTGAATCCATCACGTTGCACACATGAGCTTCTTATGGCAATCACCCCGTGTCAAAAGAAAGATCACAACATTGATTAATGACGTTTCGAGGCGACCATATTCTACAGGGGAGCTACTGGGTCTTCCATATATACCGGCATACGTGAACACGCTTGAAGATGACGGAAGCATTCTAAGAGGGGTGAACTATGCTTCTGCTGCTGCTGGCATTCTAGACGAGTCGGGAAGACAGCTCGTACATTTTTTCCCCTGCCTCTCCATTTCGTTTCGCTACTCCCTTTATGTCAATTGAATTAAATTTGACGAAGCGAAATGGCCGTTCCCCTATGTGTACATGATAGGGAGATCGATTCTCGCTGCGACAACAGGTGGATAATTTCCGGAGCACATTGAGCCAGCTCAAGAACCAAATGGGAGAGGAGGAGTTGAGGCAGTACTTGGCCAAATCGCTGGTGATGATGAACCTTGGCAGCAACGACTACCTCAACAATTACCTCATGCCTTCACTCTATGACACCAGCTCCCTCTTCAACCCCAGTGACTATGCTCAGATTCTCATCACCAATTACACTACACACATTGTGGTAAATCATTTAGGACAAAAAAATGATCGACCCCTTTCGCATCTCGATGTTCTTGACAAGCCACGACAGAAATTTCGTCTTTTTCCTTTTTCACAGGCATTGCACAATCTGGGGCTGAGGAAATTCTTGATTGCTGGGGTTGGGCCACTCGGTTGCATGCCTAATCAGCTGGCCAACGGAGCTGATGCACCCGGGAAATGCATATCCACGGTCAACGACATGGTCGGGCTGTTCAACGCGCGTCTCAGGTCTCTTGTGGACCAACTCAATGCCAATGCCCGTGGCCAAGGTGCCATTTTTGTGTACGGCAATACTTTCAATCTCTTCGCCGACATCGTGGCCAACGGCGATACTTACGGTGAGCCACTTTCGACGTTCTTTCTCTTCTTGCCCCTTAAATGCCGCGAGGTATCCAAACCTTGCGCGTATGGAGTTAGTCATCGGTACCGATTCAGATGAATGGAGCCTGAAAGGTTGAACTGATTTGGTGGTAGGATTGAGGGTGGTGGACACAGGGTGCTGCGGGATAGGAAGGAACCGAGGTCAGATAACATGTCTGCCGTTGCAAATACCGTGCACGGACAGAGACGAATACGTGTTCTGGGACCCATTCCATCCGACGCAGGCCGTGAACAAGATCGTTGCCGAGAGAGCGTACGCTGGTCCTCCTTCCGTCTGCTACCCGATCAACGTCAAACAGATGGCTTCTGGTGCCTAACGTTGTCATGTGCTGTTGCCAATGGCTAATGTGTATTAATTATGTGATCATGGATGACATTAATATGCATCTTCGCTTTTTGTGTGGAGTTGTTTCGTGTCGCTCAAGGAGGGAATTCCCTTGATATGGTGGCATTATTGATCATGGAATAATAATAGGAGAAACGTTTGCAAATCTAAAAGATCAGGAAAATTGTCCAAAAATTTCTAAATTTATTGCGCTTTTATTAATTCAGCCCTAAATTTTTTAATTGTCAATTGAGCTCTAAACTTTTTCACGTCTTGCTAATTGAGTTCACCGGTTATATTTTTGGTAGGGAAATCGCTGACGTGGATAATTTTTTAATAATTTTTTAGATTTTTTTTTTCCCTTTCCCCCTTCTCTCTCCGTCGACAGCTGGGGAAAACCGTTGCTTAGGCAGGCGAAGGGCTCCACTCGCCATTAATGCGACCTCATCGATGGCCGGTGGAGAGAAAAAGGAGAAAAGGAAAAGAAGAGAAGAGAAAAGAAAAAAAGTAAAGAAGGAAAAAAGAAGAAAAGAAAAAAAAAAGGGAAAAATTAAAAATTTTAATAAAAAATTCGATAAAATATTAAAATATTATAAAAATTTATCCCCTGTATGTCGGTTGTGCCGCGTAGAATGACCGCATTTACGTTAGCAATTTTCGGCCAAAACTAGCTTTGGCAAGATGGACTCGATTGGCGAAACGTGAAAAGGTATAAGATTTAATTGACATGATTTTATGATTGAATTGTCAAAAGCGCAATAGATTTATGACTTTTTGGATAATTTTACCGTAAAAGATTCATTTTGCAATCAAAAGAAGTAAGAAATTTACCTCTTGGCTAAGGACGTGTACGAGCTGCCCGGGTTCCCTCCGCCCTATCGGCACAATTCGAATTTGCGAAATCGGAAAACAATGTGAGTATGGTTAAACCTGCCCCGCCCGCCCCGCCCTGCCCCGCCTCTTCCGGTTAATCCGCGCAAAATGAATATCTTATGGTAAGTGGATCCATCCAACACAAAATATATGTATGTCGAGAAAACCCTAGAGACTCTCCTCGCTCATTATCGCCTCCATCCTCATATCTTCTGTCCCTCGACTTGGGTCATCGGCGATCATCGCTCGCCCTCGCTACTTGTTTGCCACAACACCTAGCGCTGTTGATCGGAAGGTGTGCGCTTTTCTCTATCTCTCTCTCTGTATTTTTCGATTTTGTTTCCCATTTTATTTGGGTTTGTCATGTTTGCAACCCCTCGAAGCTTCTCCGTCACGGAGCGGGAGGGGAACAACATCCTCGGTCTTTTGCTTCGAGTCCGTCCCTACTCTTGATGGTGGTAATCAATTCGGTCGAGTCCCAGTCGGGATGCATTTGCCATCTGATTTCCACGAAATCAGAGAACCCATCGCGTCGAGATCGAATTAAGATTACGCCAGCCAGAAGCGAAGCGTACGGCTCCGAACCAATTTTGGGTATTAGGATCACGTCGCGAGCAACCAAAATGAGGGTTTCTCGGATTTCAATGGCCAAAAATAAAATTAAAAATAAAAAGAAGATTTTCCGGAATTCCCCGTGGGAAGATTTGTACACGATAATCAATCGAACATCCACGCATATAAAAAATACCAAATTGATTAAATTAAATATGTAAAAGTTATGATTAAAAATTAAATATTAGTGTTAGCATTGTACAAGTTAAAGTTTAAGAATTATTTGTGTCATTATCCTTATAAATTATATATAAATAATATGCGATTGTTTGTTTTTGGTACGTCCAAATTCCAAACAGCAAAATTCGAATAAATCCTCTTTTTTTTGGCAGAAAGTCCGGAGATAGATATATAGATATATATATATATATAATATTAGTGGTGCCCCCCCCCCCTCCCGGGACGGCAAATCCCACACGACGGGGGCCACACTGCTCAACTTCCGGTGGTTTCAGACCAAAAAGCTTCCCCGGTGGTGGGTCCTTGGTCCGTCTCAGCCAGGTCAATACTAAAAATGGCAGGGAAAAAAAGAGAGGAAAGAAAGGAGCTTAAAAAAATAAATAAATAAAATGAAAGAGAAAGGACGGATTATAACTGTAGGGGGAATTGAATAAAGGGTACTGAGGTCCGCCTTCACACACATACTTCACACTTCACACTAGCCTCTCTCTCTCTCTCTCTCTCTCTCTCTCTCTCTCCATTTCCCAGCTCTTTTCCACGATCTATTTTGACTCTCCCTCTCTCTCAGAGTGAGTCTTCCTCGGTCTCTTCGGCTCCGTCTCGCCGCCACGCCGGTCGTCTCCTCCCGTCTTGCTCCATCTTCAGGTACTCTCTCTCTCTCTCTCTCTCTCTCTCTCTCTCTCTCTCTCTGTGTCTCGCCGCCCGCGCTTGTTCATGTGCGCTTCCGCTGCAGACCCATCTCGGAACCAAAGGGTTGAGAGAGTTTTCAGTGGTTGAGAATGGTGGGGTTAGTTTGAGCATGAATCTCCAGCGTCTCTTTCCGGGAGTTACGAACGTTGATCAAGCAATACCGGGAATTCCCTAGTTGTCTTTTTTTTTTTTTCTTTTTATATCTCTAGTTGTCTCCCCGTCTACGCATCGATCGGAATGTGTAGGTTTCCCTTGTCGATTTCGACATGCTTTTTGGTTTATCATTCACTCTCTCTCTCTCTCTCTGTCTCTCTCTCGCTCTCTGTCCGTCCCCTTGCGTGGACGCATCTGGTTATTTATTGCGCGTGCTCTTTTTGAGCTCAGGGTGAGAAAATACGGGGCTGTCTTGAGTGTGGTTTTTGCAGTAAAACTTTGAAGGGGGAACTGGTGTTTGATTGAAGTACCTGTTTTTCCTGTTTTCCCAGTTTGGATGGGGTGGGGGGGTGATTAGGAGGGTTTTTAGAGAGGGAGGAGGGAAGATTAAGAAAACGTACTCCTTGATTGGTAAGAGGGATTGAGATCGAGGGATTTTAAGAAGCGATATGGTATGGAGGAGGGGATTAGAGTCCCCACAAATTCCCTTTGCTTCCTCTAATCCTCCTCAAATCACTTCTTCTTCTTGTTTGTTCTCATTTTTTTTTCCCTCCTTTTCTTGGGTCCATCTACTTCTTTTAACTTGCCATACCCTTAATCCTAAAAGTATGCGTCTCTCACAACTTCGTTTAAAAATTGTTTCTTTTTATGCATTTTCATATGAAGCCGCGGTTCAATTCTTCTGTTAATACTTCTCCTCCGTTTCGTTCGTTCTGTTTGTTTGACTTTTTACGTATCTTCTCTGTAATAATCTCTCGGCTGTGACCACAGCATGCTTTTTTTAAACTCGTTTTCATCTATTTCGCTGTTGTCATGATACGATGAGTTAGAATGGGGAAAAATAAAAACCAGAAAGGGGCTTATCTCTTTCATTTTTGTTGCATGGTTTTTTTTAATATTTATCGTTTAACTCCATATGGATTCTTCTCTTTAAGTTCTAACTAAATATGTAATCCAGCTAGGGTTTGCGCACAAAGATGAATTCCAGGGGGAGGGAGCTGGAGTTCTTCTACTTCTGGTAACAATAGTCATCCATCTGCCAAGGGTAAAGAGACGTCAGAGGTTGAGCGATTGAGTCGGGGAGTGGGAGAAGTTCGATTGGATTCTGCACCAGATGATGGTGGCGAGTGGGAAGTATATGCTAGGAAAGCGAAAACCAAAGCTGGAAGCAGCTCCGGGAAACCCCGGCCTCCTCAGAATTCTAGTTCTAAAGCATGGGTCCAGCAAGATGTGGCTCAGAAGCCAGTTATGCGGACTAATAGTGGATCGGGGAGGGCAGCTGGCAGCAATTCCTGGTTCCCACAAGCTGCTGATTACAGGAAACCAGCTGGTAGAGGTAGAGGAAGCACTAGGCCTCCGCAGTATGTGGCGACGCAAAATGTGATTAGTGCACCTCTCGAGCATGGATGGAATTGGCAAGGCAGAGCTGGTTCGGTGCGGGATAGGTTTCAAGACGATGACCAAATTAATTGTAACTTGTCCTCGAATGATGCTGCTGGTGGGGACGGTGAGGGCGACAAGGATCACGATGCTGACGATGACGACTTGGACGACGATGACATTGATATGATGGATGATTCTGATGATGATTTGATGAGCGATGAGTTTGATTCCGACTCGAGTCAAAAGAGCCATGGAACGCGGAAGAACAATAAGTGGTTTAAGAAATTTTTTGAGATAATGGGTTCGTTGACTGTTGAGGAGATCAATGAGCCCGGAAGGCAGTGGCACTGTCCTGCTTGTCGTGGGGGTCCTGGTGCCATCGACTGGTACCGAGGTCTGCAGCCTTTGATGGCACATGCAAAAACAATTGGAGCGAAAAGGGTTAAGCTTCACCGGGAGCTTGCGGAACTCTTGGATGAAGAGCTGATGAGGAGAGGCACTTCAGTGGTCCCCGCTGGCGAAGTATTTGGTAAGTGGAAAGGGTTGAAGGTCGAGGAGAAAGATTATGACATAGTGTGGCCTCCAATGGTTGTCATCATGAACACAATCCTGGAAAAGGGGGAAGATGACAAGGTAAAGTTGTCTTCTCTCGCGACGACACTCTGTATTGACAACAGTGGAAAGACTGGTGTTTTCTGTTCATTTCATTGATGACATGTCACTTTCTATCTTAAATATTTTAGTCATCAAAGTACAGGCGACTGCATTGTGATTTGGTAGAAAATTCATCATTCATGTTTAGGTAGAGTACAAATTGAACTCGATTTGTCTTCTATTTCAGTGGATTGGTATGGGAAACCAAGAACTCCTGGACTACTTCGAAAAATATCCAGCCGTAAAAGCTCGTCATGCTTACGGTCCTCAGGGTCATCGTGGCATGAGCATTCTCATTTTTGAGAGCTCCATGAGGGGCTTTTTCGAGGCTGAACGTCTGCACAAGCACTTTGTAGACCAAGGAACAGACAGAACTGCTTGGGATCGCCGAGGTGCCTTATTTTATCCTGGCGGAAAACGTCAGCTTTATGGATATATGGCAAAAAAAGAGGATTTAGACATTTTTAACAGGCATGCACAAGGTCTCTCTCTCTCTCTCTCTCTCTCTCTCTCTCTCTCTCTCTCTCTCTCTCTCTCAGGCGTGTGGGTTTGTGTGGTTGCATGTGTGTTTGTTTATATATTGAATCTGTATTGCCTGTGTATATTCTTTTCTGTTTTGACCCTTCGGTTTCAAAATATTTTTGTGGTCAGCTAAATCTAAGCTGAAATGTGAGATGAGATCCTACAAAGAGATGGTGGTCAACCAAGTTAATCAGATGACAGAGGACAACCAGCAACTCATCTGGTTTAAGAACAAGGTTGTTAAGGAGCGAAAGCACTCGAGGGCGCTCGAGAAATCATTCGACATTGTGAGTGAGAAGCTGCGGAAGACCATGGAGGAGAACCGTATTGTCAGGCACAGAACAAAGATGCAACATGAACAGAACAAGGAGGAAGTATGGATTCATATCTCAGTAAAAATAAGTTTGAGAAATCTTTTTCTAGAGCTAAACATCGCGTCCATGTGCTTGTATTTCTGTTGTCATTACATTTGCGGAAGAAGTCAATTGACCTGGAGAAGCAAAACTTTTCAATTGACCTGGAGAAACATAACCTTTTCATTTCAACTCTATTTTTTGAAATTGCGACAAGCAGTATACTTTTGCCCACTTGCATACCTTTTGCCCCTATGTTTTTCATATTGAAAGTTCTAGCCAATCCTCATGATTATCACTCTCAGGCTCTATTTTTTTTTGTTTTTGAAAGGCTGAATTTGGTCCATACTATTTGCTCATTGTGTTTGGTGGAATATTTGAATGTCTTCATAGAATGTTAATCTGCTATGATTAAAGAATACCCGCTTCCCCCCCCTGTTGTATAGTTAATGTCCGCTAACTCTTGCAATGTGCTTCCAACAGATGGATTATCAGGAGCAGTTCTTCAAAGAGCAAATGAAGGTCATCCATGATGAATTAAATGCGAAGGAAGAGGATTTTGAGAGGAAACAGCAGGAGAAGAGGGAACGAGTGAAGCAATCAAAAGCTTATCCTTCAAGTGAGAAAGATAAGAAGAGGGGGTACTAAAAGTTCTACTCTGCTGTTCCCATTTTGTTTCACCCCACGATTAACAGCTTACTGACTTCGGTTTTGGTTCAGGATGGAGGAAATTGCCGAGTTCATACAGCTTCAGGAAAAGGAAATGGAGGAATTCGTTGCGAAAAGGGAGATGCTGGAGAAAGGGCATGAAGACAAGCTGGTGGCGATGAAGAAGAGGCATTGGGATGAGGAAGTGGAGTTGGAGAAGGAGTTCAAGACCCAACTCACTCAACTAATGGAGTCATACTCCCACCACTGATTGACCTGGACGAGATGTGGATGTTGCCCTCTTACCTGGAGAGTGTAGATGCTTCCAACCTCTTTAGTGTGTTGTCCGGCCAGTGGGCTGTTTTTCAGGTTCATGTTTTTGGGGACCGATGACTTTTTATGTTGCATGTCACAGGAAAAAAAAAAGGAGTTGTCAACAATTTACGTTATCAGACCAAAAAAGACCAACTGACGTTATGCTTTAGTACTTTTCGGCATCGATCAAAAGGCATTGTTTGTGGATGTTTGAGGTTAATAGAGACCAAATTCACCTTGTCTGCAAAACCATCAAGAATCGTTAATTAGGAAATGGAAGAGAGATATGGCGAGCTTTAAGATTTGTCAATCTAAGAGGACCCGATCCGTGTGAACGCAAATGAAAAATTCTCGAAGCAACTATAGTTTAAAAGGCTACGATCGATCGTTTTGATAATTTCTGCGGACGACGGGGTTGCCGGGACAGAGTGAAATAATTTACTTTTGTTTCAAGGATTATGAAACATGGTCGTGATTTCACATGACTGTAATGTTAGATTGAGCAAAGAGAGCAGAATTTTTAAATTTGAAAAAAAAAATATAGTTCACAAATGCCTCTTATTTCTTTTTTTGGGGCATGCTAGGAAACGTCTCGCCGGATTCGCGTCGATCTGGGGTTTTCGTGATGGCTCTCTTTCCATTCTCAGTATTTGCATCTGTCTCTTTTCTCTCGTGTTTCTCACTTGATTGGGTTGTTATTTTACAATCCTCGGAACATCTCCGTCACAGAGCAGGCGAGATCGAGATCCTCGGTCTTCGCTTAAGTGTACCCTACTCTTGACAATCCATTCAGTCTGGTCGAGTCGGAATGCTTTCATCACCCGATCACGTTGAGCATTGAATTAAGATTACCTTGAAAGAAGTGGAGCACATGACTCCAAATCAATTTCAGGTTAATAGATCATGTCGGGAGCAACCAAAATGAGGATTTCTTGGATTTCAATGGCACAAAGCTTTGGGCACTAGGATTTCTAGCAATGATAGGATTGGATAAGATGGAGTATGAAATCCAGAATTTTGCTATATACTATTCACTGTTTGGTGAATCGTAATAATAAAGCCGGATACTTTCATTTCCTGTTATATCTATTGCTTAATATGAACGGAATATAAATATAAATGAACCTAAAAATGCACAAACGAAAATGGTAATAATTTCTCATGATTCACTACTAAAGAAACCACAAATACACAAATAGAGATAATCTCCATCAATCAATTCATAATTATTGTTTGATCTACATCTTAAACATGTTGGACAATGACAAGAAATGTAAATAGAATATGACAACATCGACGAGATAGATCGGCTAGCAAACGCCAGATCTAGTAAAAGAGAGAAAACATGATTATTCACTCTTACGATTCCGAAAAATATAGTGCTTTGACCCTTTCGTCACTTATGTGAAATTTCAACGTGAATCAAAAGGTTGTAGAAAATGGGAGTTTGAACTCTTTTGTTGTTTTTGTGGACTATTGATGTGAGCCAGAGAGTTACGGAGGCGAATGAGTTTGGACTCTTTCGTCATTTTCATGGAGCTTTGATGTGAACAAAGAATTACGGAAGTAGTGAAACTTCAACATTGACCAAAGATACGGAGGAGGGGAAGTGAATTAGAAATATTCATTTCAAGTTTAAATTTGTTCATTTAAAATTGGGGTTCTACTTTATTTTTATACACTTATTTTTTAACAAATTTTCCTCTCTTTTTTATTTCTTTTTTTATTCCCTTCCTTTATTAAATAATAAACTATATTAATATACCTAAATATGTAATAAATATAGATACTGAATATATATAAACTTAATATATATTATAGAATAGAAAGAAAGCAAATATATAAATAACATTAGGAATAAAAAACGAAAACTTGTCCATTAATTTTTTGTTATTTTGAATTTTTTTTATATTAGAATCTGAATATTATTTTATATATAATTATTACTTTAATTTTTTGATTTAACAAGTTTGTTATTCAAGAAAAATAGCTTTTATGCCATGGATATAAGAAATCATATCTATCTTTATTCTACCTCTCTCATGAGATATTTTTATCTAGGCTATATCTTCCTTACATCTGACTTTATCCTATCTTAGGTAAGCACTAAATACGGGTTATGACAAATTTTATTCTATCCCGATTTTTGTTCTGATTGTCAAACGTAGTTCAAAAGATTTACCAGAGTTATCATTTATTTCATATAAGAAGATTTGTACATGATGATCGAATCTCTATGCTCGTGCAAACACTCGTGCAAACACCAAATTGTGTATAGACGGAGAACTTCCAAATAAACGTGATCACCGCAGATATAAAAATATAATTATATATAATATGAATTTTTTTTAGGGGGGCATAGCTTTTCCTTGGTTGGGAAGTAAATTCATGGATCGGCATTGTAAATGACTTGATCAACCGGGAGTTCCAACTTCCAATCGCAAAATTAGAATAATAATAAGGGAAAAAGTCATAAAAAATTTCAAATGATACTCACTATGACACATTTATCTTAAAATTTTTCTGTGATATAAAAAAAATCCTAAATTTGTACCTATGTGATACGTTTACCATCCTTCAATGATCATTGCTAAAAATTTGTCTTCATGGACGCTGAAAAACAAATAATGTTGACATGCCCACGAGGCCAAAGTGAAATAAAAACGATATTGTTTTGACTAAAAAATCATCTGACGAAACTTTAACAGAGAGTAAATGTATCACATAGGTATAAGTTTTGGGTTTTTTATGTCAAAAGAAAAAATTTATGGCAAATGTATCACAGTGTGTATAGTCTGAGGTTTTTGATATCACAAAAAAGTTCAGGGCATATGTGTTATAGTGGACATAATTTGGGCTTTTGATGACTTTTTCCCAAATAATAAAGAAAATTTTGCAAAATTTTGAAATATTAGTGGGGCCCGAAAGTTGCGGGAACATAATCTTATGGCCCACTCACCCCG
The DNA here is from genome assembly GCA_024733475.1 of Syzygium grande. Classification (NCBI taxonomy): domain Eukaryota; kingdom Viridiplantae; phylum Streptophyta; class Magnoliopsida; order Myrtales; family Myrtaceae; genus Syzygium; species Syzygium grande. Next base: position 234,581 of record JAMXDD010000005.1, on the reverse strand, counting down.
GAGTCGGTCCCCGTCTCAAGTCAATACGAAGACTCCGTTTGTTTGCGAAAAATATTTTCCTCATTTTCTAGCATTTGGTTCGCTTAAAAAAATGGATCAACAGAAAATTTATATTTAAATTCAGAAAAATAATTTCTATTTTAAAAAATCAGATTATCATTTTCCAAAATGTGACTCAGTGTCGATGCTTAAACTCAAAATTTGTTGCTTGGGCATGGGAGCTTTAACGCTGGTTTCAGCGTCGAGGACCCAATTTCCAATGCTTGGGACCAAATCCATCGAGGCTAGGCCTGCGATCTCAGTGCCCGTGCCTTGGTCCTTGGTGTTTGTGCCCGTGTTGATTAAAGTCGAGCCCAATACCTTGGCGCCTACATTTAAGTCCATCAAGACCGGACCAAAATCCCCGATGCTCGTGCCTGATACCCCAACACCCGATCTTGGATCCACAAAGGTTGAGTGCGGGATCCCAGTACCCGAGCACAAATCCCCAGCACACAGGCCCAGATCCACAAAAGTCATACCCACATCCCCAATGCTCAAACTTTGACCTTGGGAAGGCCCGAGTCCACAATAGCCTTGCTTTCAAGTCCTCGACGCTTGGGCTCGGGTTCCGGTGCCCGAGCCAGGGTCTATTAAGGTCGAGGCCTGGGACCTTGGTGCCTGTGCCTGTGCTTGGGTCCATCAAGCCCAGGCTTGGGATCTCGGTGCTTGCGCTCAAGTCTATTGAGGTCAAACCCCGGTATCTCAGCACTCACGGCCCCATCTATCAACGTCGAGCCCGGGACCCTAGTGCCTATGCCTGATCCTTGGTGCCCAAGTTGGGCCCCATCGAGGCCACACCTGGGAATTTGGTGCCCGTATCCGGTACCCTATCAATTCACAAAATTATGAGCGTTCGAATAGTGTACGTCTCTTTAGGAAAATTAAATATGATTCTCCATACCAAACACGGAATATGACGCTATTGGGGTCCGCACCATGCACGCCCAAAGATCGTCCTCCGTTCCTCGTCGCGCCTTCACTTCCTTCACTTCATATTTTTCCTGCGATCTTCTCTCTCTCTCTCTCTCTCTCTATGTCAGTCGTTCAGTCTTCCGCTCCTCTCGCCGTCGCGCCCGCTTCACTCTGCGCGATCTCCTCCGACTCATTCGATCTTCATACTCTCTCTTCTCTCTCCCTCTATCTCTCCGCCTGCGCTTGTTCATGTGCGTTTCCGCTGCTACTTGTTTGCATGCATGCATCACGAGGCCCCTCCATTCGTCGCCCCACCACCTCCTCTCTGTTGCGTCCTTGTTGGGTTGAGTGCATCGGCTCACGAAGTCGCCTTTGTGGTTGCGCCTTTCGACCCTTTTTTCGGGCTCTCGGGACTAGTCGTTCCTAGGGTCGGTCGCGTCGGAATCGGAGGTGCACTGGTGGGTTCTGCGTGGTTTCTGCCCCCATTCCTTTCCTCGGGTCGTCTCGCCATCCACGTATCGATCGAAACGGTATAGGTTTCCTTTTCGATTTCGAAATGCCTTTTGGTTATCATCCACTCTCTCCGTATCTCCTTGCGTGTGCGTGTTTGCTGTAAAACCTTGAGAGAAAAGAGCAAAAGAGAAAACGTTAGGCCTATGAGGGGAACTGTTCAAAGTAACTTTTTTTCCTTTTGTCCAGTTTGGATGGAGGGTGATTAGGAGGGTTTTAGAGAGGAAGAGGGAAGATTAAGAAAATGTACTTCTTGATTGGTAGGAGGGATTGAGATCAAGGGATCTGAGAAGGGATATGGAGGAGGGACTAGAGTCCCAAATTTCCTTTGCTTTCTCTAATCTCCTCAAATCAGTCCAAATCTGGATGTTGTGGGAGACTCTGTAAATTATTATTTTCCCCTCTCTTACATGTACGCCCCCTTGTTATTTCTATAAAACATTGATGTCATGTGAGCCTTAATTCTCTTTTGGCGAATAAAAAACACCCCTTTTTCTTATTTACTTTACATTTTTGTCATCTACTTCTTTTAACTTGCCATATTGTTAATCCTGTGAGTATGCATCTCTGACAACTTCGTTTGGATTTTTTAGCATTTTCATATGAGCCTCAGTTCACTTCTTTTGCTGGCAAAAAGATAAAGGGTATACTTTTTCTCCATTTCGTTCGTTCGAATTTTTAAGTATCTTTCCTATAATTTTTTGGTTGTGAGCATAACATGCCTTTTTAAACTTGTTTTCAAGTTTTGTGGCTTTGTCAATTTATAGAAGATCATGTCAAAGTAATGCGTACTTTAATCATTCATGGTGCGCGATCTTCATTGGTTCGCTACTTTAACATTGCTAACATCAACCCCGTACATCGGCGCGATAACGTGAATTAATTTGGTAAAATCAATTTTCATTCATTTTTATCTTCGAAGAATTCTTTTCCACTCTTTTCTCTCTTCAACTAAACATGAAATTGTCAAATTCCCTTCTTAACAACAATAAAACAAATCATGTCCTGTCTTTTTACTCTCTCTCCTAAGGTCATTGTCCGAATCCTCTCCATTCTCTTCTAATTACTCCATCCAAACTGAGTGTTGATGTGTTTCTGGTGCTATCTGATGGAAACTTTTTCTTCTATTTCCTTACTTTTGCTTTTCCTCCCCTGTATGGAGTCCCTCAAAAGATCGGGAGTTGGAAATTATCAAATAGGTGGACAAGAAGGAGGCTTGGATGGATTTAATCTGTTCTACTTCTGTCAGTTTATCCCCCATTTTGCATTAAGAGTGTTGCTTTAGGTAAGATGTTGTTCATCACCTCAGCAGCTTTATCCACCTTGGTGACAGGAAACCGTAAATTAAAACGAATGGGTAGACCGCCTTAAATTTTTTTTTTTTTTTTGGAAGTGGGGAAGGGGGGGGGGTGTCATCACTTCTGGCCAAAGTTTAGTTCATTTAATTTCACTGTTGTCATTATATGATGAGTTAGAATGGGAAAAAACCAGAAAGGGGCCTATCTCTTTTATTTTTGTTGCATGGTTTTTTTATTTATTGTCCACTTTATATCGATTCTTCTCTTTAATTTCTAACAAAATATGTAATCCAGCTAGGGTTTGCGTACAAAGATGAGTTCCAGGAGAGGGAGCTGGAGTTCTTCTAGCTCTGGTAACGATAGTCATCCATCTTCCAAGGGTAAAGAGACATCAGAGGTTGAGCAATTGAGTCGGGGAGTGGGAGAAGTTCGATTGGATTCTGCACCAGTTGATGGTGGTGAGTGGGAAGTATATGCTAGGAAATCGAAAACCAAAGCTGGAAGTAGCTCTGGGAAACCCCGGCCTCCTCAGAATTCTAATTCTAAAGCATGGGGGCAGCAAGATGTGGCTCAGAAGCCAGTTATAAGGACTAATAGTGGATCGGGGAGGGCAGCTGGCAGCAATTCCTGGTTCCCACAAGCTTCTGACTTTAGGAAACCAGCTGGTAGAGGAAGCATGAGGTCTCCACAATATTTGGTGCCACAAACTTTGATTAGTGCACCTCTTGAGCATGGATGGAATTGGCAAGGCAGAGCTGGTTCAGTGCAGGCTAGGTTTCAAGAGGATGACCAAATTAATTATAACTTGTCCTCAAATGATGCTGCTGGTGAGGACGGCGAGTGCAACAAGGATCATGATGCTGACGAAGATGACCTGGATGATGATGACATTGATATGATGGATGATTCTGATGATGATTTGATGAGTGATGAATTTGATTCCGACACAAGTCAAAAGAGCCATGGAACGCGGAAGAACAGTAGCTGGTTTAAGAAATTTTTTGAGGTAATCGATTCGTTGCCTGTAGATAAGATAAACGATCCTGAACGGCAGTGGCACTGTCCTGCTTGTCGTGGGGGTCCTGGTGCAATCGATTGGTATCGAGGTCTGCAGCCTTTGATGGCACATGCAAAAACAATTGGAGCGAAAAGGGTTAAGCTTCACCGGGAGCTTGCGGAACTCTTGGATGAAGAGTTGATGAGGAGAGGCACTTTAGTGGTCCCCGCTGGCGAAGTATTTGGTAAGTGGAAAGGGTTGAAGGTCGAGGAGAAAGATTATGACATAGTGTGGCCTCCAATGGTTGTCATCATGAACACAATCCTGGAAAAGGGCGAAGATGACAAGGTAAAGTTGTCTTCTCTCGCGACGACACTCTATATTGACAATAGTGGAAAGACTGGTGTTTTCTGTTTATTTCATTGATGACATGTCACTTTCTATCTTAAAATTTTAGTTAGCAAAGTATAGGCAACTGCATTGTGATCTGTTGGAAAATGCATCATTTATGTTTAGGTAGAGTACAATTGAACTCTACCTTGTCTTCGATTTCAGTGGATTGGTATGGGAAACCAAGAACTTCTGGACTCCTTCGAAAAATATCCAGCCGTAAAAGCTCGCCATGCTTACGGTCCTCGGGGTCACCGTGGCATGAGCATTCTCATTTTTGAGAGCTCTGTGAGGGGCTTTTTTGAGGCTGAACGTCTGCACAAGCACTTTGCAGACCAAGGAACAGATAGAAATGCTTGGGATCGCCGAGGAGCCTTATTTTATCCTGGGGGAAAACGTCAGCTTTATGGATATATAGCCAAAAAGGAGGATTTAGACATTTTTAACAGGCATTCACATGGTCTCTCTCTCTCTCTCTCTCTCTCTCTCTTCAGGCGTGGGGGTTTGTGTGGTTGCATGTGTGTTTGTTTATATATTGAATCTGTATTGCCTGTGTATTTTCTTTTCTGTTTTGACCCTTCGTTTTCAAAATATTTTTGTGGTCAGCTAAATCTAAGCTGAAATTTGAGATGAGATCCTACAAAGAGACGGTGGTCAACCAAATTAATCAGATGACGGAGGACAACCAGCAACTCATCTGGCTTAAGAACAAGGTTGTTAAGGAGCGAAAGCACTCGAGGGAACTCGAGAAATCGCTTGGCATTGTGAATGAAAGGCTGGGGAGGACCATGGAGGAGAACCGTATTGTCAAGCAAAGAACAAAAATATTCTATGAACAGAACAGGGAGGAAGTATGGATTCATATCTCAGTAAAACTAAGTTTGAGAAATCTTTTTTCTAGAGCTAAATATCACTTCAATGTGCTTGTATTTCTGTTGTTATTTCATTTGCGGGAGAAGTAAATTGACCTGGAGAAACAAAAGTTTTTCATTTCAACTTTAGTTTTTCAAACTGCGAGAAGCAGTATACTTTTGCCCACTTGCACGCCTTTTGCCCCTCTTTGTTTACCATATCAAAAGGTTAGGCCAATCCTTAGGATGATAAATCTCAGGCTCAATCTTTTTGAAAGGCTGAATTTGGTCCATGCTATTTGCTCATTGTGTTTGGTGGAATGTTTGAATATCTTAGTAGAATGTTTATCCCGTATGATTAAAGAATACGTGCTTCCCCCCATGTTGTATTTTCATGTCCACTTAATCTTGCGGTGTGCTTTCGACAGACGGATTATCAGGAGCAGTTTTACAAAGAGCAAATTAAGGTCATGCGTGATGAATTGAATGCGGAGGAAGAGGACTTCGAGAGGGAACAACAGGAGAAGAGAGAGCAAGTGAAGCTGTCAAATGCCAATCCTTCGAGTGCTGAAGATGAAAAGAGGGGGTACTGAAAGCTTTACTGTGCTGTTCTTATTTTCTCCCATTCCTCGACAATTGCGGTACTGATTTGGGTTTTTGGTTTAGGATGGAGGAAATCGCCGAGTTCATCCAGCTGCAGGAAAAGGAAATGGAGGAATTTGTGGCGAAAAGGGAGTTGTTGGAGAAAAGGCACCAAGAGAAGCTGGCGGCGACGAAGAAGAGGCGCTGGGTTGAGGATGTGGAGTTGGAGAAGGAGTTCAAAACCGAACTCACTCAACTCATGGAGTCATACTCCCGCCGCTGATTGGACCTGGACGAGAGAGATGTGGACGTTGCTTCTCTTGCCTCTCCGAGAGCAGAGGAGAGTCACCAAGAAAAAGGAGCTTACTTGTAAAATCATTTGCTTGTATACTAAAAGCAACGTTTTTCAACAATTTACTTTATGCTTTAAAACTTTTCGGCATCGATCAAATGGCAATGCATGTGGATGTTTAGGCCAATAGAGACCATAATCACCTCGTCTGCAAAAACCATCAAAAATCGTTTGAATGTAAGAGGACTCACCGCACATACAAATTTCTGAGAAATAAATATTGTTTTAGATGCTATGGTGGATTGTTTTAATTTTTGCAAACGATAACCGATCTTTATCTAGCTTGATTTTACCAAGCGTGCTCGGACAAAGCGTGTACCAAAAAGAAGAGACGAATGGAACACATTCATGTGAGTAAGAAATGAAAGTTGAATTTCAAATATTTAAACAAATATGACACGCGCAATACTTCGCATCTTTTTTTGGGGCGTGCTAGGAAACTGTCTCGCCGGATTCGTACCGATCCGGGAGGTTTTTTGTGATGGCCCTCTCTTTCCACCAACAAAAGCAAAAAATCTAATCGTTCCATCTCAATTTTGTTTGCCAAACCCCAACCGACTGATTCGGAAAGGAATAAGCCGTTTTGCGCATGAGGCGGGGCCCAAATTTTTTTTTTTTTTGGGGTGGAGAATAATTCCTCAATTTCCCTTCATGGCACGTTGAAGCATTCGCTCTCGCCGGAGATCTGGGGGCAAAAGCGAGACAATTTTCGTGCAAGTTGGAACGAAACGACGGTTCCCTGGGGTTACTTTTGAGAATCTGCGAGCAATCTCGGGGGGGTGAAAAACTGGAACTTCGCCTTAAGAAAAGCGAGAAACACTTTCGCTCCAAGTTGGACACCGTAAAAACTCGGAAGACATTACAGCAAACACCTGCTGAAGCTTCCCAACCATGTCCGATGATCACTATATAAAACCTCTCTTAAACCCTCCCCCGCGCCGCGAAACTACTCTCCTTCTCCTTCTCCTCCTCCTCCTTCTTCTTCTGCTTCTGCTTCTGCCCCAGCTCCAGCCATGTGCGATTCCGACCTCGGAATCCTCCGCGAGTACGAGCTCCGCCTCCTCCGCTGCACCCTCCCTCCTCCTCCTCCTCCTCCTCCTCCTCAGGCTCCAGCTCCATCTCCGCCTCCCGTTCCGAATCACCGCCTCCACGTCCTCGTCCACGGCCTTCTCCTCTCCGTCGAGGCCGGCGAGTATCGCGCGGCCCTGCTCGACTCCGATGCCCTCCGCCTCGTCTTTGGCCTCTCCGCGGGTGCCCTCCCCGAGCTCTCCGACTCCGCCGACTCGGCTGAGGCCGCCTACTCCGAGTTGATCGACCGAGCCGAGTCGTTCCTCGTGAACGTGCCGGGCGACGAGGCGGAGGAGAGCGGTTTGAGGGTTGTTCTCGTCTTGTGTGTAGCTGTGGCGGCGCTTTTGGTCTTCACTCAATGTAACATCACCGGGTGAGTCCCATCGGTTTCCTCCTTGCTAATTTTATATGCAACTCGCTGGTTATTTTTATTTTTATTTTTTTTTTGAATGGATGATTGCAAACTTATCAGTGGATCAATTGTGCTAAAGGGTCCTTAATTATGGTTGAATTGCATATAAAGACCTGATTTTTCAGTTCCAGAATTGATAAAGGTTTGATTTTTATGTAAATTTCAGACCGTTGAAGGAGTTTCCCAGGTGTCCTTTGCCATTGGATGTGGAGGAATATGTGGAGTGGGACAATTGGGCCCGTCATCAGCTCATGTCTGCAGGTTCTGATTTGCTCGGAAAATTCACTCATCTTCAGGTGGGTTTGTATCTGTCTGCTTGTATATTTTGATGTATGTTGTATGAGACTCTATGTGTGCATCTAACTCGTTTACATCGAATGTGTGATCTCTCTCCCCTTCTACATGCCTTGAGGCTGGAACTTGGTTTTTCTGGTGATACGAAGATGAGAGTGATCACTATTCCTTGGCCACGTTTATGCAATGTACTAAACATGCTATACCCTGTCTCTTAGCCATTTGATCAACCAACGTAGGACTAGAAAACTTTAAAGTTAACTCACATAGCAACTGCATATGCTGGTGTTTCTTAAACTTGAGTGCACCAGCAAATGTAGTTTACATCTTAACACTTTCCTTAAATGAATTCTCGTTGGATGATGAAAGTCATCTTAACACGACGAACTTCATACTTTTAAAACTCATAAATAACGATGAAGGAAAATCCATAAGTGGGTGAAGTATGAATGCCAGGAATCTCCTCAATCGGGCAATGCACCAACGATTACATCTCTTTGCCTAAGTACACATCTTACAACAAATTTAAACCTTTTCTTTTTGAAATAATTATAATCTGCTATTTAAAAAACGTGATTCAATGAAGAAATTTTTCTGTAGTTGGGAAGAGCATGTAATTTGTTGGATTTTTCAAGTATCAGTTTCTCAACAAATGTTTCTGACTCAGTTTCTCTTCCGGTTGATAGTACATAGTCCTTGCTAAGATGTTGCTTGTGAGGACAAAGGACTTGTCAGTTCGTGGCACTATAGCTTCAGTGGATGGACTACAAAGCATGTCATGGTGGCTGGCTCGTGTACTGTTTATTCATCAAAGAGTATTGGATGAGAGGTCTTCTTCTTTGTTTGATCTCCTGCATGTCTTTGTTGGTGAGAGTTTGCATCATTTTGGCACTTTAGAGAAGGTATCTGGTTACTGGGGTCCCAAGTTAGGTGATGATGAAAAAAAGGTGATTGTGTCAATGGTCCATCTAGAAGCAGGTATGGTGGAACATAGCTATGGAAGGATTGATTCTTGCAGGTCAGTTTCCATTTTTTTTTTCTAATTTACACTTTGAATTGTCATTAACGAAGTTTGCAGTGAGTATTACATGTTTAGCTCATGTTGTCATGCTCTTTAAATAAAGTATGTTGTTCTTACTTTTTCCTAAATGATTTCATTTCTTTGACAGTGCTTGTGTATATGACATTTGGCTGTTCCTTGCTTTTGATTAAATTTTCTAAAAATGCTGATCTGGCAATAGACATTGAATGCGTCGGTGAAACGTGACTCCTTGTAATGTCATCCTAAAATAGTCCGCAATGTATGACCTATTAGCACGTTTTCTTGTGCAATTAGAGGTTTTAGGCTGAGGCAACATGACCAAAGTCTCCATCCCTATGGATCTGTTCTTACATCAAGACAGCAAGCTACCAGGAAAAGTTGCTTCACATTTATGTCCTTTTACTATCCTATATTATATTCCCCTTTTTATGTATCAAAATCATCGAACCTCCACCAGTCAAAGAAACTACACGTTTCCACTCCTGCCATTGAGAGCAAATAATTTCGTGGAAGGCAAAGAAGGTCTCTTCCCGCCCCCCCAGGGGGGGCTGTGGTGGTTTGCTGGGCCTGTCTTTTGATCCCCTCGTTTTTGGTGGAAAAAAATGAATGAAGAGTCTCGTTGAGTTTATTCAACGAATACAACGAATATTCTTGCGGTTTGGCAACCACGGAAAATGGAAACCCAAATTTTCTTTTTTGGAGAATAATTTGTGAATGAACTGTGCCCACTATGGTTTCCTCTTTTGCAAGGGAGGCATCTTGGTCAAGTAGTTAAGTATCAACAATCTTGGTAAATACATGCAATATCTGTTGAGCAGCAGCAGAATAAGTGGACCATTTGTTACTGCACCATCCTAGGACTCGAGGTATCTGGAATATTTACCTTTCTCGGGTGTCAGGTGGTTAACAGCAAAATGTATGGAGGAGGAGTTAATAGAGGCATGAAAGGTATTAAATCAAAGAGAACCACGCGGAAGCGTCCAAAATTTGTACCCTAGACATCATCTGGGTTGGCATGGAGGGAGAGGAATAAGAGATTATTTTGAGAATGTAGAGATTGTGTAAATGTGTAGTATTTGCAGTTCTTTACTATTAATTTGTTCTTTAGTTACCACAGTAGATTGGTAGTTCTTCTAAATGACTTTCATATGGAGGTGAGGACCTCCTTGCTGCTACTTCAATAAAATTCCATTTTTATCGGTAAAAAGCAATATCATTTTCTTACAGCAATTAACTGGTTCAAGTCTAGTCTAGTGTGATGATGGCTTGCCACATTGCATGGCGTCAAAAAGTCTGGTCCACTCATTACACTTTGTGAAGTTATGATGTTGATGCAATATGCGTGCTGATGATTTTCGTCATCAATAGGCATCATTTTGATTCAGCGGAAATGGCTACTGGGCTTCAGCTCTCAGTGACTGGGGTTCTTGGATTCCGAACTGCACATCAGGTGAATAGAAGTGCTGCAAGTGTCCATTGTTTTATCATGGAAGAACTCGTTTCATGGGTACTGTTTTGGGACCCATGCAAATGAATGGCTGTGATGCATCATTTGTGCTGCTTTATTTCCTCTAGGATTACAGAATTGAGATAATTGTTGTTGCTATCTGAACATCCTATTGTTGTCCTTTTTTCTAGTTAATATACAACTGGGTTTTTTGCCTTTTGAAATTTTTCTGAAGAGGGAGCAGTAGGAACGTTATATAATCTTTTGCTTGGACTGAAGTGGGTTTGCATCTCTTTATAACTTTCTTTCCGTTTTCTTTAATAATTGATACTAGGTAGAAGCAAAAGCACAAAGGGTTCTTGTTACAAATGTAAGCTCATTGGACGATGGAGACATAGAGCCCTTGATGAGGCTTGGTGAAAATAATTCGAGATCACTGCAACATGTCACATGTGAGACCTCTGATGTTTTGATGACTCCTAAATTGTTAGAGAATAATCATGGTGATGTTAAGAGTGCTATTCAAAGCGTTCAGAGTGGTAGTATTGTGGCTCTCCCATTGCATGCAATCCAACAGGCAGTGATCCTGGCAAAATGCCTTCTGATAGAAGGGAGCTCTCGACAGGATGAGATACAAAGTAATGTTTTTACCATGTACTTCTTATTTCGTCTGTGGGTTGCAAACGTTCCTGTTTCGTTTGGTCTCGATGTTGAAAAATTGGCCTTTACTTAACTACATAAGCATGTAGTTTTGGTACATCATCACGTGAAATGTCAATCCTTTGAGAATGTTTTCAATATATATATATAGTGAGGTTATCCACAAAGACAATTTAAACCATTGAGCCGTTGATGCACAGAAAGAGGCAGTGCGCTGGAAAGTTTAAAAGAGAATTGAAAGTAGAAAAATGTTAATATGCTTGACATTTAAACTATGAATACTGGTGGGAATGGATCATGCACACATGTTAGTGAAAAGTGAAAGAGTTTGGTTCCAGAAATAGTTATGGCACTGAAGAAAAAAACCAGTCATGCGATGAACCTGACTTCGTAGACCTTCTCATTACATTGTAAGTTTCGCATATGAAGAATTGAAGCAGTGTATTTTGGCAGTTAGAGAAAGAAACGACCCTCTTTGAGTTTGAAAGAATCGTGGGACTTTGAAGCCAATCCACAGGTTTTTTATCGTACTAGGTGGACGGTTCCAGTCGGGTAGTTCATGAGGTTAGCGTACTTTATAAGTATAATATAACCATTATAACAAATCATATCCTAATGCTAGACCCTTGAGTACTAACATCTGGATGCGACTGGAAATTAGAACAGTGGCACTTTATTTGAAAAACTAAATTATTAACAAAGTCATATATTGAAAATGATAAATATTGTGTGCAACTTAAATGAAAAGTATCAGTTTATTTTGCATGTTTTCACACATGCAAACATTTTTATCCAGTATCTACTAATTTGGTGACTCGTTACCATATTATACTATGAGTCAGACCGTTATCCTAATTGGTATTGTAGTTGTATGTTCATCTGAAATATGTCGGAGCTACTTTTTGGGTAACTTACTTATTTGATTTCAGGATGGGATATGGCTCCATACATTGAGGCCGTCGATTCCCAGCAGTCTGTGCATTTCATTGTAAGTCAAATTTTATTGCATTGTAGTTTTGCTGCATATTGTAATGCCCTGGTGCCAAGAACGTGGGATTTTTCACATACAAAAAGAGAGAGCACTTTATTCTATTGTTATCATCTTTATCCAGTTCGCCATGACCACTTATTGATAATATATTGAAAACGTTATGCTCTCTACTTGTTTTTATGAAAGCTATCTCGTTACTAGAAATAGTCAGTTGATGATTGATTCATATTTTGTTGTTGTATTTTGCTGTAGAAGATCAATCTTTGGCCATCTTGTCTAGATTTCTGGTCACATATTGTTATGTATCCAATTACTTAATACCCCCTCTGTTATTTCAGATACGTTGCTTCTGTGACATATTACGTATACAATGGGAGTCAACTCGTAGTCGGACAAAGGAGCGTGCTTTGCTGATGATGGATACTTTGGTATAGAGGCATCTATTTGACTTAGTTCGTTTTTCCTTTAAATAATGACTTCTTAATTAGAATCGTTCTGCTTGGACCTCATTTTTTGAAGCACTAGCAGAAGATCTGTGGATTGATTTATCACTTATCCATTCTATAATGATGTCTTCATTAGATTATTAAAAACGGCTCTCTTTTGTCCTTTTGTCCTTTTGAGTCGTAATTTGATGTCTGCCTACTACTTATTGGCATTATTGTTGATTCACCACAACCATGGTTTCAATATTTCAGGTTAAGGGTGTGTATGAGCCTTCTCCACAGGTTGCCAAGAGGATGTTCTGTAGCTTTGGAGTATATATGCCTACTATTCCTGCACTTCGAAAGTATGATTAATTCTTCGGTCAAGTAAATAGAAGGAATATACATATTAGCTGGCAATGAAAATAGGCACATTTACTGATGTATCCATTTTTAGGAGGACGATACGGACATGCGTACATCTGTGTAGGCATGTGGTTAAATTGTACATATTTGTCTGTCTTAATCTGTATATGTGTTTGTTTGCAGCTGTCATGTATATATGTGTGTACATGTTTATGAACTTTTTACATGTGCATGAATTTGTATCTCCAATATATTTTATTAACCAGGAATTTCATGAAATTGACAATAGCATTTTTTCTACTGCACTTTGTGTGAGAACTTATGGTGCCTTTTTTCCCTAATTTTTCACAGGGAATATGGTGAATTTTTAATAAGGTGTGGTTTAATGGGAGAGGCAGTCAAGATATTTGAAGATCTTGAGTTGTGGGACAATCTTATATACTGCTATCGGTATGATATAATAGCTATTGTTGAGAAGTGAGTATTTTAATGTGTGGTTCACTTCCTGTTTGACATTTTATTGATTTGTCTTCCAGTTTATTGGAGAAGAAAGCTGCAGCGGTAGAACTTATTAAAACCAGGCTCTCTGTCATGTCCAATGACCCCAGGCTTTGGTATGTGGCTTAGATTTTGTTATTATTTCTTGATTAGTAATGTGCATTTTCTTTGCTTTTAGAATTTTTATGTCTGTTTATTATTGGAGAAACCTGTCTTAGCTTTGTAGGAGGAGAAATTTGTTGTAATTTTTTTTTAAGTTTTACTAAATTAAAAATCATTGCTGATTCAGAGCTTGAATTTGTTTTTATTTTACTTGCTAGGTGTTCATTGGGCGATGTGACAAATAATGATGCCTGCTATGAAAAGGCACTGGAAGTTTCAAATGGTAGATCTGCTCGAGCTAAGGTAGCATTCACATTACATTTTGTTAATCCCATGATGTTAATGCCGGAGTTGTTCAGTTGTTAGGTTAAGGAAGCCAAATATATCTTAGGTTGCAAAGTGATGGCATAAGCAGGGGTAACACATGCTGTTTTAAGTATATTGAAAGTTAGATTAAAGAAATTTGAAGGAAAATGAAGAACGTATCTTGATATCATATTTTGCAAAAACAAACTTATGTCCAGATCTGGGGATGAAGAGAAGGACTAATGATGTACCCATTTTCCTCACCACCCGCTCCAATTTACTTAGAGATCTTTTGCAACTCTCTTTGTAAGACAGTGAGCTTTGTGGTGGCCATTTGTGCAGTTCAGGCCATAGACACAATACTCTGTTTGAGATTCGGAAAGCAGGCTTTGTTTAATGCTACTCTTTTGATTTGCTATGGTGTATTCACCTTCCAATACGTGAATAAACTCGTCCACAAGCCACTGTTTAGACTCTAATTTGCATGCAGGTATATTTTTCATCAAAATATGTAATTTTGTATGTAACTGTCTTTGTTCTATGCCTTGAGCATGTTATAACCAATATTGTCCTGAAGACAGCTGGAAAGTCATTTTGCTTCGATTATGCAAACAGAACATAGCCTCGGCATCCTTTACCGGATTTTATTTTGTAAGCTAAATAAAGAAATTTATTAAGAAAGGTGCTCGGACAATAGCAGTAGTAACCCTACACAACTACACTGAGAGAGTCTACTAATTCTAACAAATTATGAAAAGTGGTTTCAAGTAGCCCAAAGACTCAAAATATCTAACGATCTTGTCTTTACATCAAGGAAACTAGACTCTACTTTCAAGTGGCAGGCGGCCTCAAGTTTCTCTCCTCCAAACAATCCAAAAAGATGCTGGAGGAATATTAGCTAGGATCAATCTCTTTCTCCTTTGTTATTTGCAAAACAAGTTCCTTTCCTGGCCTGGAGTAGTTCTTTAAGTGTGGAGGCCTCAACTAATGAATGCCTAAAAGTCCCAATGCAGCATTTACAGTTGTCTCATTCTGGGAAATGAGTTAGGATGTGGTCAACTTAGAGAAGCGTCTATTCACTAGCTGAAGACCTCTTTTGAGAGTTGTCAGTTGTTGAATACTCTCCTGTACAACCTCCCAATAAAGGAGGCAGCTTTGAGAGGCTGACTCTTAAAATCTATTTCTATCTAAAGTCAGGATTCCTTGAAGGCAGGTTGCACTATTAGAGCATGGCAGAAAGTTTTGGTCGAAAAGGTTCCACCTGAGGTCACGGTCCATTAGACTTTGTCATCCCCCTGATCCAGACATTTGGACAAAGGGGGACATTCCATTGGGTACACTTGCATTAGTGGAGTGGAAAGCACTAATAGCACCCTCCAGCATTGTGGCTAGCCCGAAGAGGATAGGAAAAAGTTCTTTCAAGGAAGTGGTCATTCCAAAAAGAAGTAGAGGACCCATGTCTGACCTCGTACTCCATGAAGCTTGAAAATATAGGCCATTCATTCCTAACACATTTCCAAAAACCTTCTCCATGGCCGGGGTCTACTTGTATTTAACAGCCACCCTAGATCATCAACTCCATATGTGTTGCGACAAGCCTCCTCTGTAACTGGTCTTGCTGATTCATAAATTTTGAAGCAATTTTCCTCTAAACTGCTAATTTTTGTTAACTCTTTTTTTTTTTTTTTTGAGAGAGATCCCTTGCTCGAGGTGCATACAACAAGGGGGACTTTGGGAAATCTATGGTTTTATGGCAAGTCTATACGTGTGCTTTGCCTTTTGTTTCAATTTTTGCATAAATTTTGGCCTCCATCCCTGGGTGACATGGACAAGCACTCATGTTGCCGTTGTTCCATCTTAGGGAGTCTGCAATGGCCTTGAATTCTTTGTATCCAGATGGCTGGTTTGCATTGGGGGCTGCAGCTTTGAAGGTATTTTGTGTTAGCATGGTTCAAGACCGGTTTGATTTGCATATAATGTTTTATATCCTGTAGGTGTTGTTCTTTTGTTAATTGCACATCTTTTTTACTATACAATCTGTTTTTCTAATTCTGATATAGGCGAGGGACATTGAAAAGGCTCTAGATGGGTTCACTCGTGCGGTTCAACTTGATCCGGATAATGGGGAAGCTTGGAACAATATTGCTTGTTTGTGAGTTTCTTGTCATTTTCTGGACCCTTCTTGTCCACTGGTTGTTGTGTATTCTATCTCATTTTCCTACTATATCACAATCCTACCAGCGAATGGTTGATGTGAACACGTATGCTCAGTGGTGCATTTCTATTTTTCTCGTGGTATGATCTCTTTGAGGTTTGAATATTAGTCTTTTTCCATTTTTATTGCCCTGCTGGCCTCTCAGTGGTACCCTTTCATATTGTCACTCTTTGGATAATTTCTTACATTATTTCACTGCCAATTTGGAAATTGGATAGTCTTACTAGTTGGGTGTATCACATATTATGTCCTTCACCTGCTTCTTTCAGAAAGGGACCAAAAGAAAATGATCTCCTATCTTTTATTCTATGCATGGTGTTCTGTCTAAGGAAGGTCACTAACATATTTGTTCTTGCTTCTTTACGAGTAAGTACCGTTGCTGACATGGGAGCTCAGTGAATTTTTCTAGATTTCTTGAAAATGGTCCGGGTGTAAAAGCCAATTATTTTTTTTAAGACATTGACACATTTATATCCGTTGAACTTTGTTAGAAAATCCAACCAAAGAACTTAAGTTGATTGGTAGAGGGAGCCTATATGAGCATAATGCCCATTGAAATCTTGTAGACAAGCAATGTGGGATATGTTAACGCCTCCTCTCATCTGCAAATGGGACTGAGCACAGCACGTGGAATTGGTGGACTCACAAGCGAAATATACCTTTGTGGAACCTAACTCTCATGCCATGTAAGAACATTCAACCAAAAATTTAAGCAAATAGGTGGAGGAAGAATGCATGTATATAAAGCCCATTGAAACCCCATGGACAAGCATTGTAGGATTTAAAAACTTTATGTAGGATAACTAGCTTTCAAGAGGGGAAGGAGAAGGATGCATAAAGAAGGATTAAGATTAAAGCATGTGTGGAGAGTAAAGCCCACCCCAATTTCAGCTCACTCATGTAGGTAATATGCACTTAAATGGGTGCATTTTATAAGGTATGCACTTTCTTGAAAATGGAGCATATGTTTGGGAACTCCCTTATTATTTGCAGGAATTGTACCTCATCTATGGCCATTATGGTGTTCAATAGTTAGATGATAGTTTGTTTGTCCCCCATGAAGTAACAAGTATTATCACTCTAACTACAGCAAATTGCATAGGGTATACAGATACAATTTCTTTATAATTTTTTAATAGGTAAGAGAAAAGACTACTATAGGCCGCTAAGGGGTGCAAACCCATATACAAAAAGAGCTCAGCTACAAAATTCATTATAATTTTTAATAGTTTTCCTCTGCACCAAAAAAGACTTTCTATAGGCCAGTACTATAAAGGCTGCAAATCAACCAAAAAAGAAGGGGATTGAAAAACCTTTTCTTTTTTAACATGAGGCAAAAGAAGACCTTGTTCATCTTTTCTCATATCTTCAATAGTTACAAGAAGTCTCTATTTATACACAACAGAACTAGTAAAAGATAAGTCCTATTTAAAAAACTATTTAATAGGTAGTTGGTAGGATGACAGCTAACACTAATTAATAACTATGACAGCTAAATAACACATTCCAACATGCTAATTAATAGCTATGACAGCTAAATAACACATTCCAACATGGACAGCTAAATAACACATTCCAACATGCTAATTAATAGCTATGACAGCTAAATAACAAATTCCAACACTCCCCCTCAAGCTGGCATGAAGATATCTTCCATAGACAGCTTGCTCACTAGACGGTCAAATTGTCTTCTATGCAGTCCCTTGGTCGAAATGTCAAGACCTGTTCATCACTTGAAATATCTGACATACAAATTAGCCCACTATCAAGTTTTTCTTTGATGAAGTGTTTATCAACTTCCACATGCTTTGTTCGTTCATGTAACACAGGATTATGAGCAATAGCAATTGCTGCCTTATTATCGCAATACACTTTCATTGGTGTGGAGCTCAAAATTTGTAGTTCATCCAAGATGCCTTTAATCCACATAACTTCGCAGACACCATGTGCTACGGACCCGAACTCAGCTTCAAAGACTACTTCTTGCGACCACACTCTGCTTTTTACTCTTCCAAGTGACTAAGTTTCCACCAACAAACGTGCAATAGCCTGAAGTAGATCTCCTATCCGTCTTGCTTCCAGCCCAACTGCATTAGTGAACACCTCAATTTCGGATGTCCATGTTTCTCAAACATTAGCCCCTTACCGGGACTTCCCTTCAAGTAGCGTAGAATTACATATCTTTGCTTCAAAATGCCTTGGCCCCGGTGAGTGCATGAACCGACTTACCATACTTACGGAAAACGCTATATCGGTCGAGTGTGAGATAAGTAAATAAGTCGACCGACAAGCCTTTGATACCTTTCTCGGTCTATCACTTCTTGACCTTAGCTGGTTCAAGTTTGATTTGGCTCCACGGGTGTATCCGCCGCTTTACATCCTAACAAACCTCTCTCTTTGAGCAAATCAAGTGTGTATTTCCGTTGGTTTACGAATATGCCTTTCTTGGATCTTGCAAATTCTATTCCAAGGAAATATTTCAAAACACCCAAATCCTTAACTTCAAACTCCTCAGCCAGCTTCTTTCGCACGCTTTCCAACTCAATTTTGTCATCACCGGTCAAGATTATATCATCAACATAGACAATTAGAATGGCACACTTACCTTCCTTTGAGTGTTTATAGAATAGAGTGTGATCCCCTTGACTTTGGTGATAGCCAACCTTTTAATCACTTTCCCGAACCGCTTCAAACCACGCTCTTGGAGATTGTTTAAGTCCATACAATGACTTTTTTCATTCTGCGACTTTGCCTTCATTTTCTGCAAAAACCTGGTGGCAAACTCATAAACACTTCCTCCTCCAAGTCACCATTCAAGAACGCATTCTTCACATCTAATTGGTATAAGGGCCAATCAAAAACAGCAGCCAAAGATAGTAAAATCCGAATAGAATTTATCTTAGCAATCGGGCAAAAGTCTCCTGATAGTCAACTCCATAAGTCCGAGTGAACCCCTTTGCCACTAGCCCCGGCTTTATACCGCTCAACACTCCCATCAGGTTTACATTTTATAGTAAATACCCATTTACAACCAACAATCTTTTTTTTCTTCCGTATCAACCAATTCCCATGTGCCATTCTTTGTAAGTGCATGCATTTCATCCTCTCATCGCCATCTTCCACTTTGGATCCTTCAAAGCGTCATGGATATTTCTAGGAATGGATATGTGAGACAAGTTTGACACAAACACTTTATGATGATGAGACAATTTTTTGTACGACACATGTTTTGATATAGGATGCTGAGTACATGATCTAACCCCTTTTCTACGAGCTATAGGCATATCAAGATTAGAAGTATTAATATCAATTTGAAACCTGAATGGGGGTTGCAGGTACTACTAGGATCACACCGATGATGAAGGCAAGGAATCATCTCTCGGGGTTGCGAGGCTCCAAGACAAAGTTTTGATCAAGAACCTTTTGAAGAGTTTTTCTTCTAGTATAAACCTCAAGCTCGGGCTTGTTGATCACATTTTGAACTTTTTCCCCCTTGTCTCTCCCCTGCCTTTGACACATCAAGGTTGGCAAAGGTTTTTCCAAGACTCAAACAAAGGAGTGGGAAGAACAGGAGAGTTTGATTGCCACAAAATCTCTTCACTAACCTCAAAGATTCTCCCCAAAGAGATGTGTTGGAAAAAAAAGCGATTGCGACTCTAAAAATGTGACATCCATAGTGACATGAGTTTTGCCAAGATGTGGATTGTAACACTTATAACCTCTTTGGTTAGGTGCATATCCTATAAACACACACTTTTCAGCCCGAGGATCTAATTTAGATCGACACCCGACTTGGGAGGTGGACAAATGCAATGCAACCAAACACCCTTAGAGGAATATCGTAAAAATACGGGCTGTGGGGTACACTTTTTGAAGTAATCTAAGGGAGTAATGTAATTTAATACCCGAGTAGGCAGCCTATTAATTAGGTAAGATGCTGTTAACACAGCTTCCCCCCATAAATATTTAGGCACAAACATTGAAAACCTAAGGGCACGAGATACTTAAAGGAGATGGCGATTTTTGCGTTCAGCAATGCCATTCTGTTGGGGTGTAATTCGGCAAGTGGACTGGTGAAAAATGCCTTTTTCTCTCAAAAAACTCCCCAAATACTAGTTATAATATTCAGTACCATTATTGGTACGAAGAATTTTAATAGTAGTGCTGAATTGAGTCACAACCATTTGATAAAAAATTTTGAACAGAGACTCCACTTTAGACTTAGCACTCATCAAGTATGTCCAACATAAATGGGTATGATCATCTATAATGGTGACAAACCATCGTTTTCCGCTTTTTGTTGGCACGGGTGAAGGACCCCAAACATTACTATGGATTAAATAAAATGGTGATGATGCACGATAATTGTTTTGGACTATAATGTGTACGATGACTTTTAGAAAAAACACAATTGTCACAATGTAGGGAAGAAATATCCACACCTTTGAACAAATGAGGAAACAAATATTTTAAGTAGCCAAAGCTAGGATGGCCTAATCTTTGGTGCCAAACCATTATTTTTTCTTGAACAGAGGAAGAACTAAAAGTTCGAGAACTTTTCAGTTCCAGACGCTGAGCTTTTTATCAAAGAAAAACTCTTCAAAATAGTAGAGACCATCCCTCATCCTAGCATTGCCAATCATCTTCCCGAGATCCGATCCCGAAACTCACAATGGGAAGCAAAAGACAACACGACAGTTAGACTCTTTGGAAAGTTTACTAATGCATGAGGTTACAAGCTAACTTAGGAACATGCAAGACATTATGAAGTGTAATAGAATCTGAAAGTGGAATTGATCCTTTGCCTGCAATAGACGAAAAACTCCCATCGGCAACCCGAATTTTTTTTTCTTGCCGGACAAGGAACGAAGATGTGAATAAATATGGAATATTAGTCATATGGTCAGATGCCCCTGAATCGATGATCCAAGGTACAGATTGCGAACAACAGGAGAGGGCTTTTAAATTTCTACCTTGGTGGGCAATCGAAGCAGTAGGATTACCGGATATAGACCCAGCTTGAAGTAGTTGCAAAAGATGGTCTAGTTGTTCTTTGCTGAAAGGGGATATGGTGGCCTCGTTAGCTGCAGGAGGCACATGCCGAGATGGCTTATTATTACGGCTAAATGAAGCTGGTCGGCCATGAATCCTCCAACAGGTCTCCCGTGTATGACGGGGTTTGTTGCAAACATCACACCAAATGCGAGGTCTCCCATCTGATCTTCGCAAGTTAGCAGGGATTCTGCTTACATTTGGCTCGGAGACCCTTGTTGTAGAAACATGGCTCTTCTTGTCTTCGGAAGTTGCCAATGCCGAACCATCCAATGATCCATCCTTTCCGCTGGTTGTCGCCTTGCCCAGCATTATTCCCCGTCTACTTTCTTCTCTCCGAACCTCTGAGAAGACCTCTCCAATAGGTGGAAGAGGTTGCTTCCCAAGTTTCGCCACGAACTTCATCAAACTCATCTCAAGTCCCGCCAGAAAGTGTAGATACGTTCGGCTTCTACAATTTTCTCCTGTACCGATTACCATCGTCGGACAATTCCACTCATGATCATTGAATAAATCCAGCTCGTACCACAAACGCGTTTCAAAGAGTGAAAGTATTTTGTGACATTTCCTCTCCTTGCCGCATCTTCCCGGTTTCAAGGTTAACTCATAGATTTGGGATTGATTTCCCAAATCAATACATCTCATACACGGCATCCCAAAGTTCCTTAGCAGTATGATAGCCTGGATAGTTCGCACCAATGTCTTCTTCCATTGAGTTGGTCAGCCACGTCATAATCGTCCAATTCTCCGCATCCCAGACAGCCCAAGTGGGGTCATTTATTGCTGGTACTGCGGTATCTCCAGTCAAATAGCCAATCTTTCCTCTGCCACGTATATACATTCGGACATATTGAGACCATCGAAGAAAGTTATCTCCATTAAGCTTAATGGAAGTGATTTGAATAGGGTGAGGGTCGGTGGATTTTGGAAGAAGTGATGGGGATTAGACCGAGTGATTGATGATTCTTTTGACATAGTGATCAAATGATCAAAGAGAGAGACCAGAATTTTTTTTTTTTTTTTTTTGTTGGAACGTAAGGGAGAGGCTGGTGGCTCTTCTTAGGAAAGAAGTGATAATGCAAAAGAGACCTGCTCTGATACCATGATGAAGGAGAAAAAACTGACGATCTTTTTCTCATATCTTCAATAGTTACAAGAAGTCTCTATTTATACACAACAGAACTAGTAAAAGATAAGTCCTATTTAAAAAAACTATTTAATAGGTAGTTGGTAGGATGACAGCTAACACTAATTAATAACTATGACAGCTAAATAACACATTCCAACATGCTAATTAATAGCTATGACAGCTAAATAACACATAGCAACATGGACAGCTAAATAACACATTCCAACATGCTAATTAATAGCTATGACAGCTAAATAACAAATTCCAACAAAACCCATATACAAAAAGAGCTCAGCTACAAAATAAATCATCTACAAAGTCAATTAAAACATTTACATCCTCGCATATTTTCCTCTGCACCAAAAATGTAAGACTTTCTGCAAAAACTAGCGTCAGTACTCTGATAAAGGCTCTCTTATTCCTCTCTTCCCAAATCAACCAAAAAGCAACCAGAGGGATTGAGGAAATCCTTTCTTTTTTTAACATGAGGCAAAAGAAGACCTTGTTCAACCAATAATTCTTAAGCCCAGTGCAGGCTTAAGAGGCTGCCCGGATCATTCTTGTCCACGGACAGTGAAGGAGATGTCTCACGGTCTCTGTCTCTCTTTTGAAAAAAAAGAAGCATCTGTCAACCAGCACAATTCCTCTTTTCTGGATACCATTTCTTATATACTGCATAAAGGATGTGCTGTCAATGGAGGAAGTAGCATGTCTTTGCTTGCCGTATGTTTGCTATGCCCTTATGACTTGCAAGAATTGTACTTCATCTACGGCTGTTATGGTCTTTAATAGTTAGATCATAGTTTGTTTGTTCCTTATGAAGTAATACATATGGTATTGCTTACTTTGAAAATCAAGATGAGTTTGTATATTACTTTGCAGGCATATGATCAAAAAGAGAAGCAAAGAAGCTTTCATTGCATTTAAGGAAGCCTTGAAGTTCAAGTTAAGTCCGTTCTCTTTTGTAGTATTGTTTGGGATTACTTCAACTGCAGGGTCAAACTGTGAAAGATGAAGAAATCTAAAAATAAAAAATGCTCTGTTGGCAGAAGAAACAGCTGGCAATTGTGGGAGAACTTTAGTCAAGTCGCCATGGATGTTGGTAATATCAATCAGGTAAATATTGTTCGCATTTTGCTGCCCCACATATTAATAGTTATCTGTTAGTGGGTTCCATGTGCTTGAACCATACCAATTGATGTTAAAATTTCTATCAAACCAAGGGGCAACTTCAGCAGTTCAGCCAATGGATGATGCTTGATTCTGAACATATTTGAAGGCTTTCTCACTCATGCACTCTAGTTGGGTTGTGGCAGGTCTGTTAGAGAGGAACTCAGATTGGTCTGGACTTAATTGTTGTTAAAAATAATTGAAAGCTTAATTGTTTTTAAACTCTGGTTCCGTTCTTTGAGTTATATCGAAGGAAAGAAATAGGTGGGCTTTTAAAAATAAGGAAAGTTTTATATGTGTTGGAAAGGATACTCAGTTTTCCACCTTATTTTTGAGGCATTGTGGTGGAGCTCTTCTGACACTGCATCTTCGAATTTCTTAGATATTTTTTTTCTTTAGGTTGTGAATAAGAGGCACCTCCTTGGTGCTCTGTAAAAGTAAACATATATTTTTCTAGCTTATGGTCGTCTATTCTTATATATTGGATCATTTCTTCAGTGCCATGAGCAGGAAAACGGGAAAATTCTGTCACCTTTATTGTCCTCCATCTTTACTTCACGTCTATCGGTACCAATAAGCTGAGTTACTGAACTTCTATAAGGACAAATAAGCAATGTTAGGATAGTGATTACAATGGCATTAAGCAAAATTACTTAAACTCTTGAGATTGATACCATTCAAAATTTTGCATGTACCATAGAATGAGTGCGTAAATTAATTCACTAATATTTTATGAGGAATTACTAATGTCCACTATGAGGTAATTTGAGGACTAGCGTATTGACCAAATTCCAGATAAGTTTCAGTGGAAACCACTGAACATCGAATTTTGCAGTTTGGTTCATGTCCTGGTTACTCATTTTTCAAAACTAGTAGAACTGGCTATAGCTGTTATAAATTTTTCTGTTTTGGCGGGTCACGGCATTGTGAGGCACGTATGCCAATCTCATTATTTTAGGTGTATCAATGTATTGTGGGACTCTCTGCTCGAGTCTACTAGGCACATCTAAAAAATTGCAATTGAAGTCAATCTTGATTATCTTCATCCATTGTTCCGATTTTTTTGTACCCGATCAACAAATTTAGCAATCTCTTGACCAATCTATTAGAATTCATCTGGGAAGGACAAGAAATTTACAGATCCCATGCGAGCTGTACTTCAACCATATATGGGTTGAGTCATGAAATTATATGGAGGTGCTGGATGATAATAACTTAGGCAACATGGAAATCCATTCAAGAAATAATGCATTCAAAGACTAGTGAGAATTGGAAAATTACACAAAATAGTTCGATGAACAGCTCATTGTGGATGATTAAAAATGTTCCTTGATCTTAAATAGCGATACTTTGATTCTATTAATTTCGAATACCTATTACTGTCCCTTTAACGTGACCAATGTGCCTGCCTTAGTTGGAAGGGTCATATTCTGTTGCCTCTTGTGAATTCTGCTTGACTGTATGATTTAGGTTGCACATGGCAATCATTCTATGCCCAGAATCTGATTCTGGGCAGAAATGATTCATTTTTATTCTGTGCCGAAAATAATTTCTAAGCATTTGAAGGCGTTTGGTAACTGCCCAAAATTTTTGTTCTTAGAATAGAAAAAGAAAAGAAATGCATTTGGTAACCACATAAAATTTCTTTTTATTAATAATATTTTGAATTTTTTAATATTTATTTCTTTTTTTCTTTTTTTTCCTCTTTTTTTTTCTTTCTTTCCCCTTCCTTTCTTGGCCATGGCCGGCCGCCGGCGAGGGCGTCACGGCCCTTCGCCACCGCCCTCGCCGCTGCCCTCACCGGTGGTGACGGCGAGGTCAGCCTTGCCTTGGCTGGGCGACGGCAAGGTCAGCCTCGCCTTGGCTGGGCGAGGCTTGACCTCGCCCAAATCTAGCGAGGCCAACCTCACCGTCGCCACCCAAGTTTGTCACCTGGGTGGCGACAGCGAGGGGGACCCTCGCCGGCCCTAGCATGTGGTCGGTCGGCGGCGGCGGGCGGCCAGTGGGCGGCGGCCAGCAGCCGGCGGGACCGAAGAACAACCAAAAAAAATAAAAAAAACCAAGAAGAATCAGTTCTAAGAAAATTGTTCCAGAATCAAGAAACTACTTTTTTTTTATTCTTGATTCTGTTCCAAACTGATTATGAATTGTGCCCGGGCACAAAAAATTTAACAAACAGATTTCTGTTCCCAAATTGATTCTGGGAACAAAAAAACAGAATCAATCACTATTTGGCAAGTTGCCAAACAGGCCCTTAGTGTCTTCCCTTGTAAAATTTGCATTTTCCAATTGTTAATACAGCTGAGAGGGCATGGTGCTTTGTACTGCTGACAAATAAATTTTCTTGTGAAAACCCTTCTGCTCTCTTGATTGAAGTGCAATAAGTCGGAGAAATGTTTTACTAAAATGGATACTCTGTTCATTTGCTTTTCCTCTTAGGCTTTGGAAGCTATGCAGATGGTACTGAATATGACAAACAGTAAAAGAGTAGATGCTGAGTTATTAGGGAAAATCACTGAAGAGATAGAAAAAAGAGCTGGAAGTTCTACCGATCAAAATCAATCTCCTGATTCTGATGCAGAGTTGGATAACGATTCAGGATGTAATGATCCTCAGGCTGGGAGACAACGGCAAAGGGAGCACTTGGTAGACTCTCTCGGAAAGATTTTACAGCAGGTTTGCTATTTTTTCCTAATTGCTATGTGTTCATTTCAACCTCTGAAATGAAAAGCTTCATTTATTCCTCTAAATAAATAGCCAAAGCGGGCATATTTTTTTCTGCGGCTTGTCGCTGGTATCTATCCAGAACCTACTACATGGATCTTGTATAAATCATGAGAAACCAAAGTCTTTTGTGACTTATCTCTGCTTGCCGAAGCCTTGATCCTCAAATGATAGTCATTTTTTTTCCATAAGATGGATATCCTAACATTTTTGTTATTTTCAAGCTTGATTATGTACATTAAACATTAACTGCTTATATGACGTCAATTTCCAACTATTTGGCAAGCTTTTCATGTTCAGGTATTTTATGAGTGAGCTAAATGAGGTTAACTCTATGTACTCATCGTGCCATAGTGTTCATGTTTATAGAAATCCACTATTGCGTGTCCCCGCCCTGATCTAATCCGCTGTTTAACAATTTTCATTTGGCAAGAGCCAGACAAATGTGCATTTGATGCCATGAAACTGTACTGGACATACCAGCTAAATGATGACTAGAGCATTTGAGATCATAATTATCCAAATGCAAAGGTTTTAGGGTGAAAATTAAATGATGCATCTGTAATCAATTGTAACAAGTACTGAGATGAGAAAATATGATTTTTTTGTTTTAGATGCAAATCTCGTAAATCTCTTTCAATGCAGATAGTTCGAAGTGGTGCCGGAGCAGATGTGTGGGGGTTATATGCAAGGTGGCACAAAATGAAAGGAGATCTTGTAATGTGCTCTGAAGCCCTATTGAAGCAAGTTAGGTCGTATCAGGTACAGTCTCAAATACTGTCGCAAAGAGGCATCTAGGTGACTGCTTCTTATGGTAGTCCAATAGTCCAATGTATGGTTCTTGTTTAGTTTCAGTTTTGTGCTAAAATCGACCAAATTGAAAGTTTATTCTGGTCAATCTGCCGATCAAACCAAACTACACTTTCTTTAGCCTGTTTCATGGTGAAAATATAACTGTGGTACTAAATCATCTTGTCCATTTAATAAACCACTTCATGAATAATTTTTAACCCATACGTCTTGGATCCATGGAGTCAGTATTTTCGATAAGGTAGCTTCTCTTAGTTCAATATTTTATGATTATATTAAACGTCCAAAATGTGATATCTCTCCCTCTATTTCTCAGGGGTCAGATTTGTGGAAGGATAGTGATCGGTTTAAGAAGTTCGCCTTGGCCTCCTTGGACCTTTGCAGAGTATATATGGAAATTTCATCATCTACTGGAAACCAAAGAGAACTCCTTGCAGCTGAGATGCACTTGAAAAGCATCATTAGACAGGCAAGCATGCCGCATTGCCTGTTTGAAATGACTTTAGGTTTCAGTTCTTTGCAATTTGTAATAGAGAAATTAAACTGGCTTAATGGATTTAAACTGCTGTCATTTATTACAATAAAATTGTTTTTGGCATGGTCTGGTGGACAATCACTAATATGGGTATTGATTTCAATTCAGGCTGGAAACTTTGTTGACACCAGAGAATTCTCTGATATCCAATGTTGCCTCAATGATGTCAAGAAGAAACTTGAATCTGTTGCTGTTGCTTGAAGGTTGGACAGCTTCTCGAAGGTGTGCTCTCCTTTCCTAAGGTTCTATGATAATGTTGGTCAATGTGGTGCGGTCCTTCTGTACAGTTGTAATGAGTTTCCATCATTATAATAAGCGTATTCATTCACTGTATTCTTGTCATGGTAGGCAAAACTACTCGGTTTTACACTCATCAGACATCTGTTCCCATGTAAATAGTCTTCTTTAAGTAAATTATAGGAAATTTGCAAAGGTAGATTCAAGTAATCAGTGTACCTCCTAATATGAGAGGAAACCCGATTTGAACTTGACATGAGAATGGATACAATGCTTTGTTCTAGTATTTTTCTTGCTTTGACCCTCTGCCATTGAAGTTGTAGAGATATTGCTATTGTGTTTCTCCTTTAGTATAAATTGCTCCATATGGCTGACCATTGATTTATGAGCTGCATTGTTCCAGGATGTATGGTTTGATCTGATAATTGGCAAACAATGCACAAATAAGCAAATATCAGACTGGTGATGGCGGCCGACATGTTTGGCTGAATGCCGAGTGGGCTTCTCGTGTAAAATATGTTGCCTGGGGAAAAAGGGACAACCCAGAAGGTTGCAAGAAATTCTTCTCGCAGCTAACATGCTAAAGGATCTTCTTATTGCAGATAAGAAGTTTAAGTCTGGCATGAACAGTGTAGCTGGCATCATCATTCTCCAAGAGAAGCAACCCGACATGTCACTTAGTGTCAATGGTCTAAACTTCTAGCATAATGATGTTGCATAGATACAAATTGTGTTTCTTTTTACAAATGGTTCCAAGCCAATGCTGTTGTAATCCAGGAATTGATCCAATTTGAAAGAAATTGTATCTTTCTTAGTTATCCTAGTGGCTGGTGTCACTTCGAACTATTTATAGACTTTGTTTTTGGCCACCTTACTGATGCTTGTTATATATACTCGAAATCTTTCAAGAAATTTCTTTATACGCGAAAAATAAGAGTGAGGATCAAGACCCAGAACTTTTTTTATCCGTGCGCTGATATTGTCATAGTTAATTGCTTTTTTCCACGGCCAGTGTGCGTTCTAATATCTTGTTAAATAACACGTACGTTACCTTTACAATTTGATATAATTTGTAGGTATGGAATCTCCAACGCTGTAATCCATTAGCTATTTAGGACAATTGTCTAATTAGATCAATTATCATAAATCACATGCGAACATAGACACCGGCATGTACAGATCTTCAATCGTTGAAGCATCAAAGCGGTTGTCCAGAAAACCAAAGAATATGATGAACGGAACAGCATCAGATAATTGTCCCCTCGGCTGCTCGTCCCGCGCAAAGCCTGGTGTTGATCCCACGAAACCATCACACAGACTTCACCTTATATTCACAATAGAGCATCCATATCAAAAAGTTTAACAAGAAAATCACGAAAATCTTGATTCGATTGAAACATACGAGAAATCTGCATGCTGAGCAACTGTAAATTATACTCAGCAGTTACCACAGAGCCGATAAGTACGGTTTGGCCTAAGAGAAAAGAGGGGACAATACGATTAGAAGAAAAGAGCCCATATCCTCTTTGTGTTTGGGCGATCTTTCGTGTCTCCGTGGCTGTTGATTAGTGAGGTACAATTGGAAGACAAAATCCTAGATGGAAAAAATCATTAAAGATCCAAAAATGTTCTGTACCACATTACAAGAGAAACTATAGGGAATGTGCGGGCGACAAAACTGGCACATAAGGCCAATCAAACTTCTCCAGCGTTTTCAGCTGTGCCATCTACTCTATATGTCCAAGCGACTGGTGTAGGTCATGCCTTCCACGCTTGCAAGGTCTTTTCCCTCAGAGCTGCTTCTTTTTGTCTATATTAGCAGCGGCATGCCTTTGCCGTTTCCTCCAAGCGGGGATCTTCCCGGGGAAAGCCCACCTCAACAATCTCTCCCACAAGTAGCAGGTCAAAAACATAATGAGAGCCCAAAGTAACAACTTATCCCTCATCCCAGGTGGCAAAGGCACCAATTTTAACCCGTCATTCAAGTCCCTGAATATATCAGACGTGATGACAGTGAAGAATCCAACAGCAGCCAAAAGCGCATACAAGAAGGGTTTATTCTCAGAAATGCTCTGGTTGAATGGATGTCCCATGTAATTCACGGCGAAGGTCGCCACCTGGAGCATCATGTTCACCATGTAAGAAACTGTATTCACCAGATTGGGATGAAATTCGGAATCTGGCTCAATGCATTCCTCAGGCATGTGCCTTTCGGCCTCCTTCACAGAAGAAATCAAGAAGAACAGATGGATTGCAAACTGACCCAGAAGGGAGAGGAGGACATAGGAACAGAAGACATTAGGGTGAGGTCTTTCGGCTGAAAGAGTTGGGAGGGGCCTTGCATGTGAGATGAACAAGAAAAAGGCGGCAGTAAATACCCCACTGATTGTAGCCTGCACATCACCAAGCTTGACGCCATCCAAGTACATCACACTCAGCACATATGCTGTTGCTAGGCAGTTCAGACCAAGTATCTTAAACATTTGCAGCGTGGTGACCAGGGTGCTGCGTCCCTGACGAATTATGTCAGTGGTGGGGGCAACAGACGCATGCTTTGCGGTAAAGGGTGATGCCATTGAGGCGTCGCCAAGCTTGACAACAGGAGCTGAGCGACCATCTGGATCCTCATTCAACTCATCCATCATCTTCTTTAGCTTCTGTCGGTGTGCCTCAGCAGCCGTCACATGACGATTAGCAATTGGCTGACCTGCCGTTTCTGACCTTGTGACAGCTTTACTCTTTGAACCTTCTCCATTCACATTTACATTTTTTCCTGATGATTCAGATGAAAGCTTGGATTTCTTTGGTTTCAAAGATTTTGAAGTTTCATCTTTTGAAGACTCTTTGGGAAGTACTTCCACTTTGCTGCGGAGGAACCGCATTCAATAAAGCAACTCCCACATGGGCCTATAAAGACATAAGCAAACTTATAAAATAAGAGTAAATAAGGCGCAAAACAATAACACAAATTTAGCAGTGATACATTTACAAAACAAAGAGAGATAACTTGCATGATTCAATTTCAAAATAAAGGAAAGGATAAGGCTCGAGATGTGCAAGTGGGTGGGGGATCTGTGCACAAGCAATGTGTCCCTGTTCCCATGAGAGAGAGAGATAGAGTTTTCTTTTCATTGAACTCTTTCCCCGCTGAAGCAGAACCCAAAAAGCAGATCACAGAAGAACAGATAGGGTGAAGGCCATACTAGCTTATCCAGTCAAACGTTTCTTTTTTTCTTTAAGATAAAAGTGGAATATGGACTTCCATTTCAAGTAACAATTCTGATATGGACCGTAGTCAGAAATGAACTCTACTGATTTAGGCAGCATCTTAGAGATGTGTGAGATCTTTGCTATGACTTGGCAATTATCAGGTAGATAGTGAAGTAGTTAATTTTCCAATCAACTTAGTAAGAGCACCAAGTATCTTTTCTATTAGTTTATTTAGAATCTCAAGCTTAAGAGGCTTTAGCTTAAGATGTTAGATTGACCATGGGAAACGAGACAAGCCAAGCTTGTGACTTGGATATCAGTTACTTATTTGAGTTGGTCTCAAACATAAAATATCGAGCTCTATTGAATTTTGGTAGAGTATTGAGCCTCAAGTTTAAAAATAAAGATGAGACTGATGAGTTGCAGTATATTGTGCTGCTTCATCAGGTTCAACCCTCTTGTACCACCCGTGAAACTGCACATAAAAAAATAACCAGAAAATATCTGATCGGTGAACAGTACACTACCTGCTTCAAAGCCCCGACATCATTTGTTCCATCTCCGCACATCAATGTCATCCTTCCCACTGATTTGAATGTGGTCATGATGAGTTCTTTTTGCTGAGGAGCAACTCTTGCAAAAACCTGAGACAAATGATAAGATACAATTAGATAAATACAAGATGCACAAGTTGTATTGCAGATTCAGAGTAAGTGATAACCTTAACATAGGGGATGACATGAAGAATAGCATTTGTGCGTTGTAACATTTCGATGCAGTCACCTCCAATACAAAGATCATGGGTGTCTGACAAAGCTTCAACTTCTTTCTCACTGAAGACAAACACATTTTCTCAATTCAAAGAGAAAAAAAATTCAACTTCACATCTGAATGAAAAGAACAGACTTTCATTTTCATCAGATTCTTACTGGAAAAAAATCAAATAAATACAGACGTCCACACACCCATCACTGCAAAAGCACACAAGAATCTATATACGTACATGTACAAACACGTGTATGTGTTAACGTGCGCGCGTGCATTTAACGTGTACCCACAGAGAGGCAAACACGCATCAATTTTAATAGAGATTAAATACATGGCAAAGGAAATAGAATATTACCACCAACAGAAAAAAGGAGAATGGCATCAAGTTGTTTCACCCACAGACCAAAGAAAGAGGAGGAAGAAGAGGAAGAAGATATCAAGGAACAGCAGCAATCAGCAATGTGAAATGTTTCTTCTCCATTTTACTCAAGTTCTGTTTCCTTGCTCTAACACTGGCTTTTTTTGGTGAAATTATAATATGACACAAAAGAAGTGGCAATGGGTGGGGATAATTTGTGCTCATCTAATAAGTCGGTGGATAAATTTTCATCCATTTACATGAGTTAGAAATGCTTATTGACTCTATGGAATCAACTTCAAGTATGCTCTAAACAACATCAGGATGACAGAGGAGGAGGACCAGCAGCAACAACTACTATCAAATGAAACAAAGTATTCCAAAAATACATAGCAGCAATTACAAGGTGAAACATTGAAAGAAACCGGTCAGGTAGATTACCTGTAGCGATGTGTGTCCATCTCATCAGGTGACATCCACTCATAGCCCGTGGTGCTGCTAGCAGGAGTAAGGATCAACACAGGTTTTGAGATGATATGAACTTGGCCGGCAACATGACAAGCAGTCAAAGCTTGGTCACCAGTAATCATTGCCTAACAACAAGAACAGCATTAATGACAATATAACAATCCTACTCAACATGTACGAGATGGTTAGACAGTAACCATTCATATTTAGTGGGGGTCTTGCTCCCCTTAATATTCTCATGTCTGTTTGGTACCCTTTTCTATTAGTTTCACCCCTATAATTCTGCGAGCTTTGACCACACTATGTTCGACAACCTAATTCAACATCATTAGAATTGAAAAATTCAATTTTCTACATGCCTATGACTATTTCATGCATGTCTCACATTAAACAGGTACAATTTCCAATTGTAAGAAGCCTGGTTCCACCATTGACGTTGCACAAGAGGGTAGGTACACGAGCCAATCAAACTTGACTCATCATATGCTTGAGATCAGCATATTTTATTAAGTAGAGTCAAAATTTGAGGAGTTCAAGTAACAAAATCAATCGAGTTTCGGTGTGGTAATACCCAACTTTGGGTGGCTTACAAATCCAATCAGGGGGTTGGATTGAAATTAAGCAGTCCGAGTCTAAAAGGAATATTTTGAGACCAAATGTAGTACTTGACCCAAGTGGCTAGTAAGCTTAATTCCAGTACTACTTGACCAAAGTGGCAAGTAAGCTTAATCTGAGTAGCTGGATGATGTTAAAATTAATCACAGAGCGAAATGACATTACATGCACATTTTATTCTACTCACAAACCTGAGTTGGAGCAACTTTCACATTTAAAATTTATCTTTTATAATCAAGTCAAGTGAGCTTAAGCTTGAGCACATACATAATGCATCAAGTCAAGCTCAAACTCATGAAATTGAGTTTTTATCAGATTCAAGACTGACGTAAACCATTCAGTTTTCCTTAAGTTGGGCCAAGTTGGAATAGTAAACCAAGCAACTCTGCCCAGAGTAAAGAGAAATTCACTACCAGGCACCAAGAGTGCCAACACATTTTAGAAACAAAGCTCAATGTCAAAAGAGAGCTCATTTACGAGACAAGGAATCCAGAGTACCAATCAAAGCTTTTATATCCAATAGCAAATCCACATTGTACCAAAGTGTTCCAAACTGACCAAAAATAGGAAAAAGGAACCGGGGGAAATCCACTTTATCATAGGAAAAGGGATTTCAAAAACCTGCCACACATACAATTCTTGCTCAGTAGACCCTTCATGACCCCACTTAGCCCGCTCTCAGTTCATTGCCCCCTACAACATTATGTTCTAGCTCCATCTATATAGGCAATGGAAAACGGTAGCATTCCCAGATGCATTTCCATTAATTTACATGCGTTCATCACTGACGTAAGACCCTCATGGAAAAAAAAAATATGACTTAACATATTCAAGCTCAAGCATTCGGCAAGATAAGCCTTGCTCTTTTTCTTTTATTGGTCGTCCATAAGCCTTCGTTAGAGGCCGAGTTGATTTTTTGGAGCAGGGGGGAGGAAGATACAAATGGTTAGTGATAGCCACATACTATGTCAAGATTCCGAGGAGTCAGATCTAGATTTTATGCAGACTCTTTAATATATCTGTCTCGATCAAAGAATCTGACTTTCTCACTATATGCAGCGCACTAGTCATCTTCTAAAGGAAAGAAGTGATAATTCAAGATAATTCGGGATACTAGGTGTGACGAGTATGAGTTTACTAGTCAGTTTGGGTATGCAATGACATTAATTGTATAAGTGTGGAGGTGGGTGAAAATGGGTTAAATAAATCATTTGGGTCCCATCCATATTCAAATTACCTTTTCCTTACTTTCACGAAAGACCAATTATAACTCTAAAGATAAATTCGATACGGTTAAGTCAAACTTATCAGTATTTAATAAATATCATAATTCAATATCTAACACGAGGCATTTCTAACCAAGTCATGTGATGATCCTTTGAGCTCAGACAAAACCGTGGCCTGAATCTGCTCTGATAGGACAGTTGAATACCTGCAACGCGAGAAATAGACCAAATCAAGCAAGGAGTCACAATAAACCAGTATAAGTGGAAAGAAGAAAAAGAACTTAGTTACGTACGGCAAAACCAGCAAATGTCAGACCACTTTCCACCATATCTCTCTCCAAGTTTCTAGCCTCGCTAACCTTCACACAATTAACAGGACAATCAGCATGAAACGGAGACCGCATAAAAATGTTCACCGCTATTTTGGCTCAACAGAAGCAAGTTGAAAACATTTACAACAAGCAACAGGAGTTCTTCATTTGAAGTATTAAAGAGAAAAGGAACAAGAGTTTTTATTGTTCTTCCTCCTCAAAAATGAGATTGCCACGCTTCAAAAAGCCAGAAATTATGTGACGATCCAAGACCCCAACAATGTGTTTCTTACAGGTCCCCAAATCAATCTTATGCAAGGTTTAACAAATGCAAAGATGCAAACTGTAGATACACTTTCGAAAACTTAAATTAGTGGGAAGGTAAGATTTAGAGTATATGTGCTTGATAATTCAGTGTAACCTTCGACAGGCTGTAATCTTCAACATGTATTTGACTTTTTTTATGTTCAGCTCCTTCTCTCAAGGTTAGAGACCTTTCCTTATTCAAGAAAAAACAGGATGAAGGGCAAAAATCTTAAAATCTGAAACAGAATTAAATGGATAATTGTTATTGAGATCAGCTTCCAGAACTTCCATAAAAATTTGTTGAGTAGAGATCAAAGTGATGAGGAGATAACTTTATAACTACAAGATGATTCATTCTTATCCCATTCACCAATTCCTTCTTAATTTACTCTTTCACGCTTTAATTTAGCCAGTACACATCTCAAGTTGGTTCAAGTGAAAGTAAGCTGCCATTTATAGAAATGAGTAGTACAACATAACAGTTTTCAGGTTTTATTGGTTAACACTCCGCTTGTACAACTCAAATGCAGCTCATAGGAAGCTTCACTCCCCAGCAGTTTAAAAATAAATCAAATATATGATACAAAGAAATAAATAAGAACTCTGCAGATGGGCCAAAAGATGGCTGGAAGTGCCGTGTAAGCAAGGGCAAGAACAATGCAAATGAGCCAAAAGAACACTTACTGTCATGTCCGGAAGTGCCTTGTAAGCAAGGGCAAGTACACGAGAACCCTGACGTGTGTATCTCTTGTAAGTCTCCACATAACATGGTGGCAAGTCAACCAGTCTATCTTGAATTGTTTCTGGTGCGCCCTAAACAAATAGGACATATATAATTCATCAACTTTGAGAATCTCAGCATGCTAAATCATTTCTATGGGCTGAAAACGGAAGAACACTGATCTTCAAGTGGCCAAAAAGCAAAAGTTTTCCGCAGGACAGCACAATTTTTCTCTCCAATATACTGTTCTTCCTTGCAGAAAAAATTCTTAAGTGGACAAAGAGGTTCCTGTACTAAGGTGTCAGTGCCAGCTAATCTAATTTGCACATTTTTTCTATAAGCATACATTCATACAGTCCTTGGGATATTAAATCCATAAGCAATAATACCTTAACAAAAGCAAAAAATTCCTCTTGAATACGAACAACAACTGCCATACGCTTTAAGTGGGAGGCAAAGTGATGTCTCTGAACAATCTGCACAGCTTCACCACCTCCCCTGCATAAGAAAAAGAGATCAGATAAAGGCTTAATGTGTGCACAGGAACCAACGGAAGAACAGATAAAATAAAAGAAATGACGTGCTTGCCCAAAGGACAGATTCACCTTTTCTATCGAATAAATCTATTTCAGTGAAGGTCTATTAATATAAACAGACCATTATCATCATCTAAATCAGATACATAATTATATTCATGTTAATTTCGAATACCATGTGCTTAATATATGCAAGCCCACCAGACTTCTCATAGTTGTTAATAGCTTAAAATCATGTTATGTTTGAGAAATCAAATCCTCCAAGAAAATTTGATGAGAAATTTCCAACCAATACACAACTCAACTCACTTCTTCGGCATGGCCTTCTCATCAGATTTGTAACTCCAGTCTATTCCTTTAAGAGCAGCCTTCTCAAGAGGATCTCCTACCTATAGAAGCAATGAACCACAAAAACAAAATACGCATTAGATTACATCATTTTCCTTTGACCCTCTTTCTTGGGAGGGGAGAGGGGGAAACAATTGGCGTAGCATTAACAAGACCATTTTAATATGTGCAAAAGGGCACTGTTTAGCCCAACTGTATATATATGCACTCTTTTTATTTTAATCACTTATGCTACAAGGGACCTATTCTTGCCACCTCTATCCATATCCCCAGAATTGCAGGTGTTACCTCATTCAAAGATGCTCCTATAGACCTTTTCTTCTAAATGCTAAGATACTCATATGGACTTACTTCACGTGAAAGAAGATTTATCCAAATAAGACACAATAGCAACAAAAGATCAGTTGAAACAATTTAAAAGCTTCAAGTATACTTGCCGTTCTCCATGGACACCAAGTATCTACTCAGGTGAAAAAAGAGGAAGAGGAGCGAGGATAGTATTGCTAGAAGTCAACTAACCTATCCTCTGAAGTCTGAACCATATTCCTTCAACCAGTAAAATGAAGATAAAATTTTACCTGACACAACAAATCCAAGGACTACTTCTGGTTGAACATCATAACATAATGTAGTTGGCTTGCATGCCGTACATTTTAACCTCAGGATGAGCATGCAACCTTTAAGCATTTAAGTAAAATCAGTAAAAAGGTACATCATCGATCTCTACTAGCATACCAGCCTGTTGTCCACGAACACCAATGCATGACAAGAAGCCAAAATTTCCAGGGCACGAACTGGCACTTTTGA
The DNA here is from genome assembly GCA_024733475.1 of Syzygium grande. Lineage (NCBI taxonomy): Eukaryota > Viridiplantae > Streptophyta > Magnoliopsida > Myrtales > Myrtaceae > Syzygium > Syzygium grande. The sequence goes on along the minus strand of JAMXDD010000005.1, from coordinate 197,490 downwards.
CATATCAGATTCCAAATATGTTCTTCCAGACAATCCACCCACTCCACAAAACTCCTGATATAAGAATAAACAAAGAAGATGTAACATATAACTTTTCAAACAATGACAAAGACTTCTTTCTTTGCTTCAATATACCATGTCATCCGATGTAAGTGTTCCGGTCTTATCAAAACAGCATATATCAACCTGCAAAATAGAAAATTTAAGAAATTACAAAAAAAAATTCTTAAATTAGCAGTCAGATGATCCACATTGCCGATTGTCTTCTAGCCCATTAAAACAAATAATTGACAAAGGAGAAATGGAGATTGTCTACCTTCCCAGCAAATGGAATCCGAAATGGTTCAGTACAATATATCCCGCGACGTGCCAGTGCAATCAGCGATGTATTAACAGCTATCGATAACTCCATTGGCAATTCAGGAGGGATAACAGAAGTAATAATGAGTGAACAACTAAGGAGAAGCTTATACTTGCTCCTGGTGGGATCCTCCAATCCCTACACCAATAGTATAACAATGTCATCCACATAAATAAGATCAACATGCACCAGAAATACTTTATAAAAGTTGATGAGGATTTCCTTACCTTCTTAAGTACATAACCAGCAGCTATTACTGCAAATATTACTAAGAAACATATGAACAACCCACTCTCCCAGCTGTTCGCAGTGACCTGCAATATGCATAAATAATTCATCTCAACATATGTTTACAAGAACACCACTCCACATAGTTTCCACTCCCATGTGATGGTTTGAAATTCGGAAACCCACCCTCTCTGTGGAAAATAAAATTGTTCGCATCAGCTTTCCCTGACTTGTTTCAAAGCCTGTCCTCAGAACAACGGCCGGGCAACCGCCATCTGGAGTTCTCAGAGGAAAAGTCTGACATAGATTAAAAGACGCAAAGGGTAAGCTAAGACTTCACCATAACCAAACTTAAAAGACCCAGAAGAAACTACCTTATCAGGAGTATGTTGCAGTATCTTAGTCCCACCGAACAAGACATGGCTTTTATCTCGCTTCACAGACAACTTCTCCTCAAAACCCCTACCCGCTACAGAGACCTGCCCAATCAAACCTAACAAACTTTATGTGTGTTTACTTCCGGTACAAACACGGAATGGCTCCAATCTCCATCATCCATCAGAATGCAGCTAATTCACAGATGAATACATCCTCAAAGTACAAGAAATAATTACCAGTTTTAACATTTTAATGACATAATCCTACAATTTAGCCGAACAAAACCCAAGTTCTCCATAGTTATCAACCTTCCATACAATCTGTACCTAATAAAAGTACATTTTGCTGATTCCATTAACAAAAGACAAAAAGAATAGAAAATATATTGTCGGCAACCCGCTGAAAAGAGTCAGCATTATTTTTATGGTCAAACAAGCAATCCACTTCAAACCAAATAGATGAAGGCCAGAAAAACACAGAAATCCAAATCCACAAGCAACTACAATCCAGATAAATAGCTAGCCATTTTAAGTTAAACCTTCACAAACTATAATCTTGCTTTAGTTATTAAGATAAACCAATCTTCAAATACTATACTGGAAATTCAATTACAAAGAATCAATTTCACACGCCATAACAGTCCTGAAGAAATTCAGCAAGATCTGGCCTAAGGTACTTTATAAAACCAAGAAACAGGATTGGAGCAGTACTTGTTCATAATTGAAGACATTCTTGACTTGCGTCCTCCAGTAAACCACAAATACAAGAGGGCAAAGGGCAAATGCAAGTGAAAACCCAAACATAATCACATATAATGCAAATGACGACATAACAAGCACATATGATCATAAAGACAACTAGAGAAGAGAACAACCTTCCATTGAGGAGTAGACTCGCCTGTAAGAATCGCCTCATTAACAATAGCAGTACCAGCCAATATAAGCATGTCTGCTGGAACAGACTTGTCTTCTCCATTCAGGCCAGAAGAGCGCCCAATTGAGACGATATCACCAGGCAAAAGGTCAGTCCCTGGTAGTTTCACCCACCTATAAGCAAAAGCATCCGATAGATTATTATTAATCAAGGAAAACCAGCAAGAAAGAAAGTCCAATTAATGAGAAGATACGTACTTGCCACCCCGATGCACCATTAAGGTCTGGCCATCAACTCTAACACGCCTTAGCTCAGTCAAAGTTTTTAACCGACTTTTTGCCATTGTAGACTCAAACATGAACAGCATGAACAGGGTGAACAAACTGTAGTACCAGTATTCATCCAAACACCAGAGCCCTACGCAGAAAACCTATAACAAAAGGCAATCGCATGAACCACAACAAGAAAACTACTAACCAAAGGAAATGCAGCGGCATCATAAATGTTTGTCGTTTTTTTTTTAATTGTGTGTGGTGAGAGAGAGAGAGGACAAACCTGAAACACAAAAAATGGTTCCATGCAGTTCTCTTTCATTAATTTCTGAAATGTAGGTTGCGGATAATCAAATCTGCATAGAGGAAAATAGTGGCATATAAATCAATTAAAAATGCTAGAGTTGATGCCTCAACAGAAAAATCTTGGCCAAAAGTTAACATCAGATTGATATGACAGACAAAACAAAGCTCATGCTCAATCTGCACACATAGGCGGGCACATATATAGATTTCCGGTAAACTTCTTCTGCAAGCCAACAGGATATGCATAAAATGTGTTAACAGTACATGCTATGCTAGGATTAGATATTCTTTAGCTCTTGAGCCCCCTTTTCCAAAGCTCTATATCCATAAATATGCATGACCAACCCCATACAGCATCTGAAATAGTGAATTGAAATATTTATTGCTATCTTCTTCATGGCAATAGAAACATTTCATTCAACCAATAAGAAAATGAACTAAAACCAATAGAACAAGCAATACACCAGACAGACATCCAGAAAAATTTATGAAAATGAGTGAAAGACTCGAGAGGTTTAACAATTGCTATATGACTGAAAATATAGCAAGACATGCTGATCCACGAAGTATCTTAAAAAATTCATTTGCTCAAAAAGACTGATAAGAGCTTGACAAAAAATTTCCAAGTTTGCCTCTAGCAAGGGATGAGCACCTGGGGTCAAAAATGACCGATAACTCCATCTGAAAGACCAACAGCTTCTATGATAAAACTAAAAAATAACTGGCAGAATATTCTAAATGCCATTAAAGGCCTTCCATTGGAAAGATTTAGTAGCCCTTGTCTTCTCAGTATTTAGTGAATTTATTACCAAATCTAAGTTATAAGTCAAGGTAATTGGTGTCACCAGACATGCTTATTTTCATTAGAAATTGAATATTCTATTTTCAACACGTCATGAGTTATCCAACAGGACCTAAGTTTCTCATGTCTGAAGTGATCTATGCAGGCAGAAGCAAAGGTTCAAGCAGTGTCATTCTAGCAATAACAGTCCGAGTATAGACCAGCAGCTAAAAGTCACAAGCTATTAAATTATCAAAAGAACAAGCAAGCCATGTTATGTTCAAGTCCTCTATTGCTCGAGTAAGCCACGTTATGTTCAAGTCCTCTATTGCTGATAAAACACAATAGTGATAAGAACAAAAACACAGTCAGGCCATAATTATGCATAGTTTAACTACACCAGAGCTCCTGAATAGTCCTCGATACCTTATTCACATAAGAGCAGTGATGATGCTGCTACATACAAGCATAACCAACCCCCCATGCCACCCCACCCATAAAAAAAAATAAGAAAAAGAAACAAAACTACACGCACACAGAGCAAGATTAAAAAGGGTAACTCAATATAGATTCAAAAAGGCAACTCACACATTACGTCCCCATTTGTCTGTGGCTGCAGCAACTTTGGCATCGGTACCATGGCCAGTGTTTTTCAGATAGTAGCCAAATGTTTCCTTGGTCGGGTAAGGAAGCTTGCAAAAAGTTTTATTTTCTTTAGAGAATATGAATCTCTGCTTCCTAAAATCAAAATAAATTTCCTCCACGTCCGAAGATGATGAACCTGCCTGTCATGCAAGTATTGCAACCACATAAAAACCGTGTAAAGAAGAACAAAACAGTGTTGAAAGTTGCTCATAGCGAAAACAGTGTATTGGAGACAATTTGGCAAAAGTTGAAATGGAAAGCACAAAGAGAGATAAATGAAAGCACATTCTAGATTTTTCAAACTAGAAAGCACGGAAGCCGTCCAGCTAATAGCATCGCTTAGATTGATGTGGTAACTCCACGCCTTCAACTGGCTTAGAGAAACAACAACACATTAAAAAAACCGTCATGGTCCCTGCAACCATATGTTCCATCCAACATATGAAGGATGAGCTATGAGTATGTTTCCTTTGAGACAATTCCTGCATACAATCATGTCCTTTGCATCTTTCAGCATACCACATTAACCTCCAGCTTTCTTGAAAACCAATCTAAACATCCAATGCAACCTCAAAGACATACAACTATATTCTAGAGATTCCCTGTAAACCATGATGATAACACTTAAAGCCAAATCTTGTAGAAGTCTAAAATGGCTTTTGGGGCTATCAAATATGGTAGAACTAAATTTCCAGCATGAACATCAAATGATTGGAATCTTTCACTCTAACTAATGGGTACAGCATCACAAAAGTTAAAACATATCTTTCTGGTCCTGCCGATGAAATTAAATATCCGCAATAAGACTTCCCACATCTCGCATGCCCACCATCTTCAAGTTCAATTCCGCAAGGACAAACAACAATCATTTCAATTGATGTGGCAAAGCTCTACATTCTCTATTGAAAATTCCATGGCTCAATACATCAACCTACAGACATCTGCCAAGCAGGTCTAGTGCCATATAAGACTAAGGAACTGTCTAATGCTTTATGAAGTCTCCATTGCTATCCAAACTTCATTGTCTAAAAAAATACTTGAACATGAACGTTAACTCTTGATATCTTTTCTATGAGGAAAAAAAAAGATGCTGTGAGATAATTTCATGGGATAAGTTTGCTGCTATATATTAGAAGGATCTTCTAAACAAAACAAAAATCAGTACCAATTGGACTGTAAAATTATATACTGCTGATATCGCCATGTATTTAACTAATAGGTTAAAGCAGATTCTATAAGCTAACCTCAGAGTTTCGAAATTGTTTCAACAAGGAACTTCCAAATGCCTCATCATTGCTATATGCTAATCATAGAATGGTCAATGGTTATGAATCGAGCAAACCAGGTCCAATGTGCAAACTAGATATAAAAAAGGCCTGTCCTCGTGTATGTTGGTACTTTCTCTTATATCACTTGTCGGTCGAAGGTGAAGGGGAGAAGTTTTTGCATTTCCAAACAAACTTCCTCAGATCTATCAGATTGGGAATCCACACATTTTAAAAGTTTTGAAGACCTCCAGTACGGAAGTACTTCCTCCTCTTTGGACTGCAGATACAGGAAGGAAGAGGAAGAGAGCAAAACACATATTATGAACTGTTCTTTGTAGTAGACATCAGCCTTCTATAAAGAACTTGAGAACGATTAAGGCATAAGATAGCAAAGACTGTAGCATAATATGGCTCCTTGCAAATCGAAGTTCTTGGCTTGCTCTTGAGCTGTTCCTAAAATCTTCTTCCTATAAAATTTCAGATGGTAAATGGAAAGAGAACTTGAACAAAGTTCCATCCGAGACTATGGTTTGAGAGATTGCTATTAGATTACTCCACTCCCACTTCATTCCTTATATCACAGAAGTTAAAAGAACTGTATACGGATTTCCTTGTGGAATAACATGATAAGTCACAAAAATCCAACCAAAAAGTTAAGGTAATCTTGTAATCAGTTGAATATGGGAGGTCTAGCAGCCTCAATTTTAAAGTTTTTAAAGATGACCTTCAAATGAAAAAGTGAAATTGAGGCACAAAACAGCAATTGTTGGAAACCGACAAAACATACGGTGCACTCCGATGGGTAGCTTGTTAACATGTCCCCTACTTATCATTGAGAAAGCTGTTTGACAGGAAAAACAAAGGAATCTGCCACCACCTCTGAATCTTTTGCTGTTTAAGCAGAGAAATGATAGCAAGCTGAAGTTGGCTTGACAGAATTGTCAACATAGTAAAAAAAAGGCACATTTTATGCACTAAGAAGTGCGATCGATGTGCTCATCGAGTTATAGAGAAAATGCAAGCTTTCTTAGCTAGCTCTTTTGTTGTGTGTGAAAGCAAATGTCTTTGCCATCCCAAAAAATATTGAAGAACCTAGAATTGCTTAACCAGTGATGAAGAACCTACTGTGATTGAGTAAAGGCCATGGTTGAGGCACCCTGAGATGCGTCTTACTCAATTCAACAACCCACCCAAAATAAGAGAACTAAGACAGTTCAGAGAAAAAGCATTGGGAAAGCATAAATTATCACCAATGCTCTTTAAGAATCATTGTATGTTTTTTAATCTTCCACAAGCATACTGGAATTTTCTGCAACATTATTTCTCTAGTGAAATTTTCATAAAAGCATGCCCTGCTATAGCATTTTAATTTGTTTTCATATTTTCCCATATACAGATGACATTGACCAATGCCGATAGATCTACAAGTATGTCGACATTGATATATTCCTACATATTTTTCCAGCTTGTAACATGTATCGGCACTTCACGGGATTTTCACATCCACTGTTGCCTTGTTGAGATTCTATTCAAATCACAGTGCACAATTCACCTATTTCATAAGAAAATAATTGCAGCCATAGTTAACCATCACATACCTATATCCTATGGTTCTATGAATAAGATTCTAACTTACTAGTTTCCGAAAATGAAGTGGCACAACTTCCTTAGAACCGGAAAACTTTGCCGGAGTTATTTTGCACGCATCAGCATGATGTATATCGTGAACCTGCAAACATCGAAAGAATCACCAATTACAAAATCAATTAGTCCAAACCACGTACCAAAGGCAACTGAAACCCATATTTACACCAGAAAAAAGCACCGATCATGGGAAACCTAATCTAAGTTCCAAGAAGTTGAAAGGCTCCTTATGAGCTAGACAGTATTCCATTCCCCTCAATTTACCTCGTTTGTTCAATACTTGCATCAAAAGTGCATAAAGACAGATGACAGGTTCTCATGCGTGTATATTTTCGGCTCCAAAATAACTCTCTCTCTATTAACAATTCAAATGCTCTCTTGAGAGAAAGTCGAAAACCAAAACAAACAAAGAAGAGACATCCAGTGTAAAGGAGAATATACATGCACATGTCCGTCCACGAAAATTATACCGTCAGCACTAAGCGACTGAATGATTCCGTAATTGGGTTTTCACCCCCTCGATGCTCTTTAGTTCAATTACCTCACTTATCTAAAAAGAAGTGATCGAATGTTTTCCTAAGCTGTCGGTATGGGACTGCAAAGTAATTTAATGTTTTCATATTCACAGCCCTCCTGAGATCATAAACTAACCACTTACCCTGCTATATTGAACCAAGCATTTGAAATCCACCGACCAACCCGTGAAGAGCAGGACCAGAATGTGAAGACCAACAAGGCCGCCGAGCACGATGGCAGCATCCGCAAAGTCTAAGCTAGGCAGGACCGCGGTCACCCAGAGGGCGTACAGAACGGCAGAGGGCCAAACATCCAGACGCCAAGCCCAGAGTTTCTTCCTCAACAAGTCGACATTTTCCACAGCCTTGCCGCCCACGTGGAACCTCGACATCTCCGCTCCCGCCGCTGAGCGAAAAGAGATGAACCCATCATCACCGACTGAAGAGGCATCACAAGAGAAAAAAGAAAAAAACAACGACATCCCCACGAAACGGTATTCCCCGTCAATAAAGCGAGGACCCTCTTCGCTCGAAGCAGGGAGCATCCAGTTTCATGAGCAGAATACTGGTAATTTCGAAGCGAACGAAACTGCACGTACGAAGAAGAATGACAGTACCAAACTGGGCAACGAGAAAGCCAAGCGGAATCAAATCTAGGGCACTAGTGAGGGCAGCGAAAGCGCGAGACCGATCCCCCGTACCCGGAACTGGGTATCGGTATAAAGAAGCAGCAAATTCGACAAGGAAACGGCGGAATCGAAGAGCGTAGCAACAGTGAAATCGAAGAGCAGGGAGAGAGGGAGAGAGAGAGAGAGAGAGAGAGATGGGCGTACGCGATCAGCGGGCCAAGGCGATGGGCACTAGGCAAAGGCGGAATCGAGGAGGAGGAGGAGGAGGAGGAGGAGGAGGAGGAGATCCAAAAAAATAACCCTAGATCAGCGTCGGGCGAAGAAGTAGAAAGGATTCGATCTCTCTCTCTCTCTCGTTCTCGATCCTATTTCGTCTTCCCTCTCGTCTTGATTCTTGCTTTTGCTTTTCGTTTTTGCGGTATTAACAAAAAAAAAAAAAAAAACCAAAACCCAACCCCAAAGTTTTCGACTGTTTTTCTGTGCAGCGAGTTGCTCCCCCTCCCCACCGGTTACGGAGACAAAAGCCGCACCGATTAAGGTTTTAGTTTTGTTCCCCCCTTTTGACCCCCAAAAAAAACAAAGCTCAGGCCTTTAGTTTCCCCCTTCTTCCTTTTCCTTTTCTCTTGTAGGGACAATTTTTTCTTTTTTCATGTAGTGGCCAACTTTCGCGCACCCTTCCGTTTTTTTTTGGATCTGTCGTATCTCTCGCCCTTCTCTCTTCCGAGCCTTTGCTTTGCTTCTTTGTAGAGCGTCGGGTCGAATGCACCCATGATATTAGAGTCTCCACCTCACGGTTCGCGCACCGCCTTAACTCGTCCGTCTTCTAAGCCATCTCAAGGGCACGCTCCTTCGTATCAAGCGTATTACATTCGAAATTTTTTCACTCGTGAAATATTCCCAACAATATTTTGACCCCGATATCACGGGAAGAGAATGAAACTCTCTCGTCATCTCCATCAACACCTTATTATTAAGAAAACTATCTCCGTAAATGGAAGAAATTATTTTTCGAAATTCTACTTTCACTTTGATTGTTCTTAGGGATAATGACACAAATGGTCCATAAATTTTGATCCAATAAGCAATGTGGTCTCTAAACTTTAATTGTATTCAATATGATACATGAACTTTAACCTAATGTGTAATATGATCCCTAAACTTTTAATTTATTCTATATGGTTCATGAACTTTTGGTACATGTTCAATATAGTCCCCGAACTATATGAAAATATTCAATACTATCATTCCATTAATTCAAGATTAATAACATAATTGAACATTTTCATATAGTATAGGGATTAAATTGAATATATACAAAAAGTTCAGGAACTACAATCCACACTAGGCTAAAGTTTATGAATCATATTAAACAAATTAAAAGTTTAGGGACCACGTTGCATATTGCACCAAAATTCATGAATCATTTAAAATGACTAAAGTGACGAGTTTATAGAGAGAGATTCGCAAACAACCCACACAAAATTTAAAATGACTAAAGCGACCAATTTGGTCCAATTGGCATTTAACATGGTAATCCATTTCAGGGCAAGACCCCCATTTGTTTATTGAGCTGAGCTAGATTATGGCTCTCAAGATCGACTCATTTAATTTCAAGTTGTGCTTGAGCTCAAAGCTATTTAGATATTGGGATAAATGTGCTGACAATCCAAAAAAAATTCAAGAAAGTATAATTAAGTAATAAAAACTTTTAAAAAGTACAATTAAGTTTTAAAACTTGATGATTAAGTCTTTTCGTTAATTTCGTCCAATATGGTTAACGGAAAATGCCGAGGTGACCGTTTTTATTCTTTTCTCTCTCTTGTGTAGCACTAAGGTGGTTAAAATATGAAATGTAAGGTTAAAATGACGTCATTTTGGTTCATATCTTTTTTTTTACCTAAATTTTATTAAATTTAATAAAAAAAATTAGGACAGGGCCTACAAACCATCGTCATGGTCACCCCATCATTACTGGGAAGGGCTGGCGACGAATCGGCTAGGGTCGCTAGGCCTTGGCCAATGGCCAATGGCCAATGACCTTCACCAACCGCAAGCAGCGGCTGCCAAATCTTGGCTGGGGTTGGCTAAATCTAGTGGCCCTCGACCAAATCTGGACGAGGGTCTATGCCTACCATCAACGAGGGCCAGGCCCTTGCGGCCTACTTTGTTGTGTTTTTTTTTTAATTTAGTTTATTTTTAATCTAATTTTAAATCAAATTTGGATTGAAAATTGAACAAAAATGATGTCGTTTCAGTTTCATATTTTATGTTTCTATATAGTTGAGAGAAAAAAAAAACAAGAAGAAGACAACATCAGCATTTTCCATTAGTTGAGTTGGATGGAGTTCAACAAAAAAAAAACTTGACAGAGTTAAAAAGAATTTGATTGTATCAATTTGACAAATTTTAGAAATATATTACACTTTTTAGAAAGTTTTATAACTCGATTGAATTTTACTTATAAGTTGTAAACTTCAAGTTGACATATCTCTTAAATATTTAGTCTAGTCAACTCGAGTTGAACTAATTCTCAACTCGATAGGCTCGTAAACCTATCAAGTTCCCTTTATTTTTTTTTCAGAAAAATTTAATAGTTATAAAACTGAACATAAGAACATAGAAATCCTAGAAATTACATCATATAACCATATTCATAGAGTTTTTAAAAATCAAGCCTGAGCCCAAGTTCCTCTAAATATATTGTAGCGAAGTGAAGTTGAACTCGAATATCTAGATTTACTATAGCTAATCAAGCTTGGGCAAAAACTTAATAGAGTCTGGATCGAGTTCCGAGCACCGAGTTTAGTCAAGCTTGGCACTGTATTGGCTTGTCTCAATTTTGGTCACATCCCTAGTTGGAACTACAGCCCCTTCTTTGCCAATCAGCCTCGTTGGGACCCGACAAGAACAGCCAATCCACGACCCTCTCACGTAGTCAAATTGGATCGCCATACCAAATGCCAACCGGACGAGATTCACTAGAAGCCCTAATTGGTTTAAGTGAAAGAACGCAACGATCGAATTGGAAAAATCACAATTGAAGGACCAAACCGAAAATGCATTATATGCAAGTATCACTTGAATGAATCAGCATTCGAGTGCACAATCCCAGAACGGGTATGTGGGGCAGGAGATATGAGGAGGAACACGGCTTGAGCGTCAAGCGAGTCATGTTGAATGGCACCAGCGAATGTGCCTTCTTTTCCAATTTCATGCGTACTGACAGTATCATATCATATGATGAATTGGGACATCTCGCACGCCTAAAAGCCAACTCCTTTTGCACTTTAGCATAACACTTGGCATGTGATCTTGTTTTGGCCATTATCAAAGTCCAATCGATGCGGGATTTTCAGTACGATTTACGCAACCATCATTCCCAAGACGGGGAGGGGAGTTTTATTAGATCACACACTCACGCCCACACACCCACTAGAAGAAAACACTTTGTTTCTCATGATTAATGATATTCCTTCCAAGATCAATTTATGTTCTATATGTTAGAGAGTTAATCGAGAATTTCTCTAGAACAATTTTTTATTTCTTTTTTCCAGAAATTACCATCAATTCCTCAAAATTTATTCATCACAATTGTAAAGTTCAATGAAAATCACTCCGTGCTGCGGACTTAAAAATATTAAGATAACATCTAGCGCTTATAGTATATTACTGCAGATTTCAACTTGTTCTGAAGCCGAAGGAGTTAGCTTGAAGATCAACTTTCTTTGCTCCGACCACCTTGTCCACAATCTTCCCCATTTCACGAACATGAAGGTCGGCCTAGCCTCCACGACCAATTCTTGAGCAACTAGCTTAGCTCCTGCATATTGACCTTGAGGAAAAGGATGCTGGGGAATTTCTTAGCCAACTCTGCCAAGAAGGGTGCGATAAAGTGACACGGTCCGCACCATGAAGCAATGAAGTCTGCAACCACTAGCTTGTCGGGCTTGTTGCCCTTCTGGGATTTGCTCGGTCCAAGGCTCGACGGTGTGGCAACTGATCACCTGTGCCTCATCCGACACCATTTTCGTTCCCTTTTTCTCTCTGAAAAGCTCAACACGAGCCTCCCAAGAGCGAAATCTGCTGATTCAAAGATTGTCTGATTTATGCTTGCCCTGCTTCTTTCTATGTGAATATTAATGAAGAACAAACAAGTAGAAGAGAGAGTTGAGGAATTATTGTATATTTCGATATGTATATTAATAAATAATACTATTTATTGGCTTTATTAGATAACTGTTCTAAGATAATATCTCAATTAATATATGCACAATCAAAAGGAGATATCGTGCAATGTACGTGCAATTTTGAAAGATATGAATAATCAACATAATATCATAGTTATCTTTAATCTTGCGAGATAATCACGGAGTGACGCAACTTTTACGATTAGCATTTTAACATCAAACAACCTACATGGCTGGCTTAGGAAAATAGTTACTGTGCGATTCGGTTTATGTAACCAGTATCGAAAGAAAAGCCACCTCTGGGAAAAAAAGGCTTCACTTGACGATGCGACCGGTGGGGTTGGTGTCGAAACACGACCATCATGGAATGGACTTGACTAAGCACTTCTTCATATGAGACTTGTGCACACGGAGTGAATACCATTGAGCGGCAGGGATGGATTTACTTTGCTATAGGGTGCATGGGTGCACTGGATGTGATGTGCATCCAGTGCACTAGAATTGCCTCAAGAAAAAAAGGCTCTGATACCAAATTGAGAATAAAGAAACGGAAGAGAGAATTGAGGAATTTCTGTATATTTCGATATGTATATTAATGATGACTACATCAACCTATGTATAAGTTTTATTAGATAGCTATTTTAATATAATATTTCAATCAAGACATGCAAATGACTAGGTGCCTTTTGATATTCGGTCAATTTCATGTTTCTCGCCATTCTTGATTACAGAAGGAATTCATTCCAATCGAGTTTTTGATTTGTAGATTATAATTATAGATGTAATCCACATTGGGACTGTAACAAAACTAACAAGTAGCCCATAATCATAATGCAACAATCAAAAGATTAGTCAAGCAAAACCAATTTTATTGATGATAGAAAGGGCAAAGTAGAGAAATTGTATGATCTTACAAATTCCACTTCCCACTGGGGATAAAAAAAAACGAAAAAGAAAAGAAAAAGAGGGGTGGGGGAAAAGGAAAATACAGCAAGCAAGTAGGGAACACGCGCGACACAAAAGCGGTGTGGTCAAGCCAAGGGGGGCGAGACCAACTGCCAGAGTGGAAGTGTGGGAGAGGAGCGAGGAACGCTCACCCAAAGCATAAGCTCCGAAACTTTTTCTTCTTCTTCTTCTTCTTCTTCATCTCCTCTCTTTCTTCACCTCCTCCTCAGCTCAGCCCACAGCCTCCGTTTATCAGCCTCTCCTGTTGTCTTGTTCTCTCATTCTCTTCACTCTTGTCCCTGTCGTTCTCCGAGGTTGCCTCTTCCTCACAATTCCTGTTGCATTCTCGTGACGCATTCTCTTCCTTTCACCCCTTAAAACGCCCTCCAACCACTCTGGAAATCCGCACCCTCTCTTTTTCCTTCCAGAAGACACACAACCCAGACAAGAAGAGAGATAAAAAGGGGCACCAGGACGATCCCTTTTCTTGATGCGCATTGTCGGCTGTACGTCGTCTGCATTTTACAAGATTCTGTTCTGGGGCGTGCCCTTCACTTTTCTTGTCCCTCGCATCATCTCGTGGCTGCCTCTGCCAAGTCCACTGCTTACCATGTTTCCCTTTTTTTTTTGGTTCAGTTGAACAAGATGAGAGGATGGTTCTTCCAAAAATGATACCCAAAATCAAGATTGCCGGAGTCCAGTGAGTGCTTTGCCTTGTTTAGGACCGCCATGCCTTCAGCTTCCAACATGAAATTAGGTGAGCGAATATATTTCCTCTTCTTCTCTGTCCTCCATTATCTTATATCCACTTCCAACGACTGAGGTTGGTTAGTTGCGCCTCACCATGTAATCCCAAAACCATCGTGTCCTGACACAGTCTCATTGTTGTTTTTGCTTGATTCAGAATAATGCACATTTTATATTTCTCTTTATCAGTGACGACAAGGCAGATTGCATATCTACCTTCCCCTTAAAATAACTTGCAGTAGGTAGCCGGAAAGGAGAAGAAAATGCAGGGCTATCCATACCTTGAATGTTGACAGATTCTGCGTCACACATTCTTTGCCGCTCTATTTTGCTTCACTGGAACATGGAACTCTCTATTTTTCTTGATCCTTTTCTTTTACAATAAAATCGCCCTTCATCAGCAGGACATAATTTTTTTTTTCCTTCCAAGTGACTCTTCGACACTCTGTCTATAGTATCTTTCTGACAACAAGTTGTTCATGACGCAAATGCAATTTTGGCAAAAGAAAAACAACGAAGGTTGAGTGATGTGGCTTTATTTAAGTTTATATAAGTTATTAGTCTATCTAAGTTCAGATCTAGCTTGCAGGATTTCTTTCTCACTACTATTTTATCGACAGCTGAAGAAAGTGGTCATTTCTCATCTGGGAAGATCCTAAGACCTCGTTGACCGTATAAATGTACATCAATCTATCAGTTCTCATGAAATGAAGAAAAGTAAAATAGAGTGTCGCAATACTGTCTAGGACCTTATAGATGTCGCCACTAAAGATCTTGCCTCAATTATCAGAAAAATATAAGTTATCTTGAGCACAAGGTTTAGAGAATCTCCAGCTCCTTTCTCTTCTCTTCTATCCCACCCTTCAGCTCTCTCCCATTCCAATTGCCATTTTTCAGGGGAAGAGGAAGTGGGGACCAATTTTGAATTTTTTTAGAATGGAATTTAACATGGGATTCACTAGTTTTTTTTAAACATGCCATACCCAGAAGTTCTCAAAATTCACAATTCAATGTTATCCAGGTTTCGTTCAAAATCATTTTGGCTCATCCCCAGCAAGAAGCTTGGATGGAAGTTTCAGGAAGTCAAACTCCGGTAAATTACTACAGCTTTTTTTTCTTTAATTATGTGTTTTCTGTTCGAATATGACATTAAGCTGGTGCTAGCATGCTACTCCATGCCATTGTTGTTTTAGCTCTTGAACTTGTTATCACATGCTTGATAAACAATGCCCCATAGCTGCAACATTGTTATCTCATCCAATTTTCAGAAGATTTAATGGTGCATGAAATCACATACCATGAATGAAGGCAAAACTACCTTAGACGCCATATCCCAAGAGAATAAGGAACATGGGAGAAAGGAAAGAAAGAAGATAGGGAAATTCCTTTTACTTTCTTGTATAGACCTAAACTCCACAGATACTTTTTCTTCCATGAGCATCCATAGAATCATCATTATGTCCTTATGGATATCAACATTATGGTCCTGGAGCAGTCCTCTAGGGCACAAATTCCATGCTTCAACCTAAAATGGTGCTTTACCAGATGTCATCTTGCCTCGTAGCACAATCAAAATCAGAGAGAATCTGCTATTTGGCAATTCTAGTTAGAGCTCAAAGTTCAAAAGATGAATGTATTGCCATTGTTTATCTTGTTTAAATATGCAACATAAATTTCTCAATGTGAGGATTTCAATCAAGAGAGGCAATTTACTCATTCACCTCAGTTTTGGGGATATTCGGTGTCGATAATTTACTCAAGTAAACTACCCTGGCAGCTTAAATTCTTTCAGCATGGCTCTCTGCTTCTTGCAGAAGAACATAAAGGAGGACAATTTTAATCTCCCACATAGTACCTTCTTCAATGTCCCCTTAATAATGTCGTTAGAGCTGTCATGTTCATTTTTGCAAGTTGGAAGCTATTCGTCACTAAAAAATATGCCTATCGAGATACTTCCATTATATGCCAGAGATCCTGTACTATATTCAAACAAAAATGTTACATGTTTGGTAAGAGAAAGCCGTGAAAAGGGCATTGATAGAGTCAATGCAATAGGAGAGGACATTGTGGAATGATGATGGATGTGGAGGTTAACTTATCTAAACATTGTGGCATATCTTTGTCTCAAGCGCATGAGAGTAGTTCTTACTATAGCCTGCAGGAGAAAATAGCAGCGCACCAGTAATATCCATACTCACTGCGCTCTGATAGAAGGTCCTAGATATTCTATTATTAATATCTGGTTTTATATGAGGGTCCAGTCAGCACGTCCATGTACTGGATTATCTGCGTAGCACAATCCATCCATGTATCTAATAATGAAAATCTTATCCAAAATGCTCTTCTGGGTTATAGAAAAGAAGAAAATCTGCTCTTCTGGATAACATTTTGTGCATGATGCAGATTTCTCTGCTCACAGCGTATCTGGGGTTTCAGCTTCAAGTAAATCCTTGCCTATATCCAGAAAAGTATTCAAGGGACTAAAGGATTATAGAAAAGAACTCGTGGACCTGGAATTATTTGTCCAGTGTTTAGAGGATTGGGTTTTGGAGAATTCATTCTCAGACGAGTCAGACCCAATGAATATGGAGCATTCTTTCCCACCTCCCTTTGAGATTGATGAACTGCGAAAGCTGGATTTGGCTTTGGAGGGGGTGCTGTTGCAGCAGCTGTGGCGCTTGCCACGTTCACTTTATGCACCGAACTATACAAAGGAGGATGAGTATCTTGCATTAGAGGACTTCCTGCATGCTATTGTGAAAGGTTTATGGCGTACATTTTGGCATAAAAGCCTTCCGTTGCCGTGCTTTGTATCTTGCCCCTTTCGTCCTGGATCTAAGTTCTACACAATAGAAAAGGCAATATCGAGAGGAAAGCTTGAAGAACTCTGTGGTTTAGCTTTGATATCAAGAAGTGAGAGAGATTTACAGGTGCACTGGGATCAAGTGATGGTATTTGTCTTGTATAAGCCGGATATATTAGAAGGTGATGAGTTGAGATTATCTCCAAGAATGATCTGTGAAGCGCTCTTTTATGGATTTCACATTCTTGTTTCTAGGAGTTTGGGCAAAATCCAATACTGTGAATGACGATTCTGTTTTTGTCCTGGTTCTTGATTCGAATTATGGAGGAGTGGTGACACTTGGAGGTGACCTCGGCAAACTCGAGTCAACTCCGTCTAATCCATATCAAGCTGCAGCTGAGTGGATCAGGAATCATTCCGAAATTTGCGTGTCCTCTGTTGACAAGATATGGAATAAGCTAGGGAATCCAAATTGGGGAGACTTGGGAACTCTGCAAATGATCATGGCCATTTTCTACTCCTTTGTCCAGTCAAATGGACCACCAAGAAAATCAATAGATTACTTGGCCTCTGGTCATCACCTTCGTGTTCAGAAACGAAGGATGGAGTGTGGTGCCCTAGAGAAAGAGAGAGCTTTGGTACCTTTCCAACCAGCTGGTAATCAAGGAGAGATTGCCGAAGTTGAGGAGCAAGAGGTTCCGTCTTTAAGAAGGCATGCGCTGTGTCTCGAAATAAAGCGAGGTGAGATGTTGCTCCTAGATGATCAGCAACAGGGACCTAGAAGTTTCCAAATACAGGAATCGGTTGTTGGTGGCAATCATTTTCTATATAATGCTGTTTCAGTCGATCATCCAACAGAGTCACTGAGCTTATATGTAGGTGCTCATCCATCCAGACTAGAGCCGTCTTGGGAGGATATGAGTTTGTGGTATCAAGTACAGAGGCAGACAAAGGTGTTAAACACTTTAAAGCAGCAGGGAGTGTCGAGCAAATACTTGCCAGAAATAATTGCATCTGGTCGTATTCTGCATTCGGGTCCATGCACGAAGCAGAGTCCGGGGGCCGATGTGACCACCCTTGGTGCGGAACGCCTATACTTGTGACCCGTCCAGTTGGAGAGCCACTTTCCTCCATAGTTGCTCGGAATGGTCCCTTTGCCGCCAAAGAGGCAGTTCGGTGCTGTCGAGATTGCCTTGCCGCTCTGAGAAATGTGGCTATGGCCAACATTCAGCATGGTGACATCTCTTCAGAGAATGTCATCCGGGTCACTGATGCCCACGGTTCGGGAGTGAAGTTGAATATTCTCACATCATGGGGACGTGCCGTTCTGGAAGAAAGGGATAGCCCCGGGATAAATTTGCAATTTTCATCATCTTATGCTCTGCAGCATGGAAAGCTCTGTCCATCATCCGATGCTGAGAGCCTTGTTTACCTGCTCTTTTTCATATGTGGAGGAACCATGGACCCACAGGATTCTATTGAATCGGCTCTACAGTGGAGGGAAAGAAGCTGGACAAGACGTTCAATCCAGACACACCTCGGTGAGGTTTCAGCTCTTCTCAAGGCATTTGCAGATTATGTCGATGGCCTTTGCGGAACACCATACCCTGTCGACTATGACATATGGCTCAAAAGGTTGAGCGCAGCTGTTGATGGCTCAACAGATAGAGGTAAAACAATTGAAGCGGCAATAACATAAGGACTCATAACTACAACCGAGTTTTTTCAGAGCTCTTGCTGTGCATTCTTTATTTATGTAGATGGGGAGTTTTGGGTTTCCGTAACAGCAGTCGGGTGAAATTTGCTGTCAGTATTCTGGAGAGGGGTATAGGGGATCTCTGCCGTGTGATTCCTTTTTGTGCCGGACCAGATGTAAATGCATCTCGACTGTAATTGAGTTCAATCAGTAGATTCAGTGCTTGATGGAAAGGGAAGGATCTTGCTAATCTTTCAGTAGTGTCTTATATTTACCCTTTAAAGTCGGTCCCAATTAAGCACAGAAGTAACTAGTTTGCAGTCTATGTAGAACCACAGATGCTTTTGTTAAAACCTTCCGACTCTAATGGCCGGGCTAAGGAACGCTTGACCACATCGACAACCATTTGTTCACGATCGCACACATTATTTGAACGCAAGATATGTAAGCACTGAAGCTCCTAGGCATGATCTATGTAAGCAATGAAACAGAACATACCCAGAGTCGATAAAACGTTGCTCAAGTTTGAAGCTGAACCATACTGATTTATTCAGCTTACCTTTTTTAAAGGGCAAGCTTAGCTTCTACTTCGCAAGACAAATGTGGGAAAACTAGACCCGCAAGTCCATAGAACAAAAAGGTGCTCTCATCATGAGAACTAATCAACTGACTAATGCATGCTCTGTGGTCTCGTGTTTCTTTTTCCTGATGCAACTGCAAACTTGGTTCTTCAACTTATAGCCTGAAGGGACCACTTTTTTTCCCAATTGAAGAAGAAAAACATCACAACATCAACCGACTGATGAAATGCTTATGATCAATTTGTATTTCTTCTTTAAGCCCTGCAACATGATCTTATAGTTGGTGTTAACAGAGTGAAGTATCTGATTTTCGTGTGAAATTCATGTGTTGGCCATCTTTATAGCTCAATACATCTTCATGCTCATCAAATGGATTACATCATTTCTGCAGAAGGTTTAGAAGGTAATGATGCATGCCCGTAGCGCGTGCTTGGTGTCCAGTACTTATAAAAATCAATAATAATATTAACCAGTAAAGATATGTTAAAGTTTGATAAAATTAGCCATCTTAATAAAACTTAATTAAATATGTTAAGGAAAAGAATAGACACAAATTAAATAAAAAGAAAAAAAAAACCTCAACAAAAGAAAAAGGAATTGATATTATATATATAGGGTTAATTAATGTAAAAAAATGATTGCTCAACAAGAATATTTAAAAAATTATAAAGCGAAACAGTAGGTTATTTGGAAGCGATCAAATAAAAGTTAGTAACCTGCTCATACAAGAATTGGCAATTTGATAAAATAATTGGTTACTCTAGCTCCAAAAACGGATATCGATAAATAACTGAGATTATTATTATAAAGTTTATCACTTAACCTGTCGGCAAGCTCCGTAAATTATTATCAATGTTGGTACTTTTGAAACAATAAAAAAATTATATTAAAATTGACATTGGTTGGTAACGAGAGAATAGTGGGTAATACGATATAGGAGTTGGTAATTTTTGACACATGGGTAAGCTCAATAATAAATACTGATAAATAATCAGAACAGCTGATAATTTTAGTAACTTTTTTCAAAACCTGTTTAAACGCAAAGTCGCTAGCTGGATAAGAAACTTTTGCTCAAGAACCTGAATGAATACTGGTAGGTTCCCAACGGCTCATACGACCGAGAAAATACTGGGTTTAAACATCACACCATTCAAAAATCGACATCTGGCAATCTGGGCCCACCTTCTGACTTCTCTGTCTCTCCGTTACTTTTTCCCTCATCTCCTCCCTCCGTTAGATACACGGACACTCCCTCTCTCCTCTCTCTCCCTCATCTTCTTTGCACTGCTCCGTTCACGACTCTGCTCTCTCTCTCTCTTCTCTTCACGATCGAAACCACCCATGCCTCCGTTCGCCGAAAGGCCCGATTTTTTTCTTGCGGAGGGTCGATGCAAAGATGCCGGTCTACAACTTGTCGTTCGTGAACATCAACCTGTCCAAGCCGACCTCCATCTTTGTCCTCCTACTGTGGGTCGGTCGGTATATTCCTCGGCTCCCTCATCATCGTCGCGCTCTTCCTCCTCTCCTTTTGCCTCACCTACCGCCGGCGCGACGGCAGGAAGGGCGCCGCCAAGCACCGCGCCCACCTCGACGCGCCGGCCACCATGCCCCCATCTCGAAGGAGATCCTCGAGATCGTGCCGTCGAAGGCGCCCCATGCAGCTCCGGCTCCGGAGATCCAGGCGGAGCACTGTGTGGGGTACTCGGATTGTTAATCGAGCGGGAAGAGCAGGGGGACGGAGAGATAGCGACGGAGTCTTGAACTGAGAGAGAGAGAGATAACGTCCGATAAACGCAAAAGCAACGGAGCAGTGGAGAGAGACAGAGGAGTCAGAAGGTGGGCCCGAATTGTCATACGTCGATTTATTTCCGTACGACCACCCTTTTCCCAATCAACAGCGGACATGTTGTCCAAATGAACCTTTGTCAAAGATTACAGACCCTAGTTTCGATCGTTACCCAAGAAACTGACATCATCTTTAGCTGTTCCGAAGCTGTAGAAAAGTCCAGTCTGAACGAGAAATAAGTCGAAATGGAAGAAGAGAGTGAGATCGAGAGAGAGAGAGAGTGAAAAACGGAAGCATGAAGCGCATTACAACGTTGAATCGGGAAATTACAAAAAGTGATGGAAGAGAGAGCACAGTGAATGTTCAAAAAGCACATCAAGTCCCTCGAAAGCTGAGAAACTAACGAGCCCAGAACCTTCAAATTTATTTTATTTGGCTCACTTGCTCACTCACTACAACGCGAACACACACCAGCCTAAGCTAGTCATCGCGTCCTTATTCTGTAGTATGCACGCGCGTTGGCCGTCAGCAGAGCTTGGTGCAGAAGCAGCGGCGCCGAAAGCCACGGCAAGTGCCTCCGGAGAAGCCCTCATTGCGGCAGACCAGGGCGCAGTTGTGACTGCTGACGCAAGTCCCTTTGAAGCCGTGGCTCTGGGACTCGCACATCCTCCCCTCCGCCTCCTCTGCGCGCACACACGCACATGTAGAATCATATAGATGTCACATTAGGAACTAAAGAGTAGGGGTGATGGGGGCTTACGGGCGGCGAGGACGAGGAGCAGCATCAGGAAAAGCCCCATGCATCTCATCTTGCTCTTCTCCATCTCTTTCTACTTCTCTGCAAAACTAGCAATGGAGGGCTTTGAGGTGGTGATATATTTATGTAAGAAAGGGGGAGCTAGCCCAGGTGTCGTGGCCCTTGTTGTAGAGACAATTAACAAAAGGACATCGGCAAATGTCAGAGGAGTCAGATACATTCACGTGCCAAGTTCAGAGGCGCATGCTCTGCTCTCTGTGCCCACATCTCATAGGGCGATAGTACAGTCTTTTCTCCCCAGGTGACTACAAGACAAGGCCATTTGATTCCCACGCCTAACGATGCACCGACGCTTTATTCTCCATGACGCTCTGCTCTCCACGCACCGCATGCAATCATCAACCCCATCCTGATTTCAGTCTGGAGTCTCTGGACCCTTCGTTGCATTCCTCCATGCACAGGACAAAACTTGGCATCGGGGACTGTGTGTGTGCAATATGACGCTCTGTTCTCCACGCACCGCATGCAATCATCAACCCCTTCCTGATTTCAATCTGGACCCTTCGTTGCATTCCTCCATGCACAGGACAAAACTTGCCATCGGGGACCGTGTGTGCGCAATACTTTGTGGTAGGAAGGCACAGCCGACTGGACACAGCCTTGAATCAGTTGAGAGAAAGGAGCGATGTAAAGGAGAACTTTGATGGGCCTAAAGGACCCAAAACATCAAGGATGACAAAGTTATCTTAGCAAAGGCATCGGGTTCTTGCACTTTCACGGGCCTACAAGGCCCAAAACCTTGTGGATCTTTTGGACATTTTTACCTAAAGCAGGATGGATTGCTGAGCCAGCCATTTTCTGCATGATAATTCACAGCGACAGCGAGCTAAATCTGGTGCCAACAGCCCTCGTCCGAGGTCATGCAACCCCCGGCGAGGGTCACACGACCCCAGTGACAAGGCTTGAGGTTGCGCGACCCAAGCGGCCAGCACCGGGGTCACGTGACTTAGGTGGCCTTGACGGGGTGGCACAACCCCAACAACGAGGCCCGAGGTCACGCGACCCCAGTGAGGGCCACCTAGGCAATCACACGACCTCTCACCTGCCCGATCTAGCCTTGTCGGCTGTTCTCGCGCAAAGAAAATGAATAGTCACAACTAGTGTTAAAACCGAAAAATAAGAAAATTGGTGAGGGTAGTTTTGGATGAAAAAAGTAGTTCCAACATTCAGTCAAATGCTGAAAGTCCAATACCGATTCCTATCAGGACTGGGCTTTCGTCTTTCCCAATACTAGCATTTGGCCGAAAGTCTATAAGGAAGGCTTATCAAACACTGCAATATTTCCCCAAGGTGATTTAAAGGACGAAAACCCCTTGGAAAAGTTTAATCAAACCCACCCTTTATGAGCCAATGTTTGCAAACAAGATTGTTGATGAATTGTATGTTGGCCACGAAAAATGGCACGCCCAGATCACCATAATCAGAAACCGAAACACATTAATGGAGAAATTATCGATTCGCATACTTGGTTTAGAATCCATCGAACTTGACATGGAATTTGCGACGGTTTCCGAACACGAACTCAAATAATTCTCTCCTATACCCTTCGTTAAAATACTGGCTTAATGAAATTGCCACTCACGAGAAGAAAGTTCTCTCTAGATCCATATGTGAGTTAAATTGTGCATCATCCGGTTAGGGAGGGACTTGAGCGCTATTTGTAGAGTCTTCGACCACGGGCCTTTATTACGGACCGAGCCGTACTTTCTACCCACACCACCAAAACTTTATATTAGATTTATTAAGAACCCATATATCTTATCTTTATTAAACCAAACTAATTCAGTTAATTTCAATTAATGAGTCCCACGTTAATAAATTCTTACATTGTAAGGAACAAGATGCTTGACCCCTTCTGCTTTGAAAACCACAGCCAAATTACATCCGTGTCTGAACCCATATTGAATGGCTTCCATAAGAATGGCCGCTTGAAAATGTCCGAGAGTCCTACCATAATCTGGTTCCGCATTTCTTGAGGAAGGGTATTCCATGTGATTCAAATTCATCGCCCCGAGCAAGAAATGCGCAGCAATTGAAATCGGGATCCAATTCCCAATTGAACCGAACAAGAGGCGGGAATAGGATCCCATTCTCAAACTTGAGTAAGTTTCTCGAACTTGAGTTTCTTTATGGGAAGAAAGGAACTCTTTTCAGCCCGGGCAAACCCGATTGAAAAAGGGTCCTCATTGCAGACCCCATCGAAGCATTCGGAACGAAACTCCAGCGCAAGCCTTGTACGACCAAAGTCTCAACTTCACATTCGGAAACAAGTGATGAAATGAACATTCATTCGAGCATTCGATGTTTTTGGGTCGTGTCATCATAAAGATGTGATCGTTGTCGTCGTGTCGTCGTGTCTGATGATGATGTTTCACGCCTTCGATTAAAAATGACTCAGATTCCACGGACTCAGAGGAGACGAAAGTTGTCTACTCTTCACAGCGAGAACAGAACAAAGAAGACAAATGGAAAAAGGAAAAGAAAAGACATTAACTGTTGGAACATACAATGATATCCAAAACCGACGAGGGATGGGAATCCCACCTCTGGACATGTGATGGCCAGTGGCTAGGGGTGAGCAGCGGTCGAGGGTCACCCAAGGTTGACCCTAGACCGACCCTGGACCGGCCTAACTTTGCCAGTCCCCGGGTCCGGGTTCTCCAAGGAGACCGGGTCGATCCTTGGCTCTGGGATCCCTGACCAAAGACTCACTTGGGGTTGATCCTCATTCAGGATAGTTTAGAATTGGTCCAACCAAGACAAACCCGGACTATATATATTATATATATATATTATATATTTAATATATTATTTATAATTTTTTTATGTAGAGAACCCAATTGAAATTGTAAAATGTTGTGAAAAACTGACCAAAAAAGAAAATGTGGGAAACAGCTCTCAGCCTCTTACGTGTCCAAAACGGTGTTACACTGTTACTCACGGCGTCATCCTCGACAACTTCTCTCTTTAGTCTTTCCTGTATCGTCTCAAAGTCTCTCTTTAGTCTTTTTTCATGCCTCTCAGGCGTCCAAAACCCTTGGTCCTCCTCTGGTAGTGGTAGTGACAACATCTTCTGATCTTCTCTTTTAGTCTTCCTTGTAAAGTCTCTTTAGTCTTTAGAGTTTAGACTCTCCATTTTGTCAAAATCGAAGAAAAAAACTTCACACTCACCCCGTTCGGTCGCTTGCCTTTGGCCTCTTGACGCTCGCGCCGCTCGCCGTGCTCGCCGCTCGTCACTCGAGCAGGTGAGTCTTGACTCAAAGGGTGAGTCTGGAGTTTATCGGTTGAAGCGCTCGCCGCTCGTCGCTCAAGCGGGTGAGTCTGGAGTTTATGGGTTGAAGCGCACGCCACTCGCCGATGTTAAATTACAAGTGGTGTGAAGCTTATTTTTGGTTGATTGGACTCTCCTTGATCGAATGTAAGAAAACTTTTTTGCATATGGCGTTACTAGTATTATTTACAGATGATTACAAGAACTTCCCATCTTGTTCCATATCTCTATGAGCAGTCTTAATTGTTTTTATGGTTTTTTACTTTTAGCAGGTGTGAAATTTCTATTGTTGTCTTATCTTAAATTTGTTAAATATGTAATGGTATTTATAGTTTGGTTGCACGGCGCCGCATTGTCGATGATATATAATTTGAAATAGTAGGTTTTCCTTTTCAAGAAGTACAAAAAATAATAAAGCAAAAAAATTACCGGTTGGTCCCAGGCTAACCTTGGAACCGGACCGAACCCATTAGGTCGGTCGGTCCTTGGTCCCAGGCTCAATAGGGTCAGTCCTCGGTCCCAAAAATTAAGGATCAATATTGTGCGGGTTGGTCCTAGAATTAAGGGGTAGACCAGCCCAACCCGAACCATGCTCACCCCTACCAGTGGCCGCCCTAGCCACCCCTCCACATGAATCTTTGCCAATTTCGATGCCTTTCCTCCTCCTTGTTATAATGAAATGATTCTTGTTATGCATGCAATGCACGTTTGGTTGCGATGCAGTTGTTCAACATGTTACTGAAGGAAGAGGAAAGACAAATCATTCTTAATTCCACGCATCATAAGAGAAGTTGACGCATCATTTGAAAGTTATAATTCCTTCCTTGATTTGATTATTTAATAATGATGAACCTGTTGAAGTGCACGTGTGACTTGTGTTAAAAAAGTCTCATATCAGATAAGTGGTGTGGTGTAAAGCAATTAATATATCCAAGTTGGCTCATAACTCATTGGTTTAAGCTTTTGAGTGAAGATAGGTCCAATTGGATATGTTGACGGGCTCGGACTTGAGTTCTCTCTTGGCCATCTCTCCAAATGAAGATATTGGGTTTTTGCTGCGTGCTCTCAACAATTGATATCAGAGCCAATAGTTGATTTATGGACCTCCAATCTGTTCCAATGTTTGGTGAATATCTCAAGAAAGAAATCTCATGGTCAAATTTTCTTCGGGCATTGATAGCGATTGATCGAATTGCTACTCTGGTTTGAGAAGCTTTTAAGTTTTCCTTATCTCTCATGCCTTTCTTTGAACTGCCATGAAAAGAATTCGAAATATGACAAGATAAGAGACCATGGATGATGTAATCTCAAGTTAGCAGTTGATGATGGAGATTCAAGTTGAGATATGTTGATGCAAAAAGATATCTGAATTTGGTGACGCAAGATAAGAGACCATGGGTGACGCAATACCAAGTTAGTAGTTGATGATGAAAATTCAAGTTGAGATATGTTGGTGTAGAAGGATATCTGAATTGAGAGAGAGCAGACCTAATACGGATTCAAGTTGAGATATGTTGGTACAGAAGGATATCTGAATTGAGGGAGAGCAGACCTAATACGAAGCTCACATGTGAGGGGAGATTGTTGAAGTGCACGTGTGAGTTGTGTTAAAAAGTCCTGCATTGGATAAGTGGTATGATGTAGAGCAGTTAATATATTCAAGTTGGCCTACAACTTATTGGTTTAAGCTTTTGAGTAAATATTGGTTCAATTGGATATGTTGACGGGTTCGAACTTGGGCTCTCTCTGGGCCATCTCCCTGGATGAGGTATCACGCTTCTACTGCATGCTCCCCAATAGAACCCAAGGGATCTAACTTCAACCTTTGAATATCTTCTTCCCAGGAGCCAACTTGGATCCCACAACAAAGTCTCCTAGGGGTCTCCTAGAATGAACTCTCTGATGCTCATGTTAGACCGTCATGAAGAAGAATATTATACTAAAATTCGACTGTGTCAGGAGTCATATTAGCGACGCATATGAGTATTTGTGTGACTGATTGCCATGCTGGCCAACACTTGCATCACTAAACTCCCTATTTAGAAGCTGTAAATGAGTCAAATGGTAATTTTTACTTGTCATGCGGAGTCCATCTTCTTACTTAACAAGCCGCGGCTACTGTTGGAGACCTCCCACTTCGTCCAATCGATAAGGTCCGCCGAGGTGAATTGAGTTCTCCTAAGCATTTTAAACGGCCACATAGCATATAGCTAGAATTTGGGTATATCAATTAAGGGTGCGTTTGTTTCACTGAAATTTTCATGATAAAGGAACTTTCATGCAAATTATTTTCAAGAAAAATGCTTATTTTTATTTACTTGGTTGTTTAGGAAAAGTGATTTACTTCTTATCAAAAGGGAAAATCATTTTTCCTCAATCTAAGGTTGTTGTTTTCAGTCCATGAAAAACGTTTTCCTTATATCGATTAGGTTTCCGTCATCTAAATACTGAAAAGTTAGAAAAGAATCTCTTGGATGCAGTCTTCCTTCAAACAAATGAACCCTAGGCATTCGGAGATTCTCAATTGAATGACATGCGTTACCACTCAACAACTTTATTTTGGAAATGTAAAATATCCTATTTTGATTGCAATATAGGTAGTCTTCGTATAATGTGTACGTTTTCGACTTTGAAAGCCTCCTCAGACAAGCGAAGTGGGTAATTATAGGTTTCCTTAAAATACCGTCTATCCTAGTCCCTTCGACCAACTTCTTTTTCTTTCGATAGTCAAGAAGATGTTGGCCTTATACATCCCAAGTGCCAATAGGCGCAAGCTCAAACCTAACTCATACTAAGCCAGTGTCCCACAAAACAGGCCAATCGCCCCATTATCCAAACCTAAAACTAAATCCAGTATTTGACGAATGAGCCCTCTCGTCTGCCCAAATTCTTGCTTTCAGAGCATTAGTGAAGCTCGACCAGCACAACCACCATTCACCAGAGGAACTGCACAATGGTTTTAACCTCCTGATTGAACCCATTACTTTACGGTAGATTTGAAACCTTCAAATGCAACCTTAGCAGCAGCAGTGACCCTGTGAGCTTGAGGAGCGATTTCATCATGCGACACCATACTCCTATCCTTCCAAAGGTAACAAAGTGTACCATGACTTCTTGTTCCTTCTTTCCCACTCCTTGCGTACCGAAAGGAGCCTTAACGTTGGAAAGAAACAGCCTCAAACGAGCGTTTGCATTTGTAATTCCATAGTTACCAAAATTTCATCACATGTTTTGCCACTGATTAAGGAGGTAGAGAAAAAGCATTCAAATTTAGACTGCATACCGGCTGATCATTGCATGAGATGCATGCGTGATACGATCACAGCATAAGCCGACAATCATCCCCATATTGGTGGCCATCATAAGGTTAATTTCAGCACATGCGAGTTCACAGGGTGTTAAACTAATTGTAGTTGTGACACGTCAAATTAAAACAAGAGGTTCATGCACGTATAACTGTCAATAATTTAGGACAGTCAGTAATGGTCCCATAATTTTTTTAGCTAGTACACTATATAATTAGCTCATCAATGACTAATTTCATGAATCAGGTATTTTACCAAGTAGAAATTCGGCTCAGCAACTAAAACACGAAACTATTTATTTAGTATTGGTCGAAGAACTGGACCCATATATGGTGTGCAATCAATCAATCATTCAATCAAATCAACAATTCGTACAGATATAATACATATTCCATTCCTCGACATTTAACCAATATCATAAGCTGTGTTCCACAGGGTTCTTTCTTCTTCTTCCTTTTTTTAACGACATGCAACCGTCTCGTTCGTTTAAGTTCTCGAGGCACGGCACATGCATGGACGCCGACAAAAGCTTGGAGCCAAAGGTGAAAAAAGTCTTAAACAATATGGTGGGGGGTGCGTTGTGAAGTGCCCCCCTGGCCCAACGCCGTTCTGTGAGATCCAAATCCTATTTAAGTCTGGCTCACACCCACACCACAGTTGTTCAGACGTATTTTTAGTATTTCTTGCTCATACGTATATGCATCTCTGAAGGATAATAATTCATGTCGACTCATAAATACAGTGCATCCCTTGAAATTGCAGTAACAGCAAGGTCTGTTACATGAAACATCCACTTCCCCTTGAGTACTCCTTCTCTGGCTTATGGAAAGCTAGTGGGAGAGAGAGAGAGAGAGAGAGAGAGAGAGAGAGAGAGAGAGGAGAGGGTTGACCACAGATTGGCGATGATGGGATCTCCTCAAAAGACTTCCTTTTTACCCGTTCTTATTATAACCATGACTCGCCTCTTTCTCCAGTTCTAAGCCGACCCTCTCCACGTGCAGGTTTCTTCATCACTTCACTTCAGCTCTCTTCCTCGCGCGTATATCGTCCTTTTTGTTTTGTATAAAAAAGAGAGAACGGAAGGTTCTTCATATTCCCAATCCCATCTTCTTCCTCTGCGGTGGATGAGATTCGAACCGATTCCACTTCTTTTCTTTCAAGTCATCTGTCACTGTTAATCTGAGGTGCTGCTTTTCATGGCGGATTGATCGTTGAATCACATCTCTTGCGTTACTCCTCCTCGCTATATTCTTTTACACGTACATATTGAGTCGTTTCGCTTACAAGTCCGCAACAGATTCATTATTGGAGCAGCAAGCTTGTAATTAGGAGAGACAGAGAGAGAAGAGGGAGGGAGCAGAGGAGATGGAGAAGTATGAAGTGGTGAAGCATTTAGGAGCGGGAAACTTCGGAGTGGCGAGGCTTATGCGCCACAAGGACACTCAAGAGCTCGTTGCCATGAAGTACATCGAGCGTGGTCACAAGGTCCTGTTGTTACGGCTTTCGATTTCTCCGTTCAATGCCTTACTCCCGTCCTCACCTCGTTTAATCGTTCAAGATGAGTCTAAATTTTGATTTGCCGCTAGTTATGAAAGACTTGAGAAGACTATGCCTATGCATTATTGCAGACAGATGAGAATGTCGCCAGAGAGATCATCAACCACAGATCGCTTTGCCACCCTAACATTATACGCTTTAAGGAGGCAAGCAGACTTGCCTTACCTATCCTAATTCCAAGTTCCTCGCTCGGAGTTTCTTTGTTGCGTGACATCATGTAAATGATGTGGCAGGTTGTGTTGACACGGACTCATTTGGCGATAGTGATGGAGTATGCGGCTGGGGGAGAGCTCTTTGATCGCATCTGCAGTGCTGGTCGATTCAGCGAAGACGAGGTCCTTTTCTAAGACTCTCAACTCCAACTCCAATCCCAGCCAGACCCATCTCTGGGTGAGCGTGTGTATGCGTGTGTTAAATAATCTTGTGTTTGATTTTATTATGCAGGCTAGATACTTCTTTCAGCAGCTCATCTCTGGAGTTAATTACTGTCACCACATGGTAAACGATCTCACATGACCGAGTTCTTGTTAGAAAGCCTGCAGTTCGCCATCAATCAATCTCTATTGGACACCTTCATGTGTGTAGCTGACGTTTAACTTTCGTAATTGTAATGTAGCAAATATGTCATAGGGATCTAAAGCTGGAAAATACGCTATTAGATGGAAGCCCTGCACCGCGCTTGAAGATCTGTGACTTTGGTTACTCTAAGGTTCCTTGCAAAACCTTGGATCTCGTACCAACTCTTTTCTTTCATTTAAATGCATCATGCACTGATTCCCACTCTGTAAAATGCTTTTGTTAGTCATCACTGTTGCATTCAAGACCCAAATCCACAGTAGGAACTCCAGCATACATTGCACCTGAAGTCCTTTCTCGCAGGGAGTATGACGGCAAGGTAATTCAATTTCTCTCGTGGAAGGAGTTCTGTTTCTTTTTCACCCGGAACTAGTTATAAAGAAGCTATCCAACTCTGGTGGGTTGAATTTTAATCTCAGTACTGGTTCTGTATGTGCAGTTGGCAGATGTGTGGTCATGTGGAGTGACTTTATATGTCATGCTGGTGGGTGCATATCCTTTTGAGGACCAGCAGGACCCCAAAAATTTCAGGAAGACAATTCAAGTACACGTTCTTTCTTTTTTCCTTTAAATTCTGCCTATCGCATAACTTCTCTCCCCTAAACGTTTATGAACCTCCTTTTCTTTTCATTCTCCTACAGCGAATCATGGCTGTGCAATACAAGATTCCCGATTACGTGCACGTCTCTCAAGATTGCAAACACCTGCTGTCTCATATATTTGTTGCAAATCCAACAAGGGTAAGTATTGATGGAAGTGGTGGCTCTGGTTTTCTCCAGTTCAAGTTTCATTTAAGTAATTGCAATTGCAAGAGACATTTATGTTTTGCAATTTACATGTCTGGCCTATGATTATAGGATCCTGATTATTCTTGTTGCTATTCTTAACCTGGTATGCAAAGTTCTACAAACTCTCAAGCATCTTCTGCCGTTCGTATCTAGCAATCGTCACAGAAAAGCAATTCATATTTGTACATTAAGCTATCATGCTTTCCGAGATGTCCAAGGGTCAAATGCTGGAGAAAAGAAACAAATTTAAAGATATGAAATTTCCACATCCTCTTGCATCTCACCTTATTGAATGACCTAATTTTTTTTGTAATGGGCTCCTGAAGTTCAACCAGTCATCGTGGCTCCATTCCGAATGGACTGCCTGAGTTTTAGTTCTCTTTTTTCTTTTTCAATTTGCAGAGGACTACAATCAAAGAAATCAAGAATCATCCATGGTTCTTAAAGAACTTGCCAAGTGAACTAACGGAAACAGCTCAAGCAGCATATTACCAGAGAGACAACCAGAGCTATTCTCTGCAAAGCGTGGAGGAAATAATGAAAATAGTGGGAGAGGCAAGAAACCCACCTCCAATGGCCAAGTCCACCAAAAATTTTGGCTGGGGTGCCTATGAAGATGAGGAAGGCAATGAAGACCTGGACGCAGAGGTTGATGACGAAGAAGAAGATGAAGATGAATATGACAAAAGGGTTAAAGAGGTCCATGCTAGTGGGGAGTTTCAGATCAGTTGAGCAGCAGTCAGCAATGACGTGGAAACCCAAATACATCTGCATATCAGAATCCTCACTTCTCAAACTTCTCAATGAATAATTTTCCGAGATTTTACCAATTGGCACTAAAAAGAGAGGAGAAAACTATGTACCACTCTTTAATCTCCTCATTAATAATATCACTAGTCAAGCTTCCTCCAAGGTAGCATCCTTTGCACAGATCATGTGTACCATCCGACCTCCTCGCCCTCCATTTTATTAGTAACTCAACAACCAAAGGTAATAATGCAAACATCCCTCATCATACCAAAGCTCTATCCCAGAAGCTTTTGATAGAAGAACTCTAAGCAAAACTTCTTTTCTATGGCTGTTTTTATAGCCTTCTAGTCAGAACAAGTAAAGGATAGTAGCAGTTGTACAAACAAGCAACATTGACCCGCCCACATTAATTGGAGTATTCATGACAGTCCAATGACTCATCTATTAATACACTTTACATGCTACATCTTTCCGATCCCCGTAAATAAAATTAGGATGCAAGTAGTCTGTCTATTCTTACTCCAGATGTCTTGCGCAGATAGTTAGGTAAGTGCTGATACAGTCTGCATTACTTTACAACTTATGAAAAAGGAAAATGCTTCACTGAAAGATCAGTGAATTGCATCAAAAATGTTATGGCCATGTATTTACTCACATTCGAACCTCACCAAGGACATGATATACATTTACTTCAACTGCAGGACAATGGCACCAACTATCATGCATGGGGTTCCATGTTGGAGGTGAAATCATCACCAACATTGGAGAGAGAGAGAGAGAGAGAGAGGAGGTGAAGGAGAGTGAGGGCATTTTTCTTAGTGAAACAATGGCAATACACCCCACTGATGCAAAAATCCCTCTCCAGTAGTGACTTCTAAAACCAATAATACCAGCACTGCTAGCATAGCCGCTCTTCCATTCCAAGTTTCCGCACTTTTTGTCCAGCCCCATTCCCAAACCGTCACAGGAGGTGGAAGCTCTCTCCGTTGAGAATCATACACTGCCAATAGCTCTTCTACACTACCCAGTGGCACCAAAGACTGCAGAGAACAAGTACAACTGGATTAAACAGCATAATGAATTATCATTGTAGTTTGTAAACCTCGTGATCTTATTGACAGGAAACCTTAGCTACATTCAACCCATAGATCCCAAGGAATAAAAGGCCTCCTATATGAGGTACACAGTATGGCGACAAAATGCCTCATTCTGCATTCGTAAATACCACCGCAAAAAGGGAGCAAGGTTGCCATGTTGGCTCTAGGATTAATTACACTTTTAATTCTATAATATGAATCCCACAAAAGTATTTAAAGACTAGGAAGAGAAAAGTGGTACCTGTCGAGCTTCAAGATTTGACACTGCCATGGCACCAACATAAGGGAGACTCTCAATCACTGCATCTGCCAGGTCTGAAATGAACGTTTGTTCACATCCTAGAGCGGGGACACGGCCCCATTTCTCAATGCCGGATTTAAGAGCCAACTCTTTATACTCTACATCGATTTCTTCAAGAGTTTCAATGTGCTCGCTCACAAAACTGTGGATCCAGCTCCAAATTCGTCAAAGGATGAACCGTTGACTTCAAAGTATCAAAGCATGCAATTTATGAGAGCATTGTCTACCTTATCGGGACAGCCAAAAGGCTCTTCACACCCTTTTGTCCAAGATTGATAATTGTCTCATCTGTATATGGTTTCAGCCATTCCACTGGGCCAACTCTACTCTGCAATGACAATCGTATCAAGATCAAGTCATGACGTCAGAAATAATGAAAATTAATAAATGCAACTCATTGTAGGTAATTGAAGTGTTTTAAAAATTGTCCTAGGAAGAGCACCGTGGCCGGTCACAGTTCTACAGGCCAACTCCCTGACCACCACCATCAATGAACAAAGTTATTAGGTTAATAGACGGCACATTTTTCATTTCTAAAACTTTTAGACTGTCTCCCAACATGAAAATTGAGGTTTTTTTTTGGTCAAAGAAAAGTGAGGTTTAATAGAGCAATCTCACTACATTAAACCTAAAATTCATTCATGAAATAAATTATTATACTACTACAATTCTAGCTCTTTGCTCTAGCAATATAAGTGATCTTTATATGTACAAGATGATCCATGTGTTGTGAAAGCTTGTTGTGAATGTTAAAAATTTAGGTGATGAGGTAAGGTGAGATTAATCGCAAAACTTGTATAAAGGAGAGAAATATGAAGCTAAGAACTTTCATACAAATTGGTCAAGAACAAGTATACATAATATGATTTGGTGAAGGAAAAAGATCAAATGAAGTAGAAACTTTAAAAGAGCAATAAATTCCCATCTCTTGGTTCATGATTTTGTCTTTCTGAAATAACAAATCGTGAAGGCATAAACAACAAATATACGATATATAAATACATCACTTTCCAGTTCCGAAAAATCAGTGAAATGTTGTTACCATGATGAAAGCCAGACCCAGAAGTTAGTGACGTAAATTAGTAAGGTCAGACCGACCTGATAAGCAAGAGTGTAGGGATTAGTTATTCTCCGTTTTTCTAGCTCTTCCATAATCAAGTCCACACATTCCTCCATCTCTGCCTTATATGGATCACCAGCCTCCTCTACATATGCAAGTGGCACCCCATGTGCACTGAAAAATATCACAACCTATCGCAGACACCCAATCAAAATAGGGGAAAAAGAAGAATAGTGCAGGCAGCAAAAGTCATATTGAAAGAGAATTTAAAAAAGAGAAAATATTCTCGCCCAATCTACAGCTCCACTGCTAATAGAGATGCAATACTCTATTATGCACATTATTAAAAGGTTCCAAGTGTAGGAAGAAGGTTAATATAACAAGAACCACAAAGACCATTAGGACAGACAAGCACTGAGATAATACAATTAATCCAGATCCTCTGGGGATTCCTTTTACACTTATGAAAGGCCAACCATTAGGCTGAAAGGATACAGACAACCATTAGGCTGAAAGGCCAGTCGCTAACACCTTTATCCCAAATGATTATGATTAAAGAAGGCTAAGCACCTAGAAACTATGCCATGCTACGAGTCCCTGCCTAGACAGAAAATCAGTATAAGACCTTATGCTAAGAGTGCATTGAGACTCAGAAATTATAAAATATAGTTTGACGTGCATCATTATGTATAGGCAATAAGAAAGACTAATTGACTGACTCAAACTAAAGTTGATATGCACTAGGAAACAAATCCCCATTAAACATAAATTATCGTGCAAACAAATTTATACCTTCTCAGGATTGTCAAATGTTTGTAACTCTTTTTCAATTAGATCTGCCATAGCTTTTATATATCCTTCACGTTGATACCAAGACGGAATAACAGTGTGTTGCATGTTAACTAGGTATTCATCTTCCCTGATATCAATAAATTTCTTTTGTCAGTATACGGCAATGCTTGTCCACTTCACTGAAAATGTCATGGCATCATCACCTGAATATACTCTCTAAGAGTCGAAGACTTGAACCACTAGTTGATATTGAAAACTGTGGGTAAAGTGGAAGAACAACAAGCTTGGCAATTCCATCTTTCTTTATCTGAAGAAAGGATACATACAAAAGTAAAT
The DNA here is from genome assembly GCA_024733475.1 of Syzygium grande. Taxonomy (NCBI): domain Eukaryota; kingdom Viridiplantae; phylum Streptophyta; class Magnoliopsida; order Myrtales; family Myrtaceae; genus Syzygium; species Syzygium grande. The sequence goes on along the minus strand of JAMXDD010000005.1, from coordinate 162,195 downwards.
AATGAGCAGAAGGACTACATATATTTTTTCACTGCAAATATGGAAAAAACGAACATATTTCCTCTCAAAACAAAAGGCTGTGATGAGAAGTTAAACAAAGGTAACTGAAACAGAACCTTTGCTCAATTCAGAAAAAACTTCCCACAGTTAGAAAACAATTGGCAATCAACATGCATCAACCAACAGTTAAGAAGTAAAGTGCCAACATCATGATTTTAAAAGTAGCAGAAGAATTTGTGACATTTTTCAACCCCATATGCAAGTTAAGATATTCTGCAGCCAGTACATCCTCAGCAGATTTAAATGGAAAAGCAATTTGTAGAGTTAATCTAATTTGTTAATAAGTTAGCCTATCTACCTAAAGAATAGAAGCTTTAAAAGCACAGGTGTTCATATACAGCCCAAGCTCTGAATCTGCACTATGACGAGGCTAAAGAACTCACATAACCACATGGGATTGTTGCATCAGACAACCACATCAGCTCAAGGAAAATGCACTAAGAGGATGACGCCAGTAGCACACAGGACAGTTTACTAGAAAATCAATTCATACCCTCCACTGAAGTAAATTGAAGAATGCGGAGACAGCAAACACCTATCCTCTGAAATATTTAATGTTACCTATCCCTCTGCAAAGAAGGACAAGACTCCCTTATAATTTACAGATGACCAGCTAAATCATGATAACACAGCGAAGTCCGGGACAAACTCCTCCAAAGATAAGCCAAGTGATGTAGCAGGTAATGCCCATCTGATATAGTTTATTATAAAGAAACAAAAGGATCATCAACGCTTAAAGAAAATGGCGATTGATACACGAGTGCACTGTGAAGGCACGTGCTTGAGTGTGTGTGCGAGTGTGTGTGTGTGTGTGTGTGTGTGTGTGTGTGTGTGTGAGAGAGAGAGAGAGAGAGAGAACACGCTTTTGCATGTGCCTTCTTAGGCATGGATGGATGTCTGTTCCAAAAGGCAGCGCTAACAGGGGCACAATTTTAACTTCTAAATTTGTGCCCAAGATGACCATTCTACCAATACAAGTTTCAAGATAAAAAGTTACCTGCTCAATGGCTTCTTCAGTGAATGGGTGCCAGTATCTCATGCCAACATACACCTTGGCTGGAACATTTTTGCCCAAAGTGATTTCCTTAACTCTTCTGCCTGAACAACGGATGGCATTTCTTGAATGGTGAGAAACCCCAATATGAAGAAATGTAAGAACTTTTTTGTTTATTTTTACTGAACATTTAGATTCAACTTCCTTCCTTTTCCATTTTTATTAGAATCCATCTTTGCAACAACTTGAGCATCACCATTAACAGCATCAGAGTACTGAAAGTGAGATTAGAGTTGTTTCTTTTAAAGTACCATATTATTTGCATTTTACTAATTCGTTCTCCTTTATCTGCACATGCATTCTCACTGCATCCCCCCCCCCCCCCCCCCCCCCCCTCCAAAAAAAATAAAAACACCCCACACACACCGAAAAACACAGATTTCACAAACTTGTAAGGATGTATGATAGATTAATCTCACAACGTCAAAGTTTCAAATCATGCCTGGGCATCAGTTATCTTCCGAAGAGGAGAACCACCACCTATAGATGCATAGCCTTCTTTGCTCTTGGGTGCCCGAAGAACAGATATAAATTGTGCCAACGGCTTTTGAAGAAAGCGAAACAACCTTGGCAGCCGAATGATGTCCTGACAATAGCATGAAGTTAGATAAGTGGAATAAAGTCAACAAGATACTTACAGGGAAAGAACAACGGAGCTATACTGACACCCAGCTCTACACATTAAAACACAATACGTGAAGTTATGGTGCACCTTCATGGCTAACCGCATTCATAAGCAGACATGGACAAAGCCATTGACATAGTACAGCAACAAAAGAGAAAGCTCCTCTAAGAACACTACCCAATACTGTCATGCCTACACCTACAAAAAATCTTGTGAAACTCTTCTCGTAAAAAGGGGAAGATAAAAAACTGAGAAATTCAGCTAAACAATCATAGACAAGATTATCACTATCACCAAATTTTCACTGATCAGCATGTGATTGAAGCAGAAGCAGCAATAAACACGAAAATGTCAATAGATGCTAAAATTGTGCCCGAAAGCTAGCTAAAAAAATGGTATGCCTGAACAAATGCTGATCTTGTGTTCATAGCTTAATCAAGAAGTTGTTTTGTAAAACCACTTCAAGCTAAATGTTTAATGATTTAAATTTCGAACATCCAAACCATTCTTTTTGATTTTGCCATAACTTATGCTTTCAAAGCTTCTGTGGGATAGAACAAAATGGTAGAAAAAAGGTAGGAAACAGCACTTTTTTTACTTTTGTTTCCTTGGAAATCAGATGCTGGAATGTACAAAGTGCCATAAGGCCAGCCACTAATAGGAAGCTTCAAGTTAAGTGAAGCAACAGCATAATTCGAGGTTATAGGAGAAAATTAAGGATGTAGAAAAGTGAGAACTTTGCTCATGGACGAAACAGATATGTGTGTGCGTGTGTCCGTGTGGCTATCCTCACTGGTAAGGCTGGTCCTCCTAAAGGCACAAGTTTCTGAAAAAGAATAAACCAAAGAAAAGAATCTCCTCATTGCATAACACTACACTAATAAAAACGGCCAAGCAGTTGACTTTATGTCTATATGTCCAGAGACTAAACAATTCATAAAAACGGCCAAGCAAACGGAATCGCATATATGAGTACGTATCAGCTGCAATAGTAACACACTTCATGTCGAAGAGAGAGAGAGAGAGAGAGAGAGAGAGAGTAACTGGATCAGCGAAGAGGTTGAACAAGAAAGGCTGCACATCGTCAAGGGTTTCAGGACCTCCAAGGTTGAGCAGCAAAACTCCTATCTTTTCTTCGCCAACGATAGGGATTGAGGATACACCTCGAGATTCTGAAGCCACCAAGGCTCGAGGAGGATATCCGAGCGGACGCTTCGCGTCGGACCACCCGGAAGCATGTTTACCGGCCGTGCAATTCGTCGGAAGATTAGCAACCTTATGGCAACCTCCAATTTGAATGCCGGAGCATCGATTCGTCTTGGGAGAAAGGGAGTAACAAACCGCCCGCCGAAGCGATTTACTGAGAGGAACAGAAGTACGTCAATACCCAGAACAAACAAATTCTGCACCATGGGAGAGAAACACGAGGAGATAATGCCCAACTGAAGGTAAGCACAGGGGCAACACTTGTAAGCTCCTGCTCCTATCTAGCTTATCGTTACCAAAACAAGAAAAAGAACTCATCAGGCCAAAAGGGTTTCCGAAGAGCAGCATTAGCAATGGTGGGTGTGCCCCCAGCAAGATTAAGGGACGCCCACAAATCAGCAAATGCAGCAATTGAGGGGGGGGGGGGTGTGGGGGAGTCGTTACTACGCGACACGGGCAACGAGGAGTTAAAGAACTTACAGGGGGGAGATGGGAACGGGATTACGGGAGGAGGAAGAGGAAGACGGAGACGGGGAGGAAGTGTTCATCACTTGGCAATTCATCTCGATCGCCCCGAGAGTGGTAAGGAAGACCCCACGCCAAATCGATAATGGCAATTCACGTCACCACCACAGCCGCGAGAGCGCGAAGAAGAAACGGGGGATTGGGCATAGCAGCAAAAAGCGAGAGAATCGAGAGCGAAGTGAAGTCGGGGAAGACGGAGGACTCAGCTCAGCTCAGCTCGCAACCAAAGAGTGAAGGGACGAGGAGAGAGAGAGAGAGAGCGCAGAGAGATGGAGGAGGAGGAGGAGGTGGTGGTGGTGGTGGGGGAAGGCGACGTATGAGAACTAAATTAACCCAACAAGGCCGCCCCTTCATTCCCCTCCCTCCCTCAATTAGTATTTTATCATATTCTCAATTTACTTTAATTTCAATGGATATATATATGTGCATTTTTTTTTAAGAAGGATTTGCTAAATTGAACTTCTATTTCCATTGCATGAATAGATATTGCAAACCTAATATCATGCAATTTCGCCTAATAGCTTTCGGCATGCATTCCCCTCTACTACTATCAATCAACTCCAAACTTACACTCTCAACACAAAAATAAACTCACTTTCGAAACGAGCCGAAAAAAAAAAAGAAAGAAGATAAACTTTTGTTTGATAGATAAAAAATTTCAAAATTGACTTTTTCATCCAAAGAAGTTTATTCGGTGGCTAACCGATGCAATTGCAAGGGCGGGCTATTGGGTTGTGATTCATTGTTCATAATAATAGGAAGGCACGAGAGTCTCGCTCATATGTCACACTTAAGGAATATCCAAAGAAGTTTTTTTTTTGGTAGTTTAGGCTTAGACCCATGAATCCCTATTGAGTATATATATCGTTTTCTTTTGTAATTGAGGGATGTAACAAAGAATTGTAATGTGATAATTATAGTGGGATCCTCTGCAGAACATAGCCCAATTTAAGTGTAAATCAAAATAAAAACCTTGTGTCTCGATTTTCTTTTCTCGCTTTTACTCTCTATTTTCTTGTAATTGTGCGCCGAATCCTAACATGGGCAAATGTTGTTTTGAGGATTACAGGTGATGTCTGAAGGATGAGGATAGATAAATGTAAAATGCAGGATAGAATATGATCAAAACCAAGGCATACATAACGTACCACCGGCCAATGATCAAGATCGGGATTTACGAAGTTTACCATCAACGCTTACAGAACCAACCACCCACAAAGAATACAAAACTTCGGATAGGAAAACCTCACCACCAAACCCTACAGAAAAATAATCAGCCAAAGATATAGTGCTTCTTGGCTCATGACCAATGAAGAATCAACTTTCCAAGGATATAGAAACCATGGATAGCTATTTGCTCATAAACAAATCTCATATATTCTTAATATTCAAATCGATTGCTTTACATTTGAGATTTCGTCTCTATTTATAGAGGAATTAATACATATGAGACAAACACTAAAGACATAGGAACTTCCCAATGTTAGTGACACGGGAATTAGAAAACAATTGAAGACCTAGGAACTAGAAAATGGCTTAAAACACCTAGAGACTTGAACTTCCTCCCTCGAAACTTACAACACACTTAAACTCATAAAACTAAGACTAAAGACACTTGACCAAATGCAAGTAATTATACTTGTACTCTAATTTAGTTCACCAGCCTGGGCAACCCAATAGACATCTTGAAAAATCGACAAACAACAAAGGAAACCGTCAAAAATAGCCTCCGGTTGCTAAATAGTCAAGTAGTAGTCTCATAATCGATAGCAAGCTTGTAAATCAACATTTATGTAGTCAATCGACAACTTGCCCCCTAAATCAACAACTCTCTTGCATTATTAACATCAACCCAATGCTCCCGCATCACTAACGACCTTGACATGACAGTTTAGCTTAGTGAAAATTTCATTGCTTTGCTTCAATTATAATTTGATTATTTGCTCAATTCGCTTCGAAATCCACGATTTGAAACCTTAATTTGCGAGCTCTAAATGCTGATCAAGCCTCACAATTTGCTCGAACTCCACAAATTAGCTCAAAATCGATGGCTTGAATCCTAAATTTGCAAACTTGTTTTGGGGCAAAATCCCAGCCATCTTAATTCGCAAACTCAAGCTGGTATCTCTCTCTCTCTCTCTCTCTCTCTCTCTCTCTCTCTCTGTGAATAAGCCAAAACCCTATGTAACGGTACTTTTGTTTTAGGTTGGGTTGATTCTCTTCCAAGCCCAACATCAAGGCTAACAGAAAGGTCGGCGTGCTTAAACACGAGAGGCTCTAACAAAGTGCAGCAGATCGCGGCAAGCCAACACATCAAGCAGCATAAAGGTAATGCGATCGACTTCTCGGAATGCAAGCCTCGACAGCATTTATTCATTCATCCTACGGCAATACCACGATTAGGAATCAGTCATCCTCAAGAGATGAAGCAGAAAATATCATTCTCTCTCAAGGAGCGACCCTTACACTTTAAAGCGGTAGTCAGCCTTGCTTCCATGAACCCACCATTTGGGACAATGCTAAGAAGGAGGAACCGCCCTCGGTCCAAGCCGCGATGCCTCTTTCCTTCGTCTCGGCGCTCCTCTCTCTCATATTCACCTCCATTATCAACTGCCTTACCCTTTTCTCCACTTCCTCTGCACTAACCATGAATTCCCCCTCTTTTCCTTTTTCATATGACCATATGGACTCGCTGATCGGCACCGCCAGCTTCATTTTCTCCACAAGGACCACGCTGTTCATGCGCTGCTCTGCATACAATGGCCAAGCCACCATCGGAACCCCAAAACTCACTGCTTCTAACACCGAGTTCCACCCGCAATGAGTCACGAATCCCCCCACTGATTCATGCTTAAGTATGGCAGCTTGTGGTGCCCAAGACTTTATTACTAGACCCTTGTTCTGGGTCCTTTCCAAGAACCCTTGAGGCAGAAGGTGGTCTAAATCTGGCTCGGTTGCAATACTTGGTGGTGGATTTCTCACCACCCACAAGAACCGTTGTTCGCTTCTCTCCAACCCAAGAGCAATCTCCTTCACTTGTGCACTATCGAATGCTCCCCGACTGCCAAAACACAAGAAGACAACACTTCTGCTTGGCTGCAAGTCTAGCCAGCACAAATATTCATTGACAGGCACTGTTGATACATCTGGCGAAGCAACACGGCCAATAGTGCGATCTTTTTCGTCTGCTATGAGTGGCCCAATACAATAGAGAGGTGGAGTCGTGCCGTCTGGAACACAAACACCATCTGCAATAGCCTTGATTGCATCTGGCTCAAGCAAGTTAAAGGTGTTAACTATAAGCCCCTGAAATTTGGGCAAAGATCGAGCAGAATCAAGGAAGTGATGATAGGTTGAAGCATTGCGATCAAGTAATGGTTCAGGTAGGAGAGAGGCTTTTATGGTAGGAAGGCCCGGTAAGTGCAAGAGGGTGTCCTCCAAGGCTCCGAAGCTCTTGCTTGTCTGGTTGTGGATGGCAGGCAACTGCAAGAAAAAAGATAGAACAGAAACACAAGATGTGAAGTAAAAATAAGTAGGAATTTGAAGAAAATGATGTGGGATGTGGAAGGCTGAAGTTATAAGTGCGCGAACTGCGCAGTCGGCAGAGATGTTTTGGAGGGCATCCCGAACACCCGGGATGTTGAGCTGCATAAATTCGAAAGCGATATCCACTTGGTTGAGGGACTGTGATAAATGGACAGGAGGGAGATGGAAGAAGGATATAGGAAGATTGGTCTCATTACAGATTCGATCGATGTAGGAGGTGGTAGCGCTGGCCGTTGCTGGCATCGCTGCAACCAGAACTGTGAGGGTGAATTGTGGGTGATAATGAAGAATCAGCTTCCCAAGCTCCACCATGGACACCATGTGGTGTAAAGCAGGGGCTGCATACAGTGCTATGGTTTCCTGCATTTTCTTTTGGTCAGGGAGGGAGGGAGGGAGGGAGGGGGGGGAGATGTTGGTGAAGCCTTAAGTGAGAGGAGAGGAGAGGATGAGCCGAAGCCATCCGATGCAGTCTGCCAAACAATTGAGAAGTCCAGTGGAATGGTCAACAAGCCAAACTGGTCAAAAAGCCAAACTCTGACCTTTCCACAGACTAAGAAAAGTCATCAAGAGGCTAACCGAAAAACAAAAGGAAAAATGAATAAGTAAAAGAGAAAAATACTTAATTTTGGAACTGATGCGTAGTCTCGCACAATAGTATGTCGAATAAAATAAGGTTAAATGCCCTAAAAGCGGTCAACTTAAACAGACATAAGAGTTCAATAGAATAAGCTACATATATCCTCAAGTTTAGGACTGTGATATAAGTGGGCTTCTCGCAGAAGCCACTCGAACACACACCTCTCTCCTCTTTCATCTTCACTTTACTGATAAAGAAAAAAACGACCGTGATTAATAAACCACTGTCATGTTTCTGTTGAGGAAAACTCCTACTGATTTTGAAATTGATAAAACCTTCCATGATAATTGTAAATCTAATACTTATTCTGAACCATTTTATTTCAGGAATATACGTTCTGAAAGCTTAGAAGGAAGTTTTTCAAAGTTTACAAACTAGAAAAATTATCTAAGTTCTAAGATATTTTTCAGACGCAGAATTGTTTCAGACTTTATAAGTTCTTGAAGACCCACAAAATCTAAAGTTCTGAGATTCAGACTCAAAACGAGAAAATTCAAAAGCAGACGCATAAGCTGAAATTTTTAGAAATGACGTTTAGAAGATGAAATCTTGAAGTAGACGAAGACGCAGAGAATTTTTCGAGACGCAAAACTCGTAATCGAAAAACATAACAAATAGTAATCCGCATGAATTTCACAAAAGGAAAGTTTTGATTAGTTCAATCTTAATCAAATTGATTGACAATCAAATATTAAAACAAGAATGCATTATAACGGACAAAACTCTACTTATGGAAACCAAGATTCTGATTGTATGGGCGACTGAATCGGTAAGATTCACAATTTCTCATCCAACGGCTACTTAATCCTTATTATACAAATCTGTCCAAGGTGAAGATTAGAAGATGATCCTCCGCAAGTTGTCCAACAGCTAGTGTGGATGTAGAGGAGTATTTAGAGAGATCACGAGCAAGCAAAAGAGATACTGATTCAAGAATCAACAAGTCCAAAGTCCGAACATATTCCAATCCGCCTTCTTTGTCGCTTTGAACTTAAGATTAAGATCTTGAGGTTTACTTTGTAAAGAGTGTTTGTGTAAAATAGAGAGTTCTATTATACACGAGAGTGATATCACCGAGAATCAGAAATTTCTCTTGATTATTTAGTGAAATCTAGTCGGTAGGGTCAGTAAGCGGAAGAGTGGACGTAGGCTTGCTATAAGCCAAACCACTATAAACTTGTGTGCAGATTCTCTATTCTTTATCTCTTACTTTTCATTCTGCACATAAAATTATCTCCCATATGATCTGACTTGAATCTAAATTTTATTCAGACTCTTCTGTTATTTGTTTTATTTCCGCGTAAATATCAAAGATCTGTTTAGGATCACCTATTCACCCCCCTCTAGGTGACCCTTGCTAGCCACTTCAGTTTCTTCCGTTGATATTTTCTGTTTTAATCATATCAAAGTTCAAGATCACCCATTTGAGGAAAAGAAACTAAGAAGGAAAAAAGAGGAAGAAAAATCAGAATTCTCATTCCTCCAGTATTCGAGGCAAACGCTACACAGTAGTTGAAAGTGAATAATCATATATTCAGTCGAATAGCTCTGTGAAAACCTGAATGCTCTCTATACAATCATGTCGCAGCAGTTCTCTTCTTTCACAATACCCATTGGTGGAGTAGTAAAAAAAACCAACTACTAGAATACAGCTACAAGCGAGACTACCGAAGCACAGCATGATACCATTCAACTTTGGTCACTCGAGTTACTGTTCCCAATGTGAGAGCTGCTGCCATCAACGTTCTGTAATGACAGAAACCTCACGTGGCCAGCCACAGCAGAGCCGGCCAACTTGTTTTCCTTGAAAAAATTTTCCCTCTCAACATGTTTTGCAGGCGGAGGCGGAATTGCGATGGGCAAAAGCTGCCCATTGGACTCAGATGACTCAGTGCACACTGGCTGTTTGAGCGGGTGATTTACTTGTCTTGAATTTGATTGTTCTAACGAGTCTAGAGTGTGGCTCCTCATAGAGCTCTCTTCATCTTCAGGTCTCACATAAGTTTTTCCTTTTCGTATCCTGCCATATGTTGTGTTAGACTGGATGAATTTATTTCAACAAGGAAGTCAAAAAGATTATTTGGGCAGTATAAAGTTGACAATCTGATAAGGTTATCTCCCGTGACAGATCCAACTCCTCAAACCAAACCGGCCAAGATCCAGGATGCTTGGTCTACCTACCACATAATACACGCAGATACGAGTAATTTTTCAAGTAAGGTACCAGCCAAAGAAATAACAAACCTTCGGACAAGTTGTTGAGGCTCTTCTTCCTCATCCGCTTCACAATCTACATTAATTACAGCCATCCCAGTTCTACCAGAAAGTAGCACATCATATCTGTCAAGTAGATTCTGAAGTTGCTCGTTCAATTCAATTGCCTGAAAAACTGTTTTTTCGTCCCTGAAGGAGATGGACATAAAAAGGGAGCGGATCACTTCACCAGACAGTGTTTTAAAGTTAGTTAGAACGATTAAATATTACACCTTTATCTAATATTTTAGTGGTACAAGTATTGAGGCCCGTGCTCCACACAAGAGGAATGTCCTATATCTATAAAGTTCTATATCAATAATTGGAGACTGTATTTAGGCTTATTAGTGATATAGAAATCAGTGCAGTAGTTATTTCAGTGAGAGTGATTCGAGCAATCTCAGATAACTCCAACCAATATGTGCTTTATAGTCGTTAACAATGGAACGAACGAATGCTGGCAAAACAAAGCTGCAGAAAGCGGGAAAAGACCCTAACTGCGACTATTAGCTACTAGAATAAGAGAAGCAAAATACAAATTGAGGCAGAAAGGAGACCTCACCGAGATGTTAAAACAAGATGCATCGCTTGTTGTTTTTGGAAAGAGCACTGCTCAACAAGATCAAGGGTGAACTCATCCTTAGCGCCCTACAAAAGCAACATAAGCAGTCAAGAGTACATAGGAGGTTTTATTAATAGAGGATAGAGGGAGAGTCTTACTTTTTAGCCAAATCTCCAGCTGCCTTATCTTTAAATACCAACACTTACCCACTAACCTTAGGTACTTTAGCAAAACTAACTGGTGGTACACCACTAATATTCTTCCACAATAAAAATGGCAACAAGAACTTCCAAAAAGATACAGTTTGAACTCATTCCTAATGAGGATACTCATACTTCCTTGACTAGTAGGGATTGCGGAGTACTTATGAAGAAAGTGAGACGTGCCATTGATTGACCTTCACTGACTAAGCTTGGTTAAAGATTGCAAAGACATTGCGAAATTACACCAAAAAACTTATAGTCAGACTTACCACAGGATGTTGAGTGTGTTGACCATCAACATTATCAAGGACCTCTCTCAAAACTTCCAATGCATTCCTAGCTTTCTGAATGATACTGTATAAAAAAAACAAAAAAAAAAGAATGAAAAACTGTTAAGGATTTGTTGTCAGGACAAATAAAATTAAAGTATGCTACAAAGTCTCTTTTTCACAGCCATGAAATCATATACACATCCCCTCCTCCCATATGGTACATAAATCTTTACATTAATAGGTGAAACCCACAAGCTGGCAGGTAAAAATGCCAATATTTCCAGAAATCTTTCAACAAATCATTATCATTCTCAGTTGATGATGGGTGTCTAACTTTTCACTATGTTTTGTCGCTCAATTTTCCAACACAATGTTTCTGTATTAACATGACTATTTCTGGATAGATGTACCCAGAGAGCTTAATAATGTTTTATTATCACGAGTTAGGTGTCCTAAGGTTCTGCAATGACTAGTATATGGCTGCACACTTACCTGGAGAGAGAGAGAGAGAGAGAGAGAGAGAGAGAGATTTTTGAGGAGTTTATATTGCCAGAGGGGGATGAAAAGAGAATCTAATACTGAGGATGGGATCTAGCCAAGGGCAGCTTGTTGGCACTTGGCAGTAGAGGATTGTGAATGACATGGATAGTTCGGACTCAATGCTCCTAAACCGCTAAACTTTACCATGGCAAAAAGGATGTTGAGGGTCCAAAGACTTCTTGAATGAGTTACTGGTTAATCTCATTTAACCCGCCCCTATTTTTTTTTAGTCTGAGAGCAACATGTATTTTAGTGTGCATAATTCGCTCGCATAAAATATCCTAAACCCAATGCCCATGACAAGATCCAGTAATAAAAAGGATACATTAAAGTGAATGGTTACCTTGATTCAGGAATGCACTGTACTTCTGGTTGCTGAGAAAGTCCATTCCCAATGGCAAACACTACCTCCTGATCAGACACATTATTCTTATCTGCTTTTCTAGTAGGATTTGACGTTTCGTACACAATTCCTCGTACAGTAGATTGATCTGATGGTACAGATGGGTGCTGCTGAGGAAACTTCTATACCCTTGAGTTATTTGACAAAAGAAGGTCAGAGATCTTTTGAAAAATATGTACCTGAATTGGATGATTCTGACAACTCTAGAGTGTGCCTCTGCTTGGAGTTCTCTTCGTTTATAGGCCTCGCACAAGCTTTTCCTCTCCGTATCCTGCCATCTTTTTGAACTCTGGATCAATTTTGCTCAATCAGGAAGCCCAACAATATTTTAACTCCAAACTATTTATAATGTTCATACTATCTCCACACAACATGACCAACTTGAAGTAAACCGACCGGCTGTTAAATGGTTTAGTTTGTGTATGCAGCATTTGAAACAGATAGGAGTTACTTTTCAAGCCAGCCAGAGACATGGACAAACCTTCGGAAAAGCTGTCGAGCTTCTTCTTCCTCCTCTGGTTTACAATCAGTACGATGTACAGTTGTTCCAGTTCTAGCAGAAAGAAGGGCATCGTGTCTTTCAAGTACCTTCTGGAGTTGTTCATTCAATTCAATTGCTTGAGAAACTACTTTTTCATCCCTGGACAAGATAGACATGAAAACAAAGGATCATCCAGGAAGTGTGTGTGTTGCAGTTTTCAAATCCTTGAAGCAGAACATAGGCTTAGAGTAAATGCTTGTGGAAGATAAAAATCATAAGACATCACATGACTTGACTTTAAAGATCATTATCATTGGGCAGTACTGATATCCCCTTTTGCCACCCATATGTCACAACTAAGGACTACATCAAATGGATGACAATGTGACCAAGCTTGTCATTTATTTAAAACAATATGTAAAGTTAGCTGCAGGAGACTCCAGATTTCCTTATAAGATATTTTAAACATGTTTACATTCTCATTATGCATCTTTCGCCAGAGACACGGGCTGCAACTCAGACAAAGGCTACACCAAACACTTTTTCTGACAATCCCAATCAGTGGCGTCTAAATGGATAGAAAACTCATCTTGCTTTGCCTGATACCCCTCCTCTTATCAAATTACATTCATTGCAGAATTCACTCTTCCTTAGTGAAGGTGGCACACACTTAGTGAGATTAATCCAACAACTGAGCTGTTGCCCTTGCATCCGGACAATAACTTTTGAGCCAATAGTACATTAGAAAAATGAAGGCAACACCACCAATAGAAAGCAGAAAGTAAATGTTGATACTTTCAGTAAATTAGCTACTTTGGTCACTAAAGCGAAAATATAGATTTGGAGGAATAAGGCCTCACCTAGATGTTAAAACAAGATGCATTACTTGTTGTTTCTGGAAAGAGCATTGCTCCACAAGATCAAGGGTGAATTCATCCTTTGCACCCTAAAGGAACAAGACATTCAGTCAAAGTCATAAATTGCTATTCAATAGTTCCGCAGAAACATTTGGATATAGACTTTCCATGACTGTATCCTTTCAACAAATTAAGCAGGAAGAGGAAGCAGGTCTTACACAATTTTAAATTTTTTCATAAAAATTCCAACTTCTTCATTAATTTACTTCCGAAGTGAGAACCCTCTAATGCCTTGATTTAGTACACATAGTGTCAGACTACAAGTTATTATCCTAACTAGTGGAAGGACATTTTCTGTATGCTGGCACAGCCTTTTAAAGGGGGTAAAAGTGCGATCCACCGCCATGTCAGACATAATATCACATTTACCTCTCAACTTTCCAAAATTGTCATTTGCCATACATGCATGGCCATGCGCCAGCTAGAGAAAATCACAAAGAATTCCAGTTACTATTTATTTTGGCATTCTCACTGCTTGTGACCAGACTAAAAATTAGGCAAGAGCAATCGAATTGTGGAAATACAAGTTAGCTTGTACTTTACTAGTCAAGGAAAAATAAAATCTACAGTGTTGAAAACTTTAAATGCTAGAGTACGAACTCATGCCTCATAAAGATAGTCAAACTTCCTTATCTAGTAGGGTTTATTGGAGATTCTTAAAAAAAAGTTTATACCCAATATACATGGTTTCATGAACTGATCACCGTGCTAAAGTAAGAGCATTTTCAAATTAAACAAAAGGAGGTCAATCAAAGATTTAGATATGAGACTGACTTACCAGAGGGTGTTGAGTCTGTTGACCATCAACTGTATTCATGACCTCTTTCAAAACCTCCAATGCATTCCTAGCCTTTTGAATAATACTGTATAGAGAAGAGAAAAACTATCAGATCACATGATCTAAGCAAGAGGAAATTTCTCCTTCATAAACCATTTACATCTTTAGTGTATATTATCTGCCAAATGGTATGCCTTTTATGAGTCATAAACATCTTTTGAAAAAGCCAAGACATATCTTTCAGCAAGCATGGCAATAAAAAATCTTCCAACAAGTCATGATTATGCTTGGCTTATTAGTTTATCAGGCTGATTTGTCCATAGAGCAGAACAATTTTGATTTATCAGAACTAGGGGTTTGGAGGTTCTACAAGGACTAGACTGCAAGGAAAGTAACAGCCAAACGCGCACACGCAGAGAGAGAGAGAGAGAGAGAGAGAGAGAGAGAGAGAGTAGCCAGGAACATTCAGCAATCTACTTTCTGAAAGACAGATATAGAGTCTGAGGCTGATGAGAGGGTCCAGCCACTGGTTATCCCACTACTGGGGTTCACGAGAGATTTAAAGTTCCTGACCAACCAATTCACCTAGGAAAGAAAGCCTTATAATAGGGTGCAAAGACTACATTAATAAGCTACTGATTTCATTCATTTAAACTAAGCAGTATTGCCACCCTGACTACACCAATCAGGTAAAAACTTGTCTGTACAATTTGCCAGAACAGTTTTCATGATTTTAATACCTATAAAAGAGATCCATTAATCAAAGAGATGCATAAGCAGGTTATAAAGAACCTTTCCTTTTTCTAGTAAATACATACCTTGATTCAGGAATGCACTGTACTTCTGGTTGATGCGGAAGTCTATTACCTCTGGCAGAGGCCTCTTCCCGACTAGACGTAATATTCTTCTCTGCTTGTGAAGTAGAGGCTGATGGTGAGCTCCCTTTCGCTTGTATGACAGATGGATCGGAAGGTGCAGATTGATGCTGTTGAGGAAACTGTACTCCTAAGCTCTGAGTTTTCCACAAAAAGAAGGCAACAGATCTTGTGAAAAATATGGAAGTGCATTAGTTAAACAGTTAAATAATCTATTTGATAAAACCTTGTAGCTAACACTACCAATATCTTATCACTTATCAACAGTAAAGCACAACAAACACGCATTGTAGCAAGATCTCTTCAGAGAAATTAGTAGGAGTAGCCACAGCAAAATAATGGAAATAGGGAACAAGAAAAGGGACAAGGAAGTACAATTAGAGAGAATCTCAAAAACAGAGTAAATGTAAGCAGGAATAGGATGATAATGGGGAAATAAAAATAGCTTTAGGGAGTGGAACCTATAAGAAAGAATCGAGGAAATATAACTGGAAGTGTGAGAACTTTGACACAGGGTTGAACCTGCTATTATTCTGACTAGTTTTCATTGGCCAACTAATCCAAGAGCTTGAGCATGTAGAGAACAAAGTCAGTTCATATCTAATCACTGCGACCTAATGAACATCATAACGCTATACAATTGATTAATTTTGACGACAAAGTTACGGGCTGTTATGTCCCATCTCTCCATTAAAAATCTAAATAAGCACCTTGAGCGAGATGACTTTGACACTAAAGCAACTTTATACTGCAAGGTCTGAATGTTGTTGCCGCAACATTCATACATTAATAGATTGTGCAAAAGACTATTAGGATCTGAATTTGGGACAGTGAGATAGCAAAATGCTACTATAACTACTTCCCATAAAAAGTAGACTTGTGAGCATCACTTGAGACATTCGAGCAAAAAGGTCTGTTTTAAGGTGAGGGGTCAGTGCCGCAAGATGGTTCAGTTAAATTTCATGTTTTAGATTGTAGGCTCCATCTTCTACAACCTAGATGCTTCAATATATTGCACCCAGTCTTTTAAAGGGGGTAATAGTATGATCCATTACCATGTCGGAGATGAGACAGTTTTCTATAGTCCTGAATCGGCAGTGAAATCAAAACCAAATGTCAAGCAGTCTCATTACTACTGAGTTCCAAGTTGGTCCAGATATGTATTGCGTAAAACAAATTTGGAAGAAAAGAGTCCAGGAGGCGAACAATGTTCAAGATCATACTGACCATCAATTCCTGATATGCAGAAAAATATTGAGGGAAGTTCCCCGAAGCACCACCAAGGGAGGATTGTGTTGCATCTAGCAGATTAAATACCCTCTCTTGTATGGGGAATTCAGTCTGCAGGGTAACTTATATGAAGTAAATAATAGCAGTGAAACTATACGACAAAGGGATGCGATTTTACTCAATCATTGAGATTCAGACCTTTGTCTTCACTATCTTTACAAGAATGGGAAGAATTCCTGATTCAATCACTTGCTTATGAATATATTCACCAATGTTGTTCATCAGCATCTCCAATAGCTGCACAATTAGAACTGTGGTGAATCACCAGCGCGTGTCGAGGGAGATGTGGAGAGACTAGCGGTTACCCATAATGAATCAAGTAAGAATCTTTCAAAAACATCTGTCCCTACCATAATTGCATGCAGTTGCGAATTTGGGCTTTTACCACCCAACCTTTTTTTGATTGCTTTAATGGCATCTTTCGCAGCCCTGCGTGTCATGAGGAGCAAAGTCACGTTACTCAAATTAACAAGGAACAACTGACATTCTTATTGATAACCAAAACACAATGCAGCAACCGACACTACATCGTATTATCGGTGAGAGAAGCCAAAGCACTCAGCAGATATACCTCTGATCGCGCGACACTAGTTCGCAGATCTGAATGTTCTTGGTCCAATCCACCTCGTCCAATTTATCGCTCGTCGCCGCGTTGACGAGGTCAGCTGCCATTCCTGTCGATTTTTGGGGGCACTAAAAGCGAGAGTTCGATGAGTATCTCCAACTTACTCGCCAGGCAGGGAATTCTCAAGAGCAGATCAGATCCAAAGGAGTACAAGATGTTGCATCACTGCACGCATAACAACAAGAGTAATTCAAAGGAAAAATCAGATGAAGTAGCTGAACAGGAGTAATTATGTAGACAAAAATGCAAAACACGCGAGAAGCTGATCAGCATTCTGAAGAAATCATGAAAAGAGCGGGCAATCCGTCGAACGTGCAGAACTAGAAGAGGAGTTTGCCTTGGGATGTGCAGCAAGAGAGGCAGAACGAGGAATGAGAAAGATCTGAGACAAAAGCAGAGTGTCACACGATGCCAGTCAGTGGAACTATTCAGCAAGTTTCGAGGCGTTCGCTCCGACGCGACGTGGAACGGCGGTGAAGATGGCAATCGCGAGACGATTCTTTGACGCTCACGGTCACGGTCACGGTCACGGTCAGAGTCGCGGAAAGGAGGGAGTCGCACGGCCGGCGACGGCGGCGGAGACCAGGTGATACCGACTCCCACGGCGAAGGCGACGGAGGATTGACAAAAAAAAAAAATGAAAGATTCAACAGGTAGGAACCAAACCAGACCAGTACTAGTCTAGTCTCTTGAGGCGATGCTGTCTTAAACATTTTAGATTGAATTTAACTTCTCGGACACGGCAACAGCCGAGCACCCATCTCTTTTGTCGGCTGTGAAAGTTAGCGCCCACACCCCACGTGGCACCATTTTTTTTTGTCGGAGTTTAACTCTTTCGATTCTAGTCAAATTCCTAGTAAATACAATGCAGCTAAAATGGTCCAAATCACAAGCGTCGGGCGTTCGTTTAGATCTTCAGTGAACACAACTCAAGCTTCTGATTCTCTTATTTATCTCAACCTCACACTTGCTTTTTTGTTCATTTTTTTTTTTGCCAGTGATGTTTAGTATGATCCATATTTGAAGAACAATGTACTTTCTTTCCTCGTTTCCGTAGGATGCTGTCAAAAGTAAGTTGCTGGGCCTTCCTCCAGCCCCAGAAAGTGAGGACCAGCACAGCAACTTAAGTCCTCGATCCAACACGCGATCCCCCTACGATTTCGACCCGATCCTACACGGTAAAGATTTTATCGCGATCTAGGTAGCGCAGCAACAACTCCGCATCGCCTTGCGAAACACAGCCATAACACATACTTGGCTGTTGAGAGGCAGCTCAAAAGTTGCTTCCGGAACTCCCATCTTTTTGCGGCTTTGAGGGCTTCTCAGACCTCAATTATCATGAAGAGGGAGAACCCTCCAACAGCCATCGCTACAGCACCGAAAGCTACAGACACAAGGCACTGCTCTATTCGAGGAGCCCTCCCACAGGCAGAAGATGAGCACTGGACATGTAAATTACAGTGCTACAATCAAAAACTGCAGAAGAGACTGCTCATCTCTCATCGGGCAGATACTACTCGGCTTGTCTATGATCTAACATCGACATCGATATCCTCGACATCACAATCCATTCAATCCCCAAGAACAGCAGGAACAGTGGCCAGGCACGGGCTTCACATCACTGTCATGACAAAACTTCGCTGCACTAAAGTAGCAGAGATATTGCACGACCAATCTCTTGCAACACAAAACCCCTAACTCTAGTTGTCAGATCAAAAGTATAAAAAAAAAAAAAAAATTCTCATGTCTAATGTACTAAAGAAGATCAAATAGCAACACTAGGTTCCGATAAATCTACTATCAACAGCCACTAGTCGCTCATGCAAGCACCCAAAGAGCCTATCACTTTGCCTCCTCAGAACCCTTCATGAGTGATGATTCTCCATCGCCACCCTGATGCCCAGCTGCTGTGTTGCCCTGACCACCAGCACCAGTTGTGTCAGAAGCATCTTGCTTGCTTCCTCCACGTGCGTCACTTGGACCTGAGGATGGATGCGGTCCTCCAGTGCTTACACCTCCCAAAGTAGTCTCCGTGTTCATGGAATGAAGGCCATTGCTGGGCCCCACCGGTCTCATGCCCATTTGACCCTGGATGGCCTGCTGATGTTGCTGGTGTAACTGCTGCTGCGGGTCTTGCAACTGATGGGGGCTACCGAATTGCAATGGCACCTTCGAAGGAAAAAGACCTGGCTGCTGAGCCATAGCAGCAGCAGCAGCTGCCTGAGGATGTTGCATGAAATATCCACCCTGTTGCATCACTGGATGAGGAGCCATCTGTAAATGCCATTTGGTAAGCATATAAGCAGGGAAAAGATAATCATTAAGCAAATTGACAAGATAAATAACTACCTGGGGAGGCATCGGTGGTGCCTGTGGCTGGGCATCAGCAATTGCAGCTAAATACATCAAATTCTTTTGCAACTGAGCTTGGTACCTGAATCATCAAGCTACATTGAGTCCACCGAATGAATACGAACAAGGCTATCATACAGGCACATGCATATATCCATCCAGCCAAAGCACACTTACAGAATGAATCCTGATCAGCCAGCTGCACATACAACTCGGTGTACTTCCTAACAAACAAACCGAGACTGAAGAAAAGCTCACACATTCACGTGCATAAATCGGTCCTGAGCCACCTACCCAACCGCATGCATATGTGTGTGCGTATGACCTAGACCTTTCCCCTCTTTCCTTCTATTTTTACCAACACCCCCCTTACATACACATATGAGAGAGAGAGAGAGAGAGAGAGAGAGAGAGAGAGAGACTTACTGGGCACACTCAGCGAGTTTACCAAGATTTTGATTGTCCAATATAGCTAGAATCAACTTCTTGTTTTCATCGAGATACTACAATTATGCCCAAGACAAACATAAGATGATCTAGAAAGTCAGTATATAGATCATGATATCAACAGTACTGAATAATGCTAAAGTAGAGACTCAGATTCTGATCAAGTGACCATGTATAATGCTGTCTGTCTAACTTAAATGAGGTCTACTAGCCATTATCTGGTATAAATCTGTACAGATGATAGCTAATTCTCCATCTTCTCTATATTACCTCGCATAGGATGATATTAAGTACCATGACAATAGGAGTTCACTACATAGTATACCCATTAATTATGTACATTGCATGTACTATTTATCATATACTACTAATACTATTGATTCTCCTTCACACGTGCCAAACCTGCGAGGAAAACAAACCTGTACAGGCCACATACAATGTTACTGATTATTCATGATACTATAGGACCTATCATCATGCAACAGAATGACAGAAAAGAAGAAAGCTGATGAAGAATCATGAAACCACACATAGCTGAAACCACATGCAGGACATAACCACACACACAGAAACAAAATTCAGCATTTACTCAGCTAATCGTTGTAAAAGTCTATTAAAAAATCATACATTATGACTTACCATAATATCATAAGTATGATAATACTATGTAGGAGTCTAGACATATGGGCATATATCCATGACCATGAGTAAATTGAGTTCTTTGCATAGGTGATAGGTCTATACATCCAAACACAAAAGTGGCTTACACTACTATTGGGTGTCAATATCTTTGCCAGCGATGGTATTTGACAAACCCATGTACAACACTTATGATGTAGGCAAAGTCCCACGTCGGGGAGCTAAGAAGATATTTTGGGGCATATAACGGATTGGGGCAAGCTAGCTTTTTGGGATGAGTTTTTCCACCCTTGTAACGCATCAACTTAGTCGCACAAGCTTTGCCATCCATTGAGACAATACAGTTCAATCTCCATGCATACTTCATGTCTCTGATCCATAGCTAGAAACTATGATATGTGAATATCATCAGTTCACATGCGGCATGTAGATTGGCAGACATAGGAAGTGAGGACTCACGCAAGAAGGATTTGCTATTGGCTAAGCAAACTTGCCATCGATTACCATCTTACATAGTTTACTAAATTACTAGTTGAAAAAGAATAAAAAGCTTTAATTCTAGATGGGTGTATTAAAATCCACTTCTCTGTTTAGAAGAATGAAAATCACTAGTTAGCACTAGACCGATTGCTCCCCATTCCCCCAACAGTTCACCATGTAGAAAGGAATCAATCTAGCAACCGATAGTCTGGCGATAGATCACAGAACACTAAGATATGTGGTATCTAAAGAACCTAGCGTAAATCACATCGAGTGACGAAGCTAGAATCTAGATTGGCTTAGCCTCGCACGAAGAGATGGAATCCGGCCATTCTAAGCACGTCCGAGCTATTCACCTCGCATTTTAATGGTCCCAGACTTAAATTACGAAAGACATTTGTAAGCATCCAATCCACTAACCTCAAAAGGGTTTCATTTGCAAGTTTCGGCCCACTAGGAGTTTCCCAAAGTGCTAATTGTTCATTCAAGCTACACCCATGACGTCTCGAGCAAAACTAACAAAGCCATTCCAAGCGGGTCGTCACTTCACGCAAGACTGTGAACACAAGTGAAGACGAGAGAGAGAGAGAGAGAGAGGGAGAGCAAGAAGGAGCAAACGACGGTCCGTTCTTACCCCCAAGCAACAAAGAAGGAGGCGATTCGATTGGATTCGGGGGAGGAAGAGGGGGGAAAGCAAAGACGGTACCTTTTGAATCTGCTCGGTGGTGATGTTGGTGGGCGGAAAGGAAGGCAAGACGGAGATCATCTGCGGAGGCTGCTGCATCTTTCGCTGGCTCTACTACACACTCCCAAACGCGTATCAATCGATGGAAGGAACCCTCCGAAAACCCTAGCGACCGGAAGGAAACCCGACCCAAGAGGAGCCCGAGCCCGAACGAAGAAGAAAGACGACACTGATATCGAGATGTGAACGGGGGCGATTGAGAAGAGTGGACAGGAGAGGAGGCGGCTTCTTCTGCTCCCTGCTTTTCTCCGACTTTTCCTCGTCGTCGCCGTCGTTGCTGTTTTGTTTTATTTATGCATGTCGAATGTTGTTCCTTTGGACCGACCCACACACCATTGACGACTCCAAAAACTCGACAA
The DNA here is from genome assembly GCA_024733475.1 of Syzygium grande. Taxonomy (NCBI): domain Eukaryota; kingdom Viridiplantae; phylum Streptophyta; class Magnoliopsida; order Myrtales; family Myrtaceae; genus Syzygium; species Syzygium grande. The sequence goes on along the minus strand of JAMXDD010000005.1, from coordinate 140,321 downwards.
AACCGGAGGAGACGAGAAGCGAAGGAGAAGCCAAACAAAAAGCCAGAATAACCCCCCCATTCTTTCTCCCTTTTTCCCGTTACTATTTTGCATACAAGGGAGAATTTCAAATAAGAACCGTGAAATTATATTAACATCGTTTTCTCCACACGAAAAAAGGGTTTGGAATGAATCTTATTTTAAAATGAGTAATTTAATCTCAAACAAGGATTTAAAAGTAGAGTTATTTTCTTCAAAAAAGCCTCCGGGTAAATGTTAGCTCGAATAAGGGCATGGAATGACCAGCTTAGTCTCGGACTTAAGATGGAGACATTTTCTCAAAATAAAGTCCGTGCTGAATCTTGTTTCAAATAAGCCTTCAGAATACTCAACTTAGTCTCAAATAGAGACCCGAATTCATCGGACGGTCAAATCTTTGCGGACGGCTTGCACGCGTTTTGTTTCGGTGGTAAGACGGCAACATCAAAGGCAATTTTGTTCAAACTATAACCCAGTTTAAAGAAGCCCCGAATTGAAGCTAGGGTTCTTCGAGATTCTTCTTAAGGTGATTTTCATCCTAATATCAGTGACGTAGTTTCTTCATTTCGATCGTATCTATCGTTCTTGGCTCGCTGATGTTGCCACCGAATAAGTACATGAGTCACACGTTTAAGCCAGGCCGGGGAGTCCGGGTCTTTATTTATTTAAGATAAGGTTCGTTCTATGGATGGGTTTGATTCAGCATTTGCAAAGGGTTTCGGGCCCTAAAGTCCCTTGGCAAATACAAATGGTATTTGAAAATTTTTGAGAAAATGCAATTGTATTTTCAAAAAGCCTTTAGCCTAAGGCAAGTCCAAAGGTATTTTGGAATGTTGCATTTTCCGAAATGCAAATAGACTTTTTTTTCTTCCAAATTTGCCATCGCTCAACTTTTAATATCCGGAAATGTCCTTGAAAACCCTATCTTTACCTTAGCTATCGATGAGCAGCCGGCAAGCCACCACCACTCTTGCTTGAGGTCACGAGACCTCAAACTGCCTAGCCTAAGGTCGGGTGATCTCACGTGAGGCTGCCCCAGCAGCTAGATCTAGCTGCCATCGGCCAATTTGGCTCGCCGACAACAACTAAGCTGGTAAATAGCTTGAGATTTAAAAAAAAGAAATTAGCAAAGGTTATTTATAGAGTGTAGTTTTTACCAAACGGCATTTATGTCAAAATTGTTTCTCAATGTATTTTTAAAATACACTTAACAAAATATTATTTGCATTTTGAAAAATCCATTAATTCCAAAGACTTTTGCATTTTTTCAAAGGCATGTGCTTAAAGCAAAATCAAACGCACTTTATATTGCCCTACTGCATACATTTATTTAAGGTAAAATTGACTTTGACGAGACGATCCAACGTCAAGCCCCTATTTAAAATTTCCTAAAATGTGATTTTGAAAATGTCTCGTAATCAAGTAATCAATTAACGATGTGACATAATCGTGTAACATCACTGTCATGTCTCTTAATGGAATGATGTACACGACGAGCCAGTAAACAAACGAAACATCTTAACTGGGCCTGCGAAGCCCAAATGTTGGATGAGGGGCCGAAGCCCAAATCTGAGGTGAGCGGGCCAAAGAATGGGCCCATAACCTCGACTTGACCAAAAGTCGCAGAATCGATCAGGGCCCATCTCGGTACTCTCCATTTACTTTTTATATTTATATTTATTTTATTTTTGTGGTCCTTAGCACAGCTGCGTTTTAGCCCTTTTTATGGCGAGGTCGAATGGAATAGAGCGTAAAGGCTGACGCCAAACAGCCTCCTCAAGCCGAATTGCCAAATCCGTAGATGTGTGGATGGCATCATGGTAGCTACCATTCCTATGTCAGCTCCATGGCCAAACCTTGTCTAAATAGTAAGTAAAATAGTAATTAAGAATGAAGAAGAGTTAAGGCGGGCCTTGGCCTTGATCCGATTTTTGTCGCACCCCCACTGAAACTGCCCTCGAATCCCATTAAATGGGATTGGACAAAGTTGACCAACCGCGGTGCGCCATGCATATCCATCATTTAATGGCCACCGGGAAATCATTCAGTAGCAGGACCGTTTCCCACGTGAACCACGTCATTTCGCTGACGTTCGATGTTGTTTGTTTAGAAAAAAATAAATGATTCGAATAATATCTTTATACCAATAATAATTTATGTTTCTAAATATATTTGTGAAAGGTGAAAGTTTTTTTGATTCGTTAACTTTTGTAAGAGATATGGCACATATTTTTTTTTCGCGAAACGAATAAAATCTTAACCTTTCTTTGTTTTGCTGGCATTGATGAATTTGAATATTTCCCCTCTCTAATTAATTCGACAAGGCACTCATTTGCGATGGTCTGTTTCTTTATCATAGGAATCCTAAAGTACATTGAAGATGCAAAATCTATGCAAATAAAAAAAAGGGCTCTACGAAAAATTGGCATATTAAGTGATGTGACAATTCGGTCAAATGAAAAAAAAAAAAAAGAAAGCAATGTGACGAGCTACGTTGACTCGTGGCGTATGGCATCACGAATCAATCGCTGGCACGTGTAGCGCGTGAACTATTCGTCCGGGACGAGCCGGACAACATAGAAGAAGGTCAAGAGTTGCACTGGGTGTCGAAATGACGAAAAACACGAGCTTGGCTTTGGCGTGTTACATCGCTTTAGCATATAGCTTGCCGCTTCTTTTTCTCGACTCAAAACTCCTAATGACATGCTGTACGGTTCCTGAATTTTGCAATTTCACAAAAAGACAAGAAGACGCGGCCTCACCGTTTTATCAAGGGGGTGGAAGCAAAAAAGGACGTGGAGGAAATGGAATGGCGAGTGTGGTAGGGTTTGGGGCATCGTGGAGGTTGTCACTTATTAGAGCATTTCCACAAAAACCACAGCAAAAATCGACGGGGGGATTGGATGGTTTGGGTTTTAGGGGCACTGGGCGGGGAGGGAGGGGGGAAGTTGGTAGCGCTAAGCAGCGATGCAGACGCGTCCACGTACGTCCACTGCCATCCCATTCGTAACCAACCCCGCCCCTCTCCTTTCCACCATCATATAACTCCCAATGTAAATGAAACTCTTGTTTTTCTTCTCAAGGCGGGTAAGTAACGTAGAGCTCCCGTATTCGCAACCCCATTCACGAGATTAACACTGTCCTTCCTCGTGAACCGCCCCCCTTCCGGCCTCTTCAGAGTTTTCCATAAATAGAGGAGGAGGAGGAGGAGGAGGAGGAGCTGCTCTGTGTTTGCTTGCTTGAACGTCTGTTAAACGTAATTGACGGTTCCATGGAGGTGGAGAGAGTGCAGGCGGTGGCGTCCGCGCTTATGAAGGCGGAGACCATCCCCGCCGACTTCATCCGGCCGGAGCTGGAGCGCCCCGCCATCACCACCTACAAGGGCTCGGCCCCCGACATCCCCACCGTCGACCTGAGCCTGCCCGACCGCGAGTCCGTGGTGCGGGCCATCGCTGACGCCAGCGAGGAGTGGGGGATCTTCCAGGTGGTGAACCACGGGATCCCCGCGGAGCTCATCTCCCGCCTGCAGGCGGCCGGGAAGCACTTCTTCGACCTCCCCCCCGAGGAGAAGGAGGCCTACGCCAAGCCCCCCGGTTCCCAGCCCGTCGAGGGCTACGGCACCCTGGTCTCCAAGGACGCCAACGGCAAGCGGACGTGGAACGACCACCTCTTCCACAAGGTCTGGCCTCCTTCCACCATCAACTACCGCTTCTGGCCCACGAACCCCCCAAACTACAGGTGCGTTTGCTGTCGCAGCAGGAGCTGGCTTATTGCATGGCGTGAGGAATAAGTAACCTGTGCATGCAGGGAGGTGAATGAGGAGTATACCAAGTGCATGAGGGAGGTGGCGGACAAGCTGTTCCGCTGCCTCTCCCTGGGGCTTGGCCTGGAGGAGACCGCCATGAAGGAGGCGGTCGGCGGGGAAGAGCTTCATTACAACCTCAAGATCAACTACTACCCGCCCTGCCCCCGCCCCGACCTCGCCCTGGGGGTGGCCGCCCACACCGACCTGTCCACGCTCACCATCCTTGTGCCCAACGACGTCCCGGGCCTCCAGGTCCTCAAGGACGGCCGCTGGATTGACGCCAAGTACATCCCCAACGCCCTCATCATCCACATCGGCGACCAGATTGAGGTCTCTCCCCCTCTCTCCCTAGATACGGATCTGCGGTCATTAATAGCCTCAAGGGAATGCCATTAATTGTCAGATCAACCGTACGTCAAATTCAACTGAGTTGTTTGTGTTTTGAACGCCGAATTTCATAGATGGCGATGCCGAGCCAATGTTGATGTAGGTGCACCTAGCGTTATTGTATCGTAAACTTCGCCGATTGGATCTGTCGCATCCGCTTTAACTTTAGGTTTCTTTTCCTTACGCGGGCGTATGATGTCGACATGAGGTGATAGCAAATTACATGATTTTCCTGTCACTCTATATGTATGAAACCGGATACCTTTTGTCTTTGAAGGCCCACAACTCACTAATGCGTCCGCACGATGCCGGCCCATGTGGCCTCTCTTCAAGATTAAACATCGCTAGTGCATTTTGCACCTCTTAATCGCACAGGGAGTAGACAAATGATCGGAATCTGGATGTTTATAATAAATTCGAGTCGATTTCGAAATGTAAAGTCGTAATTTTTCACCTCGGGTTCAAGCCTCCTAGGGATGAAAAATTAGGGCTTTCTTTAATAATTACTTATGCGAGCGGTAACTCAAGTTTTCTCTTAGTCGGGTCATTTATGTGGCTGCTGTAGATCTTGAGCAATGGACGCTACAAGTCGGTACTGCACAGGAGTACGGTGAACAAGGAGAAGGCGAGAATGTCGTGGCCCGTGTTCTTGGAGCCGCCGGAAGAGTGGGTGGTCGGGCCTCTGCCTCAGCTGCTCCGCCCCGAGAATCCCCCGAAATACAAGGCCAAGAAGTTCAAGGATTACATGCACTGCAAACTCAACAAGCTTCCCCAGTGAAACTCCCTCGGCGAGATCATCCTCCCTCTACTCAATCACGAGGAAAAAACTACTTTTGTTTGCTTTCGGACGCCGTGGTCGCCCATTTCTGCACTTAGAATTTATTTTCCAATGTCCTCTATTGCGTTAGTTCTATTTTGAGTTGTGTTTGACATCTCAATCGATAATAATGTGTTTGCGCTATATGCTGTCGTGTCACTTTTGGATCGTCACATTTTGCCAAAATAGATTTTACAAGTTGCTACGCTATTTCTTTAGTCCCGCATACGTATGAATATTAATACCTAAGCCACTGGCCTTAGCCTCTACCTCTAGGGCATGTAATGATATATGCTGGAAAATATGGTCGGACACTATTGGAAAAGGACGATCAGCATTGATTTTCAATTAGTGAGAGTGGAAGAATTTAATGTATCATCTCAGAGGATGGCAAAAGCCGTACATGAGAATATGTTTGGATGGTTGAACATCTACTTTCTTTCCGACTTTATGGCCACTCAAATGGTAAACCTGATGTTAGCTTTGCGTATTGTTTTGTCAATGAGATTCCTCTTTCTACTCTTGAAGAATAACCTGGAGTCATACGAAATTGAAGAATGCTATTGTTATAATTTATCTCAAGTTTGAACCTGTTGAAAGAACTTGATCCAACTTGAATTGTGAATAAATTCGTTGGTTTTGATATTTCCATAAGTCGTTGGACTTTGACCGTGAAAGAAGGACAATTTTGTACTCGGATCGCATCTTGGAGAAGTCCAACTTTGGTCAAACATAATCAATTCCTAATTGACGTACTTGGGCGCGCCGTTGTTGACGAATTTAAGTAGAAGAAAATTCTTTGAGAATTACGTCCCGGGCGTCTCCTTCGGGAGTGAAACCGGAGAAGAACATGAGTGATTTGGTCAACAAATTCTTAGTGGTAAGATTTTGTTTAATTGATTCGTGAGATCGAGAGATTATTTCGCGAGCAATTGCAAGGGGTAGACGCTATGAAATTTATCGAGTGTAATTAAGAGCTGAAAATTTCACGAATATTTGAATAACCCGAATGTAGTTGTAATCTCTATTATATCGCTTAATTTATTAGGAAATTTTATACTGCCCAAGTGCATAGACTCACAAATGTGTCGCAATAAGGTAAATAGTAGAACAAAGGATAGGACTAATAACAAAAAATTGCAAAATCAATATCATAACATCCCCCAATCTCAAAAGATGGTTCCTAGGAAACCGACAGGAGTTCGGACAAAAAACTAGAAAGTTGAGCAAGAGAAGGAGCTTCCGTAGTACCATCCGCCTATTGAGATATATATGTGAGTTGTGTTAGAAAAGTCCCACATCGAATATCTGATATGGTGTTGAGCAATTAATATATCATAGCTGGATTATAACTCATCGACTTAAGTTTTTTTAGTAAAAGTGGATCCAACTGGATATGTTGATGAGTTCGGACTTGAGCTCCCTCTTGGCGATCTCCCAATGTAAAGGTATCGAGCTTCTGCTGCGTGTTTCCAACACCGCCAAGTGCTCAAAACTCAATCTTCCCGTCCAAATCAGCAAAACCTAAACCTCAAATTTCGAAAGAGCACCACTAGAAACTTTGGGAACTGATTTAGAAAGCCAACGAACCCGTCCAAAAGAAGCCAAACCGGTCAGTCAAAGGACTGAACCGGTTTCGTTAATATGGTTTGATGGCTCATGAGATGGGGCGGTTTATTGAAGATCGAGCTCGGCGTGTGAAACGAGCGAAGCACGTGACCCGGTGATGTGTGACTTCGACCAACCGCGTTCGGGCGCGTGCGGCATCTTTTTGCCATGGAATTTTTATGGCGACTTCCACAACGATCAATCTGTCAGTGGGTGACTTGGGCTTGTCGGTCAGAGTATCGAATGCGCACCATAGAGAAATAATGCGGGAAGAAAGAAATGTACAACTAGCGCCCCACCTTTATGCGAGTAAACGGCTCGTCTGAATTGCTAAACACAACTTCAAAATAGACACCAATTAAGCCCATCCTCGCATAACTCAATGCGCACACGCTCTTCGCCAATGTAGACAATTGAGAAGGCGTGAGAGTCCGAACCTTGAGCTGCTGTAGGAAAAGAACGGAGGAGGAATGAGCATGGAAGCCGCAATTGAACTTGAGGCCGCGATTGAGCAAGCTCACGGCACCGTCGTCGCAGCCGATCACGAGCTTCCCTCGGCCGCTGGAGCTGCAGGCGATCCCGCCTTGCACTTCCCTCCCAACTTCTCCTCGAAGAACTCGAACTTCCTCCACCGATACATCGCGCGTCATATCTCATACACCTAGAATCAATCGAAATCGAACCCGTATGAACTTACAATGCGGCGTTTGAAGATTTCTGCATAGGCGAGGACAGTCTCTCTCCACTGTGTTAGCGAGGGAGAACTTCTGAGGAAGATTGATCGATGGCTTTGCGATGAATTCAGCCAGCTTGCGCCAAAATGAAATGCGTCCTCCTCTGTTGTTTCTTAGCAATTCTTTTTGCGGTTGCATTTTTTGGAGGATCTTCAATGCGCCCATTTTGCCGGTTTCAAATGGGACCGCACAGATTTGGAATAGCATGTCGTTCTGCTCGTACTGGCCCAATGAGCCTTGAGAGCCGAAACTTATGAGATCGTGAGATTACTTGCTTGTGCCCATTAAGCCATAAAACCCATTCGAATAAAACTTTCTCTTTTCTTCTATTTCATTTAATTATAAAAAATATGCATTGCATCAAACATGAATATAATTCTTCTTTTTTTCGAGGATAACATGTCAAATATATTCAATTTCAGCCGGCTCTTATGAATATGTGATTTGTTGATTTTTCTTAGGTGTCTAATGTTCCATTCAAATGGCTCTTACAAATATGTGATTCGTTGATTTTGCGTTTCCCGAACTTTCTCAAAACTGGATGAATAGAAGATGATATGTCTTGGTTATCATATTTCAAGAAGAGTCATGTCTTTGAAACTCGAAATTTGTTGAGGAGTCTTGTTTGCATTTTAGCTCTTGAAAAATTGATAAAGGGAAGAGTCAGATGGAGTGAATAGAATAATGAATGTGTTGTGATGTGATTTAGCTCTTGTTTTTTTCTGATTTGACACGGATCATCGTCGAGTTCTACAAGAGATTTGACGAATCACGAATCCCTTTAACCGTTCATGTGGAAAAAGAGCTGTGCAGTGAGCGACTAATGCAAGTGTCGAAATGATTCCTAGTTTTTTTCTTATTTATATGCATATGAATGTCTTCTTGGATTATTATTGATGTCTCACATGGAAGGAATGCTTTATTCAGTTTAGGTTCCTTTTGCTTCGCATAAAATGTGACGTTTTTGAAAAATATTTTTCAAGAAGCCATTTTCAGGACAATGATAATATTTTCCGGTATTTGACTGAAACATGAAAAAGACTCAAAAAATATTTTCCGTTATTTGATATAGAAAATCTACTTTGATTTTCTTCCTTGCACAATTTTTAATAATTCTTATTTTTAAAAAAACTCAAATTTTTAATTTTTTAATAATTTTTTTTATATTTCTTTTCTTTTCTTTTCTTTTCTTTCTTTCCCTGTCGGCCATGGCCACGGCCAGCGACCTGCCATAGGTGAGGCTCGGCCTTGCTCGCCCAAGGCCGGCGAGCTTGAGCAATGCCTCTCCTCGCCTCGCCTGAGACTGGTGCCTTGCCTTGTCTTGCTAGATCTAGCGAGGCGAGGCGGGGGCCTTGCTCACCCAAGGCTGGCGTGCTCTGGTGAGGCACCGACCTCGCCCGAGGCCAACGAGGTGAGGCTCAGTGTCGCTCGAGGTTACTGGGTGTCGCGGTGGCCGGCGACCGACAGGGGAAGACGAAAACGAAAATGAAAGAAAAGGAGGAAAAAGAAAAAAAATAAAAAAAGAAAAAATTGGTTTTTTTAACAAATAAATAAAAAAATTAAAATGTGTTTTGTGAAAGAAAATGAGGTGAAAGAAAACAAGGAAAATGTTTTCCGCTTTCTTAAAAGCAGAAAATGTTTTTCTCACTTTTGAATGTGTTTTTGCCATAGGTGAAAAATGTTTTTCATGACTAGTTAATTTTCCGCGAAACAAATGCCAAAAAATCCGAAAAACGTTTTCCTGAAAGTTGTTTTCCGTGAAACGAATGGAGCTTTAGACTTATTTAATTTAGACAACTTTCATTGATTGAGGATCATTGAATCGCCGGCATAGTCATTATCTTTGCAATTTCATTCATTTGCCAAGGTTTTGGGAGCTTATTCATTGTAGAAACTTCCAAATGTCAAGGATGTAACATTGATACAAGAATGTTCAATTCGTAACAACTCAGATTTTAATGTCTATGCATTCTTCAATTGATTGGACATTTTTAAAATGTTTCCCCTCACCATAACTGTAGACCTCATGAGACATTTTGAAGAAGAACTTTGATCCAAACCTTCCCTCCGTGTACCTACTTTCACCTTCTCACGCCCATAAATCACGGAATCCATCTCTCAACAGAAAGGGGGTACAAACGGAAAGCTAACGGTTACACTCTGGCCACTGTGGTCGGCCCATGCTCGAAAGTGAATTGATTTACGAGAGCGAGCACATTATTTGTCACCCTAGTAAGAACCATCATCCTTTCGCTTCAATGTCACCTTTTGCGCCCTTGTCCATAACCCGACCCATTGACTATGTGAGCTGATTAATGGAGTCACTCATTATTCCGAGGCAACGTTATAAAGAGAAAATTTCAAATAATGAAATCGGTATGGATTGGATCTAAATTGAATCAGGTCTGGTCTGGGTCTTTAAATTAAATTGCATAAAAAATAAATCAATACGAATTAAATATATCAATTTAAGTTGGAACCAAAACGCCATACGGCCCAATAGTCGGACTGGTCCATCGACATTTCCATAGCTAAGTTTCGGGGTGAGGCTGGGCTATCTTATGAAGGGGGACAAAAAGGGGATTGCAAGAGGAGAGACACGACATTTGATTTATATTTGAAGCGAGGAAACAAGGACGAGTGGTAGCGGGGGAGAGTATGGCCACGTCGGCATCCGTCTCGGAGCTGCGCGCCTCTGCATCGTCGCTCTCCTTCTTATCCGCAGCCAATCGCCACCGCCACCACCACCGGCGAAGAATCCTCACGGCGGCGACCACTTCTCAGTATCCTCCGTCCTCCTCCGCCCCTAAACTCGCTCCGCTTCACCGCGCTGCACCCAAGAGCAAGAGCAGCATCACCAGCATCCCTCGGCTCCGTTGTCGCGCCTCGACCACCATCGCCGGCGTCGATGATGCCGCCGCCCAAGTGCAAGCGGGCCAACATCGCCTCCTCAAGGTACGTCGATTCCTCCGATTGGAAGCCATTAACTCTCTCTCTCTCTCTCTCTCGTGTTTTGGCGTGTCCCTCCATGTCCGTGATGGTGGTGCAGGTCCCGACCTCGAATATCAGGAACTTCTGCATAATCGCGCACATTGATCATGGGAAATCCACTTTGGCCGACAAGTTGCTCCAGGTGACGGGCACCGTGGAGAAGCGCGAGATGAAGGACCAGTTCCTCGACAACATGGACCTCGAGAGAGAACGAGGCATCACCATCAAACTTCAGGTTCCCTTTGCGGCAATTCTTCCTGTTTCGATGCGCACGCTGCACGATGGCGTGCCTTTTCCTGTGCCTGTTATTGGTTGCCTAATATGTTCTTCCCGTCAGGCAGCTCGAATGCGCTACGTGTTTCAGAATCAGCCGTACTGCTTGAACTTAATTGATACTCCCGGCCATGTTGACTTCTCTTATGAGGTATGTCCATGGCCCCTGCCTCTTGATGCGATTTCGGAGCCTCGCATTGGCCAGTGATCTTTGTGGCTTTTCCATGCTTCCCTGCTTTATTGCTGTTACCCGTTTGGGAATATTTCTGTTCCGGGATTGTAAGCATCGGGTCCTTATTGACGGGAGAATAGCAACAGTCTGCCAGTGGGTAGAGTTTTTTTGTCTTTAGGAGGCTTTTCTCAATTGCATGAACTGAGGCAACCTGCTATCATAAAGACCTGGTGTTTTATTGTTTAGAAGAACTTCTGTCTAGAATTAGGACAAGGTTTTCTCACCGACTTTCGAAACCCATTCCTGCAAATTCGAAGTGTTGAATCATGTTGGTAATTGGGGCCTTCGATAGTTGAATAGCACACGGATCTGGGACTCCTCCTAGAGAGCAAGTTCATACAACGTTTTTAGATGCTTGTTCTGTTTGATCCAGTATCTTTTATACCTTTTGAATCTAGGTCTCTCGTTCTCTTGCTGCATGTGAAGGTGCTCTCCTTGTTGTAGATGCTTCTCAGGTACTTTCTCCAGATTGGGCTTATCATTGAGCAAAGCTTTGTATATCATCTATAGCTGGCACCGTGTATCTTTCGACTCTGGTGGGCATGTTATAATTTGATACTCGATTGTTTGATTCCTAATCTCTTCCACTATTTTCAGAAATAGACATTGGCAGCTTTTTATGAAATTTGACCATAAAATAGTGTGGAATGCCCCGACTTAGTACTTTCGATAGGCTTAGAAAGGGATTTTAGGTAATTAAGCATTTTCATTTTTTTGCTGGCAATAAGGTGTTTACGGCTCTTTATGCATCCGACTGATTCCATTGGGTAGTAGTAGTCCCCGGTCCATTCATACCGGCACAAGTTCGTGCTCCTTGGAGTAGGACCCAGAGGAGGAAGTTGCTCAATAGTTTGCCATAACATGTGACACATTTTTTCATTAGAAAGTTTCGACTCTCCAGATTTCCTCCAATTGGCTTAATTAATAACATCCGCTGGTTGTAGGCTCTTTTCATGTTGTAAGCCAAATCTCTTTGAAGAACATCAAAGTTTGACATGCCAAAACTATTAGCACCTTCAGCAAAACTTTTGGGTTTCAACCGTTAAGGAGTTTGCTGGTGTTACTCTCAATAAGTGCTCATCAAACTTATCCAGATTGCCATTTTCTTCATATCTAGTCAGCATAAGCAGATGATTATTGTCATACTGATTCTGCATAGAAGAAGCTCTTGGCTATTTGTCCCATTGTATCGTACTTTTCCTCTTTAGATGTCCAACTTATCGGAAGGAAAAAGGTGTAGCTTACTCAGATGAAAGCACCCACTCTTCTAGAATAAATTGCCTGCTTGGGAAATTATTGTCTGAGCAAGGGTTGACTGTTGTTTTCAGAGAGACATGTTCAGCCTGCTAGAGAACTTGTCATGTAGAGTTATTCCTCTTTTCTACAGTCATGTCCTTCCCTCTTCCTTCTGTCTTCACTAAAAATTGTTCAAGATGGAATTGATTAGCAACATTTGGAATGTGGAAGGCAAAGAGTTGCCAGCAGTATTTAGAGAGCTTGTGCTGCTAGTTGCATGAGGTCAAAATTGTTAGTATTTGAAGAATTTTGTGCAACCACTGTCAATTGTTCTAAAAGTATAAGTTATTCGATAAAAGTGTGGTGTTGATATTTACACGTTGGAATTAATAACTGGGAAGCAAAATAAGGGATCTAGAGAGATTTGAACATAGGATGTCTTGCTTATACCATCGTAGACTTTTGTTTGACGACTTTAAAGCTTGAGCGAATAGATGAAGGCGTAGCAATATTCAAGTCGTTGCTTTGCTAGGAATTTTTTTGTTCACGGAACTCACCCTCTGATTTTTTATGGTTTCCCTTTCTAATGTGACACTGCAAAGTGGTATTCATGTGGCCTGTTCATTTCTTCACATTTTTTCCGCTGGGCCTCATTTGACACTGGTTTTTCATTTGTGGATAGTGGAGAAAATACAATGTAGTTAGGCACTCTGGATCCATAGGTTCCAGTGATGTCTGCTCATGAAATTTACCACTTTATATTTTTGACATGACCTAATAAAAGATTATTCATCTAGCTTGTTTTGAAAGATGTCACACCAATTAGAAAATTGACTACTACCTATTATCAACTTTCTACTTACTCTTGGTTAACCGAATTGACTATCATAATGAACAAAGAAAAGAAAGTGAATAAGGCATTTGTTCTCCATAAAAAATCAAGGTGGCTTATTCTCCATTTCACAGGTCTTTTCTCATAACTAGTTTCTTGGAATCATTTTGGGTTTGTTTGAGAAAGGATACTAGCAGCCTTCTTCATTATAACTGAAATATCGGTACTGATTTGTTGAATCATGCATGTCATATTTGTAGGGTGTCGAAGCACAAACTTTGGCCAATGTATATCTGGCCTTGGAAAACAACCTGGAAATTATTCCTGTAAGTAGTTTTTTTTTATAATCAAGGACTGCAGTTACACCTGAGCATCTTTTTTCCCTTTTCTGGATATCTTTATGTATTTTAACTTCTTTGCTTTATTCATGATTCCTGGGCATTGTAGTAAGGATACTAACAAGTTGTATTATTAAGCTTGTTCGGTAAGTGTAATTAGTTTGACTTAAAAGATTGAATTCAGTAAATGGTGCACTTGATATTCTATGGAAGGGTAGGGTTAACTTATTGATGGAGAATCAGTACCATTTGAAATTTTACCAATTATATTGCTAATATACACCAAATACATCCTTGGTTCCATTCTTATAAGACATTAATCTTCAGTATACAATTTTCATGTATTACCAGTTTTCTTTTTCAATTTCCAGCATCTAATATTACTAACACTTAAAATTTCAGTACCTAAAGTTTCAGTTTTATTCTTCAGTTATCAAATTGACCCTAAGCCTTATCCTACTAAGTGGAGCCGGTAATAGGGGTCTTTTTTTAATTATTGCGACTATGCTGTGTGAAATCTTCTATAAGATCCAATTGCTCTAGGTTGGACTGAGAATTTGGGTTCAATTCGGTTAAAGGGTTCAAATTGAAATTTTTTTGTCTCTAATTTGATTGGAGCATCTTGAGGTTGCTCTTTTACTAATCAATACTACCTTGGACACCTTTGCTCATGTAATCCTCAAGTGAGGCAATATCAACTTTTTCTTGGATATAATCTCTGTATATCTAATTTTCTCTTGGTTGCCAACTTCTAGTGAGTGGTCCTAATCTGGGCTCCCCTTTTTTTCAACATAAAACCTCCCTGAACAAAGCTTTTCCTCACTAAGAGATGTTACCTACATAAATCTTCTTACCCTACTTTGTTCCACACATTACCAAGAAGTAAGTAGGACTATTTAAGAGTACATAAATAAGTATACAAGTGTGCACATAAATTCTGCTTCTGTTTTATGTGGCAAGGAATAGAGTAAGGTTTTGAGACCAGATTTCCTTTTTTCCGATAACATTGGCTTAGAAAGTTTTTTTTGTTTCTACAGGTGTTAAATAAAATAGACCTTCCAGGAGCAGAACCTGATCACATTGTCAAGGAGATTGAGGAGGTAGTTTCTAAATAGTTGTTTGCATTGCGCTGTGGCATTTACAGTTCCGGATCACTTAAGTGCCACTTCACCGGTGTTTTACTGGGCGGCACTGTTCTTGAGGCAAATTCCGTATTATTTAGGTTCATTTGTGAAATGAAATAAATTAATGAAAAAAAGTGAAAAACACAATTTAGATGGTAGTTAGAAATTATAGATCTTTATTTTGCTGAATAGAGAACCCATCATCCATAATGAAGCAATTAGGGTCACATGCATGCGAGGATATGATGGAAGCAAAATGGATGTATAAATCATTCCTAATTGGGCAACACTTTTGGCAGAACCATCCAATAATAGACAGTGGGGTGCATACTCTTATCTCTTGGCCGTCAAACTTCTATCCAGTTATTTCCTAGCTAATTTGGGCGTGACACATAAAGATATGATCACAAACATAATTTTGTAGTTTTCTAGCATTAGTCTGACCTAATCTTGAAATTTCACTCTCAATGACTTATGAGATCAGATGTATAATGCCCAATCATGGATTATAAAGGTGATCCATGGAGTTTTCAATCATTTTAAATTGGTAGCATTGCTTGACAATACTGATGATGCATAATTACAAATGCTACTTGCTTGTGTTTCCACCAATGTTTCTGTTCAAATGAAAATGCTGTTATGTTTAGGAGCTTTAACCTTCCAAATCCCTTCCCAATAAACTGACGTTGCCATCTCAAACCAAATCTCTCTGCAATAAACTGATGATGCTGAATCAGCAAAGGGTTTCTTTTTTCTTTATATTGGGTGAACCTTATTGAATGACAAGGCATAAACTCACAATCCTGTTTTATGTTCTTGTTCACCACGCGCTATGTTGACATGGCAATTAGTTGAGGTGTAATCTTCAAAGAGAATAACATTGTGTCCACCTCTTCATCTTTGGCAGCTTGTATGAAGTTAGGACCCTGCTGCAGATAATTCTCTCATCATGAGGAGGCCAATTTCTTTATTCTTTTAGTTATAACAAACAATTTTGGGAAGTCCTGGAATAAGTTTTATGCGCACAAGTGAAAATCAGTCCAGAATTTCACAATTTGGCCATTATTACTTTTGTCTGCCCTTACCGGCGGGCTTCCTCAGAATTGTAAAGTGGAGAGCATGATACCAAGTCAGTTTTGCCATTCTGATGTTAGAATTATTTCCCTAAGTTGTCTTTATCAATGGCAAATCTCATCCTTTTGGCTACAAGAAGGTTTCTATGTTTATAACTACCTGCTCCATTCCATGATTCACAAATAGGACTTTTCCTAAGTAGATGGTAATTTATGACTGTCACTGATGGTTTTCAAAATGAAAGTTGTGGATGTGACTGATCTGTGATATCCCAATTGTTGTCTTGTTGTTGGACTTCCATTGTCCTAATAGCTGAAGAAGGAAATCGAGTAAGAGAAAGCGGTAGTACCTTTGTGAAATACCTGTAATGGGATTTTTGATTGTTCATCCATGACCAGTTTCAACTACCTTAGTTTGCCATTCTGCTTATGAGCTGTTCCTTTTGTTAAAATGGAAGACTAAAAACACATATCTTGAGCATTCTCAAGAGAGATAAGACATCATGCATTTTGGGGCACAATAAATTAACCTCTGCTTGCTTTTGTCATGCAGCAGTTTTTCTTAACTACAAAGATAAGCTCTCTGTATATCTAAATCCTCGCGACAAATGAACTCTGAAGAGTTTTCTTCGGTGAATGCTTTTGTTATGTTAAAACGTGTAGCCTCTCAAGTTCATCATTCACCAACACAATGAAATGTCAGTGATCCATACATAGTTCGGCTGTTGCTTTCTTTGTTTTTAAGAAGGTTGTAGTCTCATTTAGTTGGATGATAAATGTATTCATTAAGTAGTACTGGTGGTTCCTGTTTGTTGTTGGATCTTCTCAGTGCCTGTCCTCTGTATGAGCATCACAAATGAAGAAACAGAAGCCCTAGTAAAAAGTGTGTATTTCTTTCAGGTGGTCGGCTTAGATTGCAGCAATGCAATCTTGTGCTCTGCAAAGGTCAGTCTGACACATGCTTGCACTACAAGAACATTTGGCAAATTTTTTAATCTCATTTGCAAGGTCCTAAAATCTTCTGTTCATTAAGGAGTGACACTTTACTGTCAAGTTGCTTTTGTTCTGTAGGAAGGGATTGGCATACGGGATATCCTCGACTCTATTGTTCAAAGGATTCCACCACCTAGCGACACTATTGAAAGGCCTTTAAGGGCTTTAATATTTGACAGGTTAATGTTCGCTTCACTCGAAAAGTATCAGCTTGCTAATTTTGATGATCATACTCTTATCATCATCTAAGCATTCCTTCATAATTTTGTGTTGTTATTGCTAATCTGTTGTTGTCCCATTCTAAAAATTTTTGTAAAACTACTTCCATATTTTATATGAGCGGTCAATCTTGTCGAGTGCCGTCATAGTTCTAATACCTGTCATTCCATTGTTTATTATTTCTGTTCCACAAACTTTTTTAATTGAGAACAAAGAAGATGCCTGAGGAGTGGAAGAAAAATACTTGGCACCTAGTGATTGGCTTGTTTCTAAACAATTTTAAGGAAAAACGGTTATTTGCTTGGTATTTTAGCACAATTAAAGAATTTGAACTTTGATGCTCCCTCCTGCCACTGTTTTGTAGGTTTTCCTTTTGTTGTGTTGAGTCTTTGGTTATTTAATCCATTTGGTTACATCTACATTTTGTGTTTCGCGTGTAAGTTTTGGCTTACATGCTCGGGACCGCCTGGGGTTGGGGGTGGGGGGCTGTCAAGAAATAGGCTAATATATGTTGTGGGTCTATCTCAGAACAATTTAAACTTGTGGAGCAAATGGTAGTTCAACAGTACCTTGTTACAAGAGTAAAAGTTATATCCATATTTTATCCGGTGTAGAAGGACTAAGTGGACAAGGCATATAATCATATGGAAGAGTAATTCAGCACAAAGTGGAGAAACTGATTTTTGTTATATAGCAGGAAGATTGACTTTGGAGATGATTTTGAGTGTTAATTTAGTCATCATGGAAGTTCAAATGTTATGATTTAGAGTCTAGAATGTCCTAGAGAGTTGCTATGTTCTCTTGGATCCATTTAGCAAAAGGATGGAAAAGTTGATGGAGACCTTACCTGTATCAACATGATGGTTGAAGTGGCCAAGTGCATTTGGTGTTTGTGCAACCATTGAGTGTTGCTAATGGTTAAGGATCAATGCTAAACAGGACGATAA
The DNA here is from genome assembly GCA_024733475.1 of Syzygium grande. Lineage (NCBI taxonomy): Eukaryota > Viridiplantae > Streptophyta > Magnoliopsida > Myrtales > Myrtaceae > Syzygium > Syzygium grande. The sequence goes on along the minus strand of JAMXDD010000005.1, from coordinate 122,694 downwards.
TAAGGTCGGTGATGCTATATGGCTTGAAATGATGGTTGGTCAATTATTGATGCTTGCAGAAAATGAGATGAGAATTTCCTTTGGATGTGCTTGAATTGAACCTATGTGGAAGAGTAGGTGAGAACTCAATTGAAGATAAGATTGGAAAGGGTGTTTAAATTGGTTTTAATACATGCAGTGACAATCTTTTAATACTTTGGTGAGAAGATATAGTTGTAGGTTGGAGATGCAGGCTAATAAGGGTGAGGAAGATCTGGAAAGATGTGTCAAAATGATGCAGAAAGATTTGGAGCACTTCGATCTTATGCAGAACTTACTTTGAGCACAATGGAGTTATGGATTCATATAGCTGATTCCATTTAGTGGTATAAGGCTCAGTAGTGTTCGGAATACTGATCTTTTTCCCCTTGTTGTGCTGCTGAAAAGGATCTCTGAATGCCATCATCTCTAGACTTTCCATGTCTTTGAAATGATTTTTTCTTACTTAATGGATTTCTGTTTATACTTTCCAAGCTTCTTTTGCTTGTAATGTTTCAGTAACTGCCTGAAATGCATCTAGTTAACTTTTTATTGGAGGCATCTAAGATTGCTAGGAAGAAAATGCTTATGAAATTTGAAGCAAACAGGGAGAAATGAAACACTTGTTGCCAAAGCTTGTGTTGATCTGTTCATGTGCATTTAAGGCGGTTCATGAATAATCATCCATATATCCTTTTCTTTTTGAAGTTCTCAACAGACTTCTTTCTCGTTTATTAGGTATAGTTACGTCTTTTTAAGTCAACCTATTCAAATCGATTTTTTTTTTGGAATCTCTCTCTCTCTCATACGCGCACGCATGCATGGATGCACTGGCATTGCACCCACACCCACACCCACACAAATGGGCATAGGAAATTGTTTATGCTCAAGTATATGTAAACATGCTTATGCCCTCACCTATTAGCAAAGTTTTTTTGATGTTCCTCAGGCAGTTTTCGCTGCTTGACAGCATGCTTTCTGAAGTGAGGGTGGTATATGTATTTCTCCACATGAGCTGCCGACTAATTTTATGCCTCTATACTCTGATGGGTTAACTAAGCAATTCATTGTGAATAGAAGCCCTCAGACCAGCTTTAAGTAGAGAAGTTTTTAATCATCTTCAGCAACTGATCTTGGGATTGTCAATTCATTTAATCTGTGGTTGTACTTGGCCATTGACATGTGCTTTAGCCATAGTTGTTGCTCAAATGGTGAAAAGGTTTTGAGGAGCAATAAATTCTAGGAACACATTCATCGACAATATCTCTTGCTTGTGAGATTTTTATGCGCTTACAAACATATGCTGCAGCTAATTGTTGCAGCTACTGCTGGATCAAAGTGCTTTTTTTCCCCACTGCAGCACGTACATGACTTATCAAGCTATAATTGATTATACATCTATTTTCATCTTTCTTCTGCAGCTACTATGATCCATATCGAGGTGTTATTGTTTATTTTCGAGTCATTGATGGGACCCTTAGGAAAGGTGACAGAATTTATTTTATGGCAAGTGGGAAGGTAAAGTGCTTATGTCATTGTTTTCTTATCGATCTCCAACTTCACCCAATGGCATACATCTGTGCTTGTATGTGAAGATTCAGCTATTTCCCAGTGCGAAGCTTAACGACATAATTGGAGAAGTAAAAGACAGCAAAAGAACAATGATGAGGGCTAGAATTGGGATGAATTAAAGCTGACAGAGAAATGATATTCTAGGGTTTACAAATATCAATATTATTTATTGAATGAGGAGAAGCTAGTGACAAAAGATTCAAAGATCCATTTAACCTAGGATTACTTGCCATAAGTCAGTCTCAACCCTTGATCTAACATAAACAGCTTCGAATCTCCACCATTGGAACTCATAAATAGCCACCTGACTAACACATGACCTTATTAGCCTATTAACATAGTGGAAGATTAAATAAAGAAGAAAACACATAAAATACTAAGAATAGAATGGTGCTCCTGCATCACTTGATGTCTTTATTGCTTGTTAAAATGCAACTTATGATTTGATTAAGATTTCTTAAAGGTCCTAGGGATGTTTGTAATGAATATATGTCAATTGTTTACTTCCAATTTTAACTTTACAGGATTATTTTGCTGATGAAGTTGGGGTTTTATCTCCTAATCAATTACAAGTTGAAGAGCTATTTGCTGGGGAGGTAATGGAGCAAGATTATGTATTTCCACTTGAGTCTTCTTCTTCTTGATCATTACATATTAAAAAACATGGTATTCTTCTTCTTTGCTTACTCTCAACTTTTGGCTCTTGAAGTGCCACTATGCCTTCTGCTTTTGTCTATAAGAGCTAGAAGTAGTACCTAGATGAGATGTCCGAAGTTCTGACTTTTTGCTTATGGCATTTAGTTCAGAAATCATAATCTGAAAACTAAGACGAGATTGAATCATTTCAAAGATTTGATAGACATACTGAACTAATCCATCACCAGAATTAGGGATGCCACATAAATTGTAGAGATGACAGTCATAACTGATGTTGATGTCAAAATAAAGTATATTAAGTTTTACGCTTGTCTTGGTCTCTACTGCAAAGATTTTATTTTTCTGTCTAGTAATTTACTATCTTTCCAGGTTGGGTACCTCTCAGCTTCTATAAGGTCTGTAGCAGATGCCAGGGTAGGTGACACTATAACTCACTATGGCAGAAGGGCACAGGACTCATTGCCTGGATACGAGGAAGCTACGCCGATGGTGTTTTGTGGCTTGTTTCCTGTTGAAGCTGACCAGTATTGACCTTGACTATTGTTTACATTTTGAATATGAAAAGATCATTCTGCCTGAAATTATTTATGTTTTCCAGTTTTTCCTCAATATTTTCTAAGGTTTCCTGAGTTACGTGATGCCTTGGAGAAACTGCAACTTAATGATGCTGCATTGAAGGTGTGTTACTTGAATGATAAAAATCATACTTAAATTTTCTTTTTCTTGGCTTGAGAATGTGGTGGCTTTCTATTACTTAGTGTTGGTGATATAGGGCTGTCATGGGCCTTATGCAATCATAGCTTTTTCGAAGGCTTCTGATTGGCAATGTCTACATGCATATTTATCAATTTCTTTCAATGGTATATTCAATTACAAATTGGTATTGAATGCCACTGTTAAAGGCTAGTAACTTTACTGTTGCTTCTCAGGTTGTCTGCAAGAGGGCCTGTGATTGTGTTCAATGAATCGGGCCCATTTTCATAGTTCTGAGTGATGTGGACTTGAGTTAGATTTCTATCTGAATATCATCTGTTTTTAACTGTTAGGTAGAAGTATCACCAAAACTAAATCTGTAAAATAGTGGGTCTAAAATATAGAATGAGGATATTTCTTCATGTGCAGAAATGGCATATGGATATTACCTCCACTGAAAAGTTGGAGATATTATACCTCTGTATCTCAAAATGTGAATTCAGCAATGGTGGATGTAATGAGAGAAAAAAAAAAAGAATAGAGGAGCAGTCAAGGCAGGAGTCAAGCTGAAATAATAGGAGAGCAGTAGAGGATTGCAGAACCATGACTTGATGACTAGATACAAATATGAAGACGCAAATCCAGGATTTGAGCTTTCGAAATTAAGGGTGAACATGATTCAATTCGGAAAAGGAACCAGGTGTGGCAAACCAAATCAATTTAGTCTCTCAAGACCAAACTGGTTGTGTAGTAAATCTAATGCTATTTTATATATATTTCGAGTTTGACTTTCCATTGTGGTTTGGTTGCTTCATCAAGTGTATCCTTTTTGATCATTCCAGGATTATCGATAAGCTGAATCCATTTTTTCCCAAAAAGGAAGCTTCTAGAAAATGCAGGCGTTCGCCAATAAATATGTACTTATTTTCATAGCTAAAAGTGTCATGCATCCAAAAAAGACTGGGTGGACTACTTCCTGCAATACAAGAGACTGAATTAATTAGTTTGGTGAGCTGGGCATATCGATTGAATTTTGCTGGGTGGACATATCTATTTAATAAACTCATTAAGAATTTTGGTGGAAAAATTGAATCAATGGTTGGAGAATTTAATTTGGTCTATTAGACCTGTAATTATTCTTTGCAAATAAAGAAAGAGATACTAGTACTCCAGTAATCGTTTCTTTGCTGTGGAACTGTTTTACATAATCTGGTATGGACATAGTACCTGCTCTTTCTAACCACTTGGTATATGACTATTCTCACATTTAAACTTCTTTTGCTTAGTTTGAGCCTGAGACATCAAGTGCCATGGGCTTTGGCTTTAGATGTGGTTTCCTGGGTCTCCTCCATATGGAAATTGTCCAGGTTTATGCTCTTTGAAACTGCTCTTTCTTGTTTTCTTTTTAAGTTGAATTTTGTCAACAGAATTGTAAAAAAGAAACTCTGCAAACAGAATCCAGGATGTTGATTTCGGTTAAATTTTTTTATCATACAGGAAAGACTTGAGAGGGAGTACAACCTGAGCCTAATTACAACTGCTCCTAGTGTCGTTTATAGGGTGAACTGTGTAAATGGTGATATTGTAAGTCTTTAATCCCAAGCTATTCTCTACTCAACTATTTATTTTTTTGCTTTGCACGAGTTTATAATTATTATAATTATTTGTATTGTTGTTGTTGTTGTTATCATTACTACTTCTACTATTATTTCCTTTTTGTGTTGTGTAAGAGGACGTGTGTATTCCAGAATATTAGCAAAGAGGAATTGCAATTGTGAGAATTTGTTATATTGAAAAACTTTTCTTGTAGACTTTGCTATGAGCATGCTAATGCCAAAGCATTTCTTATAATATGCAAGTTTGATAACAGCTGGGTTTTCTTCTTTGACTTTCCGAATTGGTTAATCTTAAAGTCAGCCTTTCGTTCTTTATTTCTAAGCTGGAGGAAGTTTATAACAGCAAGTACTTAGTAAGAAAAAGCTACAAATGCCAAATCATTTCGCGAAACTTCAGGCTGAAGTTTGTGCTTTTGATGAAGGCATGATAATGGACTCCGATGAATAGTTGCTCATTTAGTGGATTATCAAGGAGTATGTCCTGAATATCATTCATATGGAAGAAACTCGATGATAACATGGAATGTTTCAGAAACATTTGATTTCGAGTAAAATGACCAAGGTTGGAAACAATCAAAACTTTTCCCAAAATATGCACTGTTCTTGAAGGAGAGATGTCAATGCCTTCATGGATGAAGGACCTAAAGTTGACTTATGTAGCTTGGCTGTATTTATTTAGGAGGAATTGTTTGGCTTTGACTAGGCTCAGAGCTCTGATTTTTAACATGAAAACATCGCTGTCCCCAAACGTCCAAAACTCTCAGTGTGGATCAGGTTTTAATAAATTAGTTGGAAATTCGCTCCTAGCACCTTCAATACTTTAGCTCCAGTCAGTTAGCCAATCTGTCATAAATTGTAGGTGTAGCTGTAAATTGTGGTTCAAATTCTTTTCTTGGACAATGCCCAATCTGAATTCTTGGGCTTTTATACTTATTTTGTTTGTGTATGGATTAAGCCGTACATCAGCTGCAGCAAATTTATGATTTGATATCCAGTGGTTTTATGAATTTGTCTTAGTTGAGATATATGACTACCGTCATGAATGCATTTTTGGTGAATATAAGATTGAATGCTCAAATCCATCTCTACTCCCTGAACCTGGACAAAGGAGCTCAATTGAGGAGCCAGTTGTTAAGGTTAGTTTTCAATTTTTGTTTTATTTTCTTTTACTTTTCTATACTCTTTTAGTTTTTGTTGCTCCAGTTAACTTTGTGTTTTGAGTGAGTAAAGCAAAGAGTCACTGGTGGTTATATTTCATCTTTTAATAATTATTGCAGATAGAGATGCTCGCACCAAAAGATTATATTGGTCCACTTATGGAGCTTTCTCAAGACAGAAGAGGGGAGTTTAAAGAAATGAAATTTATTACGGAGAATAGAGCATCCCTCACCTATGAATTACCTTTAGCAGAGGTACCTTTGGTTCTAATCTACTTTCGTAGATTATTACGTGTAGATTACATATTGCTCCAATTGCTCCACATTGTTTCTGTTTTGTTAGTCAGTTTCTTTAATATGACAGATGGTAGGCGACTTTTTCGATCAGTTAAAGTCCAGAAGCAAAGGTTATGCTAGCATGGAGTACACTTTTCTTGGGTAAGTTTATGGTGTTGCTTTGCTGATTCACTGGACAGTCGTCATGTCTAACTTTAGTAGAAAATTGTTAGAAAGTCCAAACCAAAAGCTTAAATTGATAGGTGGAGCAAGATTACGTAAATAAAAGGTCCATTGAAATTCCATAGACAAGCAATATGGGATACTTCAACACACCCTCTCATGTGCAAGCCATATTAGGAATGACTCATGGAATTGACGAACACAAGGCCACAAGCGCAAAATATAATTGGATGGAATCTAGCTCTGATACTTGTTAGAATGTCTATCCCAAAAGCTTAAACTGATAGGTGGAAGAGACTATATAAATATAAGGCCCATTGAAACTCCACAGAAGATAAGCTTAAGCGATGTGGGATACTTTAACAGAAATGGTAATTTTAGATTAGTCACAATTTTTGTCAAGAGCAGTGATTATTGACGTGAATAAGGGCTGGTTTCAAGACTGCTAAGTTAATGCCGTCTCTAGTAATTCAAAAAAGCTCGAATTGTTCATGTGCTGGCAAAAGAGAATAGGATTCTTGAAAATTGTAACAGGGTAGCTACTCTCTCTCCTTCATTTTTCTTGCTGCTTTCATGGAAGTTGGAAAAATAAGAATTTCTCTATAAGAAAGAATAAGCTCACTTTTGTTGTTTTTCCTTTTCATCCACACTAAATGACTTTTTAAGTACACTGAAATGACCTGATGCTAGTGTTTGCAAACTAAAGGGCTACTTTTGCTGCCTTCAATCTAAAGAAAGTATAAATGACTGGTCTTACAGCCAATTGGTGCAAGAGTTAAAGCAAAGGCAGGATGAAAGTTAACCATTTATGTCCCATCTTGCTATTGAATTCTAAGCCTTAACATAATGTGTTGGGCAAAATATCACAAGTCTGCAATTTGTCCGTTGTCCTGTGAAATCTTTTCCGGTGCCAATTTTTTAGTGTGAGCATTTAACATTTTAACAAACAAGGGTGGTTTGCTGCGGGTGCAGGACGTTATACATTGAGCTCAACATAACTTGTTTGGTGTGTTAGGAGGTACTATTACTTTCAAAAACTAATTAGGTTACTCAATTATCATTTACAACAAAGAAAAACCTATTGTTTATGCCGTGTGAAGTCTACATAGGCTGCGTTAAATGTATCCTCTTGCGCCATTATGCTTTGTTGAGTACCAATGATACAGTTTAGTCTATATATATCGATATCTTTAATTGTTTTTTCCAGTCTTATAGGCGTCTTCTTATCATTTTTAACCTGCATATTTAGTTTAATCAGCTTCTAAAGGCCATCATCTGGTGTGGCAAATATATTCGAACTTCTGTGGTCTTATACTCAAACCAAGTATAATTTTCCTCAAGTAGATTTATTCCTGATCCCATCTTTTCTTTTGTTAAAAATAACCTCAAAAGTCAAGGCCTAGACGTACAAGTTAGACAATAAGTTTTAAATCTATGTAAGTTACTACTTTGAGATTTGTGTATCCACTCTGCTTCCATTTCCAAATTCTCAGTCTTGAGTGAGCCATTCTGTTATTATGTTCATGCTTTATCCAGTTCATGGGATGACAACTGATATGAGAGTATTAGTAGTCCATTTCATGGTTCATGTACTTCTTGTTGTTTCTCATAATTGTGTGCCCTTGGAATTTGACTGGCAGGTACAAAGAGAGTGATTTGATAAAGCTCGATATCAGGATCAATGGTGATCAAGTGGAACCACTAGCAACTATTGTTCACAAAGATAAGGTAATTTGTGTTATCTTCAGTTCTGGTGATATAGTGAGAGTGTTTGATCCCTAGGCTTATGGATATTATGGAGCATATGGCAACAGAGCACAATGGTGTAAAAGAGTCCATGCACCTATTAGAAAATTACAAGTATACTTGACCTATTGTGACAACACTAAGCACATTAATGATATGATTGATCTAATCACAAGGGTTATCTGTTGGTGCAAGAAATATAAGTGTGTTAGTACCATATGCTACAGTCAAGTATGTCCATATGTTTTCTTAATTTCTTCTTTGTTCTTTGCTAAAATTGAATCTGTTTTAGTGAATGATTTAGATGTAAGTTCCTTCAAATTTTTTGTTAATTGAGGCTGAACTTTCCTTTGATGAAAACACTGATCTTACTTCATTTCTTCTGATATGGTAATGATTTAACTTAGAAAAATACAGAGAGTAGGAAAGAACTTTGTGCATGAGAATATTATGATATACCCATCTCTTAACACAGTAGGTTTGCTGAGAAATGCGTAAAGCCAAAATATCAATTTGAGGTGCATGCGAGGCAAATCTGCAGTATTTCACATCACAAAAGAGGAGTTGGTACATAGTACGTTAAAATGAAAAAGTTTTAACTGTTCTCCACTTGTTTCGACTCTCTTCCTTCTCAGATGTAGTTTTACAGAGAACTTTTTGAATTATTGTCAATTTGTATTCTCTATTTGTGCATTACACAATTATAGAATTGATGCCATTCAATTAATGGAAGCTTTCCCTTCAGGCATATGCTATTGGAAGAGCTCTGACACAAAAATTAAAGGAGCTTATACCAAGACAAATGTTCAAAGTCCCCATCCAAGTAAGACATGGATGTGTATTTGCTGGCAGCACTACCGCAAATAATTAGTTGTTCTAAAACATAGTAATCTAAATCAAGCATTGTTTTGTCCCTAATTTCTGCCAAACTAATTGAATTGAAACTCCTCCAAAAAAAAAGAAATAAGCCTCTACCACAATGGCACGTTTAATTACAATGACTAAAGGGCATGATAAGAATTGTGATGAACATGCCTGTCTCATGGTTTCCACTTATGCTCATGACAATTTGTTCAACCTTAATAGTTGAAACATGAATTTATCCATACAGTTCAGAGTCATATGCCTGTGGCATATGTTTCTACATCCGCACTTGGGCTTCCTGCATATATGTTTTTTTGTCTACTGGTGACCACAGATAATGTTTTGAAGAGCATAGTCCAGATTTGGTTGTTTACTTGTGCCATTTTCTCAATTTTCCTAACTTTAATTGTGCAATTGAGTCATCTATTAACTTATTTGCTTGTGCAATTGAGTCTTACTACTATTAACACTGTTAATATGAGGACATGACATTGCTGATGTGGCAAATTGGCTGACAGGGCATACTTACTTGGATCAAATAATTTCACATAAAAAAGGAAATCTATCATATGAAGTGATTAAAAACTAATTTTCAGATACAGATAAGAAAAGTATAGGTTTAACTAAGTACATTAAAAAGAAAAGGAAGAGAGAGAGAGAGAGAGAGAGAGAGAGAGAGAGAGAGAGAGAGAGAGAGAGAGAGAGATCCCTGTGATTAGTGTACAGAAGTAAGTCATTGCAACGACGAGGAATACAGACCCAAGTTGCCTTTTACAGTTGTTGACAGCCACTGGCGAGTGTGCCTACCCTTGTTGGTAGCTGAAGGGTCATTGCCCTCTATGGTGGCTGGCAAAAGCAGAGCCCCCCTGTGATTAGTGTACAGAAGTAAGTGTGCCTTGTTGGTAGCTGGAGAGAGAGAGAGAGAGAGAGAGAGAGCCCTGTGATTAGTGTACTCTCTCTCTTGCTCTTGTTGACTCTCTGTGCCTCTCTTGTTTCAGATTTTACATTTCTTTTATCTTTTATATTATTATCTCTTTTATATTATTATCTCTCTTTCTGTCTTGCTGGCGATGAGTCACTTAGTTGTCGCCACATTAGCGCGACATTCTCCAAATTGGCACATTTTCAATGCCATATCAGCAATCTACAGTTTTACTAACAGGAATTAATTCCTGAAATTAAATAGCACAAAAAGAAAGTTGCAGGATGAAATTAAAAGAAAGGCATAACTTAAGGGACCAATTAAGGACTTAACCTAAGAAGAAAGGATAATCCTAAACACTAATTAATGTTAGCATTTTCTCCATTTTTTCCTGATGGATAGGAAGTTAACTATCATGCACTTTTGCTAAATTATTGCTTTGACAAAACAAAAATGACTATGTATTTTTGTCACAGGCTTGCATAGGCTCAAAAGTGATTGCTAGTGAATCCTTATCAGCAATCCGGAAGGATGTTTTAGCCAAATGCTATGGTGAGATGAGACTACTATGTTGGTTAGGCTTTGCAGCTTTTTCCCAAGCTTATCACAATGAGAAAATTTATGATGTATGCTACTTATGTGAAGTAGAAAAATCAAGTTCTATAGGTCTTTAAGGAAGATCATATCCCTCACCACACACACTCAAGTTTTTGCCTTTCCCTCCTTTCATTTGGATTCTTCATCCTCTGTGCGCACCTGTGCGCGTTTGTGTCCGTGAGTATCTATTGTCTTTCGGATTTGTTTTATTTATATGGGTTTTCTTGTCCATCTTATATTTAGGTGGTGACATCTCAAGGAAAAAGAAGTTGCTGAAGAAACAGGTACTTATTATTATCATTTAGAAGCGGCCATCCACTCATTATTTCCTTGTTGACTTTGTTACGAGTCGTGTCTCAGACTTGTAATTGCTCTTTGTCACTCTTGTGAAGAAATCATAGCCAATATCATTTTCGGACTTCCTGATATTTAAATCCTCTGGAAATCGTCCCGCAGAACCCTAATAAGCAAAGCCTGAATTATTGTCATAATCAAGTTCATTCGATCATTATTCCCTGCCTGAAATTTTGTAAGTTGTCTAATGAAATTTTCAGCTTAGACTGTGGTTTAATTTGAAATAATTTTGGACAGGTGTGTCTAATTTCTTTACACTTAAACATCTATGAAGAAAGTATTCACTCAAGTTTTTCCCCCTTTTGGTCAGTTTCAAGAAAGTCAGAGTGGACTAGTTGTCCTGTTTGTGGAGGGCGGAGGATTTCTACTGTATTAACTGTTTGGAATCTTTGGATTATTTCCAATGAACTGGATAGAAATGACACGTTGTGATCTGCATGATTCTTGGTCTATCAAACAAACTTGATGGATGTATCGTCATCTGATAATTTGGCTCGACCTGGAACATGATATAAGCAAAGAGACAATATAAACATATGGTAGGAGACAAATCTGACAAGATTTATCATCAATATCTATTCCTTAATAAAGAAATACTGCATCAGCAGACTATCGGCCGTTGTAGACAAATGAGGATGAGGCAGAGATCAAAGAAACAACTGGAAGCAATGGTTATCTCACTTGACTATGTATGCTTAGACAGATATATGTGTGTTGATATCCAGGTGGAATCCTTGTTTATCCTCGGGCATGAATCATTAAGATTCATCAGACCATTAGGAACACACGAGGATGAGGCAGAGATCAAAGAAATTTCGAAAGTAGTAGTTATCTCACTGGAGTATATATGCTTGAAAAGATATAAAGGAGTTGACAGTCAAGCGGAACCTTGTTTAATGTTGGGCACGAGACGTTAAGATACTAATCCTTTTTTTTTTGGGCGGCTTTTGAATATAAAGGTTATTTAAAAAGAGTGCGTACCACCCATACACAATTATCTCATTTCCAATAAAGGTGAAGGTATCCAAGGAATTGCTTTTAACTTTGATGGATTAGATCCATCCTTTGTTGTTTTCTGATATATGCAAGTGGATTAGTCATATACTAGTACAATTTTAATATGGCAACATAGAATTTTCCCTACTTGTCATGATTGAAGTCTCAAAAAAGCTAAAGGGGGAGGACAGGATGTAAGATGGTTTATTTCTCTGCCTTCTTGTATCAATGGATAAATATGCTACAAATTGCATGGGTCAGAAATTGTTCGAATTGGTTACATGGTGATCCGGTGCTGTGTTGTGGCTTTTCTGTAAGTTTTTTTTTTATGTGATTTGATGGTCTAATATTTGAAAGGTCTGCCTGACTGTACAGTTGAATTTTTACTCATTTAAAATTCTGTGATGCGACTGATCAGGGAGCTTTCCATGGAGGTTCTGTATACAAAAGCAAATACATATGCCTTCTAACTAAGATAAAAAGATGATAGTAATTTATAGAGTTGAAGAGTCATTAACTAATGAGATATATGTGAAGGACAAAAAAAATTTGGTCTTTCCGCTTTTATCTATCTTAAGTCACATGTCATCATCGCATAATCTCTTCAGTAATTGTGGTTCCAGACCCAAATGCACTTGGTGAAGCTTGAGATCTTCAATTTTGTTCTGGCAATCTGTTTTATGTTCATGCGTATGTTTTTGCAAGCACATGAAAATTGATGATAGTTCTGGAAGATTTGTTAATCCGAGTAAGCTTTATCTTCTCTATTATTAGGCTGAAGGGAAAAAAAGAATGAAGGCGATTGGCAAGGTCGATGTACCTCAAGAAGCCTTTATGGCGGTGTTGAAGCTTGAGAAGGAAGTGTTGTGATATATATTATGCTGGCTGTGGCCTTGTAAAATCGTTTCACAAAGGATACGCCGATGCTGATTCCTTACTGAAAGTTTTGGGTAATCCCTGCAGCATTTGGTTTGCTTCTGGGTGTAAGAGAAAAGAACTAAGCAATGTAAAAGAATTGTATATGGTTTTGGTAGAAGCTTGGACTGCCTGGTTTCTGTAGTCAGCTTGGTGCGATATCATAGTAATAGCTCTTTTTCTATTTTATTTAAAGGAACTTCCTTTTCGCTGTCTAAATTTAAATTTTTCTCTCTAACCTTGAAAAGTTAAACCTGGTAAAATTACTAGTTATTAATAGGAATAGGAAAAACTTACTTTTCTAGAATGAAAAGCTACTGATTAATTTGAAAGGCTTCCTGAAACATATTCCACATGGTTAATACAACAATTCAGTATGCAGCCAATGTGGGGTAACTGAATTGTCGGTTAGATCAATGTTGTGAATGCATAAAAAATTGGATCGTCCACACATCAAGAAGAGCTCTATCCCCAAAGTTAGCCCATGGGCTAGCCTCAAGGTTACTCTATGTTGGACAAGGCTAAGTCAATGACGATCACTAATTATAATAATTTAATGTCGTGTGCAGATTTGAACATTGAAAATATACGCTTGATGTCACTAACTGTTCACCCATGGTCGTTAATTCAACGTAACAGAAAATATCACTTGGCACATAATTACTAACTTATAAAGGAGCTTACTCCTTTGGAAAATGCCTTGTGATGTATCAACAATTGTTTCCAGTATCTTTCATGACGACACGTAACTTTTCATTTGAACAAAGCAAGTCAAAATAAAAGTATTCGTAGATATCTGATTGTAGCAAATATTGTTAAAGAAAAACTAATTTTTAAACTAGTGGTAACTTATAATTTCACCACGTGATTAGCAACTTGAAAAGAAACTCGGACTTCATCCAAAGTCAAGAGATGTAACTTATCCTCCGGAGTAGGATAAGTAATAACCTTTCAAGAGTGAAAGTATTGTTAACGTTTTGTTAATTACTAATTTTTAAATATGGTAGGTAATTTTTCATATGAAGGGTAAGTATCGATATCAAGTAATTATGTTACATAACCGTTTCACTTGAATAATTTTTCACAATGAAAATGTAAGTTTGTATCTGATAGAGACCAGTAATTTTCAACATGATTATTATGTTTGGATAAGGAAAGGAAATTCCAACTTATCAGAAAGTAATAACTTTCGAATATGACTCTTAACTTTACGTATAGGAAACAACAATGTTTATGGCTTCGAAGAATACTAGGGGAATTGGAGAAATATAAACGGACCCTACTCCAAAAATTCGCGACAAAAAGTTCGCGATAGCTATCTCGAAAAAGTAGTGGAGAGGTCAAGCTTATTGGAGAATGAGACATATCGACATCAACTTTCACTTTACAAGCGATGTAAAAAGTAGTGAAGAGGTCAAGCTTAAATATTGCAAAACCAAGTATCAACTCGCGGATATTTTACTAAGGCACCACCACAAGCCAAAGTTCGAGATTTGGATTAAGGAGGAGTGTTAAGAAGTGATCCCTTTACGAGAGAATCTAGAAGAATTTTGCAAATTATCTAATCTTCATATGGTAGTTGAAGTGTGTAGAGTTGTCGAGAGTTTTTGTGAAAAAAGATCTTGGATAAAAGTAAAAGAGCGTATAGGTTGAAAAGAAAGACACGTAGCCTGTGTCTTTACCTCGTGTACAAGAGTATGGCGGTTATATCTGCCTATAAATAGGGTGGATGGTGCTCGTGTAAGAGCATGCAAGAAACCAACAGAAGACACCAACTAAAACACAGCTGCACCCTTCAGCCTAGGAATTAGTCCCATAGCCTAGCCGTGTAACCATTTTTCACTCAATAAAAACCATATCGTTCCCTTGTCTCTTGGTCCTTGTTCCTTGCCGGGAATAGCCAACACTGTACACACACTTGCAAATCTATTCCCCTAACTAACAATTAGAAATGATAAGCATGAGTTTATTTTCATGTTGACATCTAATTTTTAGCCAACAAATCATTTATATTAAAAAAACTCAAAATTATGGTTTTTGATTACGACAGAACTCAATTTTTTGGCCAAAAAAAAGTCATTTCAATGTTTTTCAATGTTTTTTAAGTTTCATTGCATTCTATCTGAACTTAGGAGTCATTTTCCTCAATTATCCAAGGTTGATTTTTCGGTTGACTTTTTGGTCAACTCATAAAGTCAACTGTCTTGATCAACACTTTTTTGAAAATTTGAGATATCAAAAAAAAATCATCAATTCAATCTTTTTCAAGCTTTATTAGACTTTCATTTGTTAATTTTTACAAAAAATATCAAGAGTTGACTTTTCGGTCAAATTGAGAATTTCGACCTTCGATTGGAAAATTCTAAAATTCACTCTTTTCTATTCATTTTCAGAATTTATTCCTTATTTGACAAATTTCAAGCCAATTTTAAGAGTTCGGGCTTGAGACGGGTTGGCCATTACTTAAGCGTAAGTTTAGGGCCCCGACCGGTGCTTCATAAGAGTGCCAATTAACCTCGTTCAAATATGATTAAGCCGAATCAACTCAATTTCAATACCAATTTTTCACTTATTCAAAAGAAATCTTAATAAGTATAGTTTAATGTTTGTTCAAATAATTTTTCCTAGTTCTTGGAGGACTCTTTTGCAAAAAGTCATGAAATAAAAGTTGAAGAACACGTGCTGAGGATGCTTCCTATAAAATTTTGCGGCGTTTGAACTTCATTTACTATTTTTCCCACATTTTTCGAAATCCAGGTCCAGATAGGGTTGAATTCTGAGTGGGCGGGTTAAATCAGTAACGTTGGATAAATGGGGTCAAAATTCGAGAAAATGATATGAATGAACATTAAACTACACTACCGACCAAAAAAAAAACATTAAACTACACTTATTAAGATTTCTTTTGCCGCTGGAATCATTCAACTTGAATTTCATTGGGTTAGTCGGATAGATTAAAACATAATTGGGCAGAATAGGGAAAAAAAATGAGAATTACCCTTTTGGGCAACTAATCGTTTGCTTAATTCCTAAGGCATGTTTAATTGAGCACGTGTGTGACTGATTAGATGTATGTCAGGCTGAATTGCGATTAGCGATGTATGATTCGACGGCAAGTTTAGGATTGGGGATTAGGACTTAACTAAGCGCTAGTGAAATGCAAAGTGAATGTTAATTATCACTTAGCAATAATTAATTAATCCTAGCTATATGAAATCCAATTTCCAAGCTCAATTCCTCATTTCTTGATTGTTTGTCAATTGTGTGAGTCTATTAATGCTTGATTCGAATGGCTGTATGAGCAATTGGACGTGATTGGCGATTGGAAGCGGCGGCCAAGAGTTCATATGGTGGACCATGGTGGTGATTAATGGTTGTATCTAGTTTAGTTTAGTGTAACATTAGTTAGCATTAATTAGACCAGCTAGTTAATAAATTTAGGAGTTAGTAATCAAACTAACCTAGGCTTTAGCTAGAATAATTAGCAAATAATAATCCAATTAGACTTAGCATCACCTTTATTAATAATTGGTTAGCTTAGTCAAGATTAACTTTATCACCTAATAAGAATGAGTGGATTTAATTTCACCCTAATCTAATTCAATTTTAGGATAGACTTTAACCTCAAGCTATGGGGTTCATGTCCCAAGGCTTATAACAAGGCACTGTTTGCCCGGCTTGGCATCATATCAAGTTCACCGGGTTCATGTCCTGAGGCTTAAGAACATGACAATGTAATATTCTTTGCTCGACATATATCGGATTTTCTTTGCCACACTTTATTTCGAGTTCTTCAATACTTCAGTGTTCATTTTAGCACTTCCAATAAATTGGTTGTTATTTTTCTTTCTAGAATGGTTAAGATGACCCTTAGGATCATAACCCAAAAGAACATTTGCATGAACACTTAGCGACATTAAAGACCTTTAGGATCATAATCGGTAAGAACTTGCTCGATCACTTAGATGAACATTTTGCATCGAGTTATAGATACCGAATGGCGCTAATTAGACGATTAGCACAATCAAGTCCCTAGGCTCATCAGGTTGAGTAGAAAACAAGACAAAATTCTCATGTCTCGTTTGGTTTCTAGCCCACCCCAAAAAGGTTAGTGGCGACTCTTAAAATCCTTTAGGCTAAGTTGAAATTTAAAACAAAATGCAACGTCATGCGGGGTATGACTTGGGAGAGCTTGTGCCTATTTGAGAGCCGTTGACCCGCCTTAGGCAATGCCCCTACACCTCATCCCTTGTTTCCCCAACCGCATTGGAAATAAATACACCCAACTCTCAAATTTGTTTCCTTAATAACAAATGCAAAGCCTTAATGTAACGAAATTCAACAACCGATTCGACCTGATAATGAGGCGAGAGCTTTCATTGTCGAGATTTGAGTTTTGCCAGCAAATGGGCGAGATAGCGCACGCGACGTGCATTGTGCATGGCGGTGTATACCATTTGGGTTAAAAAAGTGTTATTGCTTTTCAGGCGGTTTTGTGGGCTCGAGTGGATAGAAATGTCGACAGCCTCGACCTCAACCTCTACCATCAGTCCTTGCAGCTTGTTAGACAGTTTCAGGCTGAACGCACGAAGCATCAATCGACTTGACATGCGTTTTTGCCGAGAGAGGATCTTCCGAAGTTCTTTTAGGAAAGCTACGAAGGTAAACAACCCGAGGCTTTACAAATCAACGGACCGTTTTCTTTTCAATCCCTCGGCATCAATGACAGCAACAGCGGTTGGGATTACGTCCGAGTGGACCGATTAATTTTTGTTAGGTGATGGAAGCTGGAAGTGAATTTTGCTGTTGAGCACAGGGTGTTCGTTCTTATTGTTGCCACATTGAATCGTGTAAAATGGGCTAAGAGTTTCCCTGCTTTTCCCGTCTGATCTTTCTTGAAGTAGCATATGCCAAGAAACAACGTGGGTAGGCAGACACAACCAAGATGATGATCACCTCGAATTCTTAGGAATTTAGGAAGGTTGAGCCATGTCGTAAGACTCCATTGAATTGTCTCTCGCCGTGATCAGATGGCCTGAAAGCTGCGGACAAAAGCATCAGAACATAAGACCAAGCATGCCTTGCATCCATTGCACTCTCTTTGATATAGGGTGCATTTGTTTAGGGGGAAATTAAATAAAAATGCTTTTGGAAAAATCATTTTTTGGAATTTTTTTTTCGTACTTTTCAGGTTAGGGAATTCATTATCCTAATTTTAAGTAAGCATATTTTCTTTAATTTTTAATGAATTTTCTTTTATTGATCATTTTGAGCTCTAACTCGCCGGCGATGCGGACACCTCGGTTATAAAAAAAAAAGTTCAAAAAACTAATTTGCTGAAATTTTTTCACACCCTAGAGCCGAATCACTTTCACAGAAAGTGATTTACCATATGGGAATTGTGAATGAATATTTAATCTTTGGTTTGCTGTAGCATGTCACAAGGGGAATATTCGTTTGAATCTATGACGGGGGGCGTGGATCGTCAACGAACCTTTTAAACTCGATTCTGCGAATCAAGGTGTAAGTGGCTAGAGTCGCATGAACCTACACAACTCACTTTATCTAAATCCGATTTTCTACGCAACCCGATGTAGGCAGATCGGCCACTCGTCGTCCTTCTAATCAGGTACAACTGTGACGAGGGTGTCTAAAGAGGATCACTATCGACCGATCGCTACGTGCACACGTCAAATCCTTAGCAACTTTCGTCGCGATGACATGAGATTGCACTCACGTTTCATTTGGTTGCGCCTCTTTAATCGTAGTTCTCGATGTCGTCCTGATCCAAAAGAGCTCGTGCGTCGTCCTTTCAATCGAAATTGGCAACTGCTCTGACAATCGCGCCTAATCCTGGAAAATAAAGCGAACACCGCTCGCTGTCACTTCCCGTGCACCGCCCCAACATGGGTTTGTTTGCCATCGTGACGCGTTGGACTTCCGTTGGCCTCTCGCTTTGACTTGCTCCCTCCGCGACCGCGAGCGGTGGCCGGCTGGGGACCTCCCCCTCCTCTCCTCGGGACCCCTTCCGACGACAGCAACGGAAGGCCCTTTCGCACCAACCCGGCAACCATCGTGCGGCCATGGTTGGTCCTTAACCTTTGTCCTTCCTCTCTCAAGTCATTATTGCTTTTCCTTTCTTTTGGAAATTACTGGGTTTTCGATCGGATTCGTGAGTAACGTGCGACCGGGGACACACTCGGCACATGGAGCACAGTGTGTCTGCGATTCCGAGTCATTTTGCTGGTGGTGCTCACGTTTAAAAAGTTGCGACCCAGCCCGCTGAATGTTGACAACACTTGCTCGGCGTGATCGAATCGACGGAGAGTTGGGCCCCCTTCTTGCCACTCGGTCGTGACCCGATCCCTAATTCGAGCTTCATACGTCCGAACCCTCCAAGTTAGGAGTGAGCAACATAGACCGATTGAATCGGGAATCGCTTGGACCAGGACCGACCGGTTCTAGGTGGTTCCGGGGGCGTTAGTCTAGTCTCCGGTTACATAAAATTGGAACCAGTGATTTTGGGCCTAGTCTCTGATTTCAAAAGGGAACTGGACCGATGATTTTTTACTTTATTTTTTTATTTCTAGTGCAAATTTCTTTCCCTTCCCTTTTCACGTGTCCAACTCAAAGCTACTTCGTTGTCTATCTTTGTCCTCTGTGTTCGGTAACATACTCATCAAATTGACCACTGTGAATAATCGATGAACTCTCAAATGTAGTACAACACTGACCAATTAGTATCATAATGGGTTCGTGATGTGGTCAAATTCATGAGCTTATCGCTGGAAAAGAATAGTTTGGGTTCTCAATGTCTAGATACGAATATGTGTGAGAGATTAGATTTTGATTTCATTCTCATCTCCCATTGGACCACCCGGGAACCGAATTGGACCCACCAGTTCTCAGGTGGGATCGGATCGGACCAAGAACCGATCACCCCTACTCCGAGTCATATGTGCGTCACCAGACAAATCTAATCCTAATTGAAAATATACGCTTGATGTCACTAACTATTCACCTATGGTCGTTAATTCGACATAATAGAAAATATCATTGACAGAAACTGAAAGGAAATTGGAGGAAAAATGTATTGTATTGATATGATTTGTATACTTGTACATCGATCTATTTATAATGTGAAAAATGAGAAAAAAAAACAGAAAATAATATACAAGGATCACAACTTCCTATTTAACAAACCAATTATTGATCCTTTGGATCAATTAGTCCATAATCGAGATTGGCGATACAATCAGAATCAAATCATATCTCCAACAATATCAAATCATATTTCCAATACTCCCCCTCAAGTTGGTGGCCTATATATGTCGATGACAGCTATCTTGCTCAGTAGGTATGTATGTTGTCTTTGACATAGTGGCTTAGTGAAGATGTCTGCAAGTTTTTCCACGGTTCCAATTCCTTTTGTCACAAGGATCCCTTCTCGAATTTTGTCCCGAACGAAATGACAATCAACTTCTATATGTTTTGTTCTTTCATGGAAGACTGGATTTCCTGCTAGTTTGAGTGTGGCATCATTATCACAAAATAGTTCACTTGATCCATCAACTTGCACTCCAAGGTCTGATAGTAGTCCTTGTAGCCAAACTATTTTGCAAATAGTTTTTGCCATGGCTCGATACTCTGATTCGGTTGATGATAATGATACTGTTAACTATTTTTTCGTTTTCCATGAAATTAATGATCTTCCCAATTTGATGCAAAAACCAGTGATGGATCTCCTGGTCATTGGGCAAGTAGCATAGTTTGTGTCACAGTAAGTTGTCATCTTCAGGTTGCAGTCACAAGACAAGAATATACCAAGTCTTAGGCATCCCTTTAAATATTTTACAACCTTTAATTTTGCATTTATATGGGATTGTTTTGGGCTATGCATGAATTGACTAAGTATTTGCAACTGGATAACATTTGTCAGGTCTTGTAATGGTAAGATATATTAATTTTTCAACAAGCTGTTGATACGCCGTTGGATCCTTAAGTAATGGATCCTTGATAGATGAAGATGAACTCACATCATATTCATGTGTCGTCAGCTTGGCATTCTGTTCAATTGGTATAACAGCTGGTTTGCATAATGACATTCCTGCTTCTGACACAATTTCCAAGATGAACTTTCGTTGACTAAGGTTGATTCCTTTTTCAGATTGAGCAATTTCAATCCCAAGAAAATATTTAGGAGGTCCCAGATCCTTAATGTGGAAAGTTGAATGCAAATATTCTTTGAATTTTGCAACATGAGAGTCATTATTCCCCATGATAAGTATATCATTAACATATATCGTCACATAAATTGATGAAGTACCTGCAGTCTATGTGAATAGGGCATAATCATGTTTGGAATGCTGAAAACCTACATTTGTTAGTGCAGCAGTGAACTTGGCATACCATTGCCTAGAAGCCTGTTTAAGCCCATATAAGGATTTACAAAGACAACATACTCGATACTCCTCCTAGCTACGTAAACCCTGCGAAAGTTCCATATAAATTTCTTCATCCATATCCCCATGAAGAAAAGCATTGTGTACATCCATCTGATGTAACGGCCAATTATGAATAGCGGCAATGGACAAGAAAGAATGGATAGTTACCTCTTTGGCAATAGGAAAAAAGGTTTCATGATAATCAAAACCTTCTCGTTATGTGAATCCTTTAGCTACCAAACGAGCGTTGTATCGTTCAATAGAACTATCCGCCTTGAATTTGATTTTGTATACCCATTTACAGCCAATCGGCTTTTGATGTGGGGGTAATAAAACAATATCCCAAATGTGATTTTCCATGAGGGCGTTAAGTTCAACCGCCATTGCATGTTGCCACCAAGGATCACGTGCTGCTTCATTATATGAAGATGGCTCCTGTTCTTCTAAAATTGGACTAATGCAGCACATATGTTCGGGTGAGAGTCGACTAAATGAGACATAAGGATATACATGATATTATGTACCTTGAGAACTAAATGCAGAGCATATGTAGTCTCTGGTCCATGTAAGTGGACGAATATTGTATCCAAAATGTTGAGGTTACTTAGTTGGTACTTGTTCAGGTATTGAGGAGGATTCTTGAGCAAGTTGTGGTGGAGATGAAGCCACAATATGTGAATGAATATCCTCAGATAATACTGGTGATTCATTTGCTTGACTCAAAGATTCTCTCATAACTGGCATAGATGGTTTTGGGCGATAAGAACATATTGAGGAGTTATGGATAAATCATCATCGGATAAAAATTGACGGTGGTCGGATGAAGATATCTTCTTTTGAAAAGGGAATACATCCTCATGAAATATAACATCCCTTTTTATAAAGAAATGCCCTATGAAGATCTCCATAACTTGGTATCCCTTCTGAAGAAAAGGATATCCCATGAAAATACATCGAGTGGCACGAGGATCCATTTTATCCTGAGGGCCCACAATCGTTTCATAACATAAACAGCTAAATGGCTTAAGATGATCAATTTCTAGCCGTTTCCCCGTAAAGCATTTGAAAAGGGGTCCGACTTTCAAGAATTCGAGTTGGCATGCGATTAATCAAATAGGCTGCCGTGACCACACAATCTCTCAAAAATTTTTCCAGAATGGAAGCTCGGTATTTTAATGCTTGGGCTACTTCCAAAAGATGTCTATGCTTATGCTCAACAATTCCATTTTGTTGTGCAATATAGGTGCAAGAACTTTCATGAAGTATCCCATTAGAAGATAGAAATGATATGCAATCAGATGTAAAGAATTCACGCCCTTTATTTGTACGAATTTTTTGGATAGGTTTTTCAAATTGATTTCCAATCATAGAAAGGAAATTCGACATTTGAGAAAATGTTTGGCTTTTGGATTGCAAAGGAAGACCCAAGTGGCATGTGCATAATCACTCACAATTGTGAGAAAAAATCGGGATCTATTATGATGAGGGGTATGATAAGGACCCCAGATGTCCATATAGAGTAATGAAGAAGCACTGTTAGCTTGGGATGTGCTAATTGGAAAAGATACTCAAGACTGTTTAGCTAAATGACATATTTGACATTTTGGATGAGGAAAACATGCATCATGACCCAAACGTTGATGAAAAAGGAGATTTTATTATGAATGGTAGCATTACAAGAATTGCCTTTATTCAGTGAATCTAACTATCTTGGAGAATCAATCTAGAAATATAGTCCTTGTGCAAAATTAGCCAAACCCATTAGTTTGCCAGTCGAATGGTCTTGAAAGAAGCAGTTTTTGGAATTGAATATGGCACGACAATAATTATCCTCACAGACTTTTGAGATAAAAAGAAGGTTGAATTCAAAGTCAGTAATATATTGGACATTTTTTAGGACAAAATTTGGACCAAGATGAATGGTGCCAATTTTAGTAACATAGGTGATAGTCCCATTTGGAAGATGTACTGACACGGAAGATTGTCGATCTTTGTGAACATGGGAAAATAAATGCTCATTGCAAATTATATGGTCACTGGCCCTTGAATCGATTATCCATGCATAAACTGAAATTGAATTTGCCTTGTAAAGAAAAGTACCCGAGAAACTTGCATTTTTGTCACTAGTCTTCGGTTGACTTAGAATTTTCATAATATTCTGATACTGAGTAATTGTTTCATGTGCCCCATCAATTCTTTGTGCGGAAACTTAATAAGCGGAAAATTCCTTCTCTTTTGTCTTTATCATTTGGTTGCCCATGTAATTTCTAGCATGTATCAATAGTATGGTGTGGGCGCTTGCAATACTCACAATATTTATTTTTGAATTTAGAGTTTTGCCCACTAACCTTCCCTAATGACATGGCACTTTGTGAACCATAGGATCCATTATGGCTTGAAAGAAGCAATCGGCGCCGACGTGGCTTGTTGATAGCCATTAGATTTGGCTGATTTGATGGCTGAATAAGAGCCGTCCGATCCCACACGTTGATCATAGCCGTCCATTTGAGAAACCCTAGGGTTTCCTTCATTTTCTTTGGGCGCAGCTAGTCTTCAAGTTCCTGAGTTCCCAAGAGATCCACAACTTCTGGTGGGGGCTCCGTTCGTCGATTCGGCCGGAGCGAAGCTAGATGAGAAAGCAGCGAGGGCGATGCCTTCACTCATCCGTGCATGCTCGGTCACGGCTATCTGATGGCTCTCCTCTTGGATGGCTAACTGGTAGATCCAATCGAGTGGTGACGTGAGTTCCATCGCAAGGATTTGCAACATAAAATGTAAGTAATTTGTATTTAATATCAGTAGAAATTGTGTAGCCTTCTCCCTTTCTCGCATTTCTCTATATTGCTGGAGCATTTTGTCAGGCCCTTTAAGCTTTTCTTTGGTTGTTTCGAGTTCCACAGAGTCGAGAGTCGATTGAAGGAGGTGGTAACCGATAGGTTCCCTTGCTTCAACTTTTCGACAAGGCCTGGGTGAGCGGGAAAAATTTTAGGCTGTTCTAGTTTTCCATACATTTCATGGATATTGTTCTAGATTGTCTTCTTGTCTTCGGTTGGTAGGAGTCTAGCGGCGACCTTAGCGGCCAAGCAATTTTCGATCTATGTGTGCATGAGCAAGCACCAAGGAACCTATCTTTGTCCTTGGTAACCAAGGCCCGTTGGAAGTCTCGAGCTTAGGTACTGTAGTTTTCTGGTCTGGCAAGTTGTAAGCTGATGAGGCACAATTCTAGGCCATCGGCCGGCAATGTGTTAAGGGCAACTGCTGCTGATCGAAATTGCATAGGGCATCAGACTGGGTCCCAGATTTGCCCCTTGACCCAGTGGAATGGATTCGGGTCTATGGCTCGGACTCGTCCAACCCATCCCTGCATTTGGGTTGGCTCCTGCAATGAAAGAAGTTGGCCCACCTTCAATGGGCTAGGCACCAAGATTCGGGGATGCTTCTTCTCCATATGTGCTGTATTAAGCCCATGATTGGTTTGGCCCGAGAGCCCATGGACCGTGAACTAGAAACCAGCAGACTGGTGGCCACTGGACCGGGTCGAAGACGTGAACTGGAGCAAGAGCAAGATTGGCAGGGTCTTGTGTTGTGGATTGTTGATCATTAGTTTGGTCAATCTGATCCGAGACTCTATTATGGGGTTACTTTGGAGTTTCCTCCGTTGAAGAATTTTCTCCGGTAACTGTGTTCTTGTTATTGGCCATGGTATCTCTGAATTGAATTCCTATTCGGGTGCTGATTTGTTTTGGAGGGGCTTGATTTGTAATAACAAATCAAATAAAAAAAACGGAGGCAATTCAAGGGTTCGCGGAAGCTAGGCCAGGAAGAGTGGCTCTGATACCATGATAGAAACTGAAAGGAAATTGGAGGAAAAATGTATTGTATTGATATGATTTATATACATGTACATTGATCTATTTATAATGTAAAAAAATGAGAAAAAAAATGAAATAATATACAATGATCACAACTTCCTATTTACCAAACCAATTATGGATCTTTTGGATTAATTAGCCCATAATTGAGATCGGCTATACAAACATAATCAAATCATACCTCCAACAATATCAAATCATATTTCCAACAATCATGCTGTGACATTCTAAATTTCGGTCCATTTTTGGGGATTTATAAAACATGTATTTCGTCAGTGCGTTTATAATAAATCTCGCCCGGAACTGATAACTCTTGGGTTATTTTTAAATTAGAGATTTCTCTAGAATCGCACTCGATGGAATTTGGCCGTTATTTAGAGTCCGAATTTTAGTATTGAATTTCTCGGAGTTTCGTGACGAATTTAATTGGACGGTGTCGATATTATTGTGGCTAGCATCAATATTGTCCTGGATAAGTGAAAAGTGAAATTTTGATCGGATGCGGTTTAGACTAGTAAACCTCTATCGTAGTGTGTTTTAATTAGTATCTTCTGGCCTTTTTCCTAAATTATTAATTAGGATTTTTGGGACCGTTGGATCAAACTTGCGAGATCGAATTGTGGCTGTTGGATCGCATTCGAGGACAAAATTTGACTTTTGT
This sequence comes from Syzygium grande, assembly GCA_024733475.1. Taxonomy (NCBI): domain Eukaryota; kingdom Viridiplantae; phylum Streptophyta; class Magnoliopsida; order Myrtales; family Myrtaceae; genus Syzygium; species Syzygium grande. Next base: position 97,151 of record JAMXDD010000005.1, on the reverse strand, counting down.
CCCCCCTCTCTCTCTCTCTTTCCTCGGTCACTTCCCCCTTACGCTCACGTCCACTACCCCTCTGCCCATGTAGACAGTCCTTCTTTTTCTCTCTTCCTTTTCTTTATTTTCTTTTCTTCTTTCTTTCTTCTTCTTCTTCCTCTCTTCTTTGCTCCTCCTTCTTCTCTTCCTCTCTTTGGCGGTTCGGTTGCTCCTGCCGACCGCCCTTCTTCTTGCTTCGTTCGTCACTAAATGCATTGGAGCTATTGCCACCCTTATTCCACCCAGCCGAGCCACACGCCTGCTCGTTGCCCCTAACGCCCGACATCGCCCGACTTTGGTCTTTGTTTCCGACCATTACCACCTCACCGGTTGCCCCCCTTACCACACCGGTCTGCGTTGCTGTTGGAGCTCATTGCCATCTGCGTTGCCAACCACTCCACCGCTCCCCCACCGTCAACCTCCCTCCCCCTAGAGCTCTTCCGCCACCTCTCCTTGTTCTAGCTGAGCTTGTCCCGCTCAGCGCCACCAATGCCGGCCCCGCCGCCCGTGCTCACCGCCATGCCCCAGGCTTTTCCCCCCAGTTGCCATCCTGCTGCCGGGCCGGCCGAGCATGCTCAGCCATGCCCAAGCTCACCTAGCCCGTTGCCCGATCGTCCGAGCTTGCCCTAATCGCTACCCGGTGTGCCCGGCAAAGCTCCCGCCTGCCTCGCGGTGCTCGTGCTCGGGTGCTTGCCCGCGCACCTGGCCGCTCGCCCGGTTATGGCCGAGAGCCCCGGGCCGTGGCCGAGGGTGAACCGAGCAGTGGCTGAGCCCCTTACCCGTCGTGCCCTCGATCGTTACTATTCACCTGGGCCATTTTGGCTCCTTGCGGATTTTTTTCGAGCCACAGTTAGGTAAGCGACTCCCTAAACCCTACCTAGTATTTTGGGCATTTTTAGACTTGTTTAGGGGTTAATTAGTACCGGTTTAGTGGTTAAACTTGCATTAGGACTAATTTGTGATTGTGGTTAAATGGTATATTAAATTGTGGGAATTATGTGGCATATTTAGTGGCTAATTTATGTGGGTGCAATGATCGGATTGTCGTGGCGTTTGTGGGTGAAATTGACGTTTGATTGGGACGACTTGAGTGTCGAATTGGTGGGCTAGTGTGATGAGTTTGTGATTTGAATTGGATTTGTACAGCGTGTGAGAATGGCAAATTGTGATGTGGTGTATGTGCATGCGAAATGTCCAGTGAGGGACGGAGTACGGATTGATCGGAGGGCTGACCTGAGGTGTGTTGACGTGGATCGTGAGAAAGCGTGAAATGTTTAGTGAGGGACGGAGCCCGAATTGATCAGAGGACTGACCTGAGGCGTGTTGACGCGGGTCGTGAGAAAGTGTGAAATGTCCGGTGTGGGACGGAGCTCGGATTGATTAAAGGGCTGACCCGAGGCATGTTTACGCAGATCGTGAGAAAGTGTGAAATGTCCAGTGAGGGACGGAGCCCGGATTGATCGGAGGGTTGACCTGAGGCGTGTTGACGCGGGTTGTGAAAAGTTGCTCAGCCACTAATGCGAAATGAGTGTGATTGAATTGAGTGAATGTACGAGTGTATGGCGCCCGAATGATGACAATGTGTTCTTGAGTTATTATGATATTCATGTAATTTGACTAATATACAGAGCTGGCGTGTGAATTAGGATGAGGTAAGTGTGTATTGGTGAGTTTGTTATATTGGTGGTTAGATTGCATGTTAGACTTGTCTGGATATGCATTGGCCTAGGTGGGGTATAAGTTGTCCGCTTATTGAGATTAATTCTTATTGTTTTAGTGCAATCCATTTCAGACCCCTGACTCTGACCATGAGTGATCCGCCTAAATGTTTTGGGATCCTAAGGCATACTAAGCACTTGGCGGTGGAGTACCCCGTAGGGAACGGGGAGGCCTATGTTAAGTATACGACGGTGGCGTGGGTAAATGTGGGCAAGCTGGATTTACAACCCAATACATACCGGGCATACTGTTATCGGGACTTATACGGAGTATATGGATTGCTCCGGCATTTTGAAGCTCTATTCAATGGGGTAGGCGAGTGGGATCGGTAAACCTTAGTCCTGAATTGGAGCTCGAACTTGAACCCGAACCCAAACTAGAACTCGAACTTATGGCCCCTGGTGACCTCTAGCTTGAAGAGGAATTCTAGGAGTCTAAGCCCGAGCCCGAGAAGGAGCCCATGGAGCTCGAGATCGAGGAAGAATTAGAAGAACCAGAGCCCGAGTTTGAACCTGAGGAGGAGTCTATGGTGTCCGAGCACGAGGAAGAGCCGATCGAGATCGACTCAGACACGGAGTCAAAGCCTTTATGATCCGATTCAAATTGGGCACCGTAGAGGTGTTTAGGTGCCGGGCCCGGAAGCCCTTTTTGGTAGTCCCTTTTTGTGCAGTTAGTTTGTCTACCCGGCCACCTGTCCCTTTTAATGACGAAGGTAGATACTAACCCTAGAAGCCTAATGTATGAATTTTTATGATCTCAAGCTAATGATACGGGTTTATTGATTTTGTGCAAGTGCTACCCTGTTGTCTTTTATTATTATTTGGGTTATTTAATTTCCGTTTCCGCTTGCATTTGTCTTTGCGTGTTTCGTTTGGGTTGGCGACGCGTCCTGGTACGTCGCATTCAATACGGCCATCGAAGGGGTGTCGCGAGCCCATTGGGGTTCGGGGCGTGACATCTCCGTTGATTTGGTATCAAAGCAAGGTTAGCTCGATCCAAGTTGGTCGAAGTCTAGAGTGATAAAAAGCGATGACTTTGGGGTAGCCAGTTAGGGAGACTCGTGTGCGATGCGTGTCCTAGACTGCGTGATTGTGATTGGTGAGTGATTTTATGTAATAATATGTGAGGTACAGGTGCGTCAGGACTAGAGGTAAGTGCATGAACTTTATTGATTGTGATTGGCTATTGTTTGTGATTAACTGATTGCTTAGTGAATTGTTGTTGTGATTCACTGCCTAGGGCTTTAGACTGGTATCGTTGGCTTAGGTCTTTGATTCTCGAGGGGAATTATAGCAGGTAAGTGAGTGGTGTGAACCCTGTGAGTTTGAGTAGTCGAGGTTGAGGTCGAGGTCCAAGTCATGTGGGTCCACAAGCTGGAGTTATAGAGGATTCTAGAGTGGATGGAATTCTAAGGGCACTCGAGGAAGTTGAAATTTTAATGAGAATGATGGAAATCAAGGTTAAGGATGAGTTAATGCAGTTAGACAGATGTATCAATTGGTAGAGCAATTTTTAAAATTGAAACCTCCGAAGTTCGATGGGAAAAGTGACCCTGAGACTGCATCACTTTGGATAGAAGAGTTGAAAAAAGGCTTTGAGGTATTAGGGTACCTTGGTCGAGGCTTTCAATAGGAAGCACTTTTCGCAGAGTGCGCGAAAACAGAAAATGGCAGAGTTTCTTCGGCTTCACTAAAATCAAATGATAGTGGATTAGTACGAGGCGAAATTCATAAGATTATATAAGTTTGCACCAAGGTTGGTGGAAGACCCTATAGATAGGGTGAGGAAGTTCCGAGATGGACTGAAACCAAATCTCTATGGTCAGTTGACACTACTGAACTTAAAGGACTACAATGAGCTGCATGAGAGGACTTGACTGGTTGAAAGGGATATGAATGAAAGGGCTGCCGCTTCTGGATTGCGGTACACGCCGACTAGGGACAATAGGAACTTTAGAAAGAAGTCTATGACAGAGAATATGAGACTTGTCCCTCCGATAAGAAATAACTTTGGAAAGCTGAACCACTATTCCAATGCCACATGTCAGTCTTGTGGAAAGAGGCACGAGAATGGCCCTTGCCCAGGTGGACTTGGGGCGTGTTTTGGATGTGGCCGACATGGTCACCAAGTGAGAAACTGCCTGAACAAATGAGCTAGGCCGCTAATGTAGTAATAGCAACTGCAAGTAGGACATCAAGCGGGAGTTACCCCACAAAATAACCTGGACCAACCGTAGGCACAAGGAAAGGTGTACACCGTGATTGGAAAGAAAGCAGAGGATTTGTCTTGAAAGTCTGGATGCGTTATGTAATGAAATTGGGTGCAATAGAAGATGATTTTGAAGTTATAACTTGAATGATCATGTACAATGTATAATTGTTTATAGTGGATAGGCATAGTAAGTTTATGGATGTCAGATTTATTGATGTTATCCTTTGGCAAGATTTGAATGAAGGAGTTATCGCTTGGAAATTTCGGATTTCATAAAAAAACCAAGATGATTGTTTTAGGAGACCGTTGGATTGAAATTGGATGGACTGAGCTTTGTCATCGAGGTGTAGAAAGATAACTATCTTGTGGTTAACTCGTTGGTTAAGGAGCCGAGGCTAGAAGACATAGCCGTGGTACGCGATTTCCCCGATGTCTTTTCTCAAGAATTGTTGGAATTGTCACCTGATAGAGAAGTGGAGTTCATGGTTGAGTTGGCCCAAGGAATGGAATCGATCTCAAAGCACCCTATAGGATGTTGTTGTCAGAATTAAAAGAATTAAAGGTTCAAATGCAGAAGTCATTGGATAAGGGCTTTATTCGCCCGAGTGCGCCTCCATGAGGAACGCCAGTGTTATTCATGAGAAAGAAAGATGGGTCCTTGAGGTTATGCATTGACTACAGACAGTTAAATCAAGTGATCATTAAGAATAAATACCCATTACTAAGGATAGATGACTTGTTTGATCAGTTAAAAGGAGCATCGATATTTTCTAAGATCGACTTGAGGACGAGTTATGACCAATTGAGGATTAAGAAAGAGGATATACCAAAAACAGCATTTAGGACAAGGTATGGGCATTGTGAGTTTACTGTAATGCCGTTTGGATTGACTAACGCCCCTGCTGCCTTTATGGATTTAATGAATAAGGTATTCAGGGAATTTTTGGATCAGTTTGTAATCGTATTCATAGACAATATCTTGCTATACTCAAAGAGTTCATTCGAGCATGAGTTACATTGGGAAAAGGTTCTATGGACTTTAAGGGAATATGCACTTTACGCTAAGTTCAGTAAGTGCGAATTCTGACTTCATCGAGTGACGTTCTTAGGACATGTGGTATCTGTGGAAGGAATTGCAGTGGATCTGGCAAAGATTGAAGCCGTCATGAATTGGCCGAGGCCGATAACAGTAACTGAGGTTTGGAACTTCTTGGGTCTAGTAGGTTATTACATACGCTTCGTGAAAAGGTTTTCGGTATTAGCGACGCCGTTGACGCGGTTGCTAAAGAAGGAGACGAGGTTTGAATGGATGGATAAGTATGAAAGGAGTTTTCAAGAGTTAAAGTAGAAATTAACGACTGCGCCAGTGTTGACAATCCTGTCAGGCCCGGGAGGATATGAGATCTATGATGGCGCGTCGCTAAAGGGATTAGGGTGCGTGTTAATGCAATATGGAAGAGTGGTAGCATACGCATCGCGACAATTGAAACCACATGAGCTGAATTATCCGACTCGCGACTTGGAATTGGCCACGATTATCTTCGCTCTTAAGATTTGGAGACACTACTTGTGTGGAGAGAAATTTTAGATTTATATGGACCATCAAAATTTGAGGTACTTACTCTCCCAAAAGGAATTGAACATGAGATAACGTCGTTGGATGAAACTCTTTAAGGACTATGACTATGATATTTTATATTACCCCGAAAAAGCTAATAAAGTAGCGGATGCTCTGAGCCGGAAATCGAGCATCGTGCATTTGATGGTTAAGAAATGGACTCTGTTGGAGGGAGTTCGGGATTCAGAGTTTAAGTTTGAAGTGAGTCATGTCTCAAGTCTGCTTATTGCATTGAGGATTGAATTGGAAATTCAGACTAAGATTAAGGCTTTATAATCGACGGACTTAGAGATTCAGAAAATTCTGAAAACGAACATCACAAAAAGGAAATCGGACTTTCAGGTACTTGAGGATGGGATTCTGAAGTTTCATGGACGGTTGTGTGTGCCCGATTATGTAGAACTGAAGGAGGAGATTTTGTCAAAAGCTCACCGTAGCAATTGCAATATTCACCTGGGTAGTACGGAGATGTATCAGAACTTGCGACAGCATTATTGTTAGAACGGCATGAAAGTGGATGTAGCCAAGCACGTGGCTAAGTGTTTAACATGCCAACAAGCGAAGGCGCAACATTGCAAACCGGGTGGAATGTTGCAGCCATTAGAAATCCCTGAATAGAAGTGGGAACACATCACGATGTACTTTGTAATGGGATTACCAAGGAGTCAGAGAGGTCATGATTCAATTTGGGTGGTAGTCAATCGGTTGATAAAGTCAGTATATTTTCTACCAGTGCAAAAGGACTTTGTCTTGGAAAGGTATGCCAAGGTTTACGTGTGACAAATAGTCCGTTTTTACGGAGTGTCAGTGACGATTACTTCAGACTGTGATTCTAAATTTATTGCCGCTTTTTGAAACAGTATTCATACGACATTAGGAATGGAGTTACAGTTTAGCACGACCTGTCACCTCCAAACGGATGGCGAGTTTAAAAAGACAATTCAAACTTTGGAAGATATGTTGCGGGCATATGTATTGAATTTTAAAGGTAGTTGGGAGGAGCAGTTGCATTTGGTTGAATTTACCTATAACAATAGCTATCAGTAGAGTATCAGAATGGCACCATTTGAAGTGCTGTATGATAGAGTTTGTAGAAAACCGGTTTGTTGGGACGAAATTGGTGAGAGGAGCATCATGGGTCCCGAGTTGGTTCAATAGTCAGTCGAAATAGTCAAGGTGGTTTGGGACAGGCTTAAGACTGCTCAGAGCTGCCAAAAGAATTATGCAAACCGAAGATGTAGGCCTTTGGAATTTCAAGTGGGGAACAAGTTTTTCTCAAAGTATCGCCGATGAAAGGATTGTCACGGTTTGGCAAGAAAGGGAAGTTGAGCTCGAGGTACGTAGATCCATTTAAGGTCTTAGAGAAAATTGGTATCTTGGCTTATCGTCTCGCACTACCGCCGAATTTATCCCAAGTTCACAATATATTCCATGTGTCTATGTTAAGGAAGTATAAACTGGATCCTATCCACATGCTGAATTATGAAGAAATAGATGTGGATGACAGAGTGTTGTACGTGGAAAGACTAGTAAGAATTGAGGACAAAATGGAACGAGTGTTGTGGAATAAGACGATTTTGATGGTCAAGGTGATTTGAAAGTATTATGGAACCGAAGGTGAGACATGGGAAAGCGAAGAGTTGATGTGACACTAATACCTCCATTTGTTCGAATAGTTGGATTGGATTGTAAATTTCGAGGATGAAATTTTTTATAAGGGGGGAAGAGTTGTGACATCCGAATTTCGTTAGTGTGCTTATAATAAAATCTCGCCTAGAACTGATCACTCTTGGGTTATTTTTAAATTAGAGATTTTGCTAGAATTGCACTCGATTGAATTTGGTTATTATTTAGATCCCGAATTTTGGTGTCAAATTTCTCAGAGTTTTGTGATAAATTTAATTGGACGGTGTCGATATTATTATGGCCAACGTCAATATTGCCTGAGAAAAGTGAAAAGTGAAATTTTGACCGGGTGCGGATTGGGACTAGTAGAACTCCCTTATAGTGTATTTTAATTAGTATCTTCTGGCCTTTTTCCTAAATTATTAATTAGGATTTTTGGGACCGTTGGATCAAGCTCGCAAGATCGAATTGTGGCCGTTGGATCGCGCTTGAGAACAAAATTTGACTTTTGTCCCCCCATCTCTCTCTCTCTTTTCCCGGTCACTTCCTCATCATGCTCACGTCCACTCCCTCTCACGCTCACATCCACTCCCCCTCTGCCCATGCAGACTATCCTCTCTCTCTCTCTCTCTCTCTCTCTCTCTCTTTTCCTTTTCTTTCCTTTCCTTTCCTTTCCTTTTCTTCTTTCTTCTTCTTCTTCCCCTCTTTCGCCCAATTGCTCCTGCTTCCTTCTTGTTGCTTTCATTTTGCGCTTGCCCGTTGCTAGCCACTACTTTGGCACCGCCACCCTACTAGCCCATCGTGCCGTTTGTCCATGGCAGCTTGCGGTCGTTTACGGACCATCGCCACCCCTACTCCATCCAGCCGAAGCACCGCGCCGCGTCGCTCCTATGACCGCCAGCTCACAACCGCGCTGGCAACTCGCTCGATGTTGCTCAGTCGCTCGTCGGCCGATCCTACGTTGTCTAGTCGCCGACCGTGGCTCGCCGTGTCGCCTCGACCATCGTGCAACCTCCCTTCCCCTTGTTTTTCTCTTCCCCGGCCTCTCCCTATTCTGGCCGAGCTCATCGCCGTTGCCATCGCTTGTCTTACCGCCGTAGCTCGTTGCCATCACCCAGCTTTTCCCCCCCAAGCTGCCGTCGCCGTTGCCTAAGCCGTGCTTGAGCGTGCCCAACTGTGCCCGAGCTCGCCTAGCCCGTTGCTCAGCTATGCCTAGCTCACCTAGCCGCTGCTTAGCCGTGTCTGAGCCGTCCCAGCCGCCATCGTCTCGCTGTGCCCCGCGTGCCTGGCCGCTCGCTCGGTCGTGGCCGAAAGCCCCGAGCTGTGGCCAAGGGTGAATCGAGCTGTGGCCGAGCCCCTTGCCCGTCGCACCCTCGCCCGTCGCACCCTCACCCGTGTCGAGCCCGTTATTGTTCACCCAGGCCATTTTGGCCCCTTGCGGGTTTTTCTCGGGCCAAATTTAGGTAAGCGACTCCCTAAATCCTACCTAGTATTTTGGATATTTTTAAACTTGTTTAGGGGTTAATTAGTACCGGTTTAGTGGTTAAACTTGGATTAGGACCAATTTGTGAATGTGGTTAGTTGGTAGATTAAATTGTGGTAATTATGTGGCATATTTAGTGGCTGATTTATATGAGTGCGTTGATCGGATTGTCGTGGCATTTGTGGGTGAAATTGACGTATGATTGGGACAACCTGAGTGTCCAATTGGCGGGCTAGTGTGATGAGTTTGTGATTTGAATTGGATTTGTACGACGTGTGAGAATGGCGAATTGTGATGTGGTGTATGTGCATGCAAAATGTCCAGTGAGGGACGGAATATGGATTGATCGGAGGGCTAACTTGAGGTGTGTTGACGTGGGTCGTGAGAAAATGTGAAATGTTCAGTGAGGGACGAAGCCCGGATTGATCAGAGGGTTGACCTGAGGCGTGTTGATGCGGGTCGTGAGAAAGTGTGAAATATCCAGTAAGGGACGGAGCCCGGACTGATCAGAGGGCTGACCCGAGGCATGTTTACACGGATCGTGAGAAAATGTGAAATGTCCAGTGAGGGACAGAGCCCGGATTGATCGGACGGCTGACTTGAGGCGTGTTGATGCGGATCGTGGAAAGTTGCTCAGCCACGAATGCGAAATGAGTGTGATTGAATTGAGTGAATGTATGTGTGTATGGTGCCCGAATGATGACAATGTGTTCTTGAGTTATTATGTTATTGATGTGATTTGACTAATATGCAAAGCTGGCGTGTGAATCGGGGTGACGTAAGTGTGTGTTGGTGAGTTTGTTATATCGGTGGTTAGATTGTATATTAGACTTGTCTAGGTATGCATTGGCCTAGGTGGGGTATAGGTTGTCTGCTTATTGAGATTAATTCTCATTGTTGTAGTGTAAACCATTTCAGACCCTCGACCCTAACCATGAGTGATCCACCTGAACGTTTTGGGATCCCGAGGCATACTGAGCACTCGGTGGTGGAGTACTCTGTAGGGAATGGGGAGGCCTATGTTAAGCATACCACGGTGGTGTGAGTAAATGTGGGCAAGCTGGAGTTACAGCCCAATACATACCGGGCATACTGTTATCGGGACTTGTACAGAGTCTATAGACTGCTCCGGCATTTTAATGTTCCGTTCAATGGGGTAGGCGAGTGGGACCCCTCAGCTGTTCTTGCTCCTGATGGTGAGGTCCTGCACCCTGGAGATTCCCCGATAAACCCTAGTCCCGAACCTGAGCCCGAACCTGAACTCGAACCCGAACCTGTGGCCCCTGCTGACCTCGAGCTTGAAGAGGAATTCGAGGAGTCTAAGCCCGAGCTTGAGGAGGAGCCCATGGAGCCCGAGATTGAGGAAGAATTAGAAGAGCCAGAGCCCGAGTCCGAACCTGAGGAGGAGCCTATGGTGTCCGAGCACGAGGAGGAGCCGATCGAGATCGACTCGGACATGGAGTCAGAGCCTTCAGGGTTCGATTCAGATTGGGCACCATAGGGGTATTTAGGTACCGGGCCTGGACGCCCTTTTTGTATAGTTAGTTTATCTACCCGGTCACCTGTCCCTTTTTGATGACGAAGGTGGATACTAACCCTAGAAGCCTATTGTATGAATTTTTATGATCTCAAGCTAATGGTATGGGTTTATTGATTTTGTGCAAGTGCTACCCTCTTGTCATTATTTATTGTCTGGGTTATTTAATTTCTACTTCCGCTTGCGTTTGTCTTTGCGTGTTTCGTTTGGGTTGGCGATGCGCCCTGAGACGTCGCATTCAATACGGCCATCGAAGGGGTGTCGTGAGCTCGTTGAGATTCGGGGCGTGACACATGTGATACATAATTACTAACTTATACAGGAGCTTACTCCCTTGGAAAATGCCTTGTGATGTATCAACAATTGTTTCTAGTATCTTTCACGACTGCACGTAACTTTTCATTTGAACTAAGCAAGTCAAAATAGAAGTATTCGTAGATATCTGATTATATCAAATATTGTTCAAGAAAAACTAATTTTTAAACTAGTGGTAACTTATAATTTCACCACGTGAACTCGGACAATATCCAAAGTCCAGACAGGTAAATTATCCTCCGGAGTAGGATAAGTAATAACCTTTCAAGAGTGAAAGTATTGTTAACATTTTGTTAATCACTAATTTTTAAATATGGTAGGTAATATTTCACTTGAATAATTATGTTACATAACCGTTTCACTTGAATAATTTTTCATAATGAAAATGTAAGTTTGTGTCTAATAGAGACCAGTAATTTTCAACATGATGAATATGTTTGGATAAGGATTAGGAAATTCCAACTTATCAGAAAGTAATAACTTTCGAATATGATTCTTAACTTTACGTATAGGAAACAACAATGTTGATGGCTTTGAAGAGTACTAGGGGAATTGGAGAAGTATAAACATACACTATTCCAAAAAGTTCGCGACAAAAAGTTCGCGATAGCTATCTTGAAAATCTAGGATTTGATTGCACATTTTAAAATTTTAGGCCTCAATTAAACTTTTGTGACGAGTTTAAGAACTTCCAATATACTCATCCCTTTAAACTTTTATTTGTAGAAGAAATTCTCCTCTCATCAAAGTTATGTCTAGTAAGTTTCGTTTTACTTACAAACCTTTGAACTTATATTGGGAAAAAGAAAGGCTCCCCTCATTAAATTAAATGCATTAGATGCCCAAGAGAATGCATTGATTATTTTGTTTTCACATGATTTTTAAGTTTTCATTTTTAAAGCTGACGTTGGAAGAGTTTGGATTTAAAAGGCAATGCAAATGCAACAAGAGAATGCTCACCGCCTAAGGAATCAACCTTGGGGTGTAGAACATATGATGGAGTAGATGTTCACCTCCTGAGAAATCCACCTTTGGATGCATAGGAATATAATGCACCTTGCCACTCAATCGAATCCACCAACAAGATACAAAGTTAAAGTGAAACTCTAATTCAAGAGTTCAAATCTAAAATTCATTTATGAAAACACTCTCTTACCCTTAAGGAGACCTTTTAGGGTTTTATATATACACAAGTCGAAAAAACCCTACAAGCGTAGATAAATCTCAAGACTTCTAACCTTTTATCTCGTAAGATAAAATCAGTAATCCCTAGAAAAAATATAATATAAAAACATTGACTCATGACTCAAGATAACTTAAAAAACAAAATACAACCCGTGCGACTCTACAACCGCATAGAAAGATTAAAAGACCTTATCTCGGTTTCCTAACCGGCGTTTAGTATTTTGTACTTCAACTTTCTTAGAGGACTTCAAATGGCGTGAGACTCGATTCATCAGAAACTAGACATATAGGGCTTTCCAAGAACTTGACCATACCGAATCACAAAATCATTTTGAATAACTGAATTGTTGGGTGATTATATTATTTGACCATATCTGCCAAAAGGATGAACTTATTTTGTAAGCATATTAGCATCAAGTGTTGGATGATTAGGCTCAATCCTCTTGAAATGATCCTTCATAAAATAAAAAAAAGTATGGTTCTATTACAACTTATAATATTTCAAAACGATGAGTAAGTTTCGGTAAGTACGATAAGTATACCGTAACCAGTATCTTCACATACTTGGGAGGAAAATTTCCAACAAATTGTGACTAGTGCTTTATAGGATGATTAGTAGACTCGTTTGATAAAACCAAACATAATTACAATACAATAAACTTAGGATGCATTTGTTTCGCGAAAAACACAATGATAAAGGAAAATCCTTTCCCAAAAAGCATTTTCCAGGGATACGATTAGTTTTCCATTATTTGGTGATACATGATTGAAATCGTTTTTTGATATTTGGATTACTTTGGAAAATTATTTCAAGCTCATAACTATATTTCAGGCAAAAAAAATCGATTTTTTTATTATTTTTTTAAAAAATACGAATTATTCATTATTTTTTTAATTTTCTTTTCTTTTTCCTCCTTCCTCTGCCATGATCGGCCGGCGACGGCAAAAGGCAAGCTTGAAGCTTGCCTGGCGATAGCCACAGGCGAGCACGAGCTCGCTCACCTTGCTTGAGCCGCAAGCTTGCTTGGGTCTGGTGAATCGCGAGCTTGCCGGCCTCAACGGAGCTCGGGTTGGCGAACTCCAACTCGCTAGCCTCGGGCAAGGTCTAGGCGCAAGCTTGAAGGCCAGGTCGCGAGGCGACGAGGTCAAGGTTGCAAGGTTGAGGCGTGAGCCCACTGGGCATGGCGAGGTTGGTGAGGCTCTAACTTGCCGGGATTTGGTCAGCTTGACCTCGCCTGAGTTGGCCATCACAAAGGCTAGTGACCGTCGAAGGGAAGAAGAAGGAAAAATAAAAAGAAAGAAAAAAAGAAAAAAAAATTAAAAAGATGAGCAATTTTTGAAAGCGTTTAGAGAATTCAATTTCATAATTTTATAAAAAAAAAATACTTGCGTAACTGTACCGTCATCTTGGAAAATGGATGGTCAACCCCCAGCCTCCCATTTCCATGATAGAGAAAGAGACCTATGTTTTGCTGGCCACACATTTCCGTGAGAGAGAAAGAGACATAAGTTGGAGAATGGAAAATTTTGTGGCTAGCTTTTGACCGTCACACATTTCCATAAAATGATTCTTTTCTTTAATCGAAAAATATTTTCGATTGACTTATTATTTTTGGCGAACCAAACGGGTGAAAGTTCGAAAAAAGAATTCTCGGAAGGCACTTTCCCTCAAACAAATGCACCCTTCAAATCGAAATTCTGACCCCCCCTCCAAAAAAAAAAAACCTTAGAATATGAAGCGTTGATAACTTAAAGTTTTGAGAATGGAAATAAAAGATTATTTGATAATAGATGAAATTGATTGATGGATATGAGTAGCTTCTTAACAAACATAAAATTATGAGCATATGGTCATGTTATAATTACATAATTGATAAGATTTTAATTTTCATTAAGTATTTCTTTCATTAAACAAATTAAGTATCCCTTCCTCACTTAACACATCAAGTGATTTTTGGCTCCTTAAATGTTATAGAGCACCTTGAACAACTTTGATTGCTGAAACTTTATATGGTTTATAAAGAAAAGTAACTTCCGACGTAGCAATCTTTACTTAGGAAAGTAATTCAATATACCAAGTAATTAGAACAAACTACTTTATGATAGGCTGGAAGTTATATTTTTCATAGTATCCCTCTAATCATTAAAGAATATCACTAGCCAAGAATAGGTACTTTCTTTGGTAATGTGCAAGATTACTGATTGCATAGAAAAACATTTACTATAGTGACTTGATAATTCAAACTTACTATTCATATAGAAAGTCATAGGAAAAAATTGGGAAAATAATATAAATGATCCATGAACTCTGTCTCAATGTGAAATGTGGTTCCTTAAATTTTGATTTGTTTAATGTGACTCCTGCACTTTAGCCTAATGTGCATTGCCGTCTCTACACTTTTAAGTTGTTCAATGTTATTCTTGAACTTTTGGTATATATTCAATAGTCCTTAGACTACATAAAAATATTCAATATTATCCTTGAACTTGAATTGATGGAAGGAACACATTAAATATTTTAATATAGTTTAGGGACTGAATTGAATATGTACCGAAAGCTAAAGCACCGCATTGAACAGACTATAAGTTTAGAGTCCACATTACACATTGGGGTAAAGTTCATAGATTATATTAAATAAATTAAAAGTTTAATGATCACATTGCATATCGGGCCAAATTTCATGGACCATTCGTGTCATTATCCAAAAAATAATAGGTTTTTTCATAGTTCAAGCTTATAACTTTTTTTCAAGCTAAAAAAAAAATCAAATTTTTTCACAAATTTTTTCGTTATTTTAAAAAATTCAAATTATTAATTATTTTTTAATTTTCTTGTAATTTTCTTTTCTCTTTCCACCTTTTCTGCCACGATCGGCTGGTGACAACCACAGGCAAGCTTGAGGCTCGCTTGACGATGGCCACAGGTGAGCTCGAGCTCGCCAGCCTCGCTCGAGCTGCGAGCACGCCTGGATTTGGCGAGCTGCGAGCTCATCGGCCTCATCAGAGCTCAAGTTGGCGAACGCCAACTCGCCGGTCTTGGCAGAGATTAAGCTTGCTTGGATCGGCCGAACCTCGAGCTCGCTGGCCTCCGGTGAGGTCGAGGCGTGAGTTCGAAGGCCAGGTCGCAAAGCGACGAGGTCGAGGTTGTAAGGTTGAGGCGTGAGCCCACTGGGCATGGCGAGGTTGGTGAGGCTCTAGCTCACTAGGATCTAGCAACTAGCGAAGGGAAGAAGAAGAAAAAATAAAAAGAAAGAAAAGAAAAAGAAAAGAAAAAAAATGTAAAATATTAAAAAGATGAGCAATTTCTAAAAGTACCGCCATCACGGAAAATGGATAGTCAACTCAGCCACACATTTCCATGAGATAGAAGAGACCGGTGTTTTGCTTTGAAATTTCCACGCGCTTATGCTGGAGAAAGGAAAATTTTGACGCTGGCTTTTGACCGTCACACATTTCCATAAAATGAATGTTTTCGGTTGACTTACCTGACCGTCACACGTCTTACATAACCGTACGTTTTCTTTAATCGAAAAACATTTTTAATTGACTTATCATTTTCGATAAGCAGGTAAAAATCCAAAAAATGAATTTCCAAAAAGCACTTTCCTCCAAACAAATGCACTCTTCAACTCAAAATTCTGACCCCCCCTCCAAAAAAAAAACCTTGAAATACGAAGTGTCGATAACTTAAAGTTTTGATAATGGAAATAAAAGGTTATTTGATAATAGATGAAATTGATTGATGGATATGAGAAGCTTCTTAACAAACATAAAATTACAAGCATATTGTCAGGTTATAACTACATAATTGATAAGATTTCAATTTTCATTAAGTATTTCTTCCATTAAACAAATTAAGTATCCCTTCCTCACTTAACACGCCAAGTGATTTTTGGCTCCTTAAATGTTATAGAGCACCTTGAATAACTTTGATTGCTGAAACTTCATATGGTTTATAAAGAAAAGTAACTTCCGTCGTAGTAATCTTTACTTAGGAAAGTAATTCAATATACCGAGTAATTAGAACAAACTGCTTTATGATAGGTTGGAAGTTATATTTTTCGTAGTATCACTCTAATCATTAAAGAATATCACTAGCCAAGAATAAGTACTTTCTTTGGTAATGTGCAAGATTACTGAGTGCATAGAAAAACATTTACTATAGTGACTTGATAATTCAAACTTACCATTCATATAGAAAGTCAAGCGAAAAAATCGGGAAAATGACACAAATGGTTCATGAATTTTGTCCAAATGTGTAATGTAATCTTTGAAATTTTAATTTGTTTAATGTGGCTCCTGCACTTTAGCCCAATATACAATGCTATCCCTACATTTTTATGTTGTTCAATGTTACCCCTGAACTTTTGGTATATGTTCAATAGTCCCTAGACTATATGAAAATATTCAATATTATCCCTGAACTTGAATTAATGGAAGGACAACATTAAATATTTTCATATAATCTAGGGATTGAATTGAACATGTACTGAAAGTTCATACACCGCATTGAACAAATTAAAAGTTTAGAGATCATATTACCTATTGGGATAAAGTTTATGGACCATATTGAACAAATTAAAAGTTCAAAAATCACATTGCACAACAAGTCAAAGTTCATGGATTATTCGTGTCATTATCCCAAAAAAATATAAGTTTTTTCATAGTTCAAGCTCATAACTTTATTTTAGTTAAACAAAAATCGAATTTTTTTTCATAATTTTATTATTTAAAGAAATTCAAATTATTAATTATTTTTTAATTTCTTTTCTTTTTTCTCCCTCCTTTGCCACGATCGGCTGGCGATAGCCACAGGCGAGCGCGAGCTCGCTTGGATTTGGTGAACCGCAAGCTCACTGACCTCAACGGAGCTAGGTTTGGTGAACTCAAACTCGCCGGCCTTGGCGGAGATTGGGCTCGCTTGGATCGGCCGAGCCTTGAGAACGCCGACCTCGGGCAATGTCGAGACGCAAGCTCGAAGGCTAGGTCGCGAGGCGACGAGGTCGAGGCTACAAGGTTGAGGTGTGAGCCTGCTGGGCATGATGAGGTTGGCGAAGCTCTAGCTTGGCGGCATCTGGCAAGCTCGGCCTCACCTAATGCCCTTCATTGGTCGCTAGCCTTTGTGACGACTGGCCTTAGGCGAGGCCGAGCTTGCCAGAGACCGGTCGTCACAAAGGCTAGTGACCGGCGATGGGAAGAAGAATGAAAAGTTAAAAGAAAGAAAAGAAAAAGAAAAGAGAAAAGAAAAAAAGAAAAGAAAGAAAAATATAAAATATTAAAAAGATGAGTAATTTCTAGAAGTGTTTTTCTCTTTTTAAATTAGAAAATTCACTTTCATAATTTTATAAGGGAAAACGCTTGAATAACTATATCGTCATCTTGGAAAATGGACGGTCAACCCTCAGCCACACATTTCCATGAGAGAGAAAGAGATGTGTTTTGCTTGGAAATTTTCATGCACTTGTGTTGGAGAAAGGAAAATTTTGTCACTTAACTTTTGACCGTCACACATTTTCATAAAATGAATATTTTCTTTGACCAAAAAATATTTTTTGTTTACTTATCATTTTCGACGAACCAAACGGATGAAAGTCTGAAAAATGAATTCTCGAAAAGCACTTTCCAACAAACAAATGCATCCTTCGACTCGAAATTCTGACCCCCCCTCCAAAAAAAAAAAAAAAAAACCCTCGGATTATGAAGTTGATTGATGGATATGAGTAGCTTCTTAACAAACATAAAATTATAAGCATATTGTCAGGTTATAATTACATAATTGATAATATTTTAATTTTCATTAAGTATTTCTTTCATTAAACAAATTAAGTATCCCTTCCTCACTTAACACATCAAGTGATTTTTGGCTCCTTAAATGTTATAGAGCACTTTGAATAACCTTGATTGCTGAGACTATATATGGCTTATAAAGAAAAGTAACTTCCGGCGTAGTAATCTTTACTTAGGAAAGTAAATCAATATACCAAGTGATTAGAACAAACTACTTTATGATAGGTTGGAAGTTATATTTTTCATAGTATCCCTCTAATCATTAAAGAATATCACTAGCCAAGAATAGGTACTTTCTTTGGTAATGTGCAAGATTATTGAGTGCATAGAAAAACATTTACTATAGTGACTTGATAATTCAAACTTACTATTCATATAGAAAGTCATAGGAAAAAATCGGGAAAATGACACAAATGGTCAATGAACTTTGTTCTGATGTGCAATGTGATTCATAAAATTTTAATTTGTTCAATGTGGCATCTGCACTTTAGCCCAATGTGCAATGCTGTCCCCACACTTTGAAGTTGTTCAATGTTATTCTCGAACTTTTGGTATATGTTTAATAATCTTTAGACTATATGAAAATATTCAATATTATTCCTGAACTTGAATTGATGGAAGCACAATATTAAATATTTTCATATAGTTAAATAATTGAATTGAATATATATCGAAAGTTCAAGCACCGCATTGATCAAATTAAAGGTTTAGACATCACATTGCACATTAAGATAAAGTTTATAAATCATATTGAATAAATTAAAAATTCAAATATCACATGGCACATCGGGCTAAAATTCATGAATTTTTTTGTCATTATTCCAAAAAAAATATAAGTTTTTTCATAGTGATACAGTGACCGTTTTCTGCCCCGCATGTACACAGTCCTCAGATTCCGTTCCGTCCGTGCTTGCGAAAAAGTTACGCTGGCAGTGGCTGACGATGGACGGAAAGCCATCAGCGTGGATTCTTCTTAGATTTCGTAGTCGACGATTCTATGTACTTGCTTGGTTGACGATTCTTCTTAGATTTCGTAGTTGACTATTCTTCTTAGATTTCGTAGTTGACAATATGCATAGTTTGTGCAAACAGGCCAAGGTACTTGCGAAAAAGTTACGCTGGCAGTGGCTGACGATGGACGGAAAGCCATCAGCGTGGATTCTTCTTAGATTTCGTAGTTGACGATTCTTCTTAGATTTCGTAGTTGACAATATGCATAGTTTGTGCAAACAGGGCAAGGTATCTGAGATGCATATCCTCTATAGATTTGAATTATAAATTATTAGATTTTTCTCCTAAAAAATTGCCTTCACACTATATATCCAAACCAGTTTGTGTAACTGAGAATTCTTTGTAGTCTGTGCAAGGATAAAATGAAATTGTTATTTGTAATGCACAGTTTGTGAAACTCTTGCAAACAACTCTTTTTCTTTTTGGCTTTGCTAGCATAGTAATTTTTGGCCACTATGAGAGTAATAATATATTGTGAGCCATAAATTCTTGAAAAAGTGAACCTTACAATAATTTATGATTATTTTTTATTTATTTTTTTGTGACCTAGAATACGCGGTTGTTTTCACAGTATATTAAGGACCGTCACTTAATCATTTCTTTTTTCCTTTTTCCCCTACATAAAAGGGTCGGCTTGAATAGGGCAATGACTATATAAACGTATTTCCTTTTCATGCTTTCTAAGGGGTAAAAATCTTTATTTATTGTTTTCATGCTGAAAATTTGCCCCTTCATCGATTATTAACACGATTAAAGTCCATTTCAAAACTGTGTTTTGCATATATGTGTCAAACACGATTAATCGGATTATGTTTTTGGTATTGTGAGCGTCAATTTAGACAAATGGTGTGATTGATGCTTGGCTAGTCTGATGCGGCAGTTAAAACTGTTTGTGATCGACCTCACCCACCAAATGAAGTTTTCGCATATAAAAAGGCCCTGCAGCCATGCAGATGGACTCGCAGAGAGAGAGAGAGAGAGAGAGAGAGAGAGAGAGAGAGAGAGAGAGAGAGAGAGAGAGAGAGAGAGGTACGTACGAGGATGAGAATATAACGGGAATATGAAGGACGAGGGTTTCCAATCCATGGCTAATGTTACTGTTGTGAGCAAGAAGAAGGTGGAGAAGGAGAAGATATTGATATTCGGAGCGAGTGGATACCTGGGCAAATTCATGGTCAAGGCCTCCCTTTCTATGGGCCACCCTACTCTTGCTTATGTCCGCTCCATCAATCCCGATCCTTCCAGGCAACGGTTGCTCCATGAATTCGAATCGATGAACGTTGCCGTTGTCCAAGTACTTATGACCGAAATAATTTTCTCATTCATTCATTCATTATCTTTTGTGGGTGTGTGAGACTCTCGAGTGTATATATATAGCTACTTTGTTTTCTTTGGTGTAGGGTGAATTGGAAGAGCATGAGAAGCTTGTGTCGCTACTCCGGCAGGTTGATGTCGTCATCTCGACTCTCCCTGTCCCTCAACATCTCCAACAACTCAAGATCATCGATGCCATTAAACAAGCCCCCAACATCCAGGTGAAATTAAATTAGCTAGTGATATCCTAATTAAATAGAATTCATATTGAATGATGTATATGCTGCATGCAAGTGGCGCATGCTTAGTCCTCGTACATACTTATAAATGTGTGTGTATAATGTAAAGAGGTTTGTTCCGTCGGAGTATGGAAATGAAGTGGACAGGGTCAAAAGGGCGCTGCCGCCATTCGAAGCATTGCTGGAGAACAAGAGGAAGATCAGGAGAGCGACCGAGGCTGCGGGGATTCCCTACACCTACGTCTCTGCCAACTCTTTCGGTGCTTACTTTGTGGATTACTTGCTCCATCCCCGCGAGCAGTGTGACCATGTGGTCATTCATGGAACTGGCGATGCCAAAGGTACGGACAGATGTAGGTATCTACTATACATATATAGAAGATATATGCATAGCAGAGAGAGAGAGACTTCGTGTTAATCTTCTTTATAATGTGTATGTCCCATTCCTACTGTAATCTACATCGGTTACATGTACGTGCAGCCGTCCTAAATTACGAGGAAGATGTTGCGTTCTACACGGTAAAGGCAGCGACAGATCCAAGAGTGGCGAACCGCGTGATCATATACCGACCTCCAGGGAACATCGTTTCCCAGCTAGACTTGATATCCATGTGGGAGAAAAAGACTGGACGGACTCTTAAAAAGATACACATTCCAGAGGAGGATATGGTCAAGCTCACTCAAAGTAAGATTTGAGTTCTTCGGGAAAATTATCAAAAATTTTTTAAATCTATTGCAATTGTGCTAATTTAGTTATAAAACTTTTTTTTATGTTAATTGAGTTCTAAACCTTTTGTATCTGTGCCAATTCAGTCCATCTGGCTAATTTTGGCTGGCTAGCACTAACGTGGCACGACTAGAGCTGACGTGACATAGGTAGTGCCGATATGGATATTTTTAATAATATTTTAATATTTTTTGAATTTTGTAATTTTTTTTTCTTTTCTTTGTCTTTTTTATTTCCTTCCTTCTTCCTCCGGCAGAGCTAGTTGGCTAAAATTGACTGAATTGGCAAGCCTCGAGTAGCGATAACGAGGCTCCCCTTGCTGGGGTCGGCGAGGTTGATCTTGTTGACCCTCGCCTCTGACTGGTCACCTCGGTTTGGCAATTGGCCAGAGAAAGAAGGAAGGAAAAAAAAAAAGAAAGAGCAAGAAAAGAAAAAAGAAAAAATAATTAAAAATTCAAAAAATTAAAATATTATAAAAAATGTCCATGTCAGCATCGGCCGGCCAAAATTAGCTGGATGGACTAAATTGGTACTGAATGTAAAAATTTTAGGACTCGATTGGCACGAAAAAAAGGTGTAGAATTGAATTGAAACAATTACAATAGATTTAGGATTTTTTTGTTAATTTTCCTGAGTTTTTCTATTAATTTGCTTCTCTATTGAGATCTCTCTGCACAATGTTAAAGATGCCACGATAGCTATTGCATGTCATTGAATCTTCGTGCCCAATATTATTCAGCGTTTTTACTGCTTTGACTATATCATGAGGACAAACGCAAGGTGCTTAGTCGATTCATTTTGAGAGAGGATGTTTATTTGCCGAGTGTGGGAAAAAGAGTCATTCATTTCTTAATCCAGTACGAGGTCAAGGGAATAAAGAGCCATACGTGCATCCTCATTAATTATGCGCCTCACAAGGTTGTCATTCCGTTAAGATAACAAAATTTAACATTGTCCGAAGGTTTTAATGTGAGCGATGACGTATTAAAATGTATTGTTATTCGCCTACACTCATAGAGACTTAATCATGGGTAATGACTAATGACATCTCGCCAAGATCAAATATAAGCCAAGTCTACATGAATTCTGAGAGTGCTGCAGAATAGGATCTCTCACGTATTATATGTTGCGTGATACGTAGGCAATCGTTATAATTAGAAAGTAATCATCTCCTAATTTTTGGGTTTGATTACTGATCGTCAGGTCTGCCACATCCGGACAACATACCGGTGGCGATACTTCACAACATATTCATAAAAGGAGAGCAGACGAGCTTTGAGCTGACGGAGGATGATGTCGAGGCCTCCACATTGTATGCTGACCATCCCTACACTTCGGTTGATTCTCTCCTCGACCTTTGCTTGCTCAATCCTCCCAAACCCAAGTTGGCCTCTTTTGCCTGATTCTCTTCATGTACGTGTGATCTATGGCTATTCTCTCATAGTTTGCCCAAATATGTGTTTGCCCACCCCTGCTATATCACCCATATGTACTTGATGATGTATCATAGTAATGAGGATTTCCGTACTGTCTTAAGAAGCCGAATGTTACAAATCCCTTGTGAGTTTCTTGATCCGGGCTTATTTGGGGTGCATCGGCCATGCCCACTCAGGTCAAGCACGCATCGAACATACTGCATGGGTGTTTTGGACTTTTCATGTTTTTGATAATTTTTAGCCTGTGCCATCTCAAGTATTTGTGATGTCTACTCTTGTTAGAATAAATGACGCTTGTAAAGTTCTTTAGGAGGTTCAACAACTCAAACTCTCATATTCTATAGTTTCTTTTAATATACGGTGCTTGTACCGTTGATTAATACAATTGAGTAATATATTTTCTTACGGCCCGTTATTCGCCATATATTTTTGTGTTCATTGCATGGTGACTCGTGGTTTGATGCGTGATGGCGACTATTTTGGAATTTGGATCGTTTTTCTTAGTAGCTTGGTGATGTTTAATTACCCTACCGTCGGTTCTGCCTCGACAAGGTTTCTCCATGAACAGCTTTTACATAAGCTAATTTATCCGGAAGTCCTCGAAATGGAGAGCCAAACTAATTATGCACAAGCCAATCGATTCAAAGTTGATGGAGAGCAGAATGCATCCCACACTTATATCTTGACATACAGTTGAAAGAATATTCCTAGAAACATATATTCCTTCCTCTCAAGTTCAAACATATATTTATTTAGAGGTTGTGAGTTGTTAGGAAAATTGTCCAACAAGTCATAAATCTATTATACTTTTATCAATTGAGTTCTAAACTTTTTCACTTTTTGCTAATTAAATCCATCTGGCCAATTTTGATTGAAAATTATTGATGTGCATATCAACCGTCCTACGTGGTACCGTAGGTGTTGACGTGAACAATTTTTAATATATTTTTTTTAGATCGTTAATTAATTTTTTTAATTTCATTTTTATTTTTCTTTTCTTTGTTTTTTTTCATCTTCTTCTTCCTCTGGTTGCTGACCTCCTCTGTAACATTCCGAATTTTGATCCAATTTTTGGGGTTTATAAAATGCATAATTTGTCAGTGTGCTTATAGTAAAATCTCGCCCGAGAGCTGATCACTCTCGGTTATTATTTTAAACTAGAGATTTCGCTAGAATTTGGACCCCGCTTTGCACTTTTCGGTGTTTTAGGAATTAAATTGAACCGGTTATTTGGACCCCGAACTTTCGGAATCGATTTTTTGGGTGTTTTAGGACCCCCTAATAAATTTTGGTCAAATGTCGATCCCTTCAAGGTTGCTTTGGACGTATCGAGAAACTATCGGGAATAATGAAAAAATAACTTTGGGTTTTCGGACCGGTGCAAATTTGGACTAGTAGACCCCTCGTAAAAATTTTGGTCAAATTAATTTTTTTGTTTTTCCTTGTCCCTTTCTTTTAAGTCTCCTTTAGAGGTCTACTCTGTG
This sequence comes from Syzygium grande, assembly GCA_024733475.1. NCBI lineage: Eukaryota > Viridiplantae > Streptophyta > Magnoliopsida > Myrtales > Myrtaceae > Syzygium > Syzygium grande. Next base: position 73,438 of record JAMXDD010000005.1, on the reverse strand, counting down.
GCATTGATTAGGGATTTTGATCGCGGTCGATTTGGTGGATTACTATGATTAATTAGTGGAGGATTAGTGGCCCGAGAGGCGCAATGAATGGACCGGTCGATTTGGACTAAATCGGGCCGAGTTCGGGATTGTTTGGATTTAATATGTGGATTATAGCGCGTCCTGTATTTGATTTTGTGGTGATCAATTAGAATGATATTTGAGGAGTATAATTGAGCATCTTGATGACAATCATTGGCCTAGAAATTGTGGTATAGTGACTGGCCACGACTGGACTTGATTTGGAAAAAAAAACGTGATTATTTTGAGGTTTAGTCGTGAAAATTCTGGGAAGGATTGCACTGTGCAATTGACGGGCTAATTGAGCCTTATTAGTGATTAATTTGATGATGCCATGTCACGTGTCTAGCGGGACTAGAAATGGATTAATTTGGTGAGCCTCGAATGCACGAATGCTTGTTGACCCGGTTATGTGAAATTGTGCATGGATAGTGTGCTGATTTGATGCTACGGCTGATTTGAACTTGATTGTCACGTGTCTAGCGGGGCTAGAAATGGATTAATTTGGTGAGCCTCGAATGCACGAATGCTTGTTGACCCGGTTATGTGAAATTGTGCATGGATAGTGTGCTGATTTGATGCTACGGCTGATTTGAACTTGATTGTTTGAGTGGGCATGTTAATTTATGAAATTGAATATTGTGAATTGCCCAAGTGTGAATTTCATGGCCATGGATGTGCATCACGAACATTGGCACGGCATGTGCATTCACAAGTATGCTTGAATGACATGTGCATTGTGATCACCTAAAATGCCCTGATGCGTGTTACGCGGGGTTCAGATAAGAATTGGTGCTTGTGAGTGTGTGATCACAATAAACCCTGATGCGTGTTACGCGGGGTAGTGAACCCGTCCCGAGGCGTGTTACGCGGGACGATGCCCGGATTACCGGAAGATGTCCGCCTGATCGCTTTACGCGGGCTGTGTGGCATGAGCTGCGGGCTAGAGATCGATCTCGGTGATGACCGGACGCGTTTTACGCTGGTCGGACCGGATGCGCTTAACGCGGGTCGGAGGAGAAATTGAGAAATGGCTGGGTGCTAGTGTGCAAGTGTGCGATAATGCATTGATGAGGCATGAGCATGAGTGCGAAAGCACTAGCATATGCATATCATGCGATGTGACATATAAATGCGCGTGTATATGCTGTGGATTATATTTTGCCGTCGGCGTGCTTTTTTTGTTGATTTGATGCCTAACCTGCAGGGTCTAGTGGGATTAGATTTATGCCCGAGGGTCTGAGTCGATTATGTGTGTATTTTGTGTTGTTCAAGACTTGTCGGGAGGTGCATGTTAGCCTAGTTTAGGTTTAGGGAATTACTCATTTGAGATTTATTCTCACGGTTGTTGTAAAAACCGATATTTTCGGATCCCCGCCTTGAGGAGGACAGTGTCCCGATACATTTTTGGAAGAAGACCCCCGTTAATTGTAGTACCGGAACCCCGAGCCACTTACCCCTTTTTTGTCGAGAGTGGCCTTGAACCGCTTTTTGATTTTTGGTAGCCGGGCTGTAATTGAATATTGTATATGAATTCCAAAGATTAGTACAAGTGTTGATTTTGGTGGTTACCCTTGGTTATACGCTTATATATGTACGGGTAGTTTTAATTGCTTCCGCATGTCTGCTGTATATCTACATGTTTGGGTGTTGGCCTAAGGCGACCCAGCGTCCCGGGACGTCGCGACACGAATCGACCTCTGCGAGGGATGTGGCGACCGAGGAGTGCGGGCGTGACATCCCGCTTGATTTGGTATCGGAGGCAAGTCATTTCGATCCAATTAGGTCGAAGCCCGGAGGATAAGGAGCGGCGACCTTGGTAGCCAATAGGTGGACCTCGTGGTGCCGGTGTACCTCCCCGTCTCGTGTCTTGATTGATTGGTTGCGTTATTGACCCGTGAAGTGCAAAAGCGTCGGGACTCGAGGTTAGTACACGTGTTCTGCGGATCAAGTCCTGCTATTTTTATGCTCAATCGCATCGAGTGATTGATTGTTTGTGACGTTAAATTCCTGCCTAGGACCTTAGACCAGGTTTAGCTTTGGGTTAGGTCTACGATCCCATGTGGAAATTATAGCAGGGAGAATGGACATGCAAGTTGGAGAGACGAGTAACCCAGGACGAGGTAGAGGCCGAGGCCGTAGAAGAGGTAGAGGTCGAGGTCGAGGTCCCGAGCCGATCATGAGAAACCGCAAGTAAGGATTATGGAGGATCCGAGGGGTTGATGGAATCCTAAGAGCCCCTCGAGGAAGCCGGAATTCGGGAGGTAGATTGGCTCAAGAGAGAGATGCCACTATCGCCGCCGGTTGCTGAGGCCGCCATGGTCACGCCAATGGGGCAAACGGGAATAACGGGAACAATGGAAACAATGGAAATGGTGGAAATCAGGGAAATGTGGAGAATCCCGTCCCCGGCCCGGTAAATGTGGCCAGGCCAATGTCTAAATTGGTAGAGCAGTTTTTGAAACCGAAGCCGCCGAGGTTCAATGGCAAGGGTGATCCTGAGACTGCACCCCGTTGGGTTGAGGAACTGGAGAAGGCCTTTGAAGTGCTAGGATGCACTGAGGTTGAAAAGGTAACATTGGCCGTGTACCAACTGCAGGACAATGCCAATGATTGGTGGAAGGCCACTAAGGGAAGGGTGTTTCAGGGGCCCTTTCCGGACATGGGCCATATTTTCTGAGAGCTTTTTGGGGAAGTTCTTCTCTGAGAGTGCTAGAGAGAGGAAATTGGCGGAATTTATGAGACTCCGCCAAGGATCGATGATGCTGGATCAAAAGATGGTGCGTAATTCACAAGACTGTCAAGGTTCGCGCTAAGAATGGTGGAGCACCCTGAGACAAGGCGCGGAGATTCCGGGATGGACTGAAACCGGACCTGAGGAGTCAAATGATATCGCTGAACATCAAGGACTACAGCGAGATGTATGAACGGGCACAGGCTATAGAGCGGGATCAGACTGATAGGGCAGCCGCCTCTGGATCGCGGTTCGCCCCGGCTAGGGACAACCGCCATCTTGGGAAGAAACCGATGGTGGGAAACAGGCGATTTGTCCCACCGATTAGGAGGAACATCGAGAAGCCGAACTTTCAGCAAAACAGATTTGGGGCTTGCTTCAAATGTAGGGGTTTGGACCACCGGATTAGAATCGCCCCCAACAGGGCCCCACCTGAGCCCCGACTCGCAAGAGCCTCGAAATGGGAACTGGCCTCGAGTGCCCGCCAGCTATTATGAATGCAGACCCGCGGCACAAGGACGGGTGTATGCAATGGCGCGGAGGGAAGTGGAAAATGCGCCGGGGGTGGTCACAGGTATGGTTTCTCTGTGCCACCATATAGCATATGCATTATTTGATCCGGGAGCATCGCATTCGTTTATATCTGCTCAGTTTGTTGAATTGACTGGATTAAAGCCTGTTATGTTAGAAGTGCAATTGTGTGTGACTACACCATTGAAGGATAAGATATGCATATCTCTAGGATGCCCGAATTGTGAGATAGTGATTGGGGGTGTAGAAAGCATGATAGACCTAGCTGTGTTGCCGATGTATGATTTTGATTTGATTGTGGGCATGGGCTGGCTAGTTAAGCAGAATGCTGTGATGGATCATAGTACCGTGGCGATCCACCTTTAGCCACTGGGCGCCCCTAGATTTGAGTTTGTAGGAGTCGAGGAGGAACCCCGATCCCTTGGGTTTCGCTTGGAAGCAACTAAGTTGTTGGATGAGGGTCAAGGCTATTTAGCCGTGGTCGATCCGCCGCGCAGTGAAGTGCCGCTGAGAATATACCGCTGGTGTGCAACTTTCCCGATGTCTTTCCTCGAAATTGCCGGATTGCCGCCGAAAGGGAAGTAGAGTTCGCATCGAGTTTCCCCCCGAACCGAGCCAATCTCAAAGCCGCCCCTACGTAATGTCATTGTCGAGTGAAGGAATTAAAGGTCCGATGCAGAACCACCGGACAAAGGTTTTATCCGGACCGAAAAGCGCTCCACGGGGAGCCGGTATTATTCGGCCGAAAGAAGGATGGGTCGCTAAGGTTGTATCGACCACCGTCACCGAATCAAGTGACGGTCAAGAATAAGTATCCCCCTTCCAAGGATTGACGACTGCTTGATCAGCTGCAAGGAGCCTCGGTATTTTCTAAAATTGACCGAGGAGGACAGTATCACCAATTAAGATCCAAAGGGAGGATATTCCAAAGACAGAGATTCGTGACTAGATATGGACACTATGAGTTTACGGTGATGCCATTTGACCGACTAATGCCCCTCGCCGCTTTCATGGATTTAATGAACCGGTATTCAAGGAGTTCTTAGATCGAGTTCGTGATCGTGTTTATTGATGATATTTTAGTGTATTCAAGAGTTCCGAGGAACACGGGTACACTTGGAAAAGGTTCTACAGACGTTAAGGAAGCACGATCGTATGCTAAGTTTAGCAAGTGCGAAGTTTTGGCTGAACCGAGTAGCATTTCTTGGACATATAATATCCGGAGAAGGAATCTCCGTGGACCCAAGAAAGATTGAAGCAAAGGATGGATCGGCCGAGACCGACGATACCAATCGAGGTTCGGAGCTTCGACCGGCAAAGTTATTATAGGAGATTTGTGGAAAGATTCTCGCCGATAGCCACTCCATGACGAGGTTGTTAAGAAGGAAACCAAGTTTGAATGGACCGAAAAGTGCGAAGAGAGTTTTCGTGAACCAAGCAAAGATTGATAACGGCGCCAAGATCGACGATTCCTTCAGGACCGGGCGGGTATGAGATCTATAGCGATGCTTCGCTTAGAGGATTGGGATGCGTGCTAATGCAACATGGAAGAGTAGTTGCTTATGCATCGCGGCAGTTAAGACCTCATGAGATGAACTACCCACCCACGACTTGGAACTGGCAGCGATTATTTTCGCACTTAAAATTTGGAGGCATTACTTATGTGGAGAAAGGTTCCAGATCTACACGGACCATCAGAGCCTCAAGTACCTATTTTCGCAGAAGGAACTGAATATGAGATGAGGCGTTGGATGGAATTGTCAAGGACTATGACCGCGAAGACATCAGATCACCCCCGAAAGGCCAACCGGTAGCGGATGCCTTGAGCAGAAATCGAGCATCGCGCATTTGCTGGTTAAAGAGTGGACCTTACTAGAAGGAGGCCCTTGGACTGTTTGGGTAGGACACCTCCAAATCGATGGCGATATTAAGGATTGAAGGATTATATGACTCTTGACTAGATTCAGAAAATTCTGAGATGGACAACTCTAAGAGGAAACCAGACTTTCATGTGTCAAGATGGAACTTTAGGTTTCGAGGATGTTGTGCGTGCCCGACGATTTGGAACTCAAAGAAGAGATTTTGTCGGAAGCTCATAGGAGCCACTACAGTATTCACCCGGGCAGCACTAAGATGTACCATAATCTTCGTCAGCACTATTGGTGGAACGGAATAAAAGTGGACGTGGCCAAGCATGTGGCCAAGTGCTTGACGTGCAATGTGAAGGCACAAAGACCGTAAGCCTAGTGGATGTTATGTTACAAACTGGAAATCCCAGAATGGAAGTGGGAGCACATCACAATGGATTTTGTAACGGGACTGCCAAGGAGCCAGAGGGGACATGACTCTATTTGGGTGATAGTGGACAGACTGACCAAGTCAGCGCACTTCTGGCAGTGCGAAAGGACTTCGAGCTAGAAAGGTTGGCAGAATTATACGTACGACAGATAGTTCGTCTTCATGGAGTGCCAGTATCAATTACTTCGGACCGTGATCCCAGGTTTACTGCAAATTTCTGGAAAAGTCTGCAATCGGCCATGGGGACTAAGTTACAATTCAAGACTGACCCTATCATCCACAAACGGATGGCCAATCCGAGAGGACTATTCGGACTTTGGAGGATATCTTTGAGGCGTGTGTACTAGATTTTCGGGGCAAATGGGAAGAATAACGATTTGCATTTGGTGGAATTTGCCTACAATAACGATTTTCAAAGCAGACATCGATCGAATGGCACCATTTGAAGCATTATATGGCGGGGCTTGCGTAACGCCATTGTGTTGGGATGAGGTAGGAGAAAGAAGTATAACGGGTCCAGAGTTGGTTCAACGATCGGTGGAAACAAAGTGAAAATTATCCGGAAAAGTTGAGAACAGCCCGAGTCGCCCGAAAAAGTTACGCGGGACCGAAGGCGTGACCGTTGGAGTTTCAAGTTGGCGATCATGTCTTTCTCAAGATCTCGCCAATGAGAGGACCGGTCTCGGTTTGGCAAGAAAGGAAAGCTGAGTCCAAGGTACATAGGCCCGCTTTGAGATTTTGGAAAGGATTGGAACGTTGGCCTATCGCCTAGCCTTGCCGCCAAACCATCACAAGTTCATAACGCCTTCCACGTGTCGATGTTGAGGAAGTACGAACCGGATCCGACCCACGTGCTGAAATTATGAAGTAATAGACGTGGACGATAGAGTGTCGTATGTGGAGAAACCGGTGCGGATCGAGGATGAAAGGAACAAGTGTTGAGAAGCAAGACGATTCCGTTGGTTAAAGTCATGTGGGAACATCACGGGACTGAAGGTGCCACATGGGAAAGAGGAAGTGATGATACACCAACACCCCCATTTGTTTGATAGTCGGGTTGGGATTGTAAATTTCCCCATTTTTGTTTGAATAGTCGGGATCCAAATTTTGGGGTTTATAAAATGCAAATTTGTCGAGGTAAAATCTACCGAAATTTTTATTATTTTAAACTAAGAATTGTAACATTCCCCGAATTTTGATCCAATTTTTGTTTCAGGGTTTATAAAATGCATAATTTGTTTTCAGGAATAATGAAAAAGTTTGGGTTTTCGGACCGGTAAAATTTGGACTAGTAGACCCTCGTAAAAATTTTAGTCTAGATAATTTGGCCTTTGTCCCTTTTTAGTTCACTCTCGGGATTAGTGGGCAATTTTCGATTTTAAATCGGACTCCCGGTTTTCATAAAATATTTGATTTTGTATAAAAAAATTCAAATCTGAAACAGCCCGAAATTTTGATCCGTTATCGAGTCCAATAAAGTGTATGTGAATTCTCGTGTAATTTTAGTAAGTCTCGCCCGGAATTGATCACTCACGGGATACTAACCAAAAAGGAAAGGCTAAATAGGATCAGGTACGTGGACCGAGAACTCGACCGCGATTGAGCGCCGATTTTAACGAACATCGAGGAAATATTTTGAACCAATATAGGCCGATCTTAGGAAAAAGGACGGGTTGATATTTTCAACAACGATGATCGGATCGCGAGTGATTTCGCATCCGAAAAGTACGCTTTGATAAATAACCCCGATTTTAATCCAAACGATCGTGACCCCGGTACTAGTGATAATTCCTCTCAAGTTCGAAATTGAGGCCATCATGACTCGGACAGTCTTAGGTCGACACGCTGTAATACCTAAACAGCCACCGTTAGCGAGAGACCCTAAAACCGCAAAACGAGCTATTGTGATCGCGATATTGGGCACGAACTTCAATATCAAAATATCAAGGGTAATTACGACTATTTTGTAAGACGGACGCCAATTTAGAGTGGCCATTCATGTTTGGGACTATTGCGGTTGAAAACCTAAAATCCGGCTGTAAATTGAGAAAAAGACGGTTTTGCCCCTCGTGGACACCGAGACCCGATTCGGACGCCGATCGAGGTTATTTTTCGCGCCAAGGTCTTTTTGGGGTGGCCACACGATTTTAGAAACGATTTTGGCCAAAAAGTTGAATTTCGACAAAAAATGGAAAATAATATTATTTTATTCCCGGATTTCATGGACGATTTCCGAGGGCTTAGAAATTTAATTTCGCGAATCCGACGCCATATTATGTTGGCCACGCACGATGGAACCATATGTGCAAAAATTGAAATTTCGTCCGGGACCGAAAAATTACGAAAATGCCCCTAGGTTGTATTATTTAATTCCGAATTTTAAATGAATTTTGGGGGTCTAACTAGGGGTTAGGGGGTTAAACCAGATCTGGTTAGGCCTTGGTTAGGGGAGATTTTGACCTTTTGCCCTTGCTTTTTTTGGATAAGTTTGAATTTGGGCCCTTGGATTGAAGGGCAAAGTGTCCAAAGCCCTTGGATGGGTGACACTTGGACCCACTAAAGACAATTTTGACCCACTTTTGACCCAAGACTCTTTCCGCTGAAACTTTAATACTTGACCCCAAGACTCTCTCTCTTGGACCTTCTCTCTCTCTTCTCACGTTTCGGTGACAGTCACTGCCACCGTCCTGTCCCCGTCCCCCATCCCCAAAAAACTGACCCTCCCCCTCCCCCATAGCCGCCTCCACCGCCGCAGCCGCTCCTCCAAGAGGGCGCACGCAACGCCGCCGCCGCAGCCGCCCAGCGCAGTTCCGGGCCCCCCATCTCACGCCGCCCAACCGACCGCCGCCTCCCATCTCACTCCCTCCGCCCCCCCTGTTGCTTGGCCGAGACTTAGGGGCGAGACTTAGCCGTGAGCCGACGGGATCGCTGGCTGGCTTGCCTTGGGCGCCCGCGTCGATTGTACCGCTGGCCACGGCTACTTCCACGCCGCCCCGCTGCCTCGTGTCGCTAATAGGCGCAGTAAATCCACTAATCCCTAAATTAGTCTAAATTGTGCTAGATTAGAGGCTTAATTATGATAATTAGGGCTTAATTGAGTGTGTTTTGTGCAAGGGTTGATTAGTAGACTCAATTAGGACTAATTATGGTGGTTTAATGGTAAATTAGAGAGAAATTGAGGGCTGAATTGGGATGGGCCTCATGGGCTCCGAATTTTGATTTAATGGGCCCAAATTAGAGAATTTTAAATGGGCCTTGGAATTAGAAAATGAAATGGGCCCATGAAGTTGGAATTAAATTGAAATTGTTTGAAGCCCAATTGGAAAATGGAATGGGCCTTGATTGGGAATTGATTTGAATTGTTTGGAAGCCCATTGGGGAATTAATTGGGCCTTTGATTGTGGATTTAATTGAAATTGTTTGCAGCTTATTGGGAATTAAATGGGCCTTTGATTGTGAAATTCCAATTGGTTGTGATATGATTTAAGATTGTATTATTGTGACCGACCATTGGGGATTAATTGGACCTTTGGTTGGGATTTATTTGAAATTGTTTATTATTGGGACCGAAATGGGCCTTTGATTGTGAAATTCTACGGGTCGATATGATTTAAGATTTATTGTGACCGACGGGTCAGCCTACGGGTCGAGTATTATTGTGACCGACGGGTCAGCCTACGGGTCGAGTATTATTGTGACCGACGGGTCAGCCTTTCGGTCGATGACCAATTGTGACCGACGGGTCGGCCTTCGGTCGATTTAATTGTGATGACCATTGGGTCATGGCCTTCGGTCGAGTTAACTGTTGATGACCATTGGGTCATGGCCTCGGGTCGATTTAATCGCTTACAAGTAATAATGTTATCGAAAGCCTAACTCATGCAGGGCGGAGGATTGAATTGACTATGTACTTATGTGAACTTATCATGATTTATTTATCGTTTCAAGAATTGCATGCTTTTTATTTACCTCCGAGATGCACTTTAGCCTAGTTTAGGATTAGGGTTTATTACTTGCTGAGTTTATCTCACGGTTGTGGTAAAACCGACATTCCGCATCCTCGGTCATGAATTTTGACGACGCGTTACGTTTGGGATCCCCACTCGATCGAGCCCACAAAGGACGGTTCATCCAGTGGGGAATGGCGAGGTGTACATACGACATTATACGTTAGTTTGGGTAGATGTGGGCTTAGCACAGGAGGAGACCCACGAATATCTAGCTTGGTGTTTTCAGGACCGTTTTGGAGACGAGTTTGGTCCCATTAGGGTCTGCCGATGTCCCGCTTGTCGGGGAAGGTCAGGCTTGGATTGGCAAAACATCCGTATTTGGCGATGTTGTGGATATTGATATGGAGGATAGTTTGGATTCTGGTGTCGAGTATGAGATTGTAGATGACGAGGAGGAACACGAGGAGCTGGGCGGACTAGCTTTCGAGCCGGAGATAGTGGATCCCATCCCCAGCAAAGTGGATGCCGAGGCCCCCGAGCCTATGGATGTAGATGAGCATGTGCAGCATGACCTGCAGCCGCAGGACCGAGTCGGAGGCTATGAGTTCTAGGAGGAGCCGGAGCAATCGAGAGTTCCTCCCGAGTCCTCGAGTTCCGATCCCGATTGGGAACCCTAGGATAGGTCCCAAAGGCAAAGAATAGAAGCTGACCCCTTTTTGATGTAACTTCCTCTTACCAATAGTTAGATGTTATATCCAGCCATAGATCCCTTTTTGTTTCATGGCCCAAATTGATGTATCTTTTGTGTGTAAATGAATAGTGTATATATATATAGGTTAGTAAAGGACATATATTTTGGCTTATTCTTCTATAACCGATTATCTATGCTTCTCATGGTTACTAAGTAATTAGTCCGGGTGTATATATATGACTAGTAGACCCCTCGTAAAAATTTTGGTCAAATTAATTTGGCCTTTGTCCCTTTAAGTTTTAGGTCTATTTTGGACGGTGAAAATCTTTTGAAACTCCCTCTTGCTTTAATATTTTATTTTCTATAAATTTTTCAAATAACTCTCTCTCTCTCTCTCTCTCTCTCTCTCGGGAACCAGCTCGCCCGTCCCCCACCCCGTCCGTCCTTTCCCCTTCACCCCCCTCCCGTCAACTCTCCCTCTCTCTCCTCTTCCTTCTCTTTTCTTTCCTTTTTCCTTTTTCTTTCTTCTTCTTCTCTTCTTCTTCCTCTGGTCTCCTTAAGCCCGCTTCTTTCCCCTCCCCCCTCACTTGTGTGTTGCCCGTGTCGCCGGCGCGTAGCCCTTACCCTTGCCGCCACCCTCCGCCTCGATCGACCGCCGCCCGTCCTTCCTTTTCCCCTCTCTCTCTCCCTCTCCCTCAGCGACCAATGGCCAAGCGACTTCTTCTTTGCCCTTTCGTTCGCCCGTCATTGCCAGCTTCGCCAGCGCCCGCCGTCGCGCCCTTGTTCGCTTAAGTGCCGCCCGTCGCCTTCGCCCCCACCGAGCTCCCGAACCCCCAGCTGCTCTCTTCCTCACTCTCTCTCGGCCACCTTACTGTTTCGCTGCGAGCGAGCAGCCCGAAGCTCGCCGCTTCGCCGGTCAGCTGACTTATGCCGCCTTTCAATGACCTGTCAGCCCCAGCCCTGCGCCGCCCAGTCCGTCAAGCCTTGGCCCCTTCCCAGCCTTCCCTCTCCTCTCTCCTCTCTCCCTTCCCCTCGCTTTGGCCGAGGAGGACCTCGCCGGAAGCCGCCCGGCCGGCCACGGAGCCACCGGCCGCCCGCCTCGCCGAAGTCACCCTCGAGCTCGCCCATCGCCGCCGCCCCGCCCCCGACACAGCCCGGAGTCACCGTTTCATCGGAAAATACTATTCATTTCCGCCAGCGATCGCTCCGGCCGGCGCATCGCTCCCATGAAATGCTCACGCCTGGCATCGGGCTACGCCGAATCTGCCACCCGAGCCCGATCGGCCCGCCCGCCCATTTTTTCGCGTATGACACCCGGTGAGTACAACCCTAAACCCTAATTAGGATAATTTACATTTCTAGACCGGTTTAGGGGTTAATTTAGGGGTTAAATTGTGGCATTGATTAGGGATTTTGATCGCGGTCGATTTGGTGGATTACTATGATTAATTAGTGGAGGATTAGTGGCCCGAGAGGCGCAATGAATGGACCGGTCGATTTGGACTAAATCGGGCCGAGTTCGGGATTGTTTGGATTTAATATGTGGATTATAGCGCGTCCTGTATTTGATTTTGTGGTGATCAATTAGAATGATATTTGAGGAGTATAATTGAGCATCTTGATGACAATCATTGGCCTAGAAATTGTGGTATAGTGACTGGCCACGACTGGACTTGATTTGGAAAAACGTGATTATTTTGAGGTTTAGTCGTGAAAATTCTGGGAAGGATTGCACTGTGCAATTGACGGGCTAATTGAGCCTTATTAGTGATTAATTTGATGATGCCATGTCACGTGTCTAGCGGGACTAGAAATGGATTAATTTGGTGAGCCTCGAATGCACGAATGCTTGTTGACCCGGTTATGTGAAATTGTGCATGGATAGTGTGCTGATTTGATGCTACGGCTGATTTGAACTTGATTGTCACGTGTCTAGCGGGGCTAGAAATGGATTAATTTGGTGAGCCTCGAATGCACGAATGCTTGTTGACCCGGTTATGTGAAATTGTGCATGGATAGTGTGCTGATTTGATGCTACGGCTGATTTGAACTTGATTGTTTGAGTGGGCATGTTAATTTATGAAATTGAATATTGTGAATTGCCCAAGTGTGAATTTCATGGCCATGGATGTGCATCACGAACATTGGCACGGCATGTGCATTCACAAGTATGCTTGAATGACATGTGCATTGTGATCACCTAAAATGCCCTGATCGTGTTACGCTGGGGTTGGGATAAAATTGGTGCTTGTGAGTGTGTGATCACAATAAACCCCGGCGCGTGTTACGCTGGGTAGTGAACCCGCCCCGAGGCGTGTTACGCGGGACGATGCCCGGATTACCGGAAGATGTCCGCCCGATGCGCTTTACGCGGGCTGTGGGCATGAGCCTGCTGGCTAGAGATCGATCTCGGTGATGACCGACGCTTTACGCTGGTCGGACCTCGGCGCGCTTAACGCGGGTCGGAGGAGAAATTGAGAAATGGTCTGGGTGCTAGTGTGCAAGTGTGCGATAATGCATTGATGAGGCATGAGCATGAGTGCGAGCACTAGCATATGCATATCATGCGCGGCGTGACATATAAATGCGCCGTGTGTATATGCTGTGATCGATTTCCGCTGCGTGGGTCGCTTTTTGTTGATTTGATGCCTAACCCGCAGGGTCAGTGGGATTAGATTTAGGCCCGAGGGCTCGAGTCATGTGTGTACTTTGTGTTGTTCAAGATTTGGGGAGGTGCATGTTAGCCTAGTTTAGGTTTAGGGAATTACTCGCTGAGATTTATTCTCACGGTTGTTGTAAAACCGATATTTTCAGATCCCCGCCCTTGAGGAGGACAGGTGTCCCGATACATTTTTGGAAGAAGACCCCGTTAATTATAGTACTGAACCCCGAGCCACTTACCCCTTTTTGTCGGTGAGGGCCTTGAACCGTTTTTGATTTTTGGTAGCCGGGCTGTAATTGAATATTGTATATGAATTCCAGTATTAGTACAAGTGTTGATTTTGGTGGTTACCCTTGGTTATACGTTTATATATGTACGGGTAGTTTTAATCGCCTCCGCATGTGCTTTGATATCTCTGTTGGGTGTTGGTCGGGCGACGTCCCCGGGACGTCGCACACGAATCGACCTCTGCGAGGGATGTGGCGCACCGAGGAGTGCGGGGCGTGACATCCTCAATGGTCGGCAACTGACAGCAAGGGAGAACCGACGAGGCTCGTCCTCGCCGGATCTGGTGATGGCTGATCTCGCCGGCCACTGGCAAGGGTTGACCTCTCCGTCCGAGCGAGGATCACCTTGCAGTGCCTCGCAGGGGTGAGGTCCCCGAGGCGAGTGAAGTCCCCTCGCTTGCATTTGGTGAGGGCTAACCTTGAGCGAGGCTCGCCCTTGTCAGATCTAGCAAAGTTGAACCTTGCCTGAGGCCTGCGAGGGTCGGCCTTGCCAGAAGTTGCTTTGTCGAGCCTCGCTTGAAGTTGGCGAGACTGATCCTTGTTGGATCTTACTAGGGCGAGCCTCGCTCGAGGCCAGCTAGGTTAGCCCTCGCCCGCCTTGGCGACTTCACCCCTATGAGGCGACCCTCACTCGGCTAGTGAGGTCGGTCCTCACCAAATTTTGGCGAGGGCGAGTCTCACCGGCTTTCCCCTTTTGCTAGTTGTCGGCCATCAAGGAGGCTGGCGACTGGAGGAAGAAGAAGAAGAAAAAAAAACAAAGAAGAGAAATGAAAAAAAGGAAAATGAAAAAGAAATTATAAAAAAATAATCGAAAAATAGAAAAAATAATAATAAAATTATTAAAAATGATCAATGTCAGCATTGGCAGTGCCACGTTAGCGATTTTCAACCAAAATTACCTGGATAGACTTAACTGGTAAGAAGTGAAAAGGTTTATGATTTAATTGGTAAGAAGTGAAAATGTTTAAGACTCAATTGGCAAAATCGAAAGGTTTATGATATAATTGGTAAAAATGCGATAAATTTAGAAATTTTTGGACAATTTTCCCATGAGTTGTTAAAGGGAGAAGACAAGACAGTTTTATCTGAGTGGAGCTTTCGGCCATGACAGGATCTCGTCATTTTGAGCATTTTTGGAGCTTTGATATCGCATAGGATTATGAATTCCAGAGTCGAATGATAAGTTTCGTTGTGTATACACGCAAAAGTATTTGCTCACAGAACAAACAACAAAACAAAAGATAATCGACAACAACAAACTAAGCATTTGTGGTTTAGTTTAATGGGTTGTTAGCTCAATCTCAAAGATCACAAGAGTTTTGAAATGGGAGTTCCATGTATGTATTACACATGAACAAAATCTGTTGTCGAATTCATCGAGACAAAAGGCGACCCATTAAAGAAACAAAAGAAGAAGTACCCATATCATTTGAAGGAAAAGTTCATAAATGAGGGACCAGTTTTGCATGTAACCTGAACTGTTGGACCAAAAGAAGAAAAGTTGGGATAATGACACAGATAACCAATGAATTTTGACATAATATGTAATGTGACTCATAAATTTTTAATTTGTTCAATATAAATTTTGAATTTTAGCTCAATGTATAATGTTGTCTCTAAATTTTCAATCTGCTCAATGTGGTTCTGAACTTTCAATTTTTTAAATGTGATTACTGAACTTTTAATAAATGTTCAATTTAGTCCTTGAATTATAAATATTGAACACGCAATTTAGGGACTAATAAGTGTCATTTTTCCAAAAAAATTTCCATGGGAGAATAGTAAGAGAAGGACAAAAATGTCATTTAACAAAAAAGGAAGTTGAAAACAGGGGGCACCGATGGTTTATTTTTTTGTTTTTGTTTGGTCAGATCACTGATGGTTTATTGATCGGGGGGGAAATTGGCAGAGAGATAAGTGATATGGATAGATAAGGCTCGCCACTCTTCTTCATCGTCATCGCCAGACCGAGACACAGGTGAAGAGGTATGGCAATGTCGAGCGGTGGTGGCGGCTTTCTTGGCGCCGTAGCTGTCCTCTTGGGTAGCCCTGTAGCTGGGACGTCGATGCGTGGTCATACGACTGTCGCCGTGTGGAGTTGTCCTCTTCCTCCTCCTTCTCGCCACTGCGGCCTCCGGAAGCACTCCTCTTCCCTGTCTTCTCCTCCACCTTCCCCTCCCTTTGTGACGGCCGTGGCCGCCACCGACTCCTCCAGTCAGATCAGCCCGAGCCAGGTATCTTCCCCTTCCCTTTCCCCGTTCTTGTTTTGATGGGTCGGAATCAAAATCGCGACTTGCTCATCACCTCTTGCTCTGCACTAGCAGCCGTCCGACTCGAAGAGCACCAAGTACCACTTCGTGGTTGCGAATGCGAAATTCATGCTGGACGAGGAGGAGCACTTCCGGGAGCTTCTCTTTGAGCGCCTCCGCAACTATGGCGAGCGCAACAAGGAGCAGGACTTCTGGCTTGTCATCGAGCCCAAGTTCCTCGACAGCTTCCCCAATATCACCAAGCGATTGCGCCGGCCCGCTGTCGCGCTTGTCTCCACCAACGCTACCTGGATCACGTGAGTGCATTTTCAACTTTGAATTGCGAAACTCCTACCTTCCTGGGATTTTGCCTCGTGATGTAAGGTTACTGGAATCTGAATATTATAAGAACTTGGAATCGATGAAGGCCCAACTTCATCAATTTCATTGCAGCCAAACACGGCGAAGTGAAATGAGGTTGCAACCGAATTGAATCCCTTTCCTTCTATATTGGAAAAGCTGCCACTGTAATAATCCCGCGCTCGCCCCATTTTGGAACTTGGCTAGAGTGACGGGAAATTTGATTGCTTTTTGTCCTGTCGATTATCATATATTGAGTCCTCGAACTCTTCTCATGCAGACGCTGTGGCATGTAGAGGTAGCTTGTATCTATTTGCCTGTCCGTGATTCATTGTTGACTTGTTGTAGAGCTGATGGCCTAGTGGCTGCCTCCATTTTCAAATGAATTTCTTTTTCTGCTAGGAAGATGCCTTGGTGATTACATGTTGAGCCCTTAAAACTCTTTAGATGTGGACATCATTTGAAGTGAGCATCCTATCTATTCAAATCATATTCTTTTTTGTAGAATATAGACATGATGGGTTCATGGCTTGTTGATTATGAATTAAGCCCTTGAACTCTCTTGATACGGACATCATCTAGACTGACAAGCACATCCATAGAACAATTTCGGTAAGGTGATCGTATGGATGATGGCAGTTAACATGGTCCACCCAATCAATGTTGTTGTAATAACAATATCTATTGTTATATATCTGGATATGCATTTTGTAATTTTAGCATGGCATATTCAGATTGTTTGCTGCATTGTGCTGAGGACTCTCGAGGAGTAATGTGCTTGCATATGCTTCTTTTTCTTAGATGTATATCAGATGTCTCTAATGGCGCTGCTATACTTCTTTTGAGCTGAAAAAAATATTCTCAAATGGCATTCCTTAATGTATCCTAGTAAGGCGGCAAGCTCGATTCTTACGGGCCTGGTCATACATCAATTGCAGATGATTGCATATAATGGTCTTCAGCATGACTGTTATAGAGTAATCGTCTATATTGTTGCTCGCTGTCTTCATGTTATCTGGGTTGGATTCCGATAGCACTGCTTATCTATTGTTTCCCTGAGTTCGCACCTATGTAATATATCATTTTGTTTTTCCATGGTTTTGCGCATTTGATTTACATGCCAGTACTTGTTGCTCTTTGTTTACTGGTAAGTCTTTCATCTAAGATAAGTTATCCTCAAATGATAAGGCCTATCTTTTGTAATTACTTGACAGGTTCATGAAGTTGAGGCTGGATAGAGTGTTGGCTGATAGCTATGAGGCAGATAGCCTAGAAGAGGCATTGGCTTCTAATCCCACCCAAGTAGAGTTTGAGAAGCCAGTGAATTGGGTCGCGCCTTATCCAAAGTATGAATACGGATGGTGGGAGCCCTTCTTACCTGCGGGATGTAAAGAATCGAAAGTGTAGTACTACTTTCTTGGCGTTGCCCTTTCGGCTTTTTCTTCTTCTTCTTCTTTTTAATTTAAAGCAGAGCTTGTTATTGTCGACAATATTATTTACTAGCCATTGGAGAGGTATCAAGATGTCCGCATGATTTTTGTTATTCCTTTTTCTGATTTTTAGTAGAACGGAAGAACATGAGATTTTCGAACATCCTGCAGGCTTCTAACTTAGGGGCCATAGTTTTTATCAAAATGAGGTGTTTGAGGTCGAATGCAATTATTTCTAACTGACTAGAGCATTAAATATATGAAAATATAATGTGTGAAATCAACATGTAAGATGAATCACTGATAGTATATAATGTTCCAAACATTAAAATGATTTAAAAGATGTCAAATAAGATTCTCTTAGTTAACTTGAAAGTTGCCATGTAACATGAGGCACGAGTTGGGTTTTTTACCCCGCTGCCAACTTGGTTCTCCTTTTCCTTGCTGAATCTGCGAGATAGAACGGCCAGGTTTCCAAATCCTCCCACTTCTAATGACTTCCATGCCAGTAGACCATGTTATCCTATGAGGATTGCTATTTCCTAGTGGAGATGATGCTGAGCACATGCAGGTTGTGCATCTGCTTTCTGACTTCAATTAGAAGAATACAACTCTTAAAAGAGTCCTTTGGATCTGGAGGAAGTAGAGAGTTCAAGAACCGCCAGGGAGGTACTAAGGCAATGCAGATCGAGGCAATGCTATCCCCATTGTCATAATTTACTAATGCTTTTCTTTAATGACTTGTGCTTGTGCATTGACAAAATTACTAAATGATACTGCATTTTTATCAATGTAATGTCGGTATGCAAACTTTTTATACTTGCTATTGTTAGAATATTTAAATTATAAATCACGCTTTCATCTAACATGTGAAACCTTTAGAACAGTTGGCAGTTATGCTCCAATAAATCTGGGAACTTTTCGTTTTAGACCTAATGAGTTCTGTTCTTCAAGTTTCAAAGTGAATAACTCCCCTGTTATTCATTCTTCTCCTTTTCATCATTTAAAAAAAAAGTACAGTGACATTAGTTGATATGTATATTTTTGCTCGAAAATCCAAATCATATACCTCTTTCCTTGTTCAAAACAGACCACGCACTTTTTAAAAAGATATGTTAAACAGTTAAATTGCTCCTGCCAAAATACCAATGGGGACGTCGAAAATAAAAATAGGTTGAGTTAATTACAAAACAGTCCGTATTAGCAAAATTTGTCATTAAAAAGTATGTGAAATATTTCAAATGACAAAAAGATTCATGGATAATTTTCAATTTCTAACAAATTTGAAAGAGTCTGTTAGTGATATTATCCCATTAAAAAGAAAAGGAAAATGCCTACCACCAACATGAAAGAAAAGGAAAAACTTTATTAAAAATCCTAAACATTTATTCATCGGACACTAATATCTAAGCTTTTTTTTTTTTCATTTCACCAATACCCCAAATGATTTAAAAATACATTTCGTCATAGTTTCATTAATAATTGCTGTTAAAAATCCACGTTGCAACATGCGTGGACAACGCCACTAAAGATTTTAAATAGCCATTTTGAACGAAATCATAACTGAAGGTATTTTTAGATCACTGATATATGTTTGATAAAATATCAATCCCCCAACACAATTTAATGAGATACAAAAAAAAGTTTGGAGTATTGATATTTCACTGGGCAAATTTGATAAAATTAACCTGAATTTATTTTCTTTGAATATATACTGAACAGCACAAGTGACATGTCTTTGGTTGATTTTCTAATTACCATTCAGAAAACAATGACAAAAAGTCTAGACAATGAGCCATTCTTGCATACTTTTAAGAAGGAGATAAGTGAACCAAAAGTCCTAAAACTTATTGCGAATGTGCAATTAAGTCTTAAATCAAAACCTAAAACTTGTCAAATTTGGTATCCATCAAGCACCAAGTCAGAAAAAAACTTAAAAATTTGGAAAGGAAAAAAAGAAAGAGAGGAAAAAAGAAAAAAGGATTGAGAATAAAAAAAAATAAACAGCTAATTTTTGCAAAAAAGAAAGAGGCAATAACACGGGCGGACGACAAGGGACTCCTCTTAAGCAGCTTCCATCCATGCTTTCTCAACTCCAATTCCCCCTTCCGATTCCCTTTAAATAGTCAAATGTGTCCTGCATAAATAATAAAAAGACACATGAACAATTGCCGTTAAGTCAAATTGGATGGAATTAACTAAGTAACTTAATTGAACAAATTTGATAAGTTGTAGGATTCAGTTATACTTTTTAAAAATCTTAGGGCTCAATTTCACTTTTGCGGCAAACTTAGGATTTTCGATAGATCTATCCCTAAGAGAAAACATGAGCGTAATTGGTCTTAAATGATTAAGTTATGCGAATGGCCGTGAAATCCAGGGGATGTAAGGGGGTGATGTTACGTGGGCTTCAATGCACCCGTGTATACAACGAATTTTCCTGGACGCCACCCCGAGTCCGAAATAAAGACACGATGATATGAATAATGAAATACTATTGGTCCGACCCATCGCGATTCACAAGTCCGAATCATCATCGTGTATCATCTTTCGACACCAACCAAATACTGCGCTTGGAGAGACCGCCTTGGCTGGCTCTGCTTCCTTCGACCTTCGTTTTGTGGGTAGCAGGATTTGGGGGTGGAGGTGAGAGAGGATGTCGGGCAGGTTGCTGAAGAAAATCCTGAAAGAACAAGAAGCGCAGCAGCTGCACCTGCCCCTGCCGTCGTCGGAGGACGAGGACTGTGATTCCCAGTCGCCCGATTCCAAGAAGAACCCCTTCGACCTCCTCGGCGACGAGGGCGACGACGAAAGCGACGGCCAAGACATCCCCGAAGCGGTTCGACCCCGTATTCCCTGTTCGCTTTTCCTTTCTTTTCTTTTCCCGTACGGTGGAAATTCCCTGTTCTTATTGCATATAGCTTCAAAGCCACCCGGAGAGTCTAACTGGGCACACCCCGCTCGCAATTTCTCTTGTCACCGGCGCAATCGGGGAATAAAGTCGATTCATTTTGGGACAAAAAAGATGAATTGACTATGTCCCTGGATTGGTCGGGCCTTGTTTTGGTGAATCTTTGACCTTCACATGTCTCCACAACTAGTGTGATCCGAAATTTCTCATCTCGGATGTATTCTAACTGTGCTTTGATGCTATTTCGGTTTTCAAGATAAATTTGATAAAGAGAGAATTAATTGCTTTTGAAGATGTGCTAGATTAGAGTGAATGTGTGGGCAGCAATTTTGGGCTTGCGGAATTCATCCAGAGATGGGGAGCAAAAGATGCATCCTAGGTAGAAGAAGGATGTGAAAGCAAACTGAGTGTTTCACTTTCATAACTGGGTTAGGCAGCGAGTAGGCAAAGAAGACATGCATCTTTCCTTTTTATTTTTTTTTATTTCACTCTATTCTAGTGAGGCTATTAGATGGCTTCTTTTCCAGGCTAGGTAGCTGGATGGGTTTGGTTACATGCTGATTGCCAGGACTTTTTAGGCATTCAAATCACTTTGAATTGATTGGTTGGAAGACATTATTTGGGACAACTCAAAAGTTAAATGTTCTAATTTCCAAGATTTATTTTGTCCCCATGCTGTGTTTCGTGAGTTCCTTATCTTTCGGGGCTTGTGAGGCAGTTTTGGCTTCCATCGGGGAATTTTAACAGAAGACTGTCTTTTCTTATTCAGAAGAAAAGACAGTCTTATGGATCAACATGATGACTCCATCTGTTATCAACAACCCAAGTATTCAGAAGACTGTCTTTTCTTATTCAGTATTATGTTGTTCTAGGCCTTAGTACATTCTAGTGTGTACTTTACGATTATCTAAACACCATAGAAGTCGAAAAGGCTTCCATTTGTTCTTCTGCTATTTATCTTCACACATGACCACAATCTTGGTTAAGGACTCTTCCTTCTTAAATTTGCATGTCATGGCAAAGTTCCAATTTTGCATGGGTGCCCACGTGTATGTAAGGAGTTTAACAAGCACAATTAGTTATTGTAAGTGATCCAATAAACATCTATGGGGCAGTTTTATTTGGATATCATGGTCATATGCAGTCAGCTCCGGCCTCTGTTACTGTCTGCCTGGAAGAATTCTCAACATCTATCAATAGTATTGGTAAAAGTATTATTTAGGTACTAATGGCATCTAAGACATTTCAATGTGTACCGATTGAAGACTAAGTAACTAATCATCAATTTAGCTACAGTTGTTGGAGACAACCTGCAGAGTCTTTATAAGGTGAAGTCTGATAAGTCACAGATGATAGGTTTGTATGGGACATGCTATTTCACTTATTTCCTCATTGCAGTCATGTTTTAATTTTGTGGAGATTCATCCTTGACTCCTGCTTGAGTTTGGTCTGATCTATATTGTGTGCTTTCTGAGTGTGATATAGTTCTTTTTTGTATTTGTATTTATCATCCTGTTTACAAACATTTTATCTGTCTAATAAGAGTGCTCTACCCGCAGGAATTTCAATCTGCTGCAGTTGATGCCCAATCAAGAGGAAATGCTGATGAACAGGAGAAAACTCTGCTAGGAAGCACTCTTGAGGTGGTTTCATCATCCAACCATAAACCAAGGAAAAAGAAGAAAAAGAGAGAAAAGAAGGAATCTTCACACCACAATGGACTTAAAAAATCCGCTGACTTTGACCAGATTCTGGAAAACTTATCGATAGATGTAAAAAATGAAAATGAGCACAGAAGAGATCATTGCAGTGATATAAAAGAACGAGCAGTTTCTGTATTACAAGTGAATCAAAAGTACCTAAATGCTGAAATGGAGCTGCGAAGAATTTTTGGGTCTAAGGTCGTTAAGTCGTTTGAAAGTAGTCAAGTTGGCAGTTCCAGACACGCACGTGGGGGAAGACGTGGAAGCCATAATACTAGAAAGACAATACTTGTCACTCCATTGGACCACTGGCCTCGCTGGGATGGATCCTTGTCCATGGAACTTTTGGAAGCAAGCGATGGGCACAACCACCTTAGGTAAGGATCATGTTTCAGTTTTTCTTGGTAATGTTTTTCCTAGTTTTTTCTGTGCATATGGTTCTTTTGGAGACTATGAGACTATTCATAATGAGTATCTGCTTCTTTGAATGATTGGAGACTATTCATACCTGTATAGAATTGGGAATATATCTATCACAATGATAAATGATTGGCGGCCTATGTTTAATTTTCAAATTTGAGTAATTTTCCTAGGGGTAGGCGTTCATCGACTTTGGTCAGTGTTTGGTTTCTGTGATTTTAGAGTCATGGACCTAAGCAGTGTCAAGGCTCATCCCTCGAGCATCTTGGTTTGGTTAGGCAGTACTTTAGGATGGTAGCATCTATCGTGGTGGGTGACTTTTGAAATCTCACGTCAATGTGCCACTATGTACACTACTTAAGCGGGAGCACCGGCGATGTTAATACTAGCAGATGAGATTGTGAGAACCAAAGTCCTACCTTGTGGTACAGAATTTCATGGTATATGATTTTGAGATTCACCTCATTGAGTGGATAACATTGAATAATACCTGTGGGACAAGCCTCGTGTTGAATTTGTTCTCAACAAGGGAGGTTTCCCATTTTGTAATTCGTTCAATAGTCTCTTGATGGTATGGTACCAATGCATGTGGGAACCATATGTGATCTCACCTTATTATATGGTACCAATGCTGTTTGGATTCTGTACATGGTGAAGCAAGCTCACTGTATATCCTCTACAAGCAATTATATGTGGGGAAACTAAAGTGGATGTGCACATTAAGGATGCTTGATATCCTTCTTTGATGTAGGAGATCTTTTCATGTTGTACTGAATCAACTTATTAACTCTTTCCTTCAGTCATGTTTAGATGGACTGGTAGGAGTTCCATAGACATGGCTGGAATATTTGCCAACATGTGCTGTATGCTTCTTTTAGTTGACAATTTACCAACAGTTTGGCTGTATATTGTATCTTTAAGCTTGTTTATATTTTTTTGCACAATAAGCACTGACATTCTTAAATATTTAAATGTGTAACAGATATGTCCAGTCATCATCTTATGTTCAAGCTCACAGGGCATTCGAAGCTGCCAAAGCTATTCATGATTTTAATGCCGTAGCAAGTGTTCTGTTATACCATCCTTATCACTTGGAATCACTTTTGACAATCGCTGAATACTTTAAAATTGTTGGTGAGCATCAAATGGCAGCAGATGCCATTGGCAAGTGCTTATATGCCCTGGAATGCGCGTGGCATCCTCTGTTTCCTCCATGGCAGGGTAATATCCAATTGAAATACCACCACGAGACAAACCGGCCTCTATTTAAGACACTTTTCATACACATGAACAATTTGGAAAGGCGAGGCTGTCATCGATCTGCATTAGAAGTTTGCAAGCTACTGCTTTCATTGGACATAGAAGATCCTATGGGGGCTATGTTCTGTGTTGACTACTTTGCCCTGAGGGCAGAAGAATATTCGTGGTTAGAAGACTTCTCTGAAAAATATAAAAGCGACAACTCTTTATGGTTGTTTCCAAATTTTTCATTTTCTCTTGCCATCTGCCGCTTCTATCTTGAGCAAGAGGATCTTCAAAAGGATGTGCATGATAATGATGCAAAGGCGTCATCGGTTGATCTTCTGAAGCAGGCGCTTATGCTTCATCCATCAGTGTTGAAGAAACTGGTAACAAAGGTTCCTCTGAAGGACCAGTTTTGGTTAAAAACAGTCAAACATCGGTTCTTTCGATCAGAGCATATGGGAGTGCCATCCCTGGATCACCTTATTAATATATACATAGAGAGGAATTATCTCATATGGAGATTTCCTGGTCTGCAAAAGTTGCTAAGGGACACTGTGGAGCTGGTGATTGAAACAGTAGAAACTAATAGAAGTGACGCAGAGGACTGGGCTTGTGTGAGGAAAGAAGCATTTTCCTCTACCAAAAATGAGTAAGCTTTCTATTTTGGCCTTGTACTAATTATTTTTCTATCCTTAGCCTTGATAATATTCCAATCACTGAATGGGACGATGAATGCTTACTTAATTTAAGTATAATGCTAAGATGCATGCAGATAAGGTCAGATACTTTATAGAACGTCTGGATTTTGTTATCCTCTCATTTATGGTTTGTTCATCGATTAGCAGAGTTTGAGCATTTTGTTACATGTGACTTTTGTGTTGTTGCTAGTTATTGACAAGCGTGGCTTTTCTCTACTCTTTTTTCCTCCCTTTTGGGGACGCAGGTATGGTCATCTCTTGGTTTCTGATTTTTCTGATTCCATGGCATCAATTTCTCCTGAAAACATGCAACAATTTATGGGTGAACCGGGGATGGGAGGTGGAGTACATGTTCAGGACCAAGTTGCCAATCCAGCTGGCGGTGCACATGCAGTCCGCGATGTGGCTGACAGGAGTGCTTTGGCTGTCCTATTTGAGTCAATCCTGCCTTGGGTTAATTATGGTGGAGAAGATGGTGGTAGAGGTGAGGATGCTGACCGCTTTAATGCAAATGCTCAGGACAATGCAGACTGACTAATTTTACTTCCGAAGGCAAAAGCATAACGAGTTACAGATTTTTTGAGCACTTGTGGTTCTATTATCTTCATAATATTTGATATTTCTTGAACTGATTTATGCCTTTTGGGTTTCCTTTACAAAACTATGAGAGGCCTGATGCCATTTTCTGTTACAAACAGAGATCATAGGCTCAACCGATCGTCAGACTGATAACTTACGCTGACAGAATTACCCACTTACATCTGCTGTTCAATCGCAAAAACGCGGGCGCAGGGAAACATAAAACCGGGTGCACACATAGACAAGACAAAATATTCACCTACACATGACTTCTCAAATTCGAATTGGTAATTGGAGTATAATCAGCAACGACCCAATATTTCTTTTAATCTCCGTGAGATATTTGGTTAAGGAATTTTCTACTTGGGTATTTGACACTAAAAACTGAAGAATAATGCCTGTCAATTGGACATGGTCTATTTAGAAGACAACCACGGCGAAATTATCCTCAACCAGTTTAAAGAATGCTATCACAAAATTTAAAATAGATTATGTCAATTGTTAAAAAATGAATTTCAATTAAGCAGACGACTTTTATAAGGATGGATCAAATTCTGCATGATCTAGAGATATGATCCAGGAAAGTCATCACGAGTACATTAGCTAAGAACTATCAACCAAACTAGTCGAACAAAGTAGGCACAGTATTGGGTCCCTTTGATTGAAATAAACACAGATCAGAGGCATTGGGCCCCCTAGGACGCAACTTGAAACAAAAGTGCAGGGCATTGGCCAACGTCCTATCAACTGCTCAAAAGCCAAATTAACTGATATCCCAACAAAATTCCTTTCATAATATCTGACAAAATTCTGTACAAATGGCTATTGTCTTCTAAGATCAACTCCACCAGCCAGTAAGATTACATAGCATTTTTTTTTTCACTTTCTACTCCGGCACCTGCTTACATCATCTCCTTAAACCCAATATTATTGGGATTAAGAAAGTAGGTGCTATTCACACATTCTCAAACTAAGCTAATTGTCATTCCCTAAACAGCAGCTGCCCTCTTATCAGACGAGATTCTTTCTGCCCTTTTGCTTGACGATTGGCTACTAATTCTACAGCTACAGCCATCTCTTTTTAAAAATGACCGCTGTATGATCCTGATCGGAATTCCACCTAATTCAAAGTCTTCCTCCAACGACCTCGTTAAAAACCTGAGGTGCGTGTTTGAGAGCTGTGTCTTCCCTCTGACAAAGGCAACAAAAGTGGGTGGCCTGGCTTTCACCTGAGTGAAGTACTTGATCTTGGGCTGGGCAGCCTGATTTTTCCAAGAGTGCCTGCTTATAACCTAGAGAGAGAGAGAGAGAGAGAGAGAGAGAGAGAGAGAGAGAGTCATTGCAAGTTGCATTAGGGCAATCAAAAACTCCAACACGCACTTGGCCACTGGCTAGTGGTATAAACAAGTCAATTGTTGGAAGAACTAGAGAAGACCAAGCGTTATAGAAGCCTAACCTTATGCAACCATTGGTTAAGACGAGCTGTTGGCAGTCTTAGACACCATTTCTCATACGTGTCAACGACCTGGTGTATGACAGCCATCCTGCCCCTACCCTCTAATGCAGATATGAAAACAACAGGTATAGACTTCACCTGTTAAAAAGCCATGTCAGATCTCCTAAACCAACACAGGAGTTACTGGTACTGCAATCTATGCCCAAAATACCAACTAACCTATTGACCTCTTGATTTTCCAACTGCTCACATAAGTTCATAGAGACACAGATTTGTAAATGTAGCAAACTATCAATCTAATTTCCAGAAAAACTTTCAACAGAATTTTGTGAACGCAAGACTAGGGGCAACAGGCTGCCCAAGAAAGGCATGGCTCCAAGTGTTGCCCTCACGATCTAATTAATGATAGACACGTCTAATATTGCATTGTTCAAAGTCCATTAAATAGACTATATAATCACCAATCCCTCAGGACAGGATGACAAAAAGTAGGCACGGCATCAAAGACTCTTCTAGTTACAATAAAAGCATTCCAATAGTTCCATAAAAAATGATAGATACTTTTTAGGTACGAAACAGTTCTCAGTTTGCAAAGTTGGATCAACATAATTTGATTGAACAAGCTCCAAGAGATGGGCAGAAACAAGGGACAAAGTCACGCAGCAAATCTATTTACGAGCATATCTTTTTTTCATCAAATAGAACTCTATCCCAACACCCGCAGACAGAGGAGAAGGGCTATTAGAAAGAAGAACTGGAAATAGCATAATGAGCCATCCCATAAGACGCTTAAGAAGAAAAAGGGGTATCACAGGAGGGACATTTATAAGAAAGGCAAACCTGGGGAATCAAAGTTTGGATTTCTTCTGGAACAGCTTTCATCACCTCTTCATACAACATCGAGTTCTTCTTCCCTCTAAGGACATCCATCTTGTTGACAATCACAACCAACCCACGTCCTTCTTCTACAGCTTGTCTGGCTATTACCACTTCGGCATGTTTCATGCTTCGTTGTGCTCCAGCAATCTAACAAGGTAGGGGAAAAAAATGCATCCAGAGTAGTTCCAACAATCGAATCTATTAATCAAGGCATCAACTACAATGAGTAACACATTGCTCGAATCACCCCTTACCTAAAATCTCTGCTATTAGATAAGCATCTCTCTGTTATATTATTTTCATGTAGTCATAAATTGAACTTATAATGTCACAGTAGGATGAAGTGCGCAGTAAAGTAACTTATAACAAACCTCTTCTGCATCAAGGACTAAAGCTACCACATGAGCACGCATAAGATTCTTTCTGGACTGTATGATGCTCAAGGAAGATGGTCCCTTTTCTTGCTTTGTCCTTTGCAACCAGCCTGCTGTGTCAACCTAGAAGATAGTTCATGCTAGAAGCAAAAGTCAAAAAGTGACACTAAAGACAATAATCACATTTAGAGTTAACAGAAGTTCTTACAATGAGGAAAGGCCAATATATGAAATTTATCCCGAGCAAAGACACTGAAAAGCTTTAGTTCACTAATACTATTCATCTGATAGAACACTCGATGAACAGTAAATACATATTTATCACTATACAAGGGCACAAACAGTGCAACAAACACTGTAGCAGGTATAAATCCTCTAAAGATTTGAGCTGGAAAACTTCCAACCCAAAAGAAATCTCAGCCTGAAAGGATATACATGAACCAACCCGGGTATAACTGGTTCAGTCTAGTAGATCAGGTTGAAGTATAGCAGATCCGTAAAGGATGGAGACATGCGGTACAATAACTCAGGAGTAATTCATATCAAGACAAGCAGTTTGAAAAGGTAATAACCAAGGGGGCAATTTTTTTCAATTGCACATTCACATATGCAGTTGGGGGAAGGGGGAAGAGAGAGAAAGACATATAGAGAGAAATGCTTTCTGCTAACAAAAGTACTTTCCGAAATTTTCAAAGAAAACAATAAGGTAAGTAAGCAAGTCAGCACACCAACCAAATAGCCATGCTCATTCTATATAATGTCCCAAACTTATGCAACGTTAAAAACCCTTGACAAAAGGTGATGACTAAATTGTCGGCACTTACCAGATAGATATTTCTGCCTTGAAATTGAAAATGAGCCCTAACTGAATCTCTTGTTAGGCCAGCTTCTGGACCAACCAGAACGCGATCTTCTTGTAACAAAGTATTCAACAATGTAGACTTTCCAACATTAGGTCTCCCAACTATTGCAAGCTGGAGAGGCAACTTAGACTCCTCAACCTCATTGGATTTGGAACAACTTTTCTCATTAGAAGCACTGTCACGGTCTAAAATAGAAGAAAAAGGTAATTAGGTTTGTGTGAATTGCAGAACTAAGGCCTACTTATCTGAAAACTTAAGCTATTAGATAGATGAAGCTGAAGTGCAGTAATTGATTATAAGGAAAGGCAAATGAGGGATCGGGAGAAATATCATTTGAGGAACTCCTTTGATACTGGCTAGCGAGAGAGAGAGAGAGAGAGAGAGAGAGAGAGAGAGAGAGAGAGGTTTATGACTCGATTGCATTATGTACATAAGGTTTTGGACTTGCACAGAGAGAGCCTTATAGCCTTCAACAAAAAAGGTAAGTTTTCATGAATACAGCAAAGAAATCTTACCATTCAGAACATCAATCATATAATCCTCAAGGAGAGGCCTAAGAGCTAGATATAGTTCTGCCATGCCTAAACCAGTCTCAGCAGATATAGCAATAGGATCGCCAAACCCCAGTCTGCTGGCTTCTGCAGCTAAAACAACAAGAGAGCCATTATCATCATCCAGTGATTCCGATTTATTCATTACAACTATAGGTTTCATCCCAGGCGCATGTTTCCGCAGCCACCTCCCAACTTCCAAATCCAAAGGGTGCAAACCAACTCTGTCAAGTAGAACAAATCCCATTAACAAACGAAGTCATGTGCGTTACGAACATGAGGAAACCGACTAAGTGAAACCAACTATGGGAGTAAATGACTATAGATACTTGCAAGGACGCAATTACATGTTCTAGGTGATTTTACCTCTATCCTTAATAATTTTCTCATAGTGTCTCTGCTGTACGTAAAAGACCGTAAGAGAGTAGTACAAAATTGACAGCTGTAAGTAAGAGCTCACCTAGCATCTATCAGAAAGATGGCAAACTGGGACCTAGCAAGAACCTTCGCAATCATTGCTGCAGTTCTGTCCAGGATTGAGCCAGAAGATGCAGCCATCTCCAAACCAGCAGAGTCCAACACTCTAAATCTTAGATCACTCAACTTGGCAATACCTTCTCGTATATCTCTTGTCACATGGTCCTCCGGAGTGTTATACACAAGAGCCTCCCTCCTCCGAATCAAACTACACAATACCTAAGCAATTAATATAGTGAAAGAATTTGTCAAAACTTGCCAACACAACAATACTCGTTGCTTTGATTGACACAGAGCTAGTAAAGTCAAACCTACCGGTTGAACAATGCCGACTTGCCCACATTTGGTCGTCCGACTATGATAACAGTTGGAAGATCATTAATATCAACTTTAGTAAAGTCTATTGGTTGAACTTTGCCATGTATAAGGTTAAACTTGTCAGAATGAACCCTTCTCGCATCCATGTGTGGACTAGTATGTAGTGACTCATCATTGACAAGAATGCAAAAACCTCTGGTGGAATAAGTAAATTTAGGGCACTTTGGACACAAACTGGCATTGACAAAGCCACCACTAAGCATTGACCCTGAGAAGGCACATAAATTGTTGACAATCAGACATGGATTAGACAAGAAGACACAACAATAAGAGATCATACTGTTACAAGTACAGAATTGTTACGCTAGATCAGTTCTGGGAGACCCCATCATGGTGTCCCAAATTCATGCTAAGTATATAGAGCGTATTGATGAACTGAGAGAGGAGCTAGCTCAGCTGATTATTTAGCTAAGTTCAATGCACTAGCACTGTGCAATGTTTGTCTCAAGTTCGAAAAAAAAGGTTATTTTTTGTTTATGATTATTCCCGATACAAATGTTTGATTTAGAATTACCAAAACATGTAGTGCGAATATTGGCAGTTTCAAAAGAATCTCCTAATCTTGAATAAGTTGCCGCACAATAGAGACAACTTGTCACACCTTAACATAAATAAACCTTAAGGATGCGCCAAGCTTAGTGGCTGAAAGGCTGTAATGTGCCAAGTATAAGGATCAAAAGGAATTCCCTACAATGTCCAAACTAAGAGACCGCTAATCCATACAATCACCACACGTCTATAGACACCTCATTCTATCATGATGGTTAAAAACAAATAGCAAATCATCAAAGAATCCTAACTGTTGAATGCAGATGAAAGAATCAGAAGTATCACGTGAATTAAAATAAAATCTCTGAAGAGCTTCCATTGAGATTTTGTTGAACACTTGAGAGATTGTACAGAACCAATCACATGTTTGCTCGCTCGCTAAATGAACATAAAGATAGAACAATAAAACACACTGCTGAGTTTTTATTAGTTGTTCACTGGAATCCATACTTCCTTATGTAGAGTGATCTCTGAAAACTATGCTCCATCAAAAGGATAAAATGAGTGGCACTTTTCCTATTGACGACCAACATTCATGTCATACAAATTCATACATGTGGAAGAACAGAAAACTTTTACCTGTCTTGGTTATGGTTCCTGCAATAGACTTCAGTTCTCTGGACTTCACGACCAAGGCTGCAGCATTATGATGTGACATCTACAAAGGATGTGACAAATTTGGTCCACATTATTGATACTCGATAATAATGCCAGTCATAGCAATAAAAAAAGCACAACATACTGTGGGACACATACCAACTTTGCAACATCATATGCGGTGTCATCTGCAACGCACGAAAGCCAGGAGCCAGCTGCACATTTACCTTTTGCTTTCTGAATATCAGCAATCATTGTGCTATCATATCCATATTCTTCCATTTGTGTGTTAGATGGGAAGCGTGAAAACACAAGTCGGGCATTTGCTAAACAGATGTGTTTCACATCTGCTCTTCTGATCGAGCTTGCCTTCAATGAAATGGTCCACATTCCTTGCATTTCTGCCGTCCAAACTTTTACTACGAGCATGTATGATGCAACAAATTCAAGAATCAACATTTCGTTTCAGAAAGACACACTCAAACATCCAATTAAGGCATGGAACCAACGTGGTGGATCACCAGTATAACGGACAGGACCAATTTCTAGTGAACTTGGAGAAATTAAAACGAGGTTTTACCTCGACAACAATGGGGGTCGGTGAAGTGTGGCCAACTTGAGGTGTCAAAGACAAGGGCGGGGCTTGGTGCCGATTCAACTCAAATCGGGGTCACCAATGAAGTGATAACAACACCGCGAGCAGCTGCGCCGAAATCGTGGGGACAAGGAGTGACACCAGCGAGCGGCTACAGCAGAAGCAGCGAGGGGTGGGCCGAACTAGGAGGACGGCGGATGGTGGTTGTTGGTGCGGATTTCAAGGAGGACGCTTGAACCGGTAACTTGGAATGAACAAGTGGGAATTGCGACATCCAGAAGCCGGAGCAACAAGGGGGGTGCTGAGTGTAGGGCGGACAAGGAGGAGGAGGACGACGGCCGACCTAAATATTGCGGATATTTACAATAGGCCCAATAACAACGCCATTTTTTTTAGGCTTCTAAATCGAAGGATTTTTTTTTTCCGACCAAAAAACTAAATCAAAAGATTTTTCTTTCAGCAGGAAAAAAAATTGAGCAGTCTCACATTAAACAACTAGGGTTGCTGAAAAATCTTCTTGCTACAAATTGAAAACCAGTGTTCAGGGAATTTGTCTTTTATGAGCAAAAAAAAACTGGGCTCGACCCGTTGACCGGGCTGCGGTTTGAAAGAAATTTGTACAAAAAAAAAAAAAAAGAAAGCTTCATTTAGATCTTTGACGAGGGCTTGACCTCGCCGGGTAAATCGGGCGAGGGTCCGATTTCTCGCCGGAAGCGAGGCCGGGCGCTCGCCGATTGCGGCGTAGGTCGGCCTCGCCGACGCAGCGAGGTCGAGCTCGCCGGATCGGGCGAGGGTTCGACCGCCACCTCGGAGGCCCGACCTCGCCCGATTCGGGCGAGGTCGAGCCTTGTCGGTGTCGGGCGAGGCCGGCCTCGCCCAGCCCAGGCAAGGGCGGCCCTCGTGCGACGCCGGGGAGGGCGGTCTCTCCTGAGGCCGGCGACCTCCTCCGGCCCCGGCTATGACCCGCGGAGGAAGAAAAGGAAAAAAAAAAAGAAAAGGAAAAGGTAAAGAAAAAAAAACAGAAAAGAAAAATTATGAACCGGCCCGAAACCGGTTCCGAAACGAACGATTCCGAACTTGAACCGGAACGAGAATCGGAACCGCTAGGGGCAGTTCCGATTCCGGTTCATACTTGGCCACGAACCAGAACCCGGTCGGTTCCGAACCGTGGCCATGACTAACAAGCGGTATATTATCTTTTGTGACCAAAGTGAGGTTTTATATGTAGCTTCGACAAAAAAAGAAGGTAATGCATAGCAAAATGGATAAAAAGAACAGTGATATTTAATAAGTGTGTGGACACAAAATTGTAATGCTAATTCTAACAACAATACTAAGGAGTGAAGAAAAACCATCTAAAGAGACATGCTTGTTATGACATATAAATGACGCTTTAGTAGGAGTAGTTGCAGTAATAATAATGCTGTTTCCTATTTTTTTTTTCCCTTTGCTCCCAAGGAACCTTATCTCGGCAAGGATTTTTATTCAGAGAGAGAGAGAGAGCGCAACGAGGTTATAGCAAGATTTTTGGCTAAATATCTTGAAAAATACTCAACTTTAAGTTCGGTCATAATTTTATTCTAAATTTTTATTGTTCCATAAAAATCTCTCAATTTTAGGTTCAGTCCTAATTTAACCTTAAACTTTTTTTTTTGATTTGTAAATAACAAAATACTTTTACTTGAGTTTGAAATCTGCCTACATTCACCGTACGTCTTTCTTTAGGATAGGCCTCTAATTGTTTAGGTGCGATGAATTACTTTAAGATCTAATTGTAAGGAGTTTTAAATGATAACAAGAAAGTTTAATAAAAAAAAAATATCAGGGGTCCTTTTTTTCACAAAAAATGAATGATTTTAAAGCGTTTAGGATTTAGGGCTTTGGGGTTTTAGGGTTACGGGTTTAGGGGTTATGGGTCTAGGGTTACGGATCGCCTTTTGACCAAATAGCTTGCATGGCAGATAAATCTCCATTTTTAAATGATCTGTAAAATTCAGCATTTGCTGCTAGCATGGATGCTTTGCTATCCTCTTGAATACTACGAAGTGCATCCCCGATCTTTGCAGCTTTTGGATAGTTTTCCTCCTCAATGGCAATTTGGAGCTCCTGCTCTAAAATTTGCTGATCTAGTGTAATGTTTTCGCCACTAAAGGCACTATCCCCTTGTTTTGCTTGACAAACTGTTGAAGAGAAGGACGAATGGCCTCAAGGAAAGAATGCACCAGATATTGGCAAGGTTAGAGCTGGAAAGAAATGTTCAAAATTGAACAATATCGGGCTGTAACATGCAATTTGTAATAAGCTATTTGACAAACACAAAATTTTATAGCCAAGGTTCAAGAAACAACTAAAGAGTACCACATTCAAGAAAAATACTCCTATATTAGGAACAGGAATTACATAGGTAAGATAACTACTAAAGACTTCCTGTGGGGAATTTATTTGGCTTATCTATTTGCAGAATTAGATGGCCATGATAATGATGAGGCAGGGGAACTTACTCGGCTTACGAAATTGTAAACTCAGTCGACCATGACAATGACAAGGCTGGTAAGAGGATACTACAATGTCCTCCATCTTATGAGTACAAGAAGAGGCATAGTATCTTAGGAGGACGGAACACTTTGATGGGCTGCACTTCCTTGTACAGTTAGTACTAATATAAGGAGAAAACGTCAATATGACACTCGCCATTTAGCTAAATGACCGCCTGCCTCTGACTTCAGGTATCTGCTGCCAAAGAGAAGACAACTCAACCAGCTAAAGCTAAAGATCTGATTTCACTGCAATCAAAAGTTTTAAAAAACTAATGTTTTCCAGCATACACAGGAATACTAGCGACCCAGGTTTTGAGTGGTCAGAAAAAATTAGATATTGAATGACGGGAAATAGTGGAGGGAAGAGGAAGGCCAAGGGGAAAGTTGTCTGTTCATACTGTCATAGTGGAGAGACGAATGTATGTTGCATTAAACATACTTCAGCTAGTTAACATACTTCAATGCTTGGCGTGACACTAGTTTTGCCAATACCAGAGATATTACAAAACCTCAACTCTTAATTCAGAGAGTTAAGAGTATATGGAATCAGTATAAACAGAAAAAATGTAAAATTTAAGAAGACCATTGCAAAGCAGATGCTTTCTGGAATTTCATCAAGCAGGTGGCGTGGAATTGTGATGGCGTGGGTTTTCATGGATTCTAATGTTATCAACCGTTACTTAAGAAGATTCATGAAATGTATCAACTGTGATGTTTCATTAGAAAGCAAAAAAAGAGAAATTTCTCGAGGTCCGAGCAGTTTG
Source organism: Syzygium grande (assembly GCA_024733475.1). Classification (NCBI taxonomy): domain Eukaryota; kingdom Viridiplantae; phylum Streptophyta; class Magnoliopsida; order Myrtales; family Myrtaceae; genus Syzygium; species Syzygium grande. Next base: position 38,610 of record JAMXDD010000005.1, on the reverse strand, counting down.
GGTCCGCGATTGGAAAATCATGGTCTCCTTCCTGACACGGGGTAGTGATCTAACCCCAGACCTATAAAAGCGAAAAATTCAAGAGGAATCAATTGTATGAACCCATACAAGCTAGAGTGCATATCGTCTTCGTAATCCCACTGAGTCATACGAATTACTTACTGCTAGATGGGGGTGGGGGTGGGGGTGGGGGTGGGGGGGGTGTCCTCAAAATCCAAGAAAAACTGAGAATATGGGTGCGCCACAATACGAATAAGAATGGGAGGAACAAGAAGTAATTGCAGGACTACCAATGAAGAAGAAGAAGAAAGCGGAAGGGAACGTTCGCTGCACAAGAAGCAAAAGTATACTGAGAGAGAAAGAGAGAGAGAGAGAGAGAGAGAAATTACCTTTGGGGTTTGGCAACGTTCAAATCCATAAAGCCACGTTCCTTGTTCTGGGATTGAAAGTTCGGTGAAATCGCTTCAGGATGACAAGTCAAACTCGCTAAACTCGTCGGAATCGCGAGTCGACTCGCGATCTCATCAAGTTCCCCAAATGCTGGGCCTTTGCTTCTTCTTCAAATGGGCCGATCCAGAAAATCCAGGAGCCTTTTAAAATGGAGCTTCTTTACTTTCAAGTTGAATATCTGTAGATTTTATCAATTCCTTCACAAGGGCTTTTGGCTTTTGGACTTTAAAATAGATAGACAACTTCTTGTTGCAGATTTGTATTCTTTACTTTTATAAGGAATTTTACTTAACACTCGATTCGAATGGTAAAATCTTCTTGATTGGCATAAGAAAAAGAAGAAAGAAAAACTCGATACTTTTGAAAGTTGGCGATACAATACTGGTTGATTACATCGGCACATTTGGATTGATTCCATGCATCATGCAATTTGGTCGACATGATGCTCGGGAATCACAAATGTTGGGCGGTGCTATTAGCTATATAATTGAAGAGAGGACAACTAAGAGATCACCAAAATAAGCCTCTCGAAAATCGTACATAAATAAAATTTTTGGTCACTATACATTCATGCTTGTTCAAATTAAGCCCATGTAGTTTTAATTTGTTTCAAAAAAATTATACTATTTTCATAAAATAGGGTTTAGGGTTTGGGATTTGAGGTTTTGGGGTCTGAGGTTTGGGGTTTCATGTTTCAGGGCCTGGGGTTGGGGGTCTAGGGTCTAAGGTCTCGGGTAAGGGGTTTCGCAGTTCGGGGTTAGGGGTTCAGGGTTTGGGGTTCAAGGTTTTGGGTTGGGGGTTTGGGGTTAGGATTTTTAGGTTTGGGGTTTAGGGTTTTGGGGTCTAGGGTCAAGGGTCTAGGGTCTACGGTTTAGGGTCTAGGCATTTGGGGTCTTAGGTTTATGTTTGGGGTTTCGATTTGGGGCTTAAGGTTTTGGGGTTTGAAGTTTCGGGTTTTGGGGTTTTGTGTTTGGGGTTTTGGGGTTTGGGGTTGAGGGTCGACGGTAGGGTCTAGGGTTTGGGGCTTAGGGTTTGGGGATTAGGGCTTAGGGCTCGGGGCTTCGGCCTCGGGGCTTAGGGTTTATGATTTTAGGGATTTAGGGTTTAGGGCTTAGGGTTGAGAGTCTAGGGTTTTAGGGTTTGAGGGTTTAAGGTTTAGGGTTTAGGGGTTTAGGGTTTTGGGAGTTAGGGTTTAGGGGTTTAGGATTTTGGGGTTTGGGAGTTAGGGTTTAGGGGTTAGGGTTTGGGGGTTTGGGAGTTAGGGGTTAGGGTTTGGGGTTTGGGGTTTAGGGTTTAGGATTGAGGGTTTAGGGTTGAGGATTTAGGATTTAGGGTTTCGGGTTTGGGGTTTGGGGGTTTAGGGTTTTAGGATTTAGGGTTTTAGGGTTAAAGGGTTTAGGGTTTTAGGGGTTTAGGGTTTACGGTTTAGATGTTTACGTTCAAAATATGAAGCGAAACGAAAATAGAAGAAAATGGTCGAAAAGATTTTCTTTTCCAAAAAAGATTCCCTTCCGATATATTTTTTTATAACATTTTTTGAACTAGAAAAAAGGAAATGGTTCTTATAAAGATGTGCATTTAATTTCATGTATACGAGACGTTGACGCTCCAAATGTAATACGAAATAAAAAAAGAAGAAAATGGTTGAAAAGATTCACTTTTTCAAAAGAGATTCCTTCCGTTCTTTTTTTTATAACTTTTCAATCTGACATAGCGTTGTGCATTTAATCAAATGTAATCTGAAATAAAAAAAAAAAGAAAATGGTTTTTTTTTTTCCCTCTCGGTGTTTTTTTTTTAAAATTTTTTGAACTAGAAAAACGTTGGGAACAAGTGCGTTCCAATGGCTTGATGTGCATTTAATTTTATCTATACGAGACGTTTATGCTCCAAATGTGATGCGAAATTAAAAAAGAACAAAATGGTCGAAAAGATTCCCTTTTTTAAAAAAGATTCTCTTTCGATATTTTGCTTTATAAAATTTTTAGAACCATAAAAAAGTGAGTGATAGGTGGGTTCCAATAGCTTGATTTGTATTGAATTTCATGTATACGAGACGTTTACGCTCCAAATATGATGCGAAATCAAAATAGAAGAAACTAGTCGAAAAGATTCCCTTTTTCAAAAAAGATTCCCTTTCGAAGTTTTTTTGAAAAAAAATTTTCGAACTAGAAATACGTTAGGAACAGGTGCGTTCCACTAGCTTAATTTGCATTTAATTTCATATATAGGAGATGTTCACGCTCAAAATGTGAAGAGAAATGAAAAAAGAAAAAAATGGTCGAAAAAATTCTCTTTTTCAAAAAAGATTCGCTTTCGATTTTTTTTTAATTAAATTTTTTGAACCAGAAAAACGTTGGAAACAGGTGCGTTCCAATAGCTTGATTTGCATTTAACATCATCTATACGAGACGTTTACACTCAAAATGTGATGCGAAATTAAAAGAGAAAAAAATGGTTGAAAAGATTCCCTTTTTTAAAATAGATTCCCTTTTAATATTTTTCTTTATAAACTTTTTTGAACCAGAAAAAAGTGTGGGATAGGTGCGTTCCAATAGCATGATTTGCATTTAATTTCATGTGTACGAGATGTTGACGCTCAAAAGGTGATGCGAAATCAAAAAAGAAGCAAATGATCGAAAAGATTCCCTTTTTCAAAAAAGATCCCCTTTCGATGTTTTGCTTTATAAAATTTTTTGAACCAGAAAAACGTGGGGGATAGGTGCATTCCAATAGCTTGATTTGCATTGAATTTCATGTATACGAGACGTTTACGTTCCAAATGTGATGCGAAATCAAAAAAGAAGAAACTGTTAGAAAAGATTCCTTTTTCAAAAAAGATTCCCTTTCGATGTTTTTTTTTATAAAATTTTTTGAACAAGAAATACGTTGGGAAGAGGTATGTTCTAATAGCTTAATTTGCATTTCATTTCATTTATAGGAGATGTTCACGCTCAAAATATGAAGCGAAATGAAAATAGAAGAAAATGGTCGAAAAGATTCCCTTTTTAAAAAAAGATTTCCTTTCGATGTTTTTTTTTATAAAATTTTTTGAACCAGAAAAACATTGGGAACATGTGCGTTCCAACAGTTTGATTTGCATGTAATTTCATCTATACGAGACGTTTACGTTCCAAATATGATGCGAAATTAAAATAGAAGAAAATGGTCGAAAAGATTCCCTTTTTTAAAAAAGATTCCTTTTCGATATTTTGCTTTATACAATTTTTTGAACCAGAAAAAAGTGAGGGATAGGTGCGTTCCAACAGCTTAATTTGCATTGAATTTCATGTATACTAGATGTTTATGCTCCAAATGTTATGCGAAATGAAAAGAATAAGAAAATGGTAGAAAAGATTCCCTTTTTCAAAAAAGATTTCCTTTCGATGTTTTGCTTTATAAAATTTTTTGATCTAGAAAAACGTGGGGGATAGGTGCGCTCCAATAGCTTGATTTGCATTGAATTTCGTGTATACGAGATGTTTACGCTCCAAATGTGATGCGAAATCAAAAAGGAAGAAACTGGTTGAAAAGATTCCCTTTTTCAAAAAAGATTCCCTTTCGATGTTTGTTTTTATAAAATTTTTTTAAATAGAAATACATTGGGAAGAGGAGATATTCACAGTCAAAATGTGAAGCGCAATGAAAAAAGCAAAAAATGGTCGAAAAGATTTCCTTTTTTAAAAAAGATTCGCTTTCGATGTTTTTTTTTATTAAATTTTTTGAACCAGAAAAACGTTGGGAACAGGTGCGTTCCAATAGCTTGATTTGCATTTAATTTTATCTATACGAGACGTTTACGCTCCAAATGTGATGCAAAATTAAACAAGAAGAAAATGGTTAAAAAGATTCCCTTTTTTAAAAAAGATTTCCTTTCGATATTTTGCTTTATAAAATTTTTTGAACCAGAAAAAAGTGAGGGATAGGTGCGTTCTAATAGCTTTATTTACATTGAATTTCATGTATACTCAACGTTTACGCTCCAAATGTGATGCGAAAGGAAAAAAATAAGAAAATGGTTGAAAAGATACCCTTTCCCAAAAAAGATTCCCCTTCGATGTTTTGCTTTATAAAATTTTTTGAACTAAAAAAACGAGGGGGATATGTGCGTTCTAATAGCTTGATTTGCATTGAATTTCATGTATACGAGACGTTTACGCTCAAAAAGTGATGCGAAATCAAAAAAGAAGAAAATGGTCGAAAAGATTCCCTTTTTCAAAAAAGATTCCTTTTCGGTGTTTTTTTTATTAAATTTTTTGAACCAGAAAAAAGTTGAGAACATGTGCGTTCCAATGGCTTGATGTGTATTTAATTTCATCTATACGAGACGTTTACGCTTCAAATGTGATACAAAATTAAAAAAGAACCAAATGGTCGAAAAGATTTCCTTTTTTAAAAAAGATTCCCTTTCGATATGTTGCTTTATAAAATTTTTAGAACCAGAAAAAAGTGAGTGATGGGTGCGTTCCAATAGCTTGATTTACATTAAATTTCATGTATACGAGACATTTACGCTCAAAATGTGATGCGAAATCAAAAAAGAAAAAACTAGTCAAAAAAAAATTCCCTTTTTCAAAAAAGATTCACTTTCGAAGTTTTTTTTATAAAAAATTTTTGACCTAGAAATACGTTAGGAACAGGTGCGTTTCGATAGCTTGATTTGCATTTAATTTCATGTATAGGAGATGTTCATGTTGAAAATGTGAAGCGCAATGAAAAAAGAAAAAAATGATCGAAAAGATTCCCTTTTTCAAAAAAGATTCCTTTTCGATATTTTTTTTATAAAATTTTTTGACCCAAAAAAACGTTGGGAATAGGTGCGTTCCAATAGCTTGATTTGCATTTAATTTCATCTATACGAGATGTTTACACTCAAAATGTGATGCGAAATTAAAAGAGAAGAAAATGGTCAAAAAGATTCCCTTTTTTAAAAAAGATTCCCTTCTAATATATTGCTTTATAAACTTTTTTGAACCAGAAAAAAGTGAGGGATAGGTGCGTTCCAATAGCTTGATTTGCATTTAATTTCATGTATACGAGACATTGATGCGCAAAATGTGATGCGAAATCAAAAAAGAAGCAAATGATCGAAAAGATTTCTTTTTCCAAAAAAGATTCCCTTTCGATATTTTGCTTTATAAAATTTTTTGAACCAGAAAAAAGTGTGGGATTGGTGCGTTCCAATAGCTTGATTTGCATTGAATTTCATGTATACGAGATGTTTACGCTCCAAATGTGATGCGAAATAAAAAAAAAGAAAATTGTCGAAAAGATTCTCTTTTTCAAAAAAGATTCCCTTTCGATGTATTTTTTCTTTAAAATTTTTTGAACTAGAAATACGATGGGAACAGGCTTGTTCCAATAGCTTGATTTGCATTAATTTTATGTATACAAGATGTTCACGCTCAAAATGTGAAGCGAAATGAAACAAGAAAAAAATGGTCAACAAGATTCCCTTTTTCAAAAAAGATTCTCTTTCGATTTTTTTTTTACAAAATTTTTTGAACCAGAAAAACGTTAGGAACAGGTGTGTTCCAACAGCTTGATTTGCATTTAATTTCATCTATACGAGACGTTTACGTTCCAAATGTGATGCCAAATTAAAAAAGAAGAAAATGGTCGAAAAGATTCCCTTTTTCAAAAAAGATTCCCTTTCGATATTTTGCTTTATAAAATTTTTTGAACCAGAAAAAAGTGAGGGATAGGTGTGTTCCAATAGCTTGATTTGCATTGAATTTCATGTATACTAGACGTTTACGCTGCAAATTTTATGCGAAATGAAAAAATAAGATGGTTTGAAAAGATTTTCTTTTTAAAAAGAGATTTCCTTTTGATGTTTTGCTTTATAAAATTTTTCGATGCAGAAAAAAATGAGGGATAGGTGCGTTCCAATAGCTTGATTTACATTGAATTTCATGCATACTCGACGTTTACGCTCCAAATGTGATGCGAAATGAAAAAATAAGAAAATGGTTGAAAAGATTCCCTTCTCCAAAAAAGATTCCCTTTCGATATTTTGCTTTATAAAATTTTTTGAACCAGAAAAACGTGGGGGATAAGTGCATTCCAATAGCTTGATTTGCATTGAATTTCATGTAGACGAGGCGTTTACGCTCCAAATGTGATGCGAAATAAAAAAGTAGAAACCGGTCGAAAAGATTCTCTTTTGCAAAAAAGATTCCTTTCGATGATTTTTTTTGTAAAATTTTTTGAACTAGAAATACGTTGGGAAGAGGTATGTTCTAATAGTTTGATTTGCATTTCACTTCATGTATAAGAGATGTTCACGCTCAAAATATGAAGCGAAACGAAAAAATTTTTGAACCAGAAAAAAGATTCCCTTTTTCAAAAAAGATTCCCTTTCGATGTTTTTTTTATAAAATTTTTTGAACCAGAAAAATGTTGGGAACAGGTGTATTCATATAGCTTGATGTGCATTTAATTTCATGTATACGAGACGTTGACGCTCCAAATGTAATGTGAAATCAAAAAAGAAGAAAATGATCGAAAAGATTCCCTTTTCCAAAAAAGATTCTCTCTCGGTGTTTTTTTATTAAATTTTTTAAACCAGAAAAACGTTGGGAACAGGTGTGTTCCACTGGCTTGCTGTGCATTTAATTTCATCTATACGAGGCGTTTATGTTCCAAATGTGATGCGAAATTAAAAAAGAACCAAATGGTCAAAAAGATTCCCTTTAAAAAAAAGATTTCCCATCGATATTTTGCTTTATAAACTTTTTTGAACCAGAAAAAAGTGAGTGATTGGTACGTTCCGATAGCTTGATTTGCATTGAATTTCATGTAGACGAGACGTTTACGCTCCAAATGTGATGCGAAATCAAAAAAGAAGAAACTGGTCGAAAAGACTCCCTTTTTCAAAAAAAAATTCCCTTCAGAAGTTTTTTTTTAAAAATTTTTTTGAACTTAAGATACGTTAGGAACATGTGCGTTTCAATAGCTTGATTTGCATTTAATTTCATGTACAGGAGATATTCACAGTCAAAATGTGAAGCGCAATGAAAAAAGCAAAAAATGGTCGAAAGGATTCCCTTTTTCAAAAAAGATTTCCTTTCGATGTTTTTTTTAAAAAAAATTTTTGAACCAGAAAAACGTTGGGAACAGGTGCGTTCCAATAGCTTGATATGCATTTAATTTCATCTGTACGAGACGTTTACGCTCAAAATGTGATGCGAAATTAAAAGAGAAGAAAATGGTTCAAAAGAGTCCCTTTTTCAAAAAAGATTCCCTTTCGATATTTTGCTTTATAAAATTATTTGAACTAGAAATATGTGGGGAACATGTGCGTTCCAACAGCTCGATTTGCATTTAATTTCATCTATACGAGACATTTACGCTCCAAAAGTGATGTCAAATTAAAAAAGAAGAAAATGATCGAAAAGATTCCCTTTTTAAAAAAAGATTCCCTTTCGATATTTTGCTTTATAAAATTTTTTGAACCAGAAAAAAGTGAGGGATACGTGCGTTTCAATAGCTTGATTTGCATTGAATTTCATGTATACTAGGCGTTTACGCTTCAAATGTTATGCGAAATGAAAAAAAATAAGAAATTGATTGAAAAGATTCCCTTTTTCAAAAAAGATTCCCTTCCGATGTTTTGCTTTATAAAATTTTTTGATCGAGAAAAACGTGGGGGATAGGTGCATTCCAATAGCTTGATTTGCATTAAATTTCATGTATACTAGACGTTTACGCTCCAAATGTTATGCGAAATGAAAAAAAAATAAGAAAATGGTCAAAAAAATTTCCTTTTTAAAAAAAGATTCCCTTTCGATGTTTTGCTTTATAAAATTTTTTGATCCAGAAAAAAGTGAGGGATATGTGCGTTCCAATATCTTGATTTACATTGAATTTCATGTATACTCAACATTTACGCTCCAAATGTGATGCGAAATGAAAAAATAAGAAAATTGTCGAAAAGATTCCCTTCTCCAAAAAAGATTCCCTTTCGATGTTTTGCTTTATAAAATTTTTTGAATGAGAAAAACGTGGGGGATAGGTGCGTTCCAATAGCTTGATTTGCATTGAATTTCATGGATACGAGGCGTTTATGCTCCAAATGTGATGCGAAATAAAAAAAGTAGAAACTGGTCGAAAAGATTCCCTTTTTCAAAAAAGATTCCTTTCGATGATTTTTTTTGTAAAATTTTTTGAACTAGAAATACGTTGGGAAAAGGTATGTTCTAATAGTTTGATTTGCATTTCACTTCATGTATAAGAGATGTTCACGCTCAAAATATAAAGCGAAACCAAAATAGAAGAAAATGGTCGAAAAGATTCCCTTTTTCAAAAAAGATTCCCTTTCGATGTTTTTTTTATAATAGTTTTTGAACCAGAAAAACGTTGGGAACAGGTGCATTCTTATAGCTTGATGTGCATTTAATTTCATGTATACGAGACATTGATGCTCCAAATGTAATGCGAAATCAACAAAGAAGAAATTGGTCGAAAAGATTCTCTTTTTCAAAAAAGATTCCCTCTTGGTGTTTTTTTAATTAAATTTTTTGAACGAGAAAAACGTTAGGAACAGGTGCGTTCCACTGGCTTGATGTGCATTTAATTTCATCTATACGAGGCGTTTACGCTTCAAATGTGATGCGAAATTAAAAAAGAACCAAATGGTCGAAAAGATTCCCTTTTTTAAAAAAGATTCCCCTTTAATATTTTGCCTTATAAAATTTTTAGAGCCACAAAAAAGTAAGTGATAGGTGCGTTCCAATAGCTTGATTTGCGTTGAATTTCATGTATACGAGATGTTTACACACCAATTGTGATGCAAAATCAAAATAGAAAAAACTGGCCGAAAAGACTCCCTTTTTCAAAAAAGATTCTCATTCGAAGTTTTTTTTTAAAAAATTTTTTGAACTAGAGATACGTTAGGAACAGGTGCGTTCCAATAACTTGATATGCATTTAATTTCATCTATACGAGACATTTACGCTCAAAATGTGATGCGAAATTAAAAGAGAAGAAAATGATAAAAAAGATTCCCTTTTTCAAAAAAGATTCCCTTTCGATATTTTGCTTTATAAAATTGTTTGAACTAGAAATACTTGGGGAATAGACGCGTTCCAACAGCTTGATTTGCATTTAATTTCATCTATATGAGACGTTTACGATCTGAATGTGATGCCAAATTAAAAAAGAAGAAAATGGTCGAAAAGATTGCCTTTTTTAAAAAAGATTCCCTTTCGATATTTTGCTTTATAAAATTTTTTGAACCAGAAAAAAGTGAGGGATAGTTGCGTTTCAATAGCTTGATTTGCATTGAATTTCATGTATACTAGACGTTTATGCTCCAAATGTTATGCGAAATGTAAAAAATAAGAAAATGGTCAAAAAAATTCCCTTTTTCAAAAAAGAGTCCCTTTCGATGTTTTGCTTTATAAAATTTTTTGATCCAGAAAAAAGTGAGGGATAGGTGCGTTCCAATAGCTTGATTTACATTAAATTTCATGTATACTAGACGTTTACGCTCCAAATGTTATGCGCAATGAAAAAAATAAGAAAATGGTTGAAAAGATTCTCTTTTTCAAAAAAGATTCCCTTTCGATGTTTTTTTTATAACATTTTTTGAACCAGAAAAACGTTGGGAACAGGTGCGTTCTTATAGCTTGATGTGCATTTAATTTCATGTATACGAGACGTTGACGCTCCAAATGTAATGCGAAATCAACAAAGAAGAAAATAGTCGAAAAGATTCTCTTTTTCAAAAAAGATTCCCTCTCGGTGTTTTTTTTATTAAATTTTTTGAACTAGAAAAACGTTAGGAACAGGTGCGTTCCACTGGCTTGATGTGCATTTAATTTCATCTATACGAGACATTTACGCTTCAAATGTGATGCGAAATTAAAAAAGAACCAAATGGTCAAAAAGATTCCCTTTTTTAAAAAAGATTCCCCTTTGATATTTTGCTTTATAAAATTTTTAGAACCAGAAAAAAGTGAGTGATAGGTGCGTTCCAATAGCTTGATTTGCGTTGAATTTCATGTATACGAGACGTTTACGCTCCAAATGTGATGCGAAATCAAAATAGAAGAAATTGGTTGAAAAGACTCCCTTTTTCAAAAAAGATTCACATTCGAAGTTTTTTTTTAAAAAATCTTTTGAACTAGAGATACGTTAGGAACAGGTGCGTTCCAATAACTTAATTTGAATTTAATTTCATGTACAGGAGATGTTCACGGTCAAAATGTGAAGCGCAATAAAAAAAGCAAAAAATGTTCGAAAAGATTCCCTTTTTCAAAAAAGATTCCCTTTCGATGTTTTTTTTAATAAAATTTTTTGAACCAGAAAAACGTTGGGAACGGGTGCGCTCCAATAGCTTGATATGCATTTAATTTCATCTATACGAGACGTTTACGCTCAAAATGTGACGCGAAATTAAAAGAGAAGAACATGGTCAAAAAGATTCCCTTTCGATATTTTGCTTTATAAAATTTTTTGAACTAGAAATACGTGAGGAATAGGCACGTTCCAACAGCTTGATTTGCATTTAATTTCATCTATACGAGGCGTTTACATTCCGAATGTGATGCCAAATTAAAAAAGAAGAAAATGGTCGAAAAGATTCCCTTTTTTAAAAAAGATTCCCTTTCGATATTTTACTTTATAAAATTTTTTGAATCAGAAAAAAGTGAGGGATAGGTGCGTTTCAATAGCTTGATTTGCATTGAATTTTATGTATACTAGGCGTTTATGCTCCAAATGTTATGCGAAATGAAAAAAAAAGAAAATGGTTGAAAAGATTCCCTTTTTCAAAAAAGATTACCTTCCGATGTTTTGCTTTATAAAATTTTTTGATCAAGAAAAATGTGGGGGATAGGTGCGTTCCAATAGCTTGATTTGCATTGAATTTCATGTATACTAGACGTTTACGCTCCAAATGTTATGCGAAATGAAAAAAATAAGAAAATGGTCAAAAAAATTCCCCTTTTCAAAAAAGATTCCCTTTCGATGTTTTGCTTTATAAAATTTTTTGATCCAGAAAATAGTGAGGAATAGGTGTGTTCCAATAGCTTGATTTACATTAAATTTCATGTATACTCGACATTTACGCTCCAAATGTGATGCGAAATGAAAAAAGAAGAAAATTGTCGAAAAGATTCCCTTCTCCAAAAAAGATTCCCTTTCGATGTTTTGCTTTATAAAATTTTTTGAATGAGAAAAACATGGAGGATAGATGCGTTCCAATAGCTTGATTTGCATTGAATTTCATGTAGACGAGGCGTTTACGCTCCAAATGTGATGCGAAATAAAAAAAGTAGAAATCGGTCGAAAAGATTCCCTTTTTCAAAAAAGATTCCTTTCGATGTTTTTTTTTGTAAAATTTTTTGAACTAGAAATACGTTGGGAAGAGGTATGTTCTAATAGTTTGATTTGCATTTCATTTCATGTATAAGAGATGTTCACGCTCAAAATATGAAGCGAAACCAACATAGAAGAAAATGGTCGAAAAGATTCCCTTTTTCAAAAAAGATTCCCTTTCCATAATTTTTTTTATAAAATTTTTGAACCAGAAAAACGTTGGGAACAGGTGCGTTCCAAGAACTTGATCTGCATTTAATTTCATTTATACGAGACGTTTACGCTCAAAATGTGATGCGAAATTAAAAGAGAAGAAAATGGTCACCAAATGATCGAAAAGATTCCCTTTTTTAAAAAAGAATCCCTTTCGATATTTTGCTTTATAAAACTTTTAGAACCAGAAAAAAGTGAGTGATAGGTGCGTTCCAATAGCTTGATTTGCATTGAATTTCATGTATATGAGAGGTTTATGCTTCAAATGTGATGTGAAATCCAAAAAGAAGAAACTGGTCAAAAAGATTCCCTTTTTAAAAAAAGATCCCCTTTCGAAGTTTTTTTGAAGAAAAATTTTTTGAACTAGAAATATGTTAGGAACAGGTGCGTTCCAATAACTTGATTTGCATTTAATTTCATGTATAGGATATGTTCACGCTCACAATATGAAGCGAAATGACAAAAGAAAGAAATGGTCGAAAACATTCCTTTTTTCAAAAAAGATTCCCTTTCGATGTTTTTTTTTTATAAAATTTTTTGAACGAGAAAAACGTTGGGAACAGGTGCGTTCCAATAGCTTGATTTGCATTTAATATCATCTATCAAGGGGACGTTTACACTCAAAATGTGATCACGAAATTAAAAAGAGAAGAAAAAAAATCTTTTTTCAAAAAGATTCCCTTTTAATGTTTTGCTTTATAAAAATTTTTGAACTAGAAAAAAGTGAGGATAGGTGCATTCCAATAGCTTTATTTGCATTTAATTTCATGTATACGAGACGTTTACGCCACAAATGTGATGCGAAATAAAAAAAAAAGAACATGGTCGAAAAGATTCCCTTTTAAAAAAAGATTCCCTTCGATGTTTTGCTTTATAAAATTTTTTTGAACTAGAAAAATGTGGGAAGAGGTAGGTGTTCTTATAGCTTGATTTGCATTGAATTTCATGTATAAGAGATTTCACGCTTCAAATGTGATGCGAAATAAAAAAAGAAGAAAAATGGTCGAAAAGATTCCCTTTTCAAAAAGATTCCCATTCGATGTTTTTTTTTAAAAATTTTTTGAACTAGAAAAACGTTAGGAAGAAAAAAGTGCCTTCCAATAGCTTGATTTTTTTAATTTCATGTATAGAGATGTTCACGGTCAAAATGTGAAGAAAAAAAAAAGAAAAAATGGTCGAAAAGATTCCCTTTTTTCAAAAAAATTCCCTTTCGATGTTTTGTTTTATCAAATTTTTTGAACCATAAAAACATTGGGAACAGGTGCGTTCAATAGCTTGATATGCATTTAATTTCATCTATAAGAGACATTTACGCTTTCAATTAAAACAGAAGAAAATTGTTAAAAAGATTCCCTTTTAAAAAGTTTTATAAAATTTTTTTTTAAAAAAATTTTTGAACTAGAAATATTTGCATTTAATTTCATCTATCTGCGTTCAATAACTTGATTTGCATTTAATTTCATGTATAGGAGATGTTCACGCTCAAAATGTGAAGCGAAATGAAAAAAGAAAAGAAATGGTCGAAAAGATTCCCTTTTTCAAAAAAGATTCCCTTTCGATGTTTTTTTTTTATAAAATTTTTTGAACCAGAAAAACGTTGGGAACAGGTGCGTTCCAATAGCTTGATTTGCATTTAATATCATCTATACGAGACGTTTACACTCAAAATGTGATGCGAAATTAAAAGAGAAGAAAATGGTCGAAAAGATTCCCTTTTAATGTTTTGCTTTATAAAAATTTTTGAACTAGAAAAAAGTGAGGGATAGGTGCATTCCAATAGCTTGATTTGCATTTAATTTCATGTATACGAGACGTTGACGCGCCAAATGTGATGCGAAATAAAAAAAGAAGCAAATGGTCGAAAAGATTCCCTTTTTCAAAAAAGATTCCCTTTCGATGTTTTGCTTTATAAAATTTTTAAACGAGAAAAATGTGGGAGATAGGTGCGTTCTTATAGCTTGATTTGCATTGAATTTCATGTATACGAGACGTTTACGCTTCAAATGTGATGCGAAATGAAAATAGAAGAAACTGATCGAAAAGACTCCCTTTTTCAAAAAAGATTCCCATTCGATGTTTTTTTTTAAAAAATTTTTTGAGCTAGAGATACGTTAGGAACAGGTGCCTTCCAATAGCTTGATTTGCATTTAATTTCATGTACAGGAGATGTTCACGGTCAAAATGTGAAGAGCAACGAAAAAAGCAAAAAATGGTCGAAAAGATTCCCTTTTTCAAAAAAGATTCCCTTTCGATGTTTTGTTTTATCAAATTTTTGAACCATAAAAACATTGGGAACAGGTGCGTTCCAATAGCTTGATATGCATTTAATTTCATCTATAAGAGACGTTTACGCTCAAAATTTGACGCGAAATTAAAACAGAAGAAAATTGTTAAAAAGATTCCCTTTCGAAATTTTGTTTTATAAAATTGTTTGAACTAGAAATACGTAGGGAATTGGCGCGTTCCAACAGTTTGATTTGCATTTAATTTCATCTATACGAGACGTTTACGCTCTTGATTTGCATTTAATTTCATGTATAGGAGATGTTCACGCTCAAAATGTGAAGCGAAATGAAAAAAGAAAACAATGGTCGAAGAGATTCCCTTTTTTAATAAAGATTCCTTTTCGATATTTTTTTTATAAAATTTTTTGAACCAGAAAAACGTTGGGAACAGGTGCGTTCCAATAGCTTGATTTGCATTTAATATCATCTATACGAGACGTTTACGCTCAAAATGTGATGCAAAATTAAAAGAGAAGAAAATGGTTGAAAAGATTCTCTTTTAATATTTTGCTATATAAAAATTTTTGAACCAGAAAAAAGTGAGGGATAGGTGCATTCTCATAGCTTGATTTGCATTTAATTTCATGTATACAAGACGTTGACGCGCCAAATGTGATGTGAAATAAAAAAAGAAGCAAATGGTCGAAAACATTCTCTTTTTCAAAAAAGATTCCCTTTCGATGTTTTGCTTTATAAAATTTTTTAATGGAGAAAAAAGTGAGGGATAGGTGCGTTCCAATAACTTGATTTGCATTAAATTTCATGTATACGAGATATTTACGCTCCAAATGTGATGCGAAATCAAAAAAGAAGAAAATGATAGAAAAGATTCCCTTTTTCAAAAAAGATTCCCTGTCGATGTTTCTTTTTATAAAATTTTTTGAACTAAAAATACGTTGGGAACAGGCGCGTTCCAATAGCTTGATTTGTATTTAATTTCATGTATACGAGATGTTCACGCTCAAAATGTGAAGTGAAATGAGAAAAGAAAAAAATGATCGAAAAGATTCCCTTTTTCAAAAAAGATTCTCTTTCGATGTATTTTTTTATTAAATTTTTTGAACCAGAAAAACGTTGGGAACAGGTGCGTTTCAATAGCTTGATTTGCATTTAATTTTATCTATACGAGACATTTATGCTCCAAATGTGATGCAAAATTAAACAAGAAGAAAATGGTTGAAAAGATTCCCTTTTTGAAAAACTCGTGGGATTGGTGCGTTCCAATAGCTTGATTTGCATTGACTTTGATGTATATAAGACGTTTACGCTCGAAATGTGATGCGAAATCAAAAAAGAAGAAAATGGTCGAAAAGATTCTCTTTTTCAGAAAAGATTCCCTTTCAATGTTTTTTTTTATAAAATTTTTTGAACTAGAAACACGTTGGGAACAGGCGCGTTCCAATAGCTTGATTTGCATTTAATTTCATGTATACGAGATGTTCACGCACGAAATGTGAAGCGAAATGAAAAAAAAAAAAAATTGTCGACAAGGTTCCCTTTTTCAAAAAAGATTCCCTTTCGATAATTTTTTTATAAAATTTTTTGAACCAGAAAAACGTTGGGAACAGGTGCGTTCCAACAGCTTGATTTGCATTTAATTTCATCTATACGAGACGTTTATGTTCCAAATGTGATGCGAAATATAAAATAAAGAAAATGGTCGAAAAGATTCTTTTTTAAAAAAAAGATTCCCATTCGATATTTTGCTTTATAAAATTTTGTCAACCAAAGATTTCCTTTCGATGTTTTGCTTTATAAAATTTTTTGATCCAGAAAAACGTTGGGGATAGGTGCGTTTCAATAGCTTGATTTGCATTGAATTTCATGCATACTAAACGTTTACGCTCCAAAAGTTATGCGAAATGAAAAAAATAGGAAAATGGTCGAAAAGATTCCCTTTTTCAAAAAAGATTCCCTTTCGATATTTTGCATTATAAAATTTTTTGATCCAGAAAAAAGTGAGGGATAGGTGCGTTCCAATAGCTTGATTTACATTGAATTTTGTGACAGTCCGGATTTTGGCCCATTTTTGGGGTTTATAAAACGTGTAATTCGTCAGTGCGCTTATAATGGAATTTCGCCCGGGAACTGATCACTCCCGGTTATTGTTTTAAATCTTGAGATTTCGCTAGAATCGCACTCGATCGAATTTGGTCGTTATTTAGACCATGAACTTGACAGTCGATTTCCGGGAGTTTCGGGACGAAATAAATTGGACGGTGTCGATATTATTGTGGCCAGCATCGAGATTGTCAGGAATAGTGGAAAAGTGGATTTTTTGACCGGGTACAAATTTGGACTGGTAGACCTCCCTCGTAGTATGGTTTGGGTTGTTTTATTTTGGCAGTGTGCCCTAGAATATTGTTGAGATTTTATTATGGATTATTAGGCCTTTTTCTGGAATTAAATCGGAACCGATAGGTCGATTGTTAGTTCGGACCGTGTCCTTTGGTTCGCACTCAAAATTTAAAATTTCTCTTTTTCCTCTCTCTTTTCTCTCTCCTCTCTCTCTCTCTCTGCCGGACCACTTCCCGCGCGTGTCCCCCCTCTCTCTTCCTTTTCCCTTCTCTCTCTCTCTTTCTCTCTCTCTCTCCCCGGGACTGCCGTGCACGTTTCCCCCTCTGCCCTCACGTCCCTTCCCCCCTGCATGCATGTCCCCCCCCCATGAGGTCTCCCTCTTTTCTCTCTCTCTCTCTCTCCTCTCTTCTCTCTCTCCTCCTTCTTCTTCCTCCTCTCTCTCTTTCCTTCTGGTTTTCTTTTCTTCTTGGCGGCATTGCCTTTCGTCCAGAGCTCGCCGTCTTGCCCAGCGTCGCCCGATGCCGCCTCGCCCCGCGCGCCTGTCGCCAGCCCGGCAGACCCTCTCCCTCCCGCCCGTCACCTCCGGCCCCCACCCCAAAAAGCCCTCTCCCCCCTTTCTCAAAATATTCCTTTTGATATTTTTCTTTACAAAATTTTAAAACCAAAAATGTGGGATAGTTCGCGTTCAATTAAGCGAATTTGCATTGAATTTCGGCATATCTGGTTTACCCTCAAATCGTGATTCAAAATCAAAAAAGAAGGAAGCAGGTGAAAAGATTTCCTTTTCAAAAAAGATTTCTGCCGATGTTTACTCCGGAATTTTTTTGAACCTGGAAAAAGCGTGGAAGTGACGGTGCGTTCAATAGCTTCATTTGCATTAGTTCTGTGTTTACGAGATTTAAAGTCTGCAAATCGTCTGAAATCAAAAAGAAAATACTTTCGAAAATCTTCTCTTTTTTTCAAAAAAGATTCCTTTGATAATTTGCTTTAAAAGTTACTAGACAATAAATGGGGATAGTTCTTCCAGCAGTTCTGATGAATTTCATATCGAGACATTTCGCTCAAATGTAATCGAAATAAAAAATGAAGAAAACCCGGTCGAAACTTTTCCCCGGGCAATTTTGAGCCCAGAGCCGATATTTTCGGGCCAAATTTTGGTACAAACTTCTAGACCCTACTTAGTATTTTGGATATATCATTGACCAGTTTCGGGCTAGAACGGCTAGGGCGTGTATTTAATTTAATTATTTTATGACTAAATTAGATTATGTGATGTTCTAATTGATTTAAATTAGGCTGATTAAAGTGGAGTGCTTGAGTGGGAAATTGTGCGTGACCGGCTTGACCATTAATTTAGTGATATCGTGTTTTATTTATGCAATTTAAATTGGATTAAATAGTATGCTTGATTAGTGAAATTATGTGTGACCGACTTGAACGTCGGAATGGTGGATGAGGTGGTGACTGTGAATTCAGACTGAATGTTGGGTATGAGTGATTTGATGTGGGTTGACGTGAAAATTGATTGAATTGAATGGCGTGTGTTTGCCTGTCGACTTTAAGCCCGGATTGAACGGAGGGCTACGGACTTGGGACGTGTTGACGGCGGTCCGTGTGAAGGCTTGACTGGCTGGTGTGCCAAATGGAAAGACGGACTTGGGACGTGTTGACGGCGGTCCGTGTGAAGGCATGAATGGCCGATGTGCCAAATGGATGCGGGCTTGAGACGTGTTGACGGTGGCCCGTTTGAAGTGTGATTAGACCTAAGGCGTGTTTACGCGGGTCATTGGAAAGAAAGTTGAGCCTGAGGCGTGTTTACGCGGGCTGTGAGAATGGGCCTGAGGCGTATTTACGCGGGCCGTGAAAGTGAGCCTGAGGCGTGTTTACGCGGGCTATGAGAATGAACTTGAGGCGCAGTGGCGCGGGTCGTAAGAAAGATGTACGTTCGCGCATTTGAATTGAGTGTGATTGAAATGGCTGGTTGAGTGTGATTGAATTGGCTGGTTGAGCGTGTGACTGGATTGGCTGGATGAGTGTGACTGATTTGGCGGGATGAGCGTGTGATGTAATTGGCTGGTTGAGCATGTGGATGTCGATCGAATTGACTGATGGTGCGTGTGGATGATTGGTTCAATGTGCGTGTGGGTACTGGGTTGGATTGATTGATTTCGAGTGGAAAAGTGTGTGCTGGTGATCGTGATGTGGCGGTGATTTATTCTTGCATTATCATGCTTGAACTAATATGCAGGACTGGCACGTGGATCGAGGCAAGGTAAGCCTCTCATACGAAATTGATTGTATTATTGGTAGTTCGCGTGTTAGACTGGTCTGGGTACGCATTAGCCTAGGTTAGGTTTAGGTTGTTGCTTATTGAGACTCTCTCTCACGGTTATTATATAACCATTTCAGATCTGTGACCCTAAGAGATGGAAGACACTGCAAGGGTATCTCGGAGATCGAGGACGGGTCAAATTCCCGCGGCATTTTGAGTTTTCCCTTTTTAGTAGAGGAGTTAAGTTTGCTGCTATTGTTCCTTTTTGAGAATTGTAGTTTTGCTGTTGTGGTTTAGCTTGGGGACTGTCCTTCGTGGACGTAGTATGTATTTGTCAAGTGTAGGAATCACAATTATTATTTTGTACTGTTGTTACCCCTTGTCATAATTAATTGTCTAGGTTGTGTTATTTGTTTCCGCGCGTATCAATCTCTGATGTTTGGGTTGGGTCGGCGACGTACCTGGGACGTCGCATTCAATGATCGACCATCGAGGGATGATTGCGCGCCTGTAGGGAGCGGGGCATGACAAATTTCATGTATACTCGACGTTTACGCTCCAAATGTGATGCGAAACGAAAAATAAGAAAAATGTCGAAAAGATTCCCTTCTCCAAAAAAGATTCCCTTTCGATGTTTTGCTTTATAAAATTTTTTGAACCAGAAAAATGTGGGGGATAGGTGCGTTCCAATAGCTTGATTTGCATTGAATTTCATGTATACGAGGCGTTTACGCTCCAAATGTGATGCGAAATAAAAAAAGAAGGAATTGGTCGAAAAGATTCCCTTTTTCAAAAAAAATTCCCTTTCGATGTTTTTTTTGTAAAATTTTTTGAACTAGAAATACGTTGGGAAGACGTATGTTCTAATAGTTTGATTTGCATTTCACTTCATGTATAAGAGATGTTCACGCTCAAAATATTAAGAGAAATGAAAATAGAAGAAAATGGTCGAAAAGATTCCCTTTTTCAAAAAAGATTTCCTTTCGATGCTTTTTTTGTAAAATTTTTTGAACAAGAAAAACGTTGGGAACAGGTGCATTCTTATAGCTTGATGTGCATTTAATTTCATGTATACGAGATGTTGACGCTCCAAATGTAATGCGAAATCAAAAAAGAAGAAAAATGTCGAAATGATTCCCTTTGTAAAAAAAGATTCCCTTTCCGTGTTTCTTTTATTAAATTTTTTGAAAGAGAAAAACGTTGAGAACAGGTGCATTCCAATGGCTTGATGTGCATTTAATTTCTTCTATACGAGGTGTTTATGCTTCAAATATGATGCGAAATTTAAAAAGAACCAAATGGTCGAAAAGATTCCCTTTTTTAAAAAAGATTCTCTTTTGATATTTTGCTTTATAAAATTTTTGGAACTAGAAAAAAGTGAGTGATAGGTGTGATCCAACAGCTTGATTTGCATTGAATTTCATGTATACGAGACGTTTACGCTCCAAATGTGATGCGAAATCAAAATAGAAGAAACTGGTCGAAAGGGCTCCCTTTTTCAAAAAAAATTCCCTTTCGAAGTTTTTTTTTAAAAACTTTTTTGAACTAGAGATACGTTAGGGACAGGTGCGTTCCAATAGCTTGATTTGTATTTAATTTCATGCACATGAGATGTTCACGGTCAAAATGTGAAGCGCAATGAAAAAAAATAAAAAATGGTAGAAAAGATTCCCTTTTTCAAAAAAGATTTCCTTTCGATGTTTTTGTTTATAAAATTTTTTGAACCAGAAAAAAGTGAGTGATAGGTGCGTTCCAATAACTTGATTTGCATTGAATTTCAAGTATACAAGACGTTTACGCTCCAAATGTGATGCGAAATCAAAAAAGAAGAAACTGATCGAAAAGATTCTTTTTTTCAAAAAAGATTCCCAGTCGATATTTTTTTTGTATAAAATTTTTTGAGCTAGAAATACGTTGGGAACAAGCGCGTTCCCATTGCTTGATTTGCATTTAATTTCATGTATACGAGATGTTCACGCTCAAAATGTGAAGTGAAATGAAAAAAGAAAAAAAATGATAGAAAAGATTCTCTTTTTTAAAAAAGATTCCCTTTCAATGTATTTTTTATTAAATTTTTGAGCCAGAAAAACGTTAAGAACAGGTGCGTTCCAATAGCTTGATTTGCATTTAATTTTATCTATACGAGACGTTTATGTTCGAAATGTGATGCAAAATTAAACAAGAAGAAAATGGTTGAAAAGATTCCCTTTTTTAAAAAAGATTCCCTTTTGATATTTTGCTTTATAAAATTTTTTGAACCCGAAAAAAGTGAGGGATAGGTGCGTTTCAATAGCTTGATTTGCATTTACTTTCATGGATACGAGACGTTGACGTGCAAAATGTGATGCGAAATCAAAAAAGAAGAAAATGGTCGACAAGATTCCCTTTTTCAAAAAAGATTCCGTTTCAATGCTTTTTTTATAAAATTTTTTGAGCCAGAAAAACATTGGGAACAGGTTCGTTCTTATAGCTTGATGTGCATTTAATTTCATGTATACGAGACGTTGACGCTCCAAATATAATGCCAAATCAAAAAAGGAAGAAAATGATCGAAATGATTCCCTTTCGGTGTTTTTTTTGTCAAATTTTTTGAACTAGAAAAACTTTGGAAACAGGTGCATTCCAATGGCTTAATGTGCATTTAATTTCATCTATACGAGGTGTTTACGCTCCAAATGTGATGCGAAATTAAAAAAGAACCAAATGGTCGAAAAGAATCCCTTTTTTAAAAAAGATTCCCTTTCGATATTTTGCTTTATAAAATTTTTAGAACAAAAAAAAAGTGAGTGATAGGTGCGTTCCAAGAGCTTGATGTGCATTGAATTTAATGTATACGAGAGGTTTATGCTCCAAATGTGATGCGAAATCAAAAAAGAAGAAATTGGTCGAAAAGATTCCCTTTTTCAAAAAAGATTCCCTTTCGAAGTTTTTTTGAAAATTTTTTTTTGAACTAGAAATACGTTAGGAACAGATGCGTTCCAATAGCTTGATTTGCATTTAATTTCATGTATAGGAGATGTTCACGCTCAAAATATGAAGCGAAATGAAAAAAGAAAAAAATGGTCGAAAAGATTCCCTTTTTTAATAAAG
Organism: Syzygium grande; assembly: GCA_024733475.1. Classification (NCBI taxonomy): domain Eukaryota; kingdom Viridiplantae; phylum Streptophyta; class Magnoliopsida; order Myrtales; family Myrtaceae; genus Syzygium; species Syzygium grande. The sequence continues at coordinate 16,679 of JAMXDD010000005.1, read as the reverse complement.
ATTCCCTTTTGATGTTTTTTTTATAAAATTTTTTGAACCAGAAAAACGTTGGGAACAGGTGCGGTGCGTTCCAATAGCTTGATTTGTATTTAATATCATATATACGAGACGTTTACGCTCAAAATGTGATGCAAAATTAAAAGAGAAGAAAATGATCGAAAAGATTCCCTTTTAATATTTTGCTATATAAAAATTTTTGAACCAGAAAAAAGTGAGGGATAGGTGCATTCCCATAGCTTAATTTGCATTTAATTTCATGTATACGAGATGTTGACGGGCCAAATGCGATGCGAAATAAAAAAGAAGCAAATGGTCGAAAAGATTCCCTTTTTCAAAAAAGATTCCCTTTCGATATTTTGCTTTATAAAATTTTTTGAACAAGAAAAATGTGGAGGATAGGTGCGTTCCAATAGCTTGATTTGCATTGAATTTAATGTGTAGGAGACGTTTACGCTCCAAATATGATGCGAAATCAAAAAAGAAGAAACTGGTCAAAAGATTCCCTTTTTCAAAAAAGATTCCCTTTCGATCGTTTTGCTTTATAAAATTTTTTGAACGAGAAAAACATGGGGGATAGGTGGGTTCCGATGGCTTGAGTTGCACTTCATTTGGTGTATAGGAAATCTTCACACTCAAAATATGAAGCAAAATGAAAAAAGAAGAAAATGGTTGAAAAGATTCCCCTTAGTCAAAAAGGATTCCCTTTAGATGTTTTTTTTAATAAAATTTTTTGAACTAGAAATACGTTGGGAAGAGGTATGTTCTAATAGTTTGATTTGCATTTCACTTCATGTATAAGAGACGTTCACGCTAAAAATATGAAGCGAAACAAAAATAGAAGAAAATGGTCGAAAAAATTCCCTTTTTCAAAAAAGATTCCCTATAAATGTTTTTTTTTTATAAAATTTTTTGAACGAGAAAAACGTTGGAAACAGGTGCGTTCCAATAGCTTGATTTGCTTTTAATTTCATGTATACGAGACGTTGACGCTCCAAATGTGATGCGAAATCAAAAGAGAAGAAAATAGTCGAAAAGATTTCCTTTTTCAAAAAAGATTCCCTTCTGATTTTTTTGCATTATAAAATTTTCTAAACCAGAAAAACGTGGGGATAGGCGGGTTCCAATAGCTTGAGTTGCAGTTAATATGATGTATAGGAGATGTTCACACTCAAAATGTGAAGCGAAATGAAAATAGAAGAAAATGCTCGAAAAGATTCCCTTTTTCAAAAAAGATTCTGTTTTGTTTTTTTTTTATAAAATTTTTTAAACCAGAAAAATGTTGGCAACAGATGCGTTCCAAAAGCTTGATTTGCATGTAATTTCATGTATACGAGACGTTTACGCTTCAAATATGATGTGAAATCAAAAAAGAAGAAAATGGTCGAAAAGATTTCCTTTTTGAAAAAAGATTCCCTTTTGATCTTTTTGCTTTATAAAGTTTTTTGAACCAGAAAAACGTGTGGGATAGGTGGATTCCAATAGCTTAAGTTGTAGTTCATTTCATGTATAGAAGATGTTCACGCTCAAAATATGAAGCGAAATGAAAAAAGAAAAAATAGTCGAAAAGGTTCCACTTTTTTAAAAAAGATTCCCTCTCGAAGTTTTTTTTTTTAAAAATTTTTTGAACTAGAGATACGTTAGGAACATGTGCGTTCCATTAGCTTGATTCCCTTTTTCAAAAAAGTTTCCCTTTTGTTGTTTTTTTTATTAAGTTTTTGGACCAAAAAACGATTCCCTTTTAAATATTTTTTTTATAAAATTTTTTTATAAAACGTTGGGAACAGTGCGTTCTTCTCAATAGCTTTTGCATTTAATTTCATCTATACGAGGCGTTTACGCTCCAAATGTGATGCGAAATTAAAAAAGAACCAAATGGTAGAAAAGATTCCTTTTTTTAAAAAAGATTCCCTTTCGATATTTTGTTTTATAAAAGATTTTGAACCAGAAAAAAGTGAGGGATAGGTGCGTTCCAATAGCTTGATTTGCATTTAATTTTATGTATACGAGACGTTGACGCACAAAATGTGATGCGAAATAAAAAAAGAAACAAATGATCGAAAAGATTCCCTTTTTCAAAAAAGATTCTCTTTCGATATTTTGCTTTATAAAATTTTTTTAAACCAGAAAAACGTGTGGGATTGATGCGTTCCAATAGTTTGATTAGAATTTAATTTCATCTATACGAGACGTTTATATTCCAAATGTGATGCGAAATTAAAAAATAAGAAAATGGTCGAAAAGATTCCATTTTTTTAAAAAGATTCCCGTTTGATATTTTGCTTTACAAAATTTTTTGAACCAGAAAAAAGTGAGAGATATGTGCGTTTCAATAGCTTGATTTGCATTGAATTTCATGTATACTAGGCACTTACGCTTGAAATGTTATGCGAAATGAAAAAATAAGAAATTGGTTAAAAAGATTTCCTTTTTCAAAAAAGATTCCCTTTTGATGTTTTTCTTTATAAAATTTTTTGACCTAGAAAAACGTTGGGGATAGGTGCGTTCCAATAGCTTGATTTGCATTGAATTTCATGTATACTGGACGTTTACGCTCCAAATGATATGCGAAATGAAAAGATTAAGAAAATGGTCGAAAAGATTCCCATTTTCAAAAAATTCCCTTTCGATGTTTTGCTTTATAAAATTTTTTGATCCAGAAAAAAGTGAGGGATAGGTGCGTTCCAATAGCTTGATTTACATTGAATTTCATGTATACTCGACGTTTACACTCCAAATGTGATGCGAAACGAAAAATAAGAAAATTGCCGAAAAGATTCCCTTCTCCAAAAAGGATTCCCTTTCGACGTTTTGGTTTATAAAATTTTTTGAACCAGAAAAACGTGAGGGATAGGTGCGTTCCAATAGCTTGAATTTAAATTGAATTTCATGTATACTCGATGTTTACGCTCCAAATGTGATGCGAAATCAAAAAATAAGAAAATTATCGAAAAGATTCCCTTTTTCAAAAAAGATTCCCTTTCGATATCTTGCTTTATAAAATTTTTAGAACCAGAAATACGTTGGGAAGAGGTATGTTCTAATAGTTTGATTTGCATTTCACTTCATGTATAAGAGATGTTCACGCTCAAAATATGAAGCGAGACGAAAATAGAAGAAAATGATAAAAAAGATTCCCTTTCGATGCTTTTTTTTTTTAAATTTTTTGAATCAGAAAAGCGTTGGGAACAGGTGCGTTCTTATAGCTTGATGTGCATTTAATTTCACGTATACGAGAATTTGACGCTCCAAATGTAATGCGAAATCAAAAAAGAAGAAAATGGTCGAAATGATTCCCTTTGTCAAAAAAGATTTCCTTTCAGTGTTTTTTTATTAAATTTTTTGAACCAGAAAAATGTTGGGAACAGGTGCCTTGCACTGGCTTGAAGTGCATTTAATTTCATCTATACGAGGCGTTTACGCTCCAAATGTGATGCGAAATTAATAAAGAACCAAATGGTCGAAAAGATTCAATTTTTCAAAAAAGATTCCCTTTCGATATTTTGTCTTATGAAATATTTTGAACTAGAAAAAAGTGAGGGATAGGTGCGTTCTAATAGCTTGATTTACATTGAATTTCATGTATACTTGACGTTTACGCTCCAAATGTGATGCGAAATAAAAAAAAGAAGAAACCAGTTGAAAAGATTCGTTTTTTCGAAAAAGATTCCCTTTCGATGTTTTCTTTTTGTAAAATTTTTTGAACTAGAAAGACGTTGGGAAGAGATATGTTCTAATAGTTTGATTTGCATTTCACTTCATGTTTAAGAGATGTTCACGCTCAAAATATGAAGCGAAACGAAAATAGAAGAAAATGGTCGAAAATATTCTCTTTTTAAAAAAAATTGCCTTTCAATGCTTTTTTTATAAAATTTTTTTGAACCAGAAAAATCGTTGGGAACAGGTGCGTTCTTATAGCTTGATGTGCATTTAATTTTATGTATACGAGACGTTGACACTCCAAATGTAATACGAAATCAAAAAAGAAGAAAATAGTCGAAAAGATTCTCTGTTTCAAAAAAGATTCCCTTTCGTTGTTTTTTTTATTAAGTTTTTTGGACCAGAAAAAACTCCAAACCACCAAAAACAAAAAGTCTCTAGGTTCTACTAAAAATAGGGCGCATTTAATTTCATCTATACGAGGCGTTTACGCTCCAAATGTGATGCGAAATTAAAAAAGAACCAAATGGTAGAAAAGATTCCCTTTTTTAAAAAAGATTTCCTTTCGATATTTTGTTTTATAAAAGATTTTGAACCAGAAAAAAGTGAGGGATAGGTGCGTTCCAATAGCTTGATTTGCATTTAATTTCATGTATACGAGACGTTGACACGCAAAATGTGATGTGAAATAAAAAAAAAAGCAAATGATTGAAAAGATTCCCTTTTTCAAGAAAGATTTCCTTTCGATATTTTACTTTATAAAATTTTTTTAAACCAGAAAAACGTGTGGGATTGATGCGTTCCAATAGCTTGATTTGAATTTAATTTTATCTATATGAGACGTTTATGTTCCAAATGTGATGCGAAATTAAAAAATAAGAAAATGGTCGAAAAGATTCCGTTTTTTAAAAAAGATTCCCATTTGATATTTTGCTTTACAAATTTTTTGAAGCAGAAAAAAGTGATAGATAGGTGCGTTTCAATAGCTTGATTTGCATTGAATTTCATGTATACTAGACGTTTAGGCTCAAAATGTTATGCGAAATGAAAAAAATAAGAAAATGGTTGAAAAGATTTCCTTTTTCAAAAAAGATTCCCTTTTGATGTTTTGCTTTATAAAATTTTTTGATCCAGAAAAACGTTGGGGATAGGTGCGTTCCAATAGCTTGATTTGCATTGAATTTCATGTATACTGGACGTTTACGCTCCAAATGTTATGCGAAATGAAAAGATTAAGAAAATGGTCGAAAAGATTCCCTTTTTAAAAAAGATTCCCTTTCGATGTTTTGCTTTATAAAATTTTTTGATCCAGAAAAAAGTGAGGGATAGGTGCGTTCCAATAGCTTGATTTACATTGAATTTCATGTATACTCAACGTTTACACTCCAAATGTGATGCGAAACGAAAAATAAGAAAATTGTCGAAAAGATTCCCTCCTCCAAAAAAGATTCCATTTCGATGTTTTGCTTTATAAAATTTTTTAAACCAGAAAAACGTGAGGGATAGGTGCATTCCAATAGCTTGATTTTAAATTGAATTTCATGTATACTCGATGTTTACGCTCCAAATGTGATGCGAAATGAAAAAATAAGAAAATTATCGAAAAGGTTCCCTTTTTCAAAAAAGATTCCCTTTCGATATTTTGCTTTATAAAATTTTTAGAACCAGAAATACATTGGGAAGAGGTATGTTCTAATAGTTTGATTTGCATTTCACTTCATGTATAAGAGATGTTCATGCTCAAAATATGAAGCAAAACGAAAATAGAAGAAAATGATCGAAAAGATTCCCTTTTTCAAAAAAGATTTCCTTTCGGTGTTTTTTTATTAAATTTTTGAACCAGAAAAATGTTGGGAACAGGTGCCTTGCACTGGCTTGATGTGCATTTAATTTCATCTATACGAGGTGTTTACGCTCCAAATGTGATGCGAAATTAAAAAAGAATCAAATGGTCGAAAAGATTCCTTTTCGATATTTTGCTTTATAAAATTTTTAGAACCAGAAAAAAGTAAGTTATAGGTGCGTTCTAATAGCTTGATTTTTTTTTAAAAAATTTTTTGAACTAAAGATACGTTAGGAATAGGTGCGTTCCAATAGCTCGATTTGCACTTAATTCCACGTACAGGAAATGTTCAAGGTCAAAATGTGAAGCGCAATTAAAAAAGCAAAAAATGGTCGAAAAGATTCCCTTTTTCAAAAAAGAATCCCTTTCGATGTTTTATTTTGTAAAATTTTTGAACCAAAAACACGTTGGGAACAGGTGCGTTCCAATAGCTTGATATGCATTTAATTTCATTTATACGAGACGTTTACGCTCAAAATGTGATGCGAAATTAAAAGAGAAGAAAATGGTAAAAAAGATTCCCTTTCGAAATTTTGCTTTATAAAATTTTTTGAACTAGAAATACGTGGGGAACAGGCGCGCTCAACCAGCTTGATTTGCTTTTAATTTCATCTATACGAGACGTTTACGTTCCAAATGTGATGCAAAATTAAAACAGAAGAAAATGGTTGTAAAGATTCCCTTTTTTAAAAAAGATTCCCTTTCGATATTTTTTTTTATAAAATTTTTTGAACCAGAAAAAAGTGAGGGATAGGTGTGTTTCAATAGCTTGATTTGCATTGAATTTCATGTATACTAGACGTTTACGCTCGAAATGTTATGCGAAATGAAAAAAATAAGAAAATGGTTGAAAAGATTCCCTTTTTCAAAAAAGATTCCCTTTCGATGTTTTGCTTTATATGTCACGCCCCGGACCCCACCGAGCCATCGACATCCCGACCACGGTCGATTATTTAAACGCGACGTCCCAGGACGCGTCGCTGACCCAAAAGAAATGCGCAAGCGGAAGCATGTAAAAAAAAACTCAGACAATAAAAACATGACTAAGGAATAGACATCGAAATTTAATAAATAACCAACATTAAAAAGTATTCAATAATACAAATAGGTCACCCGGCTTCCAAAATCAAACCACAATTTTCAAAAAGGGGCGGTGGTTGATGAGCCTATCTTCACTACAAAACGGTCTTCAAAATACAGGGTAATTACTCTATCCTTCAATCCCTGTGGTACTCCGGCGGTCTCTCAGAAGCCATCACGGTCGCGGATATGAAAGTGGTTATGTAATAATCGTGAGACAGAGTCTCAATAAGCAACAACCTAAACCTAACCTAGGCTAATTTATTTTGCCCGCACTAGCCTAACATGCGGAACTACCACCATACAATCAATCTCACATAGAAGGCTTACCATCACCCCCCACGAATCAACCCTCGCCCATTAGTCCAAACATGATAATGCAAGTACAAATCACCACCACGTCCCCAATTGCCAGACACACACACTTCCATTTCCCATTGGTCAATCCAAACAAACACCCAACCCATCCAACCAATCATCCAAAATCGATGAGAAATAATATCTACTTCACTCACCCTCGAAATAGGTCCAATTCACACTGTTCATCATATTTTGCACACTTAAAAACATTAGAACCAAAAATCTACCTCACAACCAATAGTTTGATTTGCATTGAATTTCATTCTCACAGCTCACGCCTCAAATGTGATCAAAATCCCAATAGAAGAAACCGATTGAAAAGACCCTTTTTCAAAAAGTTCTCATTTCGATGTTTTTTTTAAAATTTTTTAAACTAGAGATATTTAGGAACAATTTCCAATACCGATTTGTATTTAATTTCATGTCCAATCATGTTCCTCAAACAAAATGTGAACATGTCTCAAAAAAAAAAAAATCCATTTGGCAGATTCCCCATTTCAAAAATCATTTCCTTCGATGTTTTTTTTTAAAATTTTTTTGAACCAGTCCGTAGTGAGTAATAGGTGAGTTCCAATAGCTTGATTTGCATTGAATTTCAAGTATCACGACACAATTATTTCCAAATCAATCCACGCCAATCAAAAGAAGAAATCACTCATAAAGAACATTCAGTTCAAAAAACATTCGCCACCTCATTTTATAAAATTTTTTTGAACTTTAAATCGGTCATGAACAAAAGCGCGTTCAATAATTGATTTGCTATTTAATTTCATTTAAATTGCATATGTTCACCATATAAAATGTAAAGTGAAATGAAAAAAGAAAAAAAATGGTCGAAAAGATTCCCTTTTTCAAAAAGGATTCGCTTTCAATGTATTTTTTTATTAAAATTTTTTGAACCAAAAAAATGTTGGGAACAGGTGCGTTCCAATAGCTTGATTTGCATTTAATTTTATCTATACGAGACGTTTATGCTCCAAATGTGATGCAAAATTTTTGGTTTATACTCCCTTTCGACATTTAATATTTTGCTTTATAAAATTTTTTGAACCAGAAAAAAGTGAGGAATAGGTGCGTTCCAATAGCTTGATTTGCATTTAATTTCATGTATATGAGACGTTGATGCGCCGAATGTGATGCGAAATAAAAAAAGAAGCAAATGGTTGAAAAGATTCCTTTTTTCAAAAAAGATTCCTTTTCGATGTTTTGCTTTATAAAATTTTTTGAACGAGAAAAACGTGGGGGATAGGTACGTTTCAATAGCTTGATTTGCATTGAATTTGATGTATATGAGATGTCTACGCTCCAAATGTGATGCGAAATCAAAAAAGAAGAAACTGATCGAAAAGATTCCCTTTTTCAAAAAAGATTTCCTTTCGATTTTTTTTTTATAAAATTTGTTGAACTAGAAATACGTTGGGAAGAGGTATGTTGTAATAGCTTGATTTGCATTTCATTTCATATATAGGAGATGTTCACGATCAAAATATGAAGCGAAATGAAAATAGAAGAAAAAGGTCGAAAAGATTCCCTTTTTCAAAAAAGATTCCCTTTCGATGATTTTTTTATAAAATTTTTTGAACCCGAAAAAGATTGGGAACAGGCGCGTTCCAATATCTTGATTTGCATTTAATTTCATCTATACGAGATGTTTACGCTCAAAATGTGATGCGAAATTAAAAGAGAAGAAAATGGTAAAAAAGATTTCCTTTTTAAAAAAAGATTCCCTTTCGATGTTTTTTTTGTAAAATTTTTTGAACTAGAAATACGTGGGGAACAGGCACGTTCTAATAGCTTGATTTGCAATTAATTTCATGTGTACGAGAAGTTCATGCTCAAAATGTGAAGCAAAATGAAAAAAGAGAAAATGATCGGGGGAGGGCATGCATGTTTTTCAGGGGACATGAGGGCATTCGGGACATTATAAAAAAAGGGGGAGGGAAAGAGAGAGAGAGAGAGAGAGAGAGAGAGAGAGAGAGAGAGAGAGAGAGAAGGGGAAAAAGGAAGAGAGAGAGGGGGACACGCGCGTGGGGGGGTTCCGGCCGAGAGAGAGAGGAGAGAGGATAGAGAAAGAACAAATTTAAATTTTTAAGCGCGAATCAGTGAACACGGTCTAAATCAAAAATCAACTAATCGGTCCCGATTCCACTTCGGAAAAAGGCCTAACGGTCTGAAATAAATCCCGACAAAATTCTAGGGCACACGGTCAAAATAAAATAACCCAAACCGCACTACGAGGGAGGTCTACCAGTCCAAATTTACATCCGGTCCAAAAATTCACTTTTTCACTTTTCCCGATAACCTCGACACTGGCTGCAATAATATCGACACCGTCTAATTTATTTCGTCCCGAAACTCCCGGAAATCGATTGCCAAGTTCAGGGTCTAAATTAACGGCCAAATTCGATCGAGTGCGATTCTAGCAAAATTTCTATTTTTAAAAGCAAGAACCCGAGAGTGATCAGTTCTCGGGGGAAATTCTATTATAAGCGCACTGATGAATTACACGTTTTATAAACCCCAAAAATGGGCCAAAATCCGGACTGTTACATTATAAATTTTTTGGTCAAGAAAAAAGTGGGGGATAGGTGCATTCCAATAGCTTGATTCGCATTGAATTTCATGTATACTAAACGTTTACGCCCCAAATGTTATGCGAAATGTAAAAAATAAGAAAATGATAAAAAAGATTCCCTTTTGCCAAAAAGATTCCCTTTCGATGTTTTGCTTTATAAAAATTTTTGATCCAGAAAAAAGTAAGGGATAGGTGCGTTCCAATAGCTTGATTTACATTGAATTTCATGTATACTCGATGTTTACGCTCCAAATGTGATGCGAAATGAAAAAATAAGAAAATTGTTGAAAAGATTTCCTTCTCCAAAAAAGATTCCCTTTCAATGTTTTGCTTTATAAAATTTTTTGAACCAGAAAAACGTGAGGGATAGGTGCGTTCCAATAGCTTGATTTGCATTGAATTTCATGTATACGATGTCACGCCCCGCACTTCTCGGTACGCCACATCCCTCGCAGAGGTCGATTTGTGTGCGACGTCCCAGGACGCGTCGCCGACCCAACACCCAACACAAAGATAAACAGCACATGCGGAAGCAATTAAAACCACCCGTACATATATCAATACATGACCAAGGGTATCCCCCCAAAATCAACACTTGAACTAATACTTGAATTCATTTACAATATCCAAGTACAGCCCGAATACCAAAAATCAAAAGCGGGTCAAAGCCACTACTGACAAAAAGGGGTAAGTGGCTCGGGGTTCAGGTACTACAATTGGTCGGGGGCTCTTCCCAAAAATGCATCGGGACACCTGTCATCCTCAAGGCCGGGGATCTGAAAATGTCGGTTTTACAACAACCGTGAGAATAAATCTCAGCGAGTAATTCCCTAAACCTAAACTAGGCTAACATGCACCTCCTGACAAGTACTAGACAGACAGCACATAATCTAAATAGTACATGACTCAGGCCCTCGGCCCGAATCTAGAAATCACATGACTCTGCAGGTTAGGCATTCCATGAATAATAACAAACACACAACAGAACTTGCTCACAGTATATGTACACGCATTCCCATGTCACAACGCATGTTATGCATATGCCAGTGCTCGCACTCATGCTCATGCCTCATCAATGCATTACCGCATACTTGCACACTAGCACTCAGCCATTTCTCAATTTCTCCTCCGACCCGCGTTAAACGCATCAGGTCTATTTCTTTAATCACAACACTCCGTGGCCCGCGTTAAAACGCCTCAACTGGCCCAGTGTCTCTAGCCCGCGTCAAAACGCATCAGGCGCAACACCGATCTCCTCACGAACCAGAGCCCGCGTAAAACGCATCAGGTTGGTCGTCTTCCGGCGTACCGGGCATCGTCCCGCGTAACACGCATCAGGACGGCATTCACTACCCCGCGTAACACGCATCAGGGTTTATTGTGATCACACATTCACAAACCTCAATTTTATCTGAACCCCGCGTTCGACGCATCAGGGCAATTTAGGTGATCACAATGCACATGTCATTCAGGCACATTCGTACATGCTCATGCCGTGCCAATGCTTGAGATGCATACTCATGGCTATCACTTTTACACTTGGGCATCCACATGCGCGATTTTCGATGTAATAGGTTCAACTCACACCGCGCATATTCAATTCCACAAATTAACATGCCCACTCAGACAATCAATTTCAAATCAGCCATAGCATCAAATTGACACACTACCCATGCACGAATTCGACACATAATTTATGCCTACAAATCACCCAATCACAAATTAGTGCAATCATGGAAATCAAAACAAGCACTCGAGCACGGTACACCGTTCACACATATCACTCACTTAAGCCGTTCCACATAATACCGCGCAATTAAGGCCCACCAAGCCACACTAAACAAGTCACGACATTACCAAATCACTCCCAATTAAAGACCATTCAATCGCTAACCCAGTCTATCCATCAATTGCGCCAATTGCACTACTGAGTCCTAATCAATCGCGCCTCGCCTAGATCGAATCTATCGAGGCTAGGCACTATACCACAAATTCTAGGCCAATGATTGTCATCAAAAGGCTCAATTATACTCCTCAAATATTATTTTAATTGACCACCACAAAATTAACTTATGGCGCGCATTAAAATCCACATATTAAATCCAGACAATCCCGAACTCGGCCCGGTTTAGTCCAAACCGACCAGCCCATTCATTGCGCCTCTCGGGCCACTAATTCTCCATTAATTAATCATAGTAATCCACCAAATCGACCGCAATCAAATCCCTAATCACATTCACAAATTAACCCCTAAAATACCCTAATTAACCCCTAAACCGGTCTAGAAATGTAAATTAGCCTAATTTATGCCTCGCTATTCATAGCCGGTGTTCGACGCGGGATGTGGTTATTTGCATACAATTCCAGATAGAATATAGGAATTTAAACACCTCAAGTTTGAACAATGCTTCAGGCTGTGAGGTTTGATTACACCGCTGAGACCCCATTCCACATCAATTGTGGCTAACTTGCCGGTTAGCACTTTCACTTGATGATGGTTGGTAATTCAAAAGAATGTACTCTATTTGGGATGACGACATAATGAATATTCCTCCACCCTCTCTTGCTCCTCCACAAGTCGGTTCTGGCCCTAAAAGGACCTGAACCACAACTAGCGTGGAAAAAAGGGAAAAGGCATGAGGGAGGGGGGGTTCAACATGCGGAGAAAGGCAGCGCCGAGGGGGGATCGGTACGGAAAAGGGAAGTAGAGAGCAGAGAGAAGTGGAGAGAGGAAAAGCTAAATTTTTAGTAATCGTGATTCAACAGTCACACAATTAGAAACTGAAAATCGGTCTAATCGGTCCGCGGCCGGGCCCAATTAAGAATATAGGATTTGGTGAGCGCATTAGTAAAACGAGCGGCCAGGACAAAGGTATGTACAGCCGCCAAGAGGATCCTCAAGAAGAAGAAGAAGAGAAAAAAAGAAAGAAGAAAAGAAAAGGAAAAAGGGAGAGAAGGGACAGGTCTGATGGGTAGGTGGTGGGACAGGCGTGGAGGAGACGTGCACGGCAGGGGGCAGACGCGGCAGGGAGGAGAGAGGAGAGAGAGAGAGAGAGAGATTATTTTGAAAAATTTATAATGAATTAAATATTACATCGCAAACCGGGGTCCATTTCAAAACGGAAAATTGCCCAATAATCCCGAGGAATCCTCGCGAATTAAAAAGGGACAAGGTCAACACTTGACCAAATTTTTACAGAGGTCTACTAGTCCAAATTTGCACTGAAGTCCGAAACCCAAACTTTTCATTATTCCCATAATCTCGATACTGGCAACCTAATAATGACACCATTCGACTTATTGCGCCCGGTCGGGTCGGGGGCCGACGGGGGGGGCGGGAGAGGCGGGGAGGCGAGGCGGGCGGCGAGGCGAGGCGGAGCGCCGGAGCTGGACGGGCGGCCGGGCAGACAAAGGTAAGGTATAAAATGCCAAGAGGATCCCCAAGAAGAAGAAGAAGAGAAGAAAGAAAAGAAGAAAAGAAAAGGAAAAAGGGAGAGAAGGGACAGTCCGATGGGTAGGTGGGAGTAGGTAGGGGGGGAGAGGACAGACGTGACTTGACCAGGGGGGGCGCGCGGGAGGGAGAGAGAGAGAGAGAGAGAGAGATTTGAATTTTTATAGAAATTAAAATATTAAACGCAAACCGGGGGTCCAATTCCAAAACGGAAAATGGTCTACCGTCCAAAGTAGACCTCGTGACTTAAAAGGACAAAGGCCAAATTAATTTGACCAAAATTTTTACGAGGGGTCTACTAGTCCAAATTTGCACCCGGTCCGAAAACCCAAACTTTTTCATTATTCCTGACAATCTCGATACCGGCAACCTAAATACTGACACCGTCCAATTTATTGCGTCCTGAAACACCCGAAAATCGACTGCAAAGTTCAGGGTCCAAATAACGATTTAGAAATTCGATCGAAAAGCGATTCTAGCGAAATCTCTAGTTTAAAATAATAACCGAGAGTGATCAGCTCTCGGGCGAGATTTTACTATAAGCACACTGACAAATTATGCATTTTATAAACCCCAAAAATTGGATCAAAATCCGGACTGTTACATACGAGGCGTTTACGCTCCAAATGTGATGCAAAATAAAAAAAAAGAAACCGGTCGAAAAGATTCCCTTTTTCAAAAAAGATTCCCTTTCGATATTTTATTTTGTAAAATTTTTTGAACTAGAAATATGTTGGGAAGAGGTATGTTTTAATAGTTTGATTTGCATTTCACTTCATGTATAAGAGCTGTTCACGCTCAAAATATGAAGCGAAACAAAAATAGAAGAAAATGGTCGAAAAGATTCCCTTTTTCAAAAAAGATTCCCCTTCGATGTTTTTTTATAAAATTTTTTGACTCAGAAAAACGTTGGGAACAAGTGCGTTCTTATAGCTTGATGTGCATTTAATTTCATGTATACGAGACGTTGACGCTCCAAATCAAAAAAGAAGAAAATGGTCGGAAAGATTCCCTTTTTCAAAAAAGATTCCCTTTCGATGTTTTTTTTATCAAATTTTTTGTACCAGAAAAAGTTTGGGAACAGGTGCATTCCAATGGCTTGATGTGTATTTAATTTCATCTATACGAGGCGTTTACACTCCAAATGTGATGTGAAATTAAAAAAGAACCAAATGGTCGAAAAGATTCCCTTTTTTAAAAAAGATTCCCTTTCGATATTTTGCTTTATAAAATTTTTTGAACCAGAAAAAAGTGAGTGATAGGTGCGTTTCAAAAGCTTGATTTACATTGAATTTCATGTATACGAGAGGTTTATACTCCAAATGTGATGCGAAATCAAAAAAAGAAGAAACTGGTTGAAAAGATTCCCTTTTTCAAAAAAGATTCCCTTTCGAAGTTTTTTTGAAAAAATTTTTTTGAACTAGAAATACGTTAGGAACAGGTGCGTTTCAATAGCTTGATTTGCATTTAATTTCATGTATTGGAGATGTTCACGCTCAAAATGTGAAGCGAAAAGAAAAAAGAAAAAAATGGTCGAAGAGATTCCCTTTTTTAATAAAGATTCCTTTTCGATATTTTTTTTTATAAAATTTTTTGAACCAGAAAAACGTTGGGAACAGGTGCGTTCCAATAGCTTGATTTGCATTTAATATCATCTATACGAGACGTTCACGCTCAAAATGTGATGCAAAATTAAAAGAGAAGAAAATGGTCGAAAAGATTCTCTTTTAATATTTTGCTATATAAAAATTTTTGAACCAGAAAAAAGTGAGGGATAGGTGCATTCTCATAGCTTGATTTGCATTTAATTTCATGTATACGAGACGTTGATGCGCCAAATGTGATGTGAAATAAAAAAAGAAGCAAATGGTCGAAAACATTCTCTTTTTCAAAAAAGATTCCCTTTTGATGTTTTGCTTTATAAAATTTTTTAATGGAGAAAAACATGGGGGATAGGTGCGTTCCAATAACTTGATTTGCATTGAATTTCATGTATACGAGATATTTACGCTCCAAATGTGATGCGAAATCAAAAAAGAAGAAAATGATAGAAAAGATTCCCTTTTTCAAAAAAGATTCCCTGTCGATGTTTTTTTTTATAACATTTTTTGAACTAAAAATACGTTGGGAACAGGCGCGTTCCAATAGCTTGATTTGCATTTAATTTCATGTATACGAGATGTTCACGCTCAAAATGTGAAGTGAAATGAGAAAAGAAAAAAATGATTGAAAAGATTCCCTTTTTCAAAAAAGATTCTCTTTCGATGTATTTTTTTATTAAATTTTTTGAACCAGAAAAACGTTGGGAACAGGTGCGTTCCAATAGCTTGATTTGCATTTAATTTTATCTATACGAGACATTTATGCTCCAAATGTGATGCAAAATTAAACAGGAAGAAAATGGTCGAAAAGATTCCCTTTTTGAAAAACGTGTGGGATTGGTGCGTTCCAATATCTTGATTTGCATTGACTTTGATGTATACAAGACGTTTACGCTCGAAATGTGACGCGAAATCAAAAAAGAAGAAAATGGTAGAAAAGATTCTCTTTTTCAGAAAAGATTCCCTTTCAATGTTTTTTTTTATAAAATTTTTTGAACTAGAAACACGTTAGGAATAGGCGCGTTCCAATAGCTTGATTTGCATTTACGAGATGTTCACGCACGAAATGTGAAGCGAAATGAAAAAAGAAAAAAATGGTCGACAAAGTTCCCTTTTTCAAAAAAGATTCCCTTTTGATAATTTTTTTTATAAAATTTTTTGAACCAGAAAAACGTTGGGAACAGGTGCGTTCCAACAAACAGTTTGCATTTAATTTCATCTATACGAGACGTTTATGTTCCAAATGTGATCACGAAATATAAAATAAAAAAAATGGTTGAAAAAGATTCCTTTTTTAAAAAAAGATTCCCATTCGATATTTTGCTTTATAAAATTTTGTCAACCAAAGATTCCCTTTCGATGTTTTGCTTTATAAAATTTTTTGATCCAGAAAAACGTTGGGGATAGATGCGTTTCAATAGCTTGATTTGCATTGAATTTCATGCATACTAAACGTTTACGCTCCAAAAGTTATGCGAAATGAAAAAAATAAGAAAATGGTCGAAAAGATTCCCTTTTTCAAAAAAGATTCCCTTTCGATGTTTTGCATTATAAAATTTTTTGATCCAGAAAAAAGTGAGGGATAGGTGCGTTCCAATAGCTTGATTTACATTGAATTTCATGTATACTCGACATTTACGCTCCAAATGTGATGCGAAACGAAAAATAAGAAAAATGTCGAAAAGATTCCCTTCTCCAAAAAGATTCCCTTTCGATGTTTTGCTTTATAAAATTTTTTGAACCAGAAAAATGTGGGGGATAGGTGCGTTCCAATAGCTTGATTTGCATTGAATTTCATGTATACGAGACGTTTACGCTCCAAATGTGATGCGAAATAAAAAAGAAGGAATTGGTCGAAAAGATTCCCTTTTTCAAAAAAGATTCCCTTTCAATGTTTTTTTTGTAAAATTTTTTGAACTAGAAATACGTTGGGAAGACGTATGTTCTAATAGTTTGATTTGCATTTCACTTCATGTATAAGAGATGTTCACGCTCAAAATATTAAGAGAAATGAAAATAGAAGAAAATGGTCGAAAAAGATTCCCTTTTTCAAAAAGATTTCCTTTCGATGCTTTTTTTTTTTTTAAAAATTTTTGAACAAGAAAAACGTTG